>OX637410.1:6085714-7302857 GCA_951799425.1 Ilex aquifolium | reverse complement strand
AAATGATGTTGAAACTCAAAAGAGTTGAATGGAAAAAGAATGAACATCCAAGAAAAGGAAGAAAAGGGGTGAAAGAAGAAAAGAAAGAGAAAAAGAAAAGGAAAATTTTAAGGAAAAGAAGAAAAAAGAAACAAAGAGTGTGGTGATGGTGTTAGCCTAGAAATCCCATAAAAGGGAGATCTTTTTGAAATAAAGGTCATTCACTCGGAATAACCCTCTTTGTTATCCTATATCCTTCGTTTCCCTTACCTCAATATCACCCCAAGGCCTCATTATAACCCGTGAAAGTCCTAAATGATCTAGAGAAAGCATGGGGGATGCATACTTTGAAAAGAACAAGAGAATTTGGTTTTGCTATCAATTGCCCTTGCATTCCCTTCATGAGATTATGCCAAGGTTGTTTCATTTTTATGCATACTTCATTTTTGGATTATATGTGAGTATAGTTCGTTTTGAGCACAAGATTCCATCTCACATATACACATGAAGAGCATGCCAAGATAACTAGAGTGTGATTCATTGTGAGAGACACCCTTAGTGAGTTTGCATCGAAGCTTAATTTGGATAGCCAAAGTGAATGTGAACTCCATTGTGTAAATGTTTAAATTACATGCTCATTTCACACACACGCGAGATTGAAAATGAATGTGTATGTGGATACTCTAGAATAGCATTTAAGGCTATGATGTGCCTCATGTGTGATTAGTTCGGGTGTGTTGAGCAAGCTATTTTGACATCCCAGTGCTAATTAAGATAAGGGAATATGCTTTAATATTGGATACAAGGAAGAGAAGTTTGTAGGTACCTTCACTGAAAACCTTCACGAGACAAAACTCGTCCACTAGGGATCACCTAGGGGTTTAAAGGCTTGTTGCATGTGCTAAATGCAATTGCGGAATTAGTATATGTTTTATTTTGTTTGCATGTTTTTTACATTTTGTTTGCTAGGGACTAGCAAAACTTAAGTTGGGGGGTGTGATGAGCACAAAATATTGTATATTTCAAGGCCTCATTACATGCATTTTAACTCAACTTTTGCATCTAAGTACTTAGAGTTAGCCGATTTTATGAATAATGTTGAATTCTTGATGTTGCATGTTTTTATAGCTTAAATCATGTATTTTAGGACCTTGCAACTATGTTGGATGTGTGGTGAGGGCATGGACACATTACATGAAGATTTGGAGGCTTAAAAGTGAAGAAATCAAGGAGGTATTGGTGTTTGGTAACAAAGGCGCCAGCAGCCACACCACTGGGTTGAAGAGCCTCGGTTTTCCTCCATTTTGACCATGATCCACTTCGAATCTTAAAAAGTTCAAAACATATAAAGTTGTACATCTGGATGTTTTCTGTATTGTGTCAAAATTTTAGCTCAATCCAACGGTTGGATCAAAAGTTATGACGATTCTACGAAAAGTGGTCCGGAGCAGAAAACAGTACCGGTACTATACTGTTCCGGTACTGCGTACCGGTACTTCGAACTCCAGAAGGTTTAGAGTACCGGTACACAGTACCGGTACGCTCCCAGAACAACCCAGAACTCTTCTCCACTTGCTTGGGGGTCCCACCATTGATTCTCCCACACCTAGGCCGACATTTTATCACTACAACCATGCCTCCTACACCCTACTTGAAGACATTTTGAAGGCTTGGGCATTAAGGGAAGAGAGAGAGAAGGGGGCTGCCATGTGGGTTGCAGGCTAGCTCTTCCTTAGCCTGTCAAGAGCCATAACTCAGCCTCCCATTGATGGGAGGCCTGCACACAGCTAGGGGGGACCACCATGCACGAAAATTGAAGGCTAACTCTCCAATATATTCAGCATTTACACATTGTATTGGTGTGGCTACCTAAGCTTAGAATAGTGAGGAAGAAGATGAATAGTAGAAATGTTTATGTTTTTTCATTTTCTTCCATCTTTTCACTTGTAGTTTAATGTAAGGATCTTGTAATCTTTATTTAATGTCTTTAATGTCATTTACTTCAAGTACATTTCAAGTTTAATCACATGTTCTAGATTCCACCATTGTTGCTTCCAAGTTTTCTTCATTTTAAGTTTAAAATGGGTATTGAATATTTTTCTTCTTAGTTTAAGATTTCTTGCATTAATTTAAGTTTCATGCTCCATTTCAATTATGTCCATTTACATTATGCATGTCTTTCTTGCTTTCATGAGTAGCTAGATTTTAAGTTGGTTAATCCAAGGGAGAACTCCTCTTGGGTGTGCCGCTTCAACTCATTTTCATTCCTCCTCTCAGAGTACGATGGCTCGGTTTGACTGGGTTGGGGTGAGGACACGGTTGTGAGTTCTTGATACACCGTAGGCATTGTCACGGGGTATACTTGAATCCTCACCTCTATTTTAGTCCCGAGCTTCCCACGAATCAATCGTACATCTAGGCTTTATTGGAGGAAGGCTTGACTTGATTTGGTATTCCTATTGGAATGACCTCTTTGGATTAGCCAACACTTGTTTTATTGCATTTTCATTCACAAACACAAACACCAAAACACAAACAAAAGATTTTACATTTTCTTTTTCATTTGCAAAATCACCTTCACACAACTTGAACTTTCCTTCTTTGAGGAGACGACCTTGGAATACTTTTCCAAGTAAAACACCGACACACAAAAGACTCTTTGCGATTGGGGAGCACTTTTGTTCACACACCCGCATTTCATTTCACATTTTGTTCATTCCATTTTCCACCAATCCGTTGTTGCCTAATCTCTTGTATCATTCCGAGGGAGAGTGACACTCCTTTCACACATACACCATATACACATTAAAGGGATGATATTAAGGGGTTAGGAACTACAACATTTTTGCTCAATCAGCATCATTGGAGGAAGGTCTTGAATTGATTTGGCATTCCCATTAGAATGACCCATTCGGATTAGCCAACACTTGTTTTCCATTTCATTTTCTATCACAAACACAAATCACCAAACTCAAACTCAAAGATTTTTACACTTTTCTATTTTCACAAAATCACATTGACCACAATTCGCCTCCTTCCCTGAGGATACGACCTTGGAATACTCATTCCAAGTAAAACACGACATTGCAAGATTCTCTCTATGCTTGGGGATCAGTTTTACACACACACACACACTTTTTTGTTCATTCACACAACTGTTTTTCCATTCCTTGAATCGAACCCGAGTGAGTGTGACACTCACCTATCCATATAAGCCACATACACATGACCGGGTGATGTTTGGAGATTAGGGAATACGGCGGAAAGAATCAAGCATTTTTGGCGCCGTTGCCGGGGAAGGTTAAGCGTCGAGTTCGAAGGTGATTTTGGACGGCATAGGTAAGTCTCATGATTTTCATCATGGGCCAAGGTATGTCGTCTCATTTGTAAATAATTGGTTTTAGTTTGTGTTTTGTGTTATGTTTCCTAATTTTTATGATAATGTGTTAAATGCCCCAAAATTTGAAATTGTGTGTGAGATTTGTGATGAGTTTGGGCACATCACTAGTGAGTGTCCAATAAATTATCCGGTTTAAGACTTTGCATGCGAATGTTCAAATTCAATATTGGCCTCCGAAAAGTTTTACCCCGACCACTATGTTACACCGAGTTATCCGAGTTATGGTTGAGAGAATGAACCTTATAATTTTTCGTCCGAACTCACACCACCAAATGAATTTTGTCACTATCCAACATATGAGGACTCAAACGAACAAGAATTGGAAAATACTCTTTGCGAGTTTATGCTATACCAAATGGAATTCAATGCCCAAATAACCCAACAACTTAATACATTGACTAATGCTATAATTGCTATGCATGAAGAACAACATATTGAGCATAGTCAATGTATTGAGGATGATCACCCCAATGGAATGCATATTGATGTTTAATCTCCCACCACTCTAGATTGTGAAAATTTTTATGAAGATATTATCTCACATGAGGCTAATGAGCCCAAGGTCATTTTTCCATCAAAGAGTGGTGTGGAGGTTCACAATTTTCAACTTGGGGAGGGCATTGAAATGGAGTTAAGTGTAGAAACTTTTAAAGAGAAATTGCATACTCCATTGTTGGAATTGCATAAACTTGCATACACCTCTGTTTGGTTTAGATTTTTCAATCATTATCCTTTGTATTGCTGGATAGATTGGTCAGGAAGGGCATTTATACAACAAAAAAATTTTAAAATCAAAAAAGTCAATGGGCGCAAGCTCATATCCGAATTGACATGAGCCCTCTTTGTTTTATTTTCATGTACACAGTAGTTAGATTTCTTTTATTGTTATATTTTTATTTTTAATGATGTTGTAATGTAGATTTTAGCATGAAGTTGTTTACCTCTCCCTAATTTGGACTCAATTTATTTTGAGCATTATCATAACAATTCTTATTCAATATTATGTGCGAGTTTAAGTTGGGGGGTGTAAACAAGTTTTTTTGTGTTTCAATTTCCCTTTAATGTTTATATCAAAAAATAAAAAATAAAAAAGGGGGGGGGGGTTCTTATTTCCCATATAACTTTCATTTTTCTCATTGCATGATTCCTCGTGCATTAAGGACAATGCATGGTTCAAGTTGGGGGATGAGGTGCACCGTTTACACGTTCCACCACTTTTTGTACATAATAGTTGGAAATGTGAAAATTTTGGACAATTTTTGGTGAAAAATATCCAATATTGAACTATATTCCCCTATCCTAATGGTTATGATATTTGTAATCTTCATTTTAAACTTTGAACACATGAGTACACCATAGAAGTTTATCCTATGCTTGAGTATCACATATGTGTTTTCTTTCGAACTCAACCATAGTGCACCTTGAATGTGTTATTTCGACAATTTACTGATTGGATCCACATTTTAGAGCTTGACGTACATAGTGGAGATGAAGTAAGTACCCATGTGAGCTTTAGTGTCAATCCTTGTTGGAGGGAACTTACATTTAGTCAAAGGAACAAATTTTCAAATTCAAAATCGGTTCAATAATCTCATTATGATTGCTTTGGTTAGAGTGCATTTGGGTAGTTGATTGACTTTATCTTGAAATGCAAAATGCTCGCTCATGCTTATTTAGAAATGATCTTAGGCCATCTTCGAAATGTTTTGAGCCATAGCCATTTTTTTGGAAAATATTATCCCTAGTGCCATGTTTGAGCCTTGTTGAAAATTCGTTTTCATGCCACAAATTTAACCAAGCCGGTGAAAAATGATAAAAAAAAGTTACCACACCTTGGTTGTTCAGAGAGCTGGCCATGATTGAACATGAAAGAGAAGGAATGGTGATGTGGAAACCCAACAAAAGGGATGAAGAATGTGGAATTCAAATGCTGAATGAAAAAGAATGAGAAATCCAAGAAAAGGGAGAGAAAAAGGGTGAAAGAAGAAAGAAAGATCAAAGAAAAAAGGAAAATGTTAAGGAAAATAAGAAAAATAAACAAATAGTGAAGTGCTGGTGTTAGCCTAGAAATCCTATAAAAGGGAGATCTTTCTGAAATAAAGGTCATCCACTCGGAACAACCCTCTTTGTTATCCTATATCCTTCATTTCATTTGCCTAGATATCACCCCAAGGCCCCATTATAACCCTCGAAAGTCCTAAATGATCTAGAGAAAGCATGGGGATAGCATACTTTTAAAGAAAAAGAAAAGTTAATTTTGCTATCAATGCCCTAACATTCCTTTCATGAGATTATCCAAGTTATTTTTTGGATTATATGTGGGCATACTTTGTTTTGTGCACAAGATTCTATCTCACATATACACATGGAGAGCATGCCATGATAATCATAGTGTTATTCATTTGTGAAGGAAACCCTTGGTGAGTTTTGCATCAACACTGAATTTGGATAGCCAAGTGAATGTGGATTCTGTTGAGTAAATGCTTAAATTACATATTCACTTCACACACACACGAGTTTTGAAAGGAAATATATAGGTGAATACTCGAGAATAGCATTTAAGGTTATGATGTGATTCATGTGTGATTAGTTCGGGTACATTGGACAAAGCTATTTTTGACATCCCAGTGTTATTTAGGATATAGGCATATGTTTCAAATGTTGGATATGAGAAAAATAAGTTTGTACGTACCTTAACTGAAAACCTTCACGAGACAAAACTCGTCCACTAGGGATCACCTAGGGGTTTAAAGGCTTATTACATATGCTAAATACAATTGCGGAATTAATATATGTTTGTTTTTGTTTGCTTAATTTTTACATGTAGTTTGCTAGGGACTAGAAAAACTTAAGTTGGGGTGTGTGATGAGCACAAAATATTACATATTTAACGGCCTCATTACATGCAATTTAAGTTAACTTTGCATTTAATTACTTAGAGTTAACCGAATTTATGAATAATGTTGAAATTTCGATGTTGTTCGTAATTATAGAGTAAATAATGTATTTTGGAACCTTGCAACTAAGTATGGATGAGTGGTGAAGACATGGTCACAATACATGAGGATTTGGAGGCTTAAAAGTGAAAGAAATCAAGGAGGTATCAATGCTTGGTAACATAGGCACCAACACCCACACCATTAGGTTGTAGTACCTCCGTTTTCCTCATTTTTGACCATGATACACTTAGAATCTGAAAAATTTCAAAGCATGAAAGTTGTAGATCTGGATGTTCTCTGTATTGTGTCAAAATTTCAGCTCAATCGGACGACTGGATCCAGAGTTATGACAATTCTATGAAAACTGGTCCTGAGCTAGCATCTCACTTACGACCTACCGGTAGGACCTATCGGTAGGTTTTGCCTACTGGACAAAAACCTACCGGTAGGTTTTGGCTACTGGAGTAAAACCTATCGGTAGGTTTCATCGTTCTACCAGTAGGTTTTGCCCAGAAGTGCCAGAATGCTTGCAACTCAAGTTCTTTCACTTTGGGGTCCCACCTACATTTCTCCCACTTGTCCCCTGACATCCCTTACACATCTACATGCCTCCCAACACGCATGTTTGGACTATGGAGACAATGGCATTAATTAGGATGGGAGAGAAGGGGGCAGTCATGGTGGGTGCAGGCTAAGCTCTTCCTAGCCTGTCCAATGCATCAAATCACCTCCTATGAGTGGGAGGTCTGCTCTCACAGCTAGAGGAGAGCCCTATGGACGAAATTTGAAGAGCTCTTCACCATATATTCAGCATTCCCAAGCTTTGAAGAAAGAGGCTACCTAAGCTTAGAAGCTAAAGTGGAAGAAGATGAATAGTTAGATAGAGAAGTTTGGATTTTTGCATTTTCTTACCCATTTCACTTGTAGTAAGTTGTAAGACTCTTGTAATCTTCATTTATTGCACTTAATGTCATTTATTTCAAGTTTAGCTACATGTTTTGGATTCTACCATTGTTGTATGAATTTTCCCTCTTTTCAAGCTTTTAAAATGGGTATTGAATGCACTTCTTCATAGTTTACTTTTCTTGCATTAATTTAAGTTCCAATCTTCATTTCTTCATTATGTCTCTTTACATTATGCATGTCTTTCCTTTTATTACAAGTAGCTAGATTTTAAGTTGGCTAATCCAAGGGAGAATTCCTCTTGGGTGTGCTACTTCAACTCATTTTCTTTCCTCCTTGTAATGTACGATGACTCAGTTTGACTAGGTTGAGTGTGGACATAGTTGTTAGTTCTTGGTAAACCGTAGGCATTGTCATGGGATATGCTTGAATCCTCACCTCCATTTTGGTCCCACGCTTCCTACGAATCAATCGAACATCTAGGCACCATTGGAGGAAGGTCTTGAATTGATTTGGCATTCCCATTGGAATTAACCATTCGGATTAGCCAACACTTGTTTTCCATTTCATTTTCTATAACAAACACAAATCACCAAACTCAAACTCAAAGATTTTTACACTTTTCTATTTTCACAAAATCACCTTCACCACAATTTGACCTCCTTCCCTAAGGAGACAACCTTGGAATACTCATTCCAAGTAAAACATGGCATTGCAAGATTTTCTCTATGCTTGGGGAGCAATTTTGCACACACACACTTTTTTGTTCATTCACACACACCTTTTCCCATTCCTTGCATCGAACCCGAGTGAGAGTGACACTCACCTATCCATATAAGCCATATACACATGACTGGGTGATGTTCGGAGATTAGGGAATACGACAGAAAGAATCAAGCATTTGGGTATAGATGGGTTAAGTTTCGGCATAGCCAATGCTTTTGATTTAATGTGATTAGCACAAAATATTGCGCATCATGTATGCTTTTGTATCCCTTTTATACTTGCTTTTGTGGTGAAAATGGGAGGAAATGCAATTAATGAAGTTGTTGTGTGATTGTAGGTAAAGAGCTGGAAATGGCTTGAGTTAAGCCCCTATCATAGTGCTCAAAGTCAATGGAGATGAAAGGGAGGCTTAACAGGTGGCTTGGAAGGTGAAAAGATCAAGAAAGGGGCAAACCAAGTAAAAACCTACCGGTAGGTTTGCTCATAAAACTACCGGTAGGTTTTGCACATTGGAGTTGGACCTACTAGAAACCTTCTGGAAGGTTTTGCTCGCTGGAACAAAACCTACCGGTAGGTTTTGTCATTGACCTACTGGTAGGTTTTGCTGAAAAAATGCCAGAACCTGCAACTCATGCTCTGCCACTTGGGGGTCCCACCTAGGATTCTCCCACACATCCCTTGACATATTCTACATATATACATGCCTATAATCTGAATTTTGAATATTTAGCATGGAAAAGGAAGAGATAGAAGGAGAGAGGCATGGTGGGTTGCTGGGTAGGCTTGTCCTAGCCTGTCCAAGCATCAAATCACTTCCCATTGATGGGAAGCCTGCACACACAGGGCATAGGAGGTTGATGGACGAAAATGCAGGGGGACTACACCATTATTCAGCTATAGAAACATTGTAGGGAGAGAAGCTCAAGTAAGAAGACAGTTTTAGAGAGAGAAAGCTTGGTTTTCACATTTTCTTACCCATTTCACTTGTAGTAAGTTGTAATACTCTTGTAATCTTCATTTCTTGCACTTTAATCTTAGTTATTTCAAGTGTATTTCAATTTTAGTTATGTATTCTTGAATCTACCATGATTACATTTGAGTTTCCCATTTTCAAGCTTTACATATGGGTATTAAATGCACTTTTCTCTGTAGTTTAACTTTTCTTTGCATTAAATACAAGTCTTAAACTCTACTTCATCTCAAGTTCATCACTATGTCTCTTTACATTGTGTATGTCTTTGCATTTATTATGAGTAGCTAAGTTTTAGTTGGCTAATCCAAGGGAGATTTCCTCTCGGGTGTGCTAAATCAACTCTCACTCATTCCTCCTCGTAGTGTAAGGTGTTTGGTTTGACTTGGTTGAGTGTGGACGTTGTTGTGAGCTCTTGATACACCGTAGACTTGTCACGGGGTATGCTTGAGCCTACATCTCCACATTAGTTCCTCACTTCCTACGAATCAATCAAGCACTGAGACACCATTGGAAGAATGTTTTGAGTTGATTTGGCATTTCCATTTGAATGACGCCTTCGGATTAGCCAACCTTGTTTTCATCTCTTTTCTATCAAAAAATCCACTCATCAAAACACAAACTAACAAAATTTTACAATTTTCTATTTTGACAAAATCACATTCACCACGATTCAACCTTCCTTCCCTGAGGAGACGACCTTGGAATACCCATTCTAAGTAAAAAAAACGACAATTGCAAGTCTCTCTTCGCTTGGGGAGCACTTTTGCACACACACATTTCCATTCACATACACATTTTCCCCATTTATAGTATCGAACCCAAGGGAGAATGACACTTCCCTATCCATATAAGTCATATACACATTGAGGGCTCATGTTCAGAGATTAGGGTGACCACCTTCAAGCATTTTTGGCGTCATTGTCGGGAAGGGCAAGGCGTTGAATTAGAAGGTGATTTCAGACAACGGAGGTAAGTCCCGTTATTCTCATCACGGGCCGAGGTACGTTGCTCCTTGTATATACTTTTGTTTACTTTTCATTTCAATTGTAGATATTATTTTTGCATGTGAGGACGGAACAACCAAAATAGATTGGTTAGACGACCCCTAGAACCTAATATGAATCATGACCAAGGCCCACCCGAGGATGCAGGTGACAACTTCGAGGATGAGGATGCTAATGTTCCAAGGGGTGGGGGAATGCAAAACCTTAGAATGCCAAACCCCCGAATGCATTTTCCCCTCCCAGGAATGAGGGAATCAATATCCCGATTGATCCTCCGGCGAGGTCAATACGAGATTATCTCCAACCCACTCATAGCACCACTCCCTCAATCATACTTCTACCGGTCCAAGCTCATGCCTTCCTTGTTAAACTGGGAATGTTACAACTACTTACTCAATTCCATGGAATTGAAATAGAAAATCCTTATTTGCATATTAAGGAATTTGAGGAAATAGTTGCAACCTTCCTCACTAATCATGTCATGGAAGACATAGCTCGCATGAAATTATTCCCCTTTTCCCTAAAAGATAAGGTTAAAGCATGGTTGAATTCCTTGAAGGCTCGATCAATAAGCTCTTTGAGACAAATGCTTTCCGAGTTTTTGAACAAAATTTTTTCGATGCCCAAGACCACGGCTCTTAAAAAGTAAATCCAAATTTTTTTAGAAAAGCCTAATGAGCAATTTTATCAATGTTGGGGTCGCTACAAGGAATTGCTACAATCCATTCTGCATCATGGTTTTGAACCATGACAATTGGTGAGTTTCTTCTACATAGGGATTACACCAGGCCATCGACAGTTCATAGACATGAAATGCAATTGGGAGTTTTTAAACAAGGATCCCGACGAGGCCCTAGAGTACTTCAATACATTGGCACAAAATGCACAATCTTGGGATATCACGGATCTCGCCAATGTACCGAGGTCTTCTCCAGGTAGTAATCAACTAAGCGGGGGAGGGATGTATGATTTACGGGATCGGGAAGATTTGCTTTCCAAAGTCACCAAATTGTCTCAGAAAGTGGAGAGTCTAGAGGTCAATATGAGACATAAGGTGTCCAATATAACCAAGATCGAGGAGTTTTGCTCTATTTGTGAGAGTGTTGAACATTCCATATCGGAGTGCCCCAGCATTCCGGCACTTAAAGAGGTGTACCATGAGCAAGTCAATGCCTTCAATTGGTCATGGTCCCACGTCTAGCTCCCAATACCCACGGTCCAATCAACAAGGTTTTTGCCAAAACCCACCACCTCAACAAAGGTTTGGTCAACAAGGACCATCCAACCCACCCACCTACCAACATCCTCACAAAAGGAATTTGGAGGATGTCGTGCACCAATTCATTCAAAGCCAAACAACAATCAACAACCAAATCGCCGCCGCTTTTAATGATATTCGGACTCAAATCACTAAATTAACCAATGCCATAGGATCAACCCAACAAGGGAAAGGGAAATTTCTTGCTTAACCCAAAGAAAACCCAAGGGGTCAACACATGATTGAGTCATTTGAACCAACAAAGAAGTGTTGTGGGCAACTCAAGGCGACCACCACACTTTGGAGCGGCAAACAAATTGACAAAACATTTTTGCCAAAAGTCTCACCCAAAGCCACATTGGCAAAAGAAAAAGAGTCTACGGGCAACTCCGAGGGGATTGAAACATATGAAAAGGAAAAAGTTGTTGATTTGAATGTGCATGATTGTCCTATTCCGGCCCCTTTTTCCCCAACGTTTGAAGCCAGCAACTAAATGTGCTAACTATTCGGATATCATTGAATTGTTTAAGCAGGTGAAGATAAACATTTTGCACCTTGATGATATCATGCAAATACCTTCATGTGCAAAGATATTGAAAGACTTGTGCACCATGAAGAGGAAGATGAATGTGCATAAGAAGACATTTCTCATGGAGCAAGTGAGTTCCATTTTGAGAACCAACACACCACCCAAGTTCAAAGACCCTGGCTTCCCTACCATTGCCATAACCATAGGGAATTGCCGAGTGGAGCAATCACTTTTAGACTTGGGAGCAAGTGTCAACCTCCTACCTTTTTTGGTGTACCAACAATTATAACTTGAAGAATTGAAGCCAACTCCAATCACTCTTCAATTAGCGGATCGAATCGTTAGAACATCAAGGGGATTAGTTGATGATGTTTTAGTTCAAGTTGACAATTTCTATTTTTTTGTTGATTTTATTGTGCTTGATACTCATCCGGTTGCTAATTCTAGTTCTCAAATTTCTGTCATACAAGGTAGGTCTTTCCTTGCTACATCTAATGTTGTGATCAATTGTAGGAATGGATAAATGAAGCTTGCCTTCGGGAACATAACGATGGATCTCAATATATTCAACTTGTGCAAGCAACCAGGTGATGATGAGGAAGTGCATGCGGTCAGTAGGATTGACACCTTGGTGGGAGATCATATGGAACTACTTTGTGATTCAATGTTGGGGGAGGAAGAGTTTGTTGATGATAAGGAGACGAAAACTGTACAAGTAATAGGAAATTGGGTCCCAACATTTGAGAAACTTCCACAACAAGAGAAGAAAATTTTCCCATCAACCTTACAAATACCGATCTTGGAGTTGAAGGCACTACCTTCCACACTCAAGTATGCATATCTCGGGGAGCATAAAACATTCCCGGTTGTGATAATTTCATCATTGGAGCTGAGGCAAGAAGAAGAATTGTTGGAAGTGTTGAGGAGGCATAAGGGAGCAATCGGTTGGACAATTACTGATATCAAGGGAATTAGCCCCCTCATTTGCACACATCGAATCTACTTGGAGGATGACGCCAAACCGTCCCGACAACCACAAAGGAGGCTAAATCCTATCATGAAGGATGTGGTGAGGGATGATGTGCTCAGACTACTTGATGTGAGCATTATCTTTGCAATTGTCGATAGTAAATGGGTTAGTCCCACTCAAGTAGTGCCAAAGAAGTCAGGGGTCACTATAGTAGCAAATGAAGACAATGAGTTGAATCCGATAAGGGTGGTCACCGGTTGAAGATTTTGTATCGACTATCGAAAACTCAACTCGTGCATAAGAAAAAATCATTTCCCCTTGCCCTTCCTTGACCAAGTGTTGGAGAGAGTAGCGGGACACCTCTTTTATTGCTTCTTGGTTGGCTACTACGACTACAACCAAATCGAGATTGCTTTGGAGGACCAAGAGAAGACAATTTTCACGTGCTCCTTCTGTACTTTTGCCTATCACCGAATGTCATTTGGGTTGTGTAATGCCCCAGGAACTTTTCAGAGATGCATGATGGAAATATTCAGCGATATGGTGGAGAAAATTTTGGAGGTGGAGGTCTTTATGGATGATTTTTTTGTGTTTGGGGACTTGTTGGAGGGGTGTTTGGAAAATTTGGAGAGTGTGCTAGGAAGATGTGAGGAAAAAAACTTGGTGCTCAATTGGGAGAAGTGCCACTTCATGGTGACCCAAGGAATTGTGCTCGGGCACATCGTATCAGCAAAGGGGATTGAAGTATACAAATCCAAGGTGGAAGCAATTTCCAACCTCCCCACTCCAAAGTTCATCAAGGATATCAGGTCATTTCTTGGCCATGCCGGTTTTTTTCGTAGATTTATAAAAGATTTTAGTGCATTGGCAAGGCCCTTGACCAATTTGCTAGCAAAGGATGTTCCCTTCGTGTGGTCGGATGATTGTGAGGCTTCTTTTAAAAAACTCAAAAGCATGCTCACTTTACCTCCAATCATGCGACCACCCAAGTGGGAACTACCATTTGAGCTCATGTGCGACGCGAGTGATTACGCGGTCGGCGCAGTGCTCGGT
Source organism: Ilex aquifolium (assembly GCA_951799425.1). Classification (NCBI taxonomy): domain Eukaryota; kingdom Viridiplantae; phylum Streptophyta; class Magnoliopsida; order Aquifoliales; family Aquifoliaceae; genus Ilex; species Ilex aquifolium. The sequence continues at coordinate 7,289,123 of OX637410.1, read as the reverse complement.
CAAAGGGAAGAAAAAAGGTCATATGTAATATACTAGGCTAGCAAGACTAAATAAAGCATAAATGAATTACATTACCACCGAAAAAGAGTTGCTAGCCAAAGAACATATCCCTATCCCTGACTCTTTTCCCAATGAGCATTTGTTTTCTATTCATTATGTTTGTCCTTGGTACGCTAACATCTGTAATTATCTTGCCATAGGATAAATACCACCGCATTGGAGCCCAGAGGACAACAGGAGATTCATGGCGGATATGAAGTACTTCTACTTCGACAACCAGTATTTGTTCAAGTACTGCCCAGATCAAGAGATGAGGAGATGCATACCTTAAAATGAACAACGGGTTGTCATTTCATTCTGCCATTATGAGCCATGTGGGGTCAACTTCTCTTCAAAGAAAACTTCGGCTAAGATTTTCCAATCCGGTTTTTATTGGCCTTCTAGAATTAAAGATTGTGTTTCATTTTGTAAAGAGTGTGATAGGTGCCAAAGGTTGGGTAGTGTGACCCATAGAAATATGATGCCCCTTTCCCCCGTGCTAGTCATTGAGATATTTGATTGTTGGGGCATCGACTTCATGGGTCCATTCCCTATATCCTTTGGCTACCTCTATTTCCTAATGGCAGTGGACTACGTGTTAAAGTGGGTAGAGATCATCCCAACCAAGACCAACGACCATCGATTTGTGGTCAAGTTTTTGAAGGAAAACATATTTTCAAGGTTTGTTGTACCTCATGCAATGATAAGTGACGGTGGGTCTCATTTTTGCTACAGGCCATTTGCATATTTAATGCATAAATATGGTGTAACACACAAGGTGTCCACCGCTTATCACCCACAGACTAATGGCCAAGCCGAGTTGGCAAATAGGAAGATCAAAAACATACTAGAGAAAATGGTGAATCTGAATCAAAAGGAATGGTGACTTAGGTTGACTGATGCCTTGTGGGCTTATTGCACCATGTACAAGACCATCCTAGGTATTTCTCCCTATAGAATATTCTATGGCAAGGCTTGTCATTTGCCGGTAGAGATGGAGCACAAAGCTTATTGGGCCATCAAGACCATGAACTTCAATTTGAGAATAGCCGGAGAGAATAGGAAGTTGGAGTTGAATGAATTAGAGGAAATCCATAGAGATGCATATGAGAGCTCAAAAATTTATGAAGAGAGGGAAAAAGATATTTCATGACAAATCTATTGTGAGAAAAGCATTTGAGCACGGATAAAAAGTACTCTTGTATAATTCTCGTGTGACGCCCCAATTTCCGGGGGTCCTATATTAACCGTTGACCATCCGTCAACCCGCGGAAACACCCGTGGATGTCACTCAACCTAACACCACGGCAGTAGCATCCCCTTAACCGGGATCTTAACTCACAATTGTAAACCGGATTCGATTATTCTTTTGTGTTCAACCAATATTCAATATACCATGATTTATACTCCATTATAGTCCATTTACATCATTGGAGGGAAGGAAAACGTAGATTAAAAAAAGGCGAAGCAGTGTGAAAATCTGAATATTTTGAAGAGAGTACCGGTACCCAGTACCGGTACCATTCAGTACCGGTACTGTCAACCCACTGGAAAAGGGGTACCGGTACACAGTACCGGTACCATACAGTACCGGTACTGGGTACCGGTACTCTCTGCCCAGTTTTGCCTTTTTCCACCATTTCTCTTTTTCAATCCATTCCAGACCTCCCAAAACTCGTCCAACACATGTTTAAATGAGATTTTCCATATAATACATAACTTATACAAGTTCCATTACGATTCATTCCATAATTTACACATCAAAATGGAATTTTAATAAAAGTTTTACAAAACTCAAACCAAGGCCACAAGCCGGCCCCCTTCATGCTTGATGCTCTCCAAGTGAGCCATCCACCGGAGCAAACCCAACACCTGAAAATGTTGTCCCACGAAGGGTGAGCCACGCTCAATAGGATATCCTCCTACAGAGGCTACTCCCCAACCTAAGTGCATATGAAATGCGCACATGCAACAATCAACAAGCATCAACCAATCCAACAAGAGTATACACTTCAATGTTAGAAAGCTACCATGTTATACTATGTCATGCCATGATATGAGATGGAACTCACTCACGCACCTTATCCCGAATCTTCCCCGACTCACACAACACAATGCAAAAGCCAATGTGTATGAACCCGTCTATTGACGGAAAAACCCTCCCAATGATCGTTTGAGATAAAAGTTATGTCTTTATAGAAATCAAATCATTGTTAGAGGTTACCTATTGGATGGGTGTTTTTATATAAAAAAATCTTGTGTCTTCCTAGGCAACGGATTTCGGAATTGCACCGCCGGCTCCGTGGGCATGCCACTTTTCTGGAATTTCACCGCCGGACAAGTGACTGAACCAAGTGGTTCCGGGTTTTTCACCCGAGGGAGTGTCTAGCCCTACTTGCTTTACCCGACACAAGTTTTCCTTATGCAATGCAACCGTGCAACTCGGTCGGATCTTCGATCCCGACTTTCCCGAGTTCACATACCAACCACCAAGATTTGGTGTTTGATCCACAACACATGCACACACCCACACTCATGTCCATTATCCATGAATGCGATGCCAATTCACACCCACACACACCCATGTCTTATGACCATGAATGTGATGTACCCATGAGAATGCAATGTAATGTATCATTGCACCTTATCCACATGTTCAATATGTATGAGTGTCATATGAACAATCACAAGATAAATCCACATATCCATGGTACTTCATATCATAAGCATATAAATACCACAATTCAACACTTTGTCAATGTATATCACAAGTATGTGTACACCTACATTTCCTTACACATAACATCCAACAACAAATCCGAAAGCATGCTTTCACAATTCCCATGCAATTTAACACACTTAAATCCATATTGGCATTTAAACAAACACTATGCAAGCATACAATTATATAATCATAATCATGCTCAATTCTCCTCACATGGATCAAGAACTCACATAAGTGACTTCCACTCGATCAATTCAAGATAAAATTTATTCTATCTATTCCTTAATGTTCATATATCATGCTTTCTCAAGAAATTATCTAGAACCATTCCTAAATGTCCATTTCATTTAGAAGTTCACTTTACCCAATTTCCCATATCAATTTTCCATACTTCAAGCTCCTTTATAAAATTTACCCAACAAGTAAATATATACACCCATTTCATACCAACCTTGCTTAGCACATTTGGTACCCATTTCCCACACATGAAATACATTGGTGTTACATTAAACTAGAGAATGTGATTTAAATCATACCACCCATTCTAAATACCCATTTCACCCAATTAACCACAATAGGCAAGTGATACATATATATATACACCTACCCATTCCATATAGCCTTCCTAGGTTGGAAATAAACCTAAGTAGGAAGAAAACCCTACCTCTTGTAGCGTGTAGAATCGTCGTGGGAAGCTCCTAGAACTCAAAGCAAGCTTGAATCCTCCACTTCCAAATTTTCGGCCTCCCAACGTTCGGTGAAAGCCGTCGTTTTTGGTACTCACGCGTAGCCCTCGTCGAGTAGAACAATCTTTGTTCTTGGCCCAAGTGGATTCGAGCTCTAAAATGGAGTAGATCGTAGAGAGAAGTTTTGGAGAACCCTCACTCTCTCTCTCCTTTCTATCGGCTGAAACCGGCTGAAATGGTGAAGGAGAAGTCTGATTTTTTTCAGACTTTAGGCCCCTATTTATATTTTTAGAATACTTGGCCCACAATTGGCCACACGTCCCTTTTAATTCCGGGTCCGTTATCACCCCGAAACGATTAAATTTCGTCCCGGTTCAAGTGAAAAATATTTTCTATGAACTTTCATTTTATTATGTTCACATTTCTCACATTTTGCCCAAAATTTCGTTTTTGGGGTCACCCGAGACCCGACCGTCTTGTAAAACACGAAAAATCCGACTATCTCGGAATTCGACGAAATTTTACATGTCCGCTAGATTTCGCGAGACGAATCCAACGGTGAAGTCCTTTTCGTCATCCGAGTTCTAGAAAAATTCAGTTTTTACAGCCGGAGTGGCAATTTACCATTTTACCCTTGTTCGTCAAAGTTTAAATTTTCCGGGGTTTCCCATCTCGACTCTCCATTTTCCAAGAAAAACTCTGATCACATTGGGATGACTCCTATCTTCTCAAGGTGGCCTACCCTAACGGAGCCGTGGAAATTACAAACCCCGAAGATGGAAAAACATTCAAGGTCAATGGCCGAAGACTTAAGCCATTCTTCGAGGGTTTTGAGGTTCAAATGGTTGAGGAACAGTTAGTGGATCCGGTTTACCCGGAGCTTGTTGAGGAATAATTGTTCAAATAGATTGTAGTGTACAATCGCTTTCTTTTATCATTTGTGTTGCCAGTTAATTTGTTTACTTACTTTTGTTCTTGCATAGTGTTTTCTTTTTAAATGTGCAGATTATGGTTTTTTTGTTAAAGCTCATTGCGAGGTGTTCTCTAACCCTACTTATCTTTTTAAGTCCTTCATTACATTCCATATCTTTTTGTTGCATTGAGGATAATGCATAGTTCAAGTTGGGGGGAAAGGTGCACCAATTGCATGATACACTAAATTTTTTGTTGTTGATAATGCCATTTTGTCGTGAAATTCACCATTCACATATTTGACTTAAATTATTTTTTTTGTAGAGTTGTTGCAAAATATGTGAAAATTTTGAATTTTTGTGAAAAAAAATCTGAATGCTGAACCATATTCCCATATTCAAAGTGTTATGGACTAAATGATTACTTGATCTTTACTTTAAACTTTGAACACATGATTACACCATAGAAGTTTTTCCTATGCCTGAGTATCACATATGTGTTTTCTTTCGAACTCAACCATAGTGCACCTTGAATGTGTAATTTCGGCAATTTATGAATTGGATCCACATTTTAGAGCTTCACACGCATAGTGGAGATGAAATAAGTACCCCTGTGAGCTTTAGTGCCAATTGTTGTTGGAGGGAACTTACACTTACTCAAATGTGGTTCTTTCATTAATTTCTCTAAAAAGTTCAGTACAAAGATGTGAAATCAAAAAAAAAAAAATAGTAAAACCAAAAGATCTCCCTACTCCTCATCCTCATCTCCTATCCCCTCATCCTCGCTATCAAAATCGCTTCCCTCCTCATAACCGGCGTCCAAATCATCGGAAACCTCCACCTCAACAACAATAGAAGACATGGGGGTAGAAGTAGGTGGTTTGGCAGTAGGAGGCAGAGGCACATCGGGTATCGACTCTCCCTGGAAAGTGTGCTCATACATCCTAGTCATCATCAAGGAGAGCCGATGCATAGTCCCACCAAGGTCATCCATCCTCCTCTCCATAGCGTCTAGGCGTTGAGAAACTTTGCGAGGCGGGGGCAGTGGTGGATGGCCCTGTAGTGGACAGTCCGGCCATGGATGGCTCATCTCTAGGTGCCATTGCCCTCTCCCCTCCGCTCATTGCCGTTCTCTTGCTCCTACTAGACTTCTCGATGGCTCCGAACTCTAGAGGTAGCAACACATCCGAGGGGTATACTTTGACCTTGGTGTGGTAGCACATCCTTGTAACCAAGTTGGCGAACGGGAGATTTCCCATCGGCTTGCTAGCCTAGGTGAACTCCTTCATAAACTCCCAAATCATTAGTGCCACGTCCATCCTCTTCCCCTTCATGAAAGCGTGGAGGAGGGAAAGCTTCTCTTCCCCTGGGGTCTTCTCCGCACCCCTGGGTATCAGGTTGTAAGGCAAGACTTTGTTCATCACCCTGTATCAATGCTTGAGGACCCCGAGTTGAATTTTTCCTTTGAATTGTGTCGGGTCCTCATAAATCAATTGTACGTACTTCGGGAGTGATTTCTTCCCTTGGGTGTCGTAGGGATAGAGTGGGACGTTGGGGGGAGGTATCTTATACTTCATCAAGTCCGTAATCAATCCTGGAGTAACATCCAAAACCTTCCCCTTCTCGTTCGTCCTAAGAAAAAATATGTCCTCGTCCACGGCCTTCAACCTTTGGTAAAATTCCTTCAACCTTTGGTAAAATTCCCTGCACATCGGAAGGCCATAACCTCCCACTAGCTCAAACCAAATGTCGATCTTGTGCCCCTCGATCACCCACACAACCTCGTCGTTTGGCCCGAGGGTGGGCTTGTCCACGTGACGCTCGCAGGTCACATTCTTTTCCTCAATGCTCTTCATGTGAGTATCATTTTTATGCTACTTCCTTATCTCCCCACTCCCTCCACTAGGGCCCACCTCTATCCTCTTGCCGGACCCCGTGCCCGAGGGTGGTGGAGGACATGGCCCCGTTTGTTTTGTACGGGCTATGAGAATCAAGAATGCCCCAAGGACCACAAAAGGTAAATACCAAGTCCACAACTCTTCCAAAAGATCGAAGGGAACATGGGAATGCTTACCTAAAAAAGCCATGGGGATGGAATCCGAGCTTTGGTGAAAACTTAGGTGTAGTGGATTTGAGGAAATTTGTGGAGAAAATGAGGGCTTTGTGGAGAATTCCAAAAAACATGCAATGAAATCACAATAAGAATCAACCCTAGGGATGCTAATTGGGATATTTTATGGATGGGTAAGGGTTATTTGAGGGTAAGAGATGTTTTGAGGGAGAGGAGAAAGCCTATAAGATGGAGGGAAGTGGAGAAAGTGAAGAGGTTTCCCGAAAAATCAGAACCAACCGGTAGGTTTTAGCTTTTTCCCAAAAATTTCCCGTGCCCCTATTTTCATCTCCACTCCAAATTTATTCAACCTCTACACATTCTAACAACCTATTTACAAACTCGACTTCACAAAAAACCTGAACTACACTTGTGAAACACAAATGAGTGACCATGCCCAACTTTCTTTAGGAAATTGCAATGTGATTTGAGTTTTTAATGCTTTCAAAACATAAGACATGGATTTCTAAATTTAACTACCAAAATGAATGCACAATATTTAAAGCATATATTGAAATGGTAAAGGCATTCCTATTTCTTCCCAATATCGAAAGTTTGAACGATATTCCCCCATCCTACAAGCATAGGGTTGCCTGACACATTATTCAAATACCCGAACTAAGTACACATGAGCATCACCATGGCTTTGAGGTAGTGTGTATGCACCTACATATTTGTTTTCAAACTAGTGTGTGTGAAATGGACATGTAATTTAAGAATTTACTCAACGGAATTCACATTCACTTGGCTATCCAAATTCAGCTTTCATGCAAAACTCACCAAGGGTTTCTCTCTAGAATGATTATCTCTATGATTATCATGGCATGCTCTCCATGTGTATATTTGAGGTAGAATCTTGTGCACAAATGAAAAGCTCACATATAATCCCAAAATGATGTGCATGCATGAAAATTGAAATGATCTTGGCATAATCTCATGAATGGAATGTTTGGGCATTAGATAGCAAAACCAAATACTTTGTGGGCCCACCTCTGCTTCTCCTACACATGCCTTGAAACATTTTACATACAATAAGACTCTCTTACACCAAAAAGCCTAACTTTGGAGGAAAAAGCATAGAAGTGGAAGATAGGGAAAGAGAGTGGTTGGGGGAAGCATGGAAGAGGCAATGTAGGGCCTGTGGTTGCTTGTAGCAGTACCCATAACCCTTCCAATCATAGCAACTCAGTTCTCACATACCATGTGGGCGAATTTTGACTGACTGCTACACAAGAATTCAGCTACACGCATAGTTTTAGAGAGAGAAGCTCAAGTAAGAAGATGAAGTTTTACAGAGAGAAAGTCAAGTTTTTGTATTTCCTCCTCCATTTCAGTTGTAGTAAACTTCAAATCACTTTGTAATCTTTATTTCTTGCACTTTAATCTCCTTTATTTCAAGTGTATTCAAGTCTACCTACATGTTCTTGTATTTTCCATGTTTACATTTGGGTTTTTACTTTCCAAGCTTTCTATTTGTGTATGAAATGAACTTGTCTTTGCAGTTTAAATACTTTTTTTTCATTAATACAAGTTTTAATCTTTATTTCATCATCATGTCTCTTTACATTATGTATGTGTTTGTTTTGACTATGGGTGGCTAAGCTTTTAGTTGGCTAATCCAAGGGAGACTTCCTCTTGGGTATGCTAAATCAACTCCGCTCCAATCTTCCTCGTAGTGTAACGTGTTTGGTTTGACTAGGTTGAGTGTGGACGTGATTGTGAGCTCTTGATACACCATAGACTTGTCACGGGGTATGCTTGAGCCTACACCTCCACATTAGTCCCTCACTTCCTATGAATCAATTAAAAACCGAGACACCATTGATAGAATGAATTGAGTTGATTTGGCATTCCCATTGGAATGACCTTTTTGGATTAGCCAACCTTGTTTTCTTGCATTTTTATTAAAATCTCCATTCACCAAAACAAAAACTCACAAGATTTTCCAATTTTCATTTCATACAAAATCACCTTTACTACAATTCGACATTCCTTCCCTGAGGAGACCACCTTGAAATACTCAATTCCAAGTAAAACACGACATTGCAAGTCTCTCTACGCTTGGGGATACCTTTTGCACACACACACACACATTTTCATTCGCACACACGATTTGCTCCATTTCTATCATCGAACCCAAGGGAGAGTGACACTCACCTACTCATATTAAGCCATATACACAACCGGGATCATGTTTGGAGATTAGGGTGAAACACATATCAAGCACACAACACTCTAAATAGTGGAATATGGTTCAACATTCAGATATTTTTCACAAAAAAATTCAAAATTTTCACATATTTTGTAACTATTCAACAAAAAATTTGGTCAAATATGTGAATGGTGAATTTCACCACAAATGGTATTGTCAACAAAAATTTTGGTGTATCATAAAAATGGTGCACCTCACCCCCCAAATTGAACTATGCATTGTCCTCAATGCAGCAAAAAGATATGGAATGCAATGAAGGATTTAAAAAGATAAGTAGGGTTAGAGAACACCTTGCAATAAGCTTTGACAAAAACACCACAACCTGCACATTTGAAGAAAAAAACTATGCAAAGACGAAAGTAAGTGAACAAATTAACTAGCAAAGTAAAGGGACTATACACTAAAATCTACTTGAACAGTTATTCCTCAACAAAGTCCAGGCAAACCGGATCCACCAACTCTTCCTCCACCATTTGAACCTCAAAACCCTCAAAGAATGACTAAAGTCTTTGGCCATTGAGCTTGAATTTTTTACCATCTTAAGGGTTTGTTATTTCCACGACTCTATTAGGGTAGGTCACCTTGACAAGATAGGGGTCATCCCAACGAGATCAAAGTTTCCCTCAGAAAATGGAGAGTCGAAAATTATACAAGAGCACTTTTTGTCCGGACTCAAATGTCTTTCTCACAATTGATTTATCATGAAAAAGCTTTGCCCTTTCTTTGGAAATTTTTGAGCTCTCATATGCATCTCTACAGATTTCCTCTAATTCATTCAACTCTAATTTCCTATTCTCTCTCGCCATTGTCAAATTGAAGTGCAAGGTTTTAATGGCCCAATATGCCTTGTGCTCCATCTCTACCAGCAAATGAAAAGCCTTGCCATAGACTAGCCTATAGGGAGACATACCTAGGATGGTCTTGTAAGTAGTGCGGTAATCCCACAAGGCATCGATCAACCTAAGCGAACAATCATTTCGATTTGGGTTTACCGTTTTCTCTACTATGTTTTTGATCTCCCTATTGACCAACTCGTCTTGGCCATTAGTCTGTGGGTGATAAGTGGTGAACACCTTGTGTGTTACGCTATATTTATGCATTAAGGATGCAAATGGCCTATTGCAAAAATGAGACCCACCGTCACTTATCATTGCACGAGGTACCCCAAAACTTGAAAAAATGTTTTCCTTTAAAAATCTGATCACAACTCGAAGGTCATTTTCCTTTAAAAATATGACCATAACTCGATGGTCATTGGTCTTGGTTGGTATGACCTCTACGCACTTGGACACATAGTCGACTGCCAGTAGGATATAGAGGCTGCCAAAGGACTTAGGAAATGGACCCATGAAGTCGATGCCCCAACAATCGAACATTTCAATGACTAGCACGGGGGAAAGGGGCATCAAATTCCTACGGTTCACACTACCTAACCTTTGGCACCTATCATATTCTTTACAAAATGAAACATAGTGTTTAATTAAAGAAGGCCAATCAAAAATGGATTGCAAAACCTTAACTAAAGTTTGCTTTACAGAGAAATAGCCACCGCATACCTCAGAAATGCAAAAGGAAAGGACATCCTGTTGTTCATTTTCAGGTACGCATCTCCTCATCACTTGATATGGGCAATACTTGAATAGATATAGGTTGTCGAAGTAAAAGTAGTTCACATCCGCCACGAATCTTCATTTGTCCTCCAGGCTCCAATGTTGTGGTATTTGTCCTCTGGCAAGATAATTACAAATGTCGGCGTACCACGGAGAAACATAATGAATAAAAAAAAAATGCTCATTAGGAAAAGATTCAGGGATAGGTATATGCTCTTCGGCATCTTGGACTACAAGTCGTGACAAATGGTCTGCCACCAGATTCTCGACTCCCTTTTTGTCTTTAATGAGCAAATTAAATTCTTGAAGGAGGAGTATCCACCTAATGATTCTCTATTTCACGTCCTGCTTAGAAAAAAGACACTTTAAAGTAGAGTGATTAGTGTAGACTACAAAAGGCGAACCAATGATGTAAGACCTAAATTTGTCCAATGCAAACACTATAGCTAGCAACTCTTTTTCGGTAGTAGTGTAATTCATTTGAGCTTCATTTAGAGTCTTAGTAGTGTAGTATATTACATATGGAATTTTATCTTCCCTTTGACCAAGCACTGCGCCGACGACGTAATCACTCGCGTCGCACATGAGCTCAAATGGAAGTTCCCTTTTGGGTGGTGGCATGATTGGAGGTGAAGTGAGCATGCTTTTGAGTTTTTTAAAAGATTCCTCACAACCATCCAACCACACAAAGAGAACATCATTTGCTAACAAATTGGTCAAAGGTCTTGCCAATGCACTAAAAATCTTTTAAGAATCTACGATAAAAATCGGTGTGACCAAGAAATGACTTGATATCCTTGATGACCTTTGGAGTGGGGAGGTTGATTGAAAATTGCTTCCACCTTGGATTTGTCTACTTCAATCCTCTTTTTGGACAGGATGCGCCCAAGCACAATCCCTTGGGTCACCATGAAGTGACACTTCTCCCAATTTAGCACCAAGTTCTTCTCTTCGTATCTTTCGAGCACCCTCTCCAAATTTTCCAAACACCCCTCGAATAAGTCCCTGCTTGATTGCGGTTCACCCTAATCTCCAAACATGAACCTAGTTGTGTGTATATGGCTTATCTGAGTAGGTGAGTGTCACTCTCCCTCGGGTTCGATGCTAGAAATGGAGAAAATGTGTGTGTGCAAAAGTGCTTCCCAAGCATAAAGAGACTTGTAATGTCGTGTTTTACTTGGAATTGAGTATTACAAGGTCATCTCCTCATGGAAGGAAGGTCCAATTGTGGTGAAGGTGGTTTTGTAAAGAAATGAAAAGTGTAAAATCTTGTGAGTTTTGTGTTTTGGTGAGTGAAGTTTTTGATAAAATGCAAGAAAACATGGTTAGCTAATTCGAAGAGGTCATTCCAATGGGAATGCAAAATCAACTCAATTCATTCTACCAATGGTGTCTCAGTGCTTGATTGATTTGTAGGAAATGAGAGACTAATGTGGAAATGTAGGCTCAATCATACCCCGTGACAAGTCTACGGTGTATCAAGAGCTCACAACCACGTCCGCATTCAACCTAGTCAAACCAAACACTTTTCACTACAAGGAAGAATGGATGATAGTTGATTTAACATACCCAAGAGGAAATCTCCCTTGGATTATCTAACTACAAACTTAGTTATCCATAGTCAAAGCAAAGACATGCACAATGTAAAAAGATATAGTGAAGAAATGAAGATTAAAACTTGTATTAATGCAAAGAGAAGTTAAACTACAAAGACAAGTTCATTTTATACCCAAAAGTAAAGCTTGGAAGGAGAAACCCAAATGTAGACATGGTGAATATGAGAATATGAAGCTAAACTTGAATACACTTTAAATAAAGGAGATTAAAGTGCAAGAGGTAAAGATTACAAGTGATTTAAGGCTTACTACAATTGCAATGGAGAAGTAAATGCAAAAATCTAACTTTCTCTCTCTAAAACTTCATCTTCTTCCTTGAGCTTCTCTTTGTAAAACTATGTGTGTAGCTGAATTACAAGTGATTTAAGGCTTACTACAATTGCAATGGAGAAGTAAATGCAAAAACCTAACTTTCTCTCTCTAAAACTTCATCTTCTTCCTTGAGCTTCTCTCTGTAAAACTATGTGTGTAGCTGAATTATGGTTTAGGAATTCCTTCATTTTCATCCATGCCCCCTTCGTAGTCTGTAAGAGTTGACTTGCCATTATTGGAAAGGTATTGGACACTTGCACAAGCAAAGACAGGCCATGGCTTGCCTTTTCCATGCTTCCCCAACCACTATCTTTCTCTCTCTTCCTCTTCGATCATTTTTCTTCCAAAGTCAGACCTTAGGTGTAAGAGAGCATGCTTGTATATAGAATATGCCAGGTTATGTGTGGGAGAATTATAGGTGGGCCCACGAAGCAGTTAGAGTTGAGATTGCAGCTTTCTGGAATTTTTGGACAAAACCTACCGGTAGAACGATGACAAAACCTACCGGTAGGTTTTTTCCAGTAGGCAAAACCTACCGGTAGGTTTTGGCAGGGGCAGCAGTATAACAATTCTAGTGTACAAAACCTACCAGTAGGTTTTCACCTATTTTGGCTTTTTCTTGATTTCTTGGTATCCCGAGCCACCCGTTAAGCATCCCCTTCTTCTCCATTGTCTTTAAGCACTTAATGGAAGCTTAACACATGTCATTTCCTACTCTTTACCTACAATCACACAAAAACATCATTAATTGTTAGATTAAACACAATTTCCCCCATTTTCTCCACAAAAACAAGTATAAAATGGGTGCAAATAGATAAATGATGTGCAATATTCTATGCTCATTAGTCCAAAACACGAAAAAATCATCCATGAACACTTCCACAATTTTTTTCACCATATCGGTAAAGATTCTTGCCATGCATCTCGGAAAAGTTCCCGGGGCATTACACAACCCGAATGACATTCGTTGATAGACAAAGGTACCGAAAGGCACGTGAATGTTGTCTTCTATTGGTCCTCCAAAGCAATCTCTATTTGCTTGTACCCGGAGTAGCCATCCAAGAAGCAATAACAAAAATGTCTGGCTACTCTCTCCAACACTTGGTCAAGGAATGACAAAGGGAAATGATAATTTCTTGTGCATGAGTTGAGTTTTTGATAGTCGATACAAACTCTCCAACTTGTGACCACCCTTGTCGGAATCATCTCATTCTCCTCATTTGCTACCACAATGACCCCCGACTTCTTTGGCACTACATGAGTGGGACTAACCCATTTACTATCGGCAATTGTAAAGATAATGCCTACATAAAGTAGTTTGAGCATCTCATCCCTCACCATGTCCTTCATGATAGGATTTAGCCTCCTTTGTGATTGTCGGGACGGTTTGGAGTCTTCCTCTTAGTATATTTAGTGTGTGCAAATGAGGGGGCTAATCCCCTTGATATCAGCAATTGTCCAACTGATTGCTCCCTTATGCCACCTCAACACTTTCAATAAATCCTCTTCTTGCCTCGGCTCCAAGGAAGAGCTAATCACCACCGGGAATGTCTTGTGCTCCCCTAGAAATGCATACTTAAGTGTAGAAGGTAGTGGCTTCAACTCCAAGATTGGTGTTTGTATGGTTGATGGAAAAATTTTCTTCTCTTGTTGTGGAAGTTTCTCAGATGTCGGGGCCCAATTTCCTACGCCTTGCATAGTTTCTGGCTCCTTATCATCAACAAACACTTCCTCCTTCAACTTTGAATTGCAAAGTAGTGCCATATGGTTCCCTAACAAGGTGTCAATCTAACTGACCTCATGCACTTCATCATCATCACCTGGTTGCTTGCACAAGTTGAATACATTAAGATCCATGTTCCCACAGGCAAGCTTCATTAGTCTGTTCTTGCAATTTATCACAATATTAGTTGTAGCAAGGAAAGGTTTACCTAGTATGACAGGAATTTGTGAACTAGGTTTAGCAACCGAATAAGTATCAAGTACAATAAAATTAACGGGGAAATAGAAATTGTCTACTTCAACTAAAACATCCTCAACTACTCCCCTTGGTGTTTTAACTCCTCGATCCACCAATTGAAGAGTGATTAGGGTTGCCTTCAACTCTTCAAGTTGCAATTGTTGGTACACCGAAAAGGATAGGAGGTTGACACTTGCTTGCAAGTCTAGAAGTGCTTGTTCCACCCAGCAATTCCCTATGGTTATGGCAATGGTAGGGCAGCCGGGATCTTTGAACTTGGGTGGTGTGTTGATCCTAAAAATGGAACTCACTTGCTCCGTTAGAAATGCCTTCTTATGCACATTCATCTACTTCTTCATGATGCACAACTCTTTCAAAATCTTTGCACATGAAGGTATTTGCTTGATGGCATCAAGGAGCGAAATGTTTATCTTCACCTGCTTAAACATTTCAATGATATCTGAACAGTTAGCAAGTTTAGTCCGTGGCCTCAAACATTAGGGAAAAGGGGTCGGAATAGGACAATTGCGAACATTCAAATCAACAATTCTTTTCTTCTCATGTGTCTCACCACCCTTGGAGTTGCCCTTAGTCTCTTTTTCATTTGCCAATGGGGTCTTTGGTGGGAATTTTGGAAAAATGGTTTTATCAATTTTTTTGACACTCCTAAGGGTGGTGACCACTTTGAGTCCCTCACAACCCTCCTTGGTAGACTCGGACACTCAATCGCGTGTTGACCCCTTCGGTTTTTTTAGGGTTGAGCGGGAAATTTCCCTTTCTCTTGTTGGGATGACCCTATTGCATTGATCAATTTAGTGATTTGAGTCTAGATATCATTAAAAGTGGCGACGGTTTGATTGTTGACTATAGTTTAGCTTTGAATGAATTGGTGCACGACATCCTCCAAATTCCTTTTGTGAACAAGTTGGTAGGTGGGTGAGTTGGATGGTCCTTGTTGACCAAGCCCTTGTTGGGGTGGGTTTTGAGAAAACCCTTGTTGACTAGACCGTGGGTATTGGGAGTTAGAGGTGGGACCATGACCATAATAGGATTGGTTTTTTTTAGGTGGAATGGGAGGCGACATTGAGCTAGACCCATAAAGAGTAGGGTTGTCATTCTTCCAACTAAAGTTCGGGTGATTGCTCCAACCCGGATTATATGTATTGGAGTGTGGAGAGAATGATTGCCTACTTTTGTTGAAGGCATTCACTTGCTCATGATAAACCTCTTTCAGTGCTGGAATGTTTGGGCATTCCGAGATAGAATACTCAACACTTTCACATATAGAGCAACATTCCTTGGCCTTGGTAATGTTAGACACCTCATGCCTCCTATTCACATATAGACTTTCCACCTTGTGAGACAATTTTATAATTTTGGAAAGTAAATCTTCTTGGTCATGCAAATTATACATCCCTCCCCCACTTGGTTGTCTACCCGGTGAGGACCTTGGCACATCGGTGGGATTTGTAATATTGTAACACCCCACCCTCCACATGGCATAATATTGTCCGCTTTGGGCCCACTGGCCCTTGCAGTTTTGTTCCTCCCAGTACCCCTGGGAAAAGGCCTTATGCCATGTAAGGCGAGGGGCTTACTTATAAGCCCAGCAACATTCCCCTCCCTAACCGATGTGGGACACCAGGATCTCACAATCCACCCCTCTTAGGGCTGCACGTCCCCGTGCAGCAGCTCGCCAGCTACCTGCCCGCCCACTACACGTGAGCACGTCAGGGGCCCACACACGATCCAGACGAGAGTCGGCTCTGATACCAACTTGTAACACCCCACCCTCCACATGGCATAATATTGTCTGCTTTGGGCCCACTAGCCCTCACAGTTTTGTTCCTCCCAGTACCCCTGGGAAAAGGCCTTATGCCATGTAAGGCGAGGGGCTTACTTATAAGCCCAGCAACTTTCCCCTCCCTAACCGATGTGGGACACCAGGATCTCACAAATATCCCATGATTGAGTGTTTTTCGCCAATCTTTTAAAGTACTCAATGGCCTCATCAGATCCTTGTTTAGAAACTCTCCATTGCACATCATGTCTATGAATTGTCGAAGGCCCGGTGTAATTCCTTCATAGAAGAAACTCACCAATTGCCATGGTTCGAATCCATGATGTGGAATGGATTGTAGCAAATCCTTGTATCTATCCTAACATTGATAAAACTGCTCATTGGGTATTTTTTTGAAAAATTTTGAATTTGTTTCTTAAGAGCAGTGTTCTTAGGCACTGGAAAAATTTTGTTTAAAAATTTGGAAAGCATTTGTGCCCAAGAACATATCGATCGGGGTTTCAATGAGTTCAACCAAGTTTTGGCTTTGTCTTTGAGGGAGAAGGGAAATAATTTCATTCGTGTGATGTCTTCCATGTCATGATTTGTGATGAATGTTCCAACAATTTCCTCAAATTCCTTAATTTGCGAATAAGGATTTTCTCGTTCAATTCCATGGAATTGAGGAAGTAGTTTTAACATTCCTGGTTTAACAAGGAAGCCATGAGCTTGGACTTGTAGAAGTATGCACTAGGGGGTGGTGCTTTGGGTTGGTTGGAGATAATCCCTCATTGACCTCCCTGGAGGATCAATTGGGATATTATTTCCTTCATTTCTTGGAGGGGGAATTGCATTCAGGTAGAATTCCCCCGCCCCTTGGAATATTAGCACCATCATCCCCGAAGTTTTCCTCAGCATCCTTGGGTGGGTCTTGGTCTAGATTCATGTTTGGTCCTATGGCACGTCTCACTAATCTATTTTGGTCGTCCCGTCCTCGCATACAAAAAAACTATCTTCAATTGAAAGGAAAATTATACACAAATATATACAAAGGAGCAATGTACCTCGGCCCATGATGAGAATCACGGGACTTACCTCCGTTGTCCGAAATCACCTTCTAATTCGACACTTAGCCTTCCCCGGAAACGGCGCCAAAAATGCTTGATTGGTGATTCTCCCTAATCTCCAAACATGTTTCCAGTTCACGTGTATATGACTTATACGAGTAGGTGAGTGTCATTCTCACTCGGGTTCCATGCAATAAATGGAGAAAAACGTGTGTGAGAATGAAAATGTGTGTGTGTGCAAAAGTTTTCTCCAAGGGTAGAGAGACTTGCAATGTCGTGTTTTACTTGGAATTGAGTATTCTAATGTCATCTCCTCAGGGAAGGAAGGTCGAATTGTAGTGAAGGCTGATTTGTGAGGAAATAAAAAGTGTAAAATCTTGTGAGCTTTTTCATTTTGGTGAGTGGAGTCTAGATAAAATGCAAGAAAACAAGGTTGGCTAATTCAAAGAGGTCATTTCAATGGAAATGCCAAAATCAACTCAATTCATTCAACCAATGGTGCCTAGGTGTTTCATTAATTCGTAGGAAGTGAGGGACTAATGCAGAGGTGTAGGCTCAAGCATACCCCGTGACAAGTCGGTGGTGTATCAAGAGCTCGCAACCACATCCGCACTCAACCTAGTCAAACCAAATACTTTACACTGCGAGGAAGAATGGAGGAGAGTTGATTTAGCATAATCAATAAGAAATTCCCCTTGGATTAGCCAACTAAAAGCTTAGCTACCCATAGTCAAAGCAAGAACATACAAAATGTAAAGAGACAAGGTGATGAAATAAAGCTTAAAACTTGTATTGATGCAAGGAGAAATTAAACTACAAAAAGCAAATTCATTTCATACCCAAATAGAAAGCTTGGAAAGAGAAACACAAATGTAGACATGGAAATTCAAGAACATGAAACTAGACTTGATTACACTAGAAATAAATGAGATTAAGGTGCAAGATGTAAAGATTGCAAGTAATTTAAAGCTTACTACAACTGAAATGGTGGAGCAAATGCAAAAACCTAACTTTTTATATCTAAAACTTCATCTTCTTCCTTGAAGCTTCTCTATCTAAACTTGTGTAAAAACTGAATAACCCTTCAAAACTTTGTCAAGATTCATCCATACCCCCCTCTTGGTCTATGAGAATTGAATTCCTATGATTGGAAGGGGTATGGTTACTGCTACAAGCAACCACAGATCCAACATTGCCTCTTCCATGCTTCCCCTAACCACTCCTCTTATCTCTCCTCCTTCTCCATGCTTTTTCTTCCAAAATTAGGCTTTAGGTGTAAGAGAGCATCATAGTGTGTCATAGATTTCAGGGCATGTGTGGGATGACAAGAGGTGGGCCCCCGAAGTAGGTGGAGTTGAGATTGTAGGCTTCTGCGGTTTCTAGGCAAAACCTACTGGCAAAACGATCATAAAACCTACCGGTAGGTTTTTTCCAATAGGTAAAATCTACCGGTAGGTGTTGGCAGAGGATGTGGTAGAAGAAATCCAGTGCACTAAACCTACTGGTAGGTTTTGATGTACTTCTATCGGTAGGTTTTCTCATGTGTTGGCATTTTCTTGGTCTCTTGATGTTCCGAACCATCCGTTAAGCCTCCCCTTCTTCTCCATTGCTTTTAAGCACTTGATGAGAGACTTAAAAGTGAGTTTAAATGCATTTTCCCCCATTTTTACCACAAAAGCAAGTAAAAATGGGTGCAAATAGATACATGATATGCAATATTCTATGATCATTAGATACCAATGCCTTCATATTACATTGATATATGTTGCACTACTACTATTTTGGGAAATCGACATGCATACCATGTTTTATCGCATCACTCGCGAATATCATTTTGGTTACTATGTTGTAGTACAAATGTGTGCTATCAACTGCTATATTGATGAGCACAAAATATTGCATATTTAATGGCCTCATTACATGCTTTTTAACTTAACTTTGCATTTAATTATTTATGATTAGTTAAAGTTATGAATAATGTGGAAATTTTGATGTTGTAGGTAATTATAGCGTAAATGATGGCTTTTAGAGCTTTGCAACTAAGTGTGAATGTGTGGTGAAGAGATGGATACATTAAATGAGGATTGGGAGGCTTGGAAGGGGAATAAACCAAGGAAAATGGATTTTGGATGAAAACCTTCCGGAAGGTTTAGCCCATTGGTTTCCCAAGGTTTTGACACAATACCGCTGTTTTTCCCATTTTTTACCATGATCTAGCACGAATCTGAGAAAGTTCAAAACATTAAAGTTGTAGATCTAGATGTCTTATGTACTGTGTCAAAATTTCAGCTCAATCCAACGGTGGGATCAAAATTTATGGCAATTTTACTAAACGTGGTCCTGAGCTGTCACCTTCCGGAAGACCTTCCGGAAGGTTTTGCCCAGAATGCCCAGAACGCCTGCAACTCATGCTCCACTTGTTTGGGGGTCCCACCATTGATTCTCCCACTTGTCCCCTGACATCCCCTTACATATTTACATGCCTCCCACACCCTAGTTGAAGACTTTGGAGGTCATTGCATTAATGAGGATGGGAGAGAAGGGGGCTGCCAGGGGAGTTGCAGGCGAAGCTTCTCCTAGCCTGTCCAAGCCTTCAAATCACCTCCCATTGATGGGAGGTCTACTCTCACAGGCTAGGGGACCCTCCATGGACAAAAATGCAAGTCTTCCTTCACCATATATTCAGCATTCCACAAGCTTTGAGGGGGTGGCTACCTAAGCTTAAGAGTAGTCCAAGAAAGAAGATGATGAATATTAGAGATAGAAGGCTTATGTTTTTGCATTTTCTTCTTCATTTTAGTTGTAGTAAGCTTTAAATCTCTTGTAATCTTTAATTTTTGCACTTTAATCTTAGCTATTTCAAGTTTAGTTCTACATTTTACATTTCACCATTGTTATGTCAAGTTTTCTTCATTTCAAGTTTTAAATGGGTATTGAATATTTTTTCTTCTTAGTTTAAGTTTTCTTGCTTTAAGTTAAGTTTCAATCTCCATTTCAATACCATGTCTCTTTACATTATGCATGTCTTTCTTGCTTAGCATGAGTAGCTAGATTTTTAGTTGGCTAATTCAAGGGAAAACTCCTCTTGGATTTTCCATTTCAACTCATTTTCTTTCCTCCTCTCGGTGTATTATGGTTCGGTTTGACTGGGTTGAGAGTGGATGTGATTGTGAGTCTTTGATATCCTGTAGGCATGGTCATGGGTTATGCTTGGATCCTCACCCCCATCTCGTCCCTAGCTTTCCACGAATCAATCATTCATCTAAACACCATTGGAGGAAGGTTTCGAGTTGAGTTGGAATTCCCATTGGAATGACCTCTTTGGATTAGCCAACACTTGTTTTCCTTTTATTTGTTTTAGCAAAAACACAATCACAAAACTCAAACCAACTACAACATTTTACACTTTTCATTTTTCACAAAATCACCTTCACACAATTCTCTTCTTTCCCTGAGGAGGAGACCTTTGAATACTCATTCCAAGTAAAACACGACACTCAAAAGACTCTCTGCGCTTGGGGAGCACTTTTGTTCACACACACATTTTTGTTCACATTTCATTCCTATCATTCATTCCACTATTTTGTTGCCCCATTTCTCACATCATTCTAAGGGAGAGTGACATTCCCCTTTACACATAAGCCATATACACATTTGAGGGTGATGTGTGGAGATTAGGGACTACAATGGAAACCCCCAAGCATATATCAATAATATTTTTTTTATTACTTTGATATCATTTGAGAAAACTTATCTTACTGGGCTTGTTAGCTCAGTCCTACTTAACACTTTCCAAAGATTGATCGAGATGGGGGAACTGTGGATGAGTATTAGCGTGGAGTTTTAGACTAATGTTTTTCTTCCACTGTAATACTATTTAGATTTTTCATTAAACTTAAAATAGGGTTGGTTGTTGTGTGAGATTTATCATGGATTTTTAGACTAAAGTTTTTCTTCCACACGTATTTCTCTTACCGTCATGTTCACTACCTTTCAATTATGTTTCCAATATTGTAAATTGCACTGGAAATTTTTGAATGAGTGATTCTCTTTTAATGCAAAACAAGTATCTTTTATCAGGATTTGCACAATATAAATCCTGATGTAGATTTTTAACATTTATAAGTAGCTTTCATTTAATCACATTGTTTTTATGAAAAAATGGGCATCAGAGGTTGGTACAAGAGCATGGGTATTAGGTCTTAAATGGGAGCTATATGAAAATGGTCAATCAAGGAAGAAATAGTTAGGAATTGAGCATCAAATCAAGTTTACAACCCTAACTAGGCATAGTGTTATACTAAATTTGATTGTGATTAAAGGATGGATGGAAGAAGATCTCACACTCAATAGCTAGAGTCGGCCAAAAAAATAATAATAATAATCCACCATTGCCCCCGCCACTCCAGGATACTACGAGTGGCATTTACCACCACTAATGGGAGCTAACTATATTGGTTTAACAACAAGTTGGGAATAACAATAACCATACTATCGTGATTGAACCAGCAGCATGACTAGTTGGATGCTCTGAGGGACGGAGGATGATGGTGTATAAGGAGTTCTTTAGGCAACGCCCTCCAGATTTTCATGGGATTCCCGACCCATCGTGGGAAAATAAGTGGTTACATCAAGTGAAAAAATTTATGGATTGAACACGAATTGACGATGACCTAAGAGTTGGATTTTATATTTATACGTTTTAGGGAGAGGCAAATCATTGGTGGGATTCCATGAAGAGGTATCGAAATGTGACGCCATTGAATTGGTCATTTTTTTTTTTTTTTTTTTTGAATTGGTCATAGTTCGAGCAAATATTCAATGATAAGTACTTTCTGAAGTCAGTGAATTATGGAATGGTAGTTGAGTTCCTTGCATTGCAGTAATGAGGCATGATTGTTGCATAATATAACGCTAAGTTTGCAAAATTTTCTCGCCATGTTACTATTATGCGTCTATGGAAGCTAAGAAGGAAAAAGGATTAGAGCAGTGTTTGAAGTTGTATATCAATAATTGCTTAGTGGCTTTGCGGCTCAGAGAATAGGGGAGTTTGTAACACCCCGCATTTTCATTTATATATGTATATAGATATATATTAAATAATAGTTGTAAAAATGTGGATGTGTGTAGTGATGGTAGAAATAAAAAAACTAGAGATGCAAATTAATTTGGAAGTTGAAGTTTTGAAGGTGTGTAAGCTTGAGAAGAGGGATTAAGTAAGTTTCTAAATGGATTTAGGTTAAAATAAGGTTTCCATTGAGTCCGGAAGTTCGAAAAACCTTAGGAGAGGTGATATGGGGTGTATTAGAAGTTAGGAAGTATTTTGGAGTTAAAACACATTTTAGAGAAAATTTGGGTATAAAGGATTTTGGACACTGTCTACTATTTCGATCATAACTTTTTATTCCTAACTCCAATTGATCTGAATTTGGACAGTAGATAGTAGACATCTAGGGCTACAAAAGTGTCTCTCATGAAAATTTTCCAATTCGACCTCTAAATGGGTCAAAACTGCACTTGAAGTTGAAGCAGAAAATCTGGGCAGTGACTACCGGTAGTCAACCGGTAGTCAATGGTCCAGTGTGCCCGAGCTACCGGTAGTCAACAGGTAGTCGAGTGTCCAGTGTACCCGAGCTACCGGTAGTCAACAGGTAGTCGAGTGCCAATGTACCCGAGCTACCGGCAGTCAAAATCAGCTACCGGTAGTCGCTGTAAAGATCCGAAATTTTCAACTCGCGAACAGTCGGTCCTAGCTCCACTATAAATACTTAATGTCAACTTTTTTAGCCTCATTTCACCCATCCAAACCCTAGGAACCCTTAGAGAGCAAAAGAGGAAGAGAGAAACTCAAGACCCAAGGGAAGAACACAAGATTAAGAGTGAGTCAAGATTCAAGCCCTAGATTTCAAGAACACTAAGGTAGGGGTTTTCTCTCACTCACTTACATTGATGGTTAGGGTATTTATATATGTATGTTTTGGCTATCAATGGTATATATATATGTTATGGAATCATCATCTCTTAGGCTTTTTGGCAAAGATTACATGTTTTGAACAAAATTAGGGTTTAATACCCATGAAATCTCTTTTCTAGTTTTAAAACCCTAGTTTTTGGGAGAGTGATGTATTTCTTCTTAAATGCTTCTTTATTATGAACTTCAAAAACCGTAGTTGTTTGTGTTGGGTAGAAAAATGATGTTATTGTGATCTCATGTATTTTCTTTGTTGGTTGGGGAATTGTTACATAATATATCTTGGGGATTTTGGAGAGATGCTTGTAAAATGATATAAATATTGGAATGGTATGCTTGGTTGGGTTGTTTGTGATGCCTTGAGGGTGAGAGGTTCCTTATAAGGATGCTCATGCCAAGAGAGGAGAGTATGTGATTTCCCTCAAGAGGTTCCTTATAAGGATGCTTGAGTTTGTGATGCCTTGAGGGTGAGAGGTTCCTTATAAGGATGCTCATGCCAAGAGAGGAGAGTATGTGATTTCCCTCAAGAGGTTCCTTATAAGGATGCTTGAGTTTGTGATGCCTTGAGGGTGAGAGGTTCCTTATAAGGATGCTCATGCCAAGAGAGGAGAGTATGTGATTTTCCTTAAGAGGTTCCTTATAAGGATGCTTAAGAAACTAAGCATTGAGGGTGAGAGGTTCCTTATAAGGATGCTCATGCCAAAAGAGGACAGTATGTGATTTTCCTCAAGAGGTTCCTTATAAGGATGCTTGAGTAACCAAGCCTTGAGGGTGAGAGGTTCCTTATAAGGATGCTCATGCCAAAAGAGGACAATATTATATAATGTGTGGGAAATGGTTTATATTTTGAAAATGGATGTTTATTAAAATGGGTTATTATTGTTCATTTCTAGTACTATTGCTATTTAAACTTGAGATCCTTGTTGAAATGTCACTGCCTTATTTCAAATTATGTATCTATGTTATGTTAAAAATGAGACTGGCCATTTTAAATACGTTTCTAAACCTTGTTTGGGTTTGAGAGAATTTTTCTACAGAGCTTCGTGCTCACCCCTTACTGCTAACATTTTTCAGATTACCCTCTCGAGGAAGAGCTGGGAGTCGAGGACGCCCGCACACTGGGAGATTCCGATAGACGGGAGCGTGGATCCCGAGGTGGACGCCTAGAGCGACACTTCCTTTTGTTCTAGACTAGGATATTCATTTTGAACCTTGTAAAGTCTAGTTTTATTTTGTTATTTCCGCTGCGCTACATTAGTTGATTTTTGGAATGTAAATGCCAAAATGGGTCTATTCTTTTGGGGATAATGTTGTAAATGTTATGGATGACTTGATGAAGTCTTATTTATTGATGGATTATATTAGTGCTCTCATGATATGAATGTTTGAGAATGTAATGTCGTCCAGGGTGTGTTTTGGGGTGTTACAAAGTTGGTATCAGAGCTTAGGCTTTAGGTCTTACATGGGAGCTGTAGGTTATGGATTACCACTAGAAAGGTAGGACTAGGTTGAAGAACCATAGGCTTGCATTTGTTTGAAGTTATGTATTTATCAGATAGGTTAGATTCATTGTATATTTAGGTTAAGGGTTAATTATTTGTTCGAATTCGATGAGTTGTCTCGCTAAGCAATCAAGTTTGTGGTCACTGAGGCAAGGAGGGCTAAACGCTTTGAACAATATTTGAGGCCTTCCATCCGCGAGAAGCTGGTTACACTATGAATTCGAGAATACAAGATCTCGTGAACGTGGACGTGGACGTGGATGCGGTTGAACAAAGACTTCAGACAGTTGGAGAAGATGGAGTTACTCAAACGAGAATAGGCACGGATGCACGCCGATGTTTTGCATGTGGAGGGCTTGGGCACTTCATAGATAATTGTCCATTGCTTTCTACCAAGACCAACCAAGCAACTAGGTGAGTGAATGCAAACAGACCACCGCTACGACAGCCACTACCACCACAGAGACCGTTACAAACTCAAGCCCCCGGCGGCGCCAATCAAGGAAAGGTTTTTGCTTTGACTCAACCGGAGGAAGATGCCTCCAACGCCGTGGTGGAAGGTATTGCTATTATCTACCATTCTTGGGCTCGAATTTTATTGGATTCCTATGCGACTCATTCTTCTATACGTACTGCGGACGTTGTGGAATTGGGATTGGGTTCCGAGGAGCTAGAACATGCTTTATATGTTGACTTGCCTACGGGAGAACAGGGGGATACTAGGCTAGTCTGTAAGGGTTACGTGCAAGCGGATTACATTTCAGTTATCAGTAGGTTTACTTATATGTATTTCTTTGACTCTAATTTATATCTACTTGCTAGGGAATCACCATGTCTTGCCATTCTAGATAATACTACATTGTTCCAAAATATATTATGGTTGGGTAAACCCTAAATCTTTTTCTTATGCCTTCAAACCCTAGTTTACAAAGGAGATGTGTTTTTCTCTTGATTTCTCCTTTGCTCTTGATTCCCGAACTTAAATGTTATTTGTTCTAAGCTATGTTATGGGTGGGTGACCACCAAATCCTTTTGGTATGCCCTTGAAATCCTAGTTTTCAAGGGAGAGGTGTTTTCTCTTTATCTTGCCTTTGTCATTGATTTCAAACCTTGATAGTCATTTGTTATCGATTCCAATATATGATTGTTACTTTATCTATGATTCCAAGCTTGATATCCGTTGTTATTGATCTCGAGACTTGATTGTTTCTTTGTCCTTAATTTCCTAAGCTTAATGATCCATTTGTTCTTGGTATCAAAAATTTGATATTCCTTTGTAATTGATTCTACCCTTGTGATTCAATTATTTTCAATATTCAATATTCAATACTTGATATTCTTTATTCTTGGTTCCAAGACTTGAGTGTTCTTTTGGTCTTGATTTCTAAGCTTCATAATCCTTTGTTCTTGATTTCACACCTTGATAGTCGTTTGTTATTGATTTCCATACATGATTGTTCCGTTAAATCTTAATTTCTCCTTTGTTCATGATTTTCAAGCTTGATACGCTTTTATTCTTGATTTCCAAGCTTAATATTCATTTGCTCTTGATAGCCAAATTTGATATTCATTTGATTGATTCTAACTATTGTAATTCATGTATTATTGATATTCAATATTTGACATCCTTTGATTCTTGATTTCAAGACTTGGTTGTTCCTTTGTTTTTAATTTTCCCAGGCTTGATGATCCATTGGTTCTTGATAGCCAAATTTAATATTCATTTGTTACTGATTCTAACTCTTGTGATTCATTTATTCTTGATATTCATTGGTTCTTGATTTCAAGACTTGACATTCAATTGCTCTTGATTTCAATACTGGATTTCTCCTTGTCCTTGAGTTCAAAACTTGATACTCTTTAGTTCTTGGTTATAAAGCTTGATATGCATCTGTTATTGACTCCAAGACTCGATTGTTACTTTGTTCTTGATTTCAAGCTTTGATTGTTTCTTATTTTGATTCCAAAGCTTGATATGTGTTTGTTATGGAATTCGAGACTTGATTGTTCCTTTATTTTGGATTCCAAAAACTTGAGATTCGTTTGTTATTAATTTCAAACCTTGCTTGTTCTTTTGTTCTTGATTTCCAAGCTTGATAGCTATTTATTCTTGATTCCAAAGCTTGATTACTTATTTGCTCATGAATTCAAAACTCTGGTGATTGGTAGTGACCACTAAAATGGTATTTTCGATGATATTATGTTAAGTTTTCTTAAATTACTTCGTTAAAAAAATAATAATAATAATAATAATAATAAAATAAAAATGTATATGGATTTGGAAGCTAAGATGGGAGGACAAGTCTGGTTAGGTTTCAACTGTAACCTTTGGTGGATTGTAATTTATATCAGAGTGCGCAGCGACCTAACGGAGTAAGGACTACAATGGGGAAACTATGGAGAAGATTCAACTCATCCGGGAGAGGCTACGCACGGCGCGAAGTAGACAGAAGAGCTATGCGGACCACAGACAAAGATCCTTGGAATTAAAAGTGGGAGATTACATGTTTCCCAAGGTGTCACACAAGAAGGGCATGTTTCGATTTGGTAAGAAGGAAAAGTTAGCGCCAAGATATACCAGACCGTTTGAAGTGATCAAAGCAGTAAGCAATGCGGCGTATCAACTTCAACTACCAGCCCAACTATCCGGAGTACATGGCGTGTTTCACGTGTCGATGTTGAGGACGTGTCACTTGGAGGAGATTGAAATTCAAGACGGAGCAACCTACGAAGAACAACCGGTAGAAATTCTCGACGCCAAGGAAAAAGTGCTTCGCAACAAAGTTATCAGATTGGTGAAGGTTTGGTGGCAACACCATGGAGAGGAGGAAACTACATGGGAACTGGAGCAACAAGTGCGGTAGAAGTTTCCCTTTTTGTTCACTACTTGAGGTAAGTTTCGAGGACGAAACTTTCTTTAAGGGGGGTGGATTGTAACACCCCGCATTTTCGTTTATATATGTATATAGATATATATTTAATAACAGTTGTAAAAATGTGGATGTGTGTAGTGATGGTAGGATTAAAAAAACTAGAGATGCAAATTAATTTGGAAGTTGAAGTTTTGAAGGTGTGTAAGCTTGAGAAGAGGGATTAAGTAAGTTTCTAAATGGATTTAGGTTAAAATAAGGTTTCCACTGAGTCCGGAAGGTCGAAAAACCTTGGGAGAGGTGATATGGGGTGTATTAGAAGTTAGGAAGTATTTTGGAGTTAAAACACATTTTAGAGAAAATTTGGGTATAAAGGATTTTGGACACTGTCTACTATTTCGATCATAACTTTTTATTCCTAAATCCAGTTAATCTGAAATTTTGACAGTAGATAGTAGACATCTAGGGCTACAAACGTATCTCTCATGAACATTTTCCAATTCGACCTCTAAATGGGTCAAAACTGTACTTGAAGTTGAAGCAGAAAATCTGGGCAGTGACTACCGGTAGTCAATGGTCCAGTGTGCCCGAGCTACCGGTAGTCAACAGGTAGTCGAGTGTCCAGTGTACCCGAGCTACCGGTAGTCAACAGGTAGTCGAGTGCCAATGTACCCGAGCTACCGGTAGTCAAAATCAGCTACCGGTAGTCGCTGTAAAGATCCGAAATTTTCAACTCGCGAACAGTCGGTCCTAGCTCCACTATAGATACTTAATGTCAACTTGTTTAGCCTCATTTCACCCATCCAAACCCTAGGCACCCTTAGAGAGCAAAAGAGGAACAGAGAAACTCAAGACCCAAGGGAAGAACACAAGATTAAGAGTGAGTCAAGATTCAAGCCCTAGATTTCAAGAACACTAAGGTAGGGGTTTTCTCTCACTCACTTACATTGATGGTTAGGGTATTTATATATGTATGTTTTGGCTATCAATGGTATATATATATGTTATGGAATCATCCTCTCTTAGGCTTTTTGGCAAAGATTACATGTTTTGAACAAAATTAGGGTTTAATACCCATGAAATCTCTTTTCTAGTTTTAAAACCCTAGTTTTTGGGAGAGTGATGTATTTCTTCTTAAATGCTTCTTTATTATGAACTTCAAAAACCGTAGTTGTTTGTGTTGGGTAGAAATATGATGTTATTGTGATCTCATGTATTTTCTTTGTTGGTTGGGGAATTGTTACATAATATATCTTGGGGATTTTGGAGAGATGCTTGTAAAATGATATAAATATTGGAATGGTATGCTTGGTTGGGTTGTTTGTGATGCCTTGAGGGTGAGAGGTTCCTTATAAGGATGCTCATGCCAAGAGAGGAGAGTATGTGATTTCCCTCAAGAGGTTCCTTATAAGGATGCTTGAGTTTGTGATGCCTTGAGGGTGAGAGGTTCCTTATAAGGATGCTCATGCCAAGAGAGGAGAGTATGTGATTTCCCTCAAGAGGTTCCTTATAAGGATGCTTGAGTTTGTGATGCCTTGAGGGTGAGAGGTTCCTTATAAGGATGCTCATGCCAAGAGAGGAGAGTATGTGATTTTCCTTAAGAGGTTCCTTATAAGGATGCTTAAGAAACTAAGCATTGAGGGTAAGAGGTTCCTTATAAGGATGCTCATGCCAAAAGAGGACAGTATGTGATTTTCCTCAAGAGGTTCCTTATAAGGATGCTTGAGTAACCAAGCCTTGAGGGTGAGAGGTTCCTTATAAGGATGCTCATGCCAAAAGAGGACAATATTATATAATGTGTGGGAAATGGTTTATATTTTGAAAATGGATGTTTATTAAAATGGGTTATTATTGTTCATTTCTAGTACTATTGCTATTTAAACTTGAGATCCTTGTTGAAATATCACTGCCTTATTTCAAATTATGTATCTATGTTATGTTAAAAATGAGACCGGCCATTTTAAATACGTTTCTAAACCTTGTTTGGGTTTGAGAGAATTTTTCTACAGAGCTTCGTGCTCACCCCCTACCGCTAACATTTTTCAGATTACCCTCTCGAGGAAGAGCTGGGAGTCGAGGACGCCCGCACACTGGGAGATTCCGATAGACGGGAGCGTGGATCCCGAGGTGGACGCCTAGAGCGACACTTCCTTTTGTTCTAGACTAGGATATTCATTTTGAACCTTGTAAAGTCTAGTTTTATTTTGTTATTTCCGCTGCGCTACATTAGTTGATTTTTGGAATGTAAATGCCAAAATGGGTCTATTCTTTTGGGGATAATGCTGTAAATGTTATGGATGACTTGATGAAGTCTTATTTATTGATGGATTATATTAGTGCTCTCTTGATATGAATGTTTGAGAATGTAATGCCGTCCAGGGTGTGTTTTGGGGTGTTACAAAGTTGGTATCAGAGCTTAGGCTTTAGGTCTTACATGGGAGCTGTAGGTTATGGATTACCACTAGAAAGGTAGGACTAGGTTGAAGAACCATAGGCTTGCATTTGTTTGAAGTTGTGTATTTATCAGATAGGTTAGATTCATTGTATATTTAGGTTAAGGGTTAATTATTTGTTCGAATTCGATGAGTTGTCTCGCTAAGCAATCAAGTTTGTGGTCACTGAGGCAAGGAGGGCTAAACGCTTTGAACAAGATTTGAGGCCTTCCATCCGCGAGAAGCTGGTTACACTATGAATTCGAGAATACAAGATCTCGTGAACGTGGACGTGGACGTGGACGCGGTTGAACAAAGACTTCAGACAGTTGGAGAAGATGGAGTTACTCAAACGAGAATAGGCACGGATGCACGCCGATGTTTTGCATGTGGAGGCTTGGGTACTTCATATATAATTGTCCATTGCTTTCTACCAAGACCAACCAAGCAACTAGGTGAGTGAATGCAAACAGACCACCGGTACGACAGCCACTACTACCACAGAGACCGTTACAAACTCAAGCCCCCGGCGGCGCCAATCAAGGAAGGGTTTTTGTTTTGACTCAACCGGAGGAAGATGCCTCCAACGCCGTGGTGGAAGGTATTGCTATTATCTACCGTTCTTGGGCCCGAATTTTATTGGATTCCTATGCGACTCATTCTTCTATACGTACTGCGGACGTTGTGGAATTGGGATTGGGTTCCGAGGAGCTAGAACATGCTTTATATGTTGACTTGCCTACGGGAGAACAGGGGGATACCAGGCTAGTCTGTAAGGGTTACGTGCAAGCGGATTACATTTCAGTTACCAGTAGGTTTACTTATATGTATTTCTTTGACTCTAATTTATATCTACTTGCTAGGGAATCATCATGTCTTGCCATTCTAGATAATACTACATTGTTCCAAAATATATTATGGTTGGGTAAACCCTAAATCTTTTCTTATGCCTTCAAACCCTAGTTTACAAAGGAGATGTGTTTTTCTCTTGATTTCTCCTTTGCTCTTGATTCCCGAACTTAAATGTTATTTGTTCTAAGCTATGATATGGGTGGGTGACCACCAAATCCTTTTGGTATGCCCTTGAAATCCTAGTTTTCAAGGGAGAGGTGTTTTCTCTTTATCTTGCCTTTGTCATTGATTTCAAACCTTGATAGTCATTTGTTATCGATTCCAATATATGATTGTTACTTTATCTATGATTCCAAGCTTGATATCCGTTGTTATTGATCTCGAGACTTGATTGTTTCTTTGTCCTTAATTTCCTAAGCTTAATGATCCATTTGTTCTTGGTATCAAAAATTTGATATTCCTTTGTTATTGATTCTACCCTTGTGATTCAATTATTTTCAATATTCAATATTCAATACTTGATATTCTTTATTCTTGGTTCCAAGACTTGAGTGTTCTTTTGGTCTTGATTTCTAAGCTTCATAATCCTTTGTTCTTGATTTCACACCTTGATAGTCGTTTGTTATTGATTTCCATACATGATTGTTCCGTTAAATATTAATTTCTCCTTTGTTCATGATTTTCAAGCTTGATACACTTTTATTCTTGATTTCCAAGCTTAATATTCATTTGCTCTTGATAGCCAAATTTGATATTCATTTGATTGATTCTAACTATTGTAATTCATGTATTATTGATATTCAATATTTGACATCCTTTGATTCTTGATTTCAAGACTTGGTTGTTCCTTTGTTTTTAATTTTCCCAGGCTTGATGATCCATTGGTTCTTGATAGCCAAATTTAATATTCATTTGTTACTGATTCTAACTCTTGTGATTCATTTATTCTTGATATTCATTGGTTCTTGATTTCAAGACTTGACATTCAATTGCTCTTGATTTCAATACTGGATTTCTCCTTGTCCTTGAGTTCAAAACTTGATACTCTTTAGTTCTTGGTTATAAAGCTTGATATGCATCTGTTATTGACTCCAAGACTCGATTGTTACTTTGTTCTTGATTTCAAGCTTTGATTGTTTCTTATTTTGATTCCAAAGCTTGATATGTGTTTGTTATGGAATTCGAGACTTGATTGTTCCTTTATTTTGGATTCCAAAAACTTGAGATTCGTTTGTTATTAATTTCAAACCTTGCTTGTTCTTTTGTTCTTGATTTCCAAGCTTGATAGCTATTTATTCTTGATTCCAAAGCTTGATTACTTATTTGCTCATGAATTCAAAACTCTGGTGATTGGTAGTGACCACTAAAATGGTATTTTCGATGATATTATGTTAAGTTTTCTTAAATTACTTCGTTAAAAAAAAAATAATAATAATAATAATAATAAAATAAAAATGTATATGGATTTGGAAGCTAAGATGGGAGGACAAGTCTGGTTAGGTTTCAACTGTAACCTTTGGTGGATTGTAATTTATATCAGAGTGCGCAGCGACCTAACAGAGTAAGGACTACAATGGGGAAACTATGGAGAAGATTCAACTCATCCGGGAGAGGCTACGCACGGCGCGAAGTAGACAGAAGAGCTATGCGGACCACAGACGAAGATCCTTGGAATTAAAAGTGGGAGATTACATGTTTCCCAAGGTGTCACACAAGAAGGGCATGTTTCGATTTGGTAAGAAGGAAAAGTTAGCGCCAAGATATACCAGACCGTTTGAAGTGATCAAAGCAGTAAGCAATGCGGCGTATCAACTTCAACTACCAGCCCAACTATCCGGAGTACATGGCGTGTTTCACGTGTCGATGTTGAGGACGTGTCACTTGGAGGAGATTGAAATTCAAGACGGAGCAACCTACGAAGAACAACCGGTAGAAATTCTCGACGCCAAGGAAAAAGTGCTTCGCAACAAAGTTATCAGATTGGTGAAGGTTTGGTGGCAACACCATGGAGAGGAGGAAACTACATGGGAACTGGAGCAACAAGTGCGGTAGAAGTTTCCCTTTTTGTTCACTACTTGAGGTAAGTTTCGAGGACGAAACTTTCTTTAAGGGGGGTGGATTGTAACACCCCGCATTTTCGTTTATATATGTATATAGATATATATTTAATAATAGTTGTAAAAATGTGGATGTGTGTAGTGATGGTAGGATTAAAAAAACTAGAGATGCAAATTAATTTGGAAGTTGAAGTTTTGAAGGTGTGTAAGCTTGAGAAGAGGGATTAAGTAAGTTTCTAAATGGATTTAGGTTAAAATAAGGTTTCCATTGAGTCCGGAAGGTCGAAAAACCTTGGGAGAGGTGATATGGGGTGTATTAGAAGTTAGGAAGTATTTTGGAGTTAAAACACATTTTAGAGAAAATATGGGTATAAAGGATTTTGGACACCGTCTACTATTTCGATCATAACTTTTTATGCCTAACTCCAGTTGATCTGAAATTTGGACAGTAGATAGTATACATCTAGGGCTACAAAAGTGTCTCTCATGAAAATTTTCCAATTCGACCTCTAAATGGGTCAAAACTGCACTTGAATTTGAAGCATAAAATCTGGGCAGTGACTACCGGTTGTCAACCGGTAGTCAATGGTCCAGTGTGCCCGAGCTACCGGTAGTCAACAGGTAGTCGAGTGTCCAGTGTACCCGAGCTACCGGTAGTCAACAGGTAGTCGAGTGCCAATGTACCCGAGCTACCGGTAGTCAAAATCAGCTACCGGTAGTCGTTGTAAAGATCCGAAATTTTCAACTCGCGAACAGTCGGTCCTAGCTCCACTATAAATACTTAATGTCAACTTTTTTAGCCTCATTTCACCCATCCAAACCCTAGGCACCCTTAGAGATCAAAAGAGGAAGAGAGAAACTCAAGACCCAAGGGAAGAACACAAGATTAAGAGTGAGTCAAGATTCAAGCCCTAGATTTCAAGAACACTAAGGTAGGGGTTTTCTCTCACTCACTTACATTGATGGTTAGGGTATTTATATATGTATGTTTTGGCTATCAATGGTATATATATATGTTATGAAATCATCATCTCTTAGGCTTTTTGGCAAAGATTACATGTTTTGAACAAAGTTAGGGTTTAATACCCATGAAATCTCTTTTCTAGTTTTAAAACCCTAGTTTTTGGGAGAGTGATGTATTTCTTCTTAAATGCTTCTTTATTATGAACTTCAAAAACCGTAGTTGTTTGTGTTGGGTAGAAAAATGATGTTATTGTGATCTCATGTATTTTCTTTGTTGGTTGGGGAATTGTTACATAATATATCTTGGGGATTTTGGAGAGATGCTTGTAAAATGATATAAATATTGGAATGGTATGCTTGGTTGGGTTGTTTGTGATGCCTTGAGGGTGAGAGGTTCCTTATAAGGATGCTCATGCCAAGAGAGGAGAGTATGTGATTTCCCTCAAGAGGTTCCTTATAAGGATGCTTGAGTTTGTGATGCCTTGAGGGTGAGAGGTTCCTTATAAGGATGCTCATGCCAAGAGAGGAGAGTATGTGATTTCCCTCAAGAGGTTCCTTATAAGGATGCTTGAGTTTGTGATGCCTTGAGGGTGAGAGGTTCCTTATAAGGATGCTCATGCCAAGAGAGGAGAGTATGTGATTTTCCTTAAGAGGTTCCTTATAAGGATGCTTAAGAAACTAAGCATTGAGGGTAAGAGGTTCCTTATAAGGATGCTCATGCCAAAAGAGGACAGTATGTGATTTTCCTCAAGAGGTTCCTTATAAGGATGCTTGAGTAACCAAGCCTTGAGGGTGAGAGGTTCCTTATAAGGATGCTCATGCCAAAAGAGGACAATATTATATAATGTGTGGGAAATGGTTTATATTTTGAAAATGGATGTTTATTAAAATGGGTTATTATTGTTCATTTCTAGTACTATTGCTATTTAAACTTGAGATCCTTGTTGAAATATCACTGCCTTATTTCAAATTATGTATCTATGTTATGTTAAAAATGAGACCGGCCATTTTAAATACGTTTCTAAACCTTGTTTGGGTTTGAGAGAATTTTTCTACAGAGCTTCGTGCTCACCCCCTACCGCTAACATTTTTCAGATTACCCTCTCGAGGAAGAGCTGGGAGTCGAGGACGCCCGCACACTGGGAGATTCCGATAGACGGGAGCGTGGATCCCGAGGTGGACGCCTAGAGCGACACTTCCTTTTGTTCTAGACTAGGATATTCATTTTGAACCTTGTAAAGTCTAGTTTTATTTTGTTATTTCCGCTGCGCTACATTAGTTGATTTTTGGAATGTAAAGGCCAAAATGGGTCTATTCTTTTGGGGATAATGCTGTAAATGTTATGGATGACTTGATGAAGTCTTATTTATTGATGGATTATATTAGTGCTCTCATGATATGAATGTTTGAGAATGTAATGCCGTCCAGGGTGTGTTTTGGGGTGTTACAGAGTTATTGGAGAAAACTACTCTTATTGAGCAGGACAAAGAGGAGACAGATCGCCAACCAGCATGATGTGCACACTAGACTGGAGGTACCAATGTGAATCATGGATGCCAAAAACATGACACTGTATTAGCAACTAAATTATTGGAATAAGCAAATGAATGGAATAGAGAGCTAGATAGATTCATTGGAGATCCTAGGAAAATGGGAGATTTCAAAACCAATATGCCCATTTAGACAATGCAACGAGTTATGTAGACGAGGCAACTATCAGTAGTTTGTTTACTTTACCACCTCCTTAACGATCGAATTATGGACAATAGATGCTAGTGGGACAACCAAAGTCGGCATTATAACAAGCATCGTTAATGAAATAGGGAGAACATGGAGCAGTGCAGAAGAACTAGGCTTGGGTATACACCAGGAATTTTCTAACTTCGGATCCTCTGTAGATATGCCTACACCAAAAAACGATGCTTCCAATGCTTTTGTGGAATATATGGTTCTCATTTATAATTTTTTAGCTTGTATTTTATTTGATCCAGGTGCTACTCATTTTTTCATTCACACCTCATTTATTATTCCATTGGGACTAGTATTGGAACCTTTGGGTCGCACATTATCTATTGACCTACTACCATTATGAGATTCTATTAGAATGGCGGATATATGTAAGGGATGTATTCTTCATAGCAGTGATCAAGAGTTAATGGTGGATTTCATTACTCTACAAATAATAAGATATGATGTGATATTGGGTATGGATTTAGTGTCTTCATTTTGTGCTAACAAGGATTGCTACCAAAAGCAAGTGGTATTCAATGCATCGTGGGATGTTATATTTTCCTTTGTTAGGCAAGGGTTGTCTTCTTGTCCAAATAATGTAGGAGATAACTGGACACTATTAGCCAAAGGAAATGTTAGCTTAAGCCTATTGGCAAATCTTGTTACAGGGGGAGGTAGATAATGCATCTTCCGAGTACATCCATGTAATATTTGATTTTCTCAACAGTTTTCCTAAAGAGTTACTAGATTACCTTAGTAAAGGGACATAGAATTTACTTTACTACAACACATAACGAAGCCAATATCTATAACTCCTTATCAAATGGCACTATTGGAACTTTAGGAATTAAGAAGACAGTTAAATGCACTTCCAGATATTTGGTTCATTCGATTGAGTACCTCACCTTGTTTTTAAAGAAGACGGAGTGGACCTTGAGATTTTGTGTTGATTACCCGAAATTGAATTAGGTGATAAGAAAGAATAAATGTTATCTTCCTCGTATCGATAACCGCTTTAAACAACTAAAAGGATCTCGATACTATACCGAGATTAATCTCCAATCTGGGTATCATCAAGTGATGATTTGGGAGAAAGATACCATAAAAGTGATTTTTGGACTCGGTATAGTAACTTTGAATTTGTGGTTATGCCATTTGGACTTATGAATGCTCTTGCAATTTGGAATTAGTTCATCAAATATTCTTCCCTTATCTTGATAAATTTATTATTATTTTTTAAAATTATATTCTTATCTAATCAAAGACGTAGGAAGAGCATGCACATCATCATAAACTAGTGCTTTAGACATTGAGGGAGCATCAACTATACGCGAAGAAGAGTAACTGATGCGAATACTGGATGCAGGAGGTTAAATTTTTTGGGCATGTGTTGTCCAAGTAGGGGATTGCGGTCGATCTAACTAAGGGGGAGGCAGTGACGAAATGGGAAAGACCCAAGATCGTGATGGAGGTTCGTAGTTTCTAAGGATTGGCTGGCTAGCTACTAGAAGAGATTTTTGGAGTGATTTTCCTAAATAGCCATATCGATGGCTTGGCTTACATGTAAAGGGAAAAGATTCATCTAGAATAAAGAGTGTGAGCATGTGTTCAACATTCTTAGGGAAAATTAACAATGGCCTAAATTATAGAAATTATGGAGTATGGAGTGGGGTATAATGTATATACAGATGCATTTGCTGAGGGGAATGTTAAAGTCATAGTCTATGGCTCACAACAACTAAATGTACATGAGAAGAATTATACTACTCACAATTTTGAATTGGAAGTTGTAGTGTTCACCCTTAAACATTGGTGATGCTACCTATATGGTGTGAAGTTTCAAATCTATACAAATCACAAGAACTTGAAGTATATTTTCACACAAAAAGACTTGAATCTTCAATAGGGATGCTTGATAGATTATTTGGAGGATTACAATTTTTCTTTGCAATACCACCCGAGATAGGCAAACATAATGGGAGATACTTTGAGCCTTAAGATGGGTGGATCAATTAGCACATGGTATTGGGGAAATAGAAAATTTTAGATATGCTTGGAGACTTTGATTTGTGGATAGGATAAGGAGGCATGTCGATGTTTATTCAATATGGTAATTCAACCAGACCTTCATGAAAGGATTATTGAGTTATAGGGAGGCATACTTTCAATTATAGGTTGATTCAGAGGCAAATGGAACAAGGAGAAATGACAGATGGCTGGATACGGTTAAGGATGGTGGAATTTCATACCGAGAAAGGTTATGTGTGCTAGACGATTCTTAGTTGCCGAAGGAAGTTCTTAGAGGCTATCATCGTTCCAATTTTTCTATACATATTGGATGCACTACGATTTACCGAGATATGAAATGACAATACTGGTGGAAAGGTATGAATATGGACAAAGAAAATTTTATAACTCAGTGGTCGACATGTCAACAAGTAAAAGGTCAAACACCATAAATTTACTTCATTACTAAAACCTTTACCTATTCCAGAATGAAAATGGGAGCATATCACTATGGATTTTTTTATTGGATAACCAAGGACTTCGAAAGGGCATAAAGGTGTTTGGGTTGTACTGGATCGTACTAAGAATATGTTTGTAGTTGGTTAATTTCGTGAAGTCTCGTTTAAATGTCAACCTAATTCCATGGTTAGGATCCGTAAGCATCAAGGAAAGGAGGATTTCAAGCTATAAAGCCCTATCAAGAGTACTCCAATGCACGTTCAATATTAGGATAAAGGTAATGATCTAGAAACCTAAGATCCCTTGGTTTAATTTTAGACATAGGATGATTAGGGCTATGAAAATGGAATTGGGGAAATCCATAAATGACTCCTAGGGTTTCTCATTGAAAATATTTTTCTCGACCTTAAATGTGTTTTAAAAATATAAATTGGGTCATTTATTGGACCCTATATGAGCAACACCCTTTAGTGCTCAAGAGGATAAGTTTTTGCATAGTATTCGACTTTAAAAACCAGTAGGCACTGCCATCACCTCACTTGCCTTTGGCTAGAGCGGTCTCTAAGCACTTAAAAATAAAATCGAAGAAGGTGATCGAGTTGGGTAGCGGAGACCACCCTCTGGCCACTTGCAGGCTGCTCAAGCAGTCCAAACATGGCTTAAGTGGTCTCTGCTCAAGTGATGTAGTTTGGATCTTTTTTTTGTTGAAGTGACAACCGCCCTCTAACTGCTCTCCCACTGCTCGAGCGGTTCTTCGTGAATTTTAGTTTACTTGGTCCCGGAGAGTAACCTAATTCTAGGTCTATAAATAGAGGAAGCCTTCTAGAGCTCTATCTCTTTTGTGAGCGTATTTCCTATCTCCAAAACCTTGAGAGATCCTATATAAACCTTAAATCCCTAAGAAAAAAGGTCATACATCTTGATTCTTAAATTCACATTCACACCTTGAAGAAGAATTTTTTTCTTGGAGTTTACAAAACCTATTGAAGGGGTGTTCATCCCAATGATCTTGGTAGAGGAGGTTGCTCAAAAATCCTAAATGATCCATTGTGGTGAAGGTGTTCAATTGGTGCTTCCCATAAACTCTAGTTGGGGAATCTGGAGGAGAGATTTACTAAAGGAAAGGATGATCTAATCATGGTACTGGTTGAGGTATAAGTCTTCAGTACTTCTAAATCAACTTTAGTTTAGTCGATTAGACTTGGTGAACCCGGAGTGGTTACCCACAATTTTTCTGAGTTGGGTTTTGCGTAAACAAACTGCTTGTGCTCTTTACTTGCTTTAATTTTGCATATACTTACAATTTGTATACAAGCAAACTATGAGTTTGAATGAAGGATTGTTTGTCTTTCAATTCATTGAAAAGGGTTTTCTAATCAAAGGCTTTGGTGGGATTAGTGTCTAGGTGAATTTGGGTGTAAATAGATCAATTGCATTATCTACACATCAATTCACATGGCGAGGTTTTTGGGTTGAGAAAAAGGGTTGAAGGACTTAATTAGCCAATGAACTTTGAATTTGGTAGTTGTAGTAGATTAGGTTAAAATTGATGTTTGTTCGATCTATAATTGAAATTAACCTATTCAATCCCCCTCTAGGTTGTGTTTAGCATTCCACGTGTATAATCGTGAGGGAAGATCACTATGTATATCTCTTTCCCTAATTGGTACTAGAGCGGGTCTTCATTAAGTATTACATATAGGCACTCGTAGGCATTCATTGCACATTTACTTACCTTACCTAGTTAGTATTTTTTCCTTTGAGATGGCCATATTCACTAGTCATGAGAAGTGTCATGTAGTACATACCACATTAAAAACCCAAGTTGAGAATAAATGGTACTTCGATAATGCTTACTCGAGACACATTACTGGAGAAAAGTCCCATTTTTTGTGAATTAGAGAAATGTAGCGGAGGGACAATAACATTTGGAGATTGGTGGTGGTTGGAAAGGGCTCCATTCAATCATTTGAAATGAGTCTTTTAGAAGGGTTTAGGTGAGGGGATAACTGCAATTGTGTATCTCCAAGTCCATCTTTGGTGTGTTATTGGGCGAGTATAGATGATGTCACACTTTGGCACCAGAGGCTAGGTCACATAAACAATAAGGACCTTAACTGAATTACAAGCAAGGAGCTTGTAAGGGGAGTCCCCCAATTTAGAAAAGTCAACTACCTAGTTGTGTGGTCCATGTCAATTAGGGAAACAATTGTCCCTTACAAGAAATTGAAGATCATCACAACTAAGAGACCCCTAGAGCTCATTCACATGGATCTTATGGGTCCAACTCAAACTGAGATCATAGGTGGGAAAGGTATATCTTAGTAAAGGTAGAGTACTACTCTAGGTACACTTGGTTTTCATTCATAAGAGATAAATATGGGGCTTTCGCTAGCTTTATAAGTATTTGCAAGGAAATTCAAAATGAACAAGGTCATGTCATTGGAAAACTTGTTAGAATTAGAAGTGATTATGGGAGATAATTTAATAGTTTTGATTTTTTTCCATATTGTTATGAACATGGAATGGCATGTGCCATGATAAATAGTCAGGGTTTGCCTGAGAGATTTTTACTAAAGTTGTAAACACTACATGGTACATTGCCAATAAAGTCTATCTTAGGCTTGTGACATGGAAAACCCACAGTGAGATTTGAAAAGGAAAGAAGCCTAATGTGAAATATTTTTGAGTTTTTCGGGAATAAGTATTACCTCTTTGAGAGATAGAGAAAACTTAGGCAAATTTGACCCCCGAAGTGTGGAAGGAATCTTTCTTGGATACTCCAATAATAGTTGGACGTATAGTGTTTAATTTGAGAACGTATATTGTGATGGAATCCATTAATGTAGTCATTGATGAGTTAGGAGAAGACCTTGTGCATGAGAAGAAAGAAGATGAGGGTAATAGTGCTTCATTAGATGATAAGGTTAAACATAAACCATATTCCACCCCTCTTAGGAATGATAATCTTCTCACAAAACTAACACTTTCGTTGGTTCATGCAAGGCACACACCTAAAGATATTCTAGGAGACCCGGACAAAAGGGTAAGGGCTATGAGAAAACTTGAGGATGAATTAGGTCATAATTGCTATGTCTCTTCTTTTGAACACAAGAAGAGGTAAATCAATTCCCAAAAAGTGATGTTTGGAATTTAGTAGCTAGGACTAAAGACACCAATGTCATCATGAAAAAATAGATTTTCAAGCATAAATCAGATGAAAATGGTGTAGTTGTAGGCAACAAGACTAGGTTAGTTGCACAACGATATACCCAAGTTGAAGGAATTGACTTTGATGAGACTTTTGCGCTAGTAGCTAGGCTTGAATCTCTCATATTAGTCTTTGCCATAGCTTCTCACATGAAATTTAAGTTATATCAAACAGATGTGAAAATTGAATTTTTGAATGGATTCCTTCAAGAAGAGGT
Source organism: Ilex aquifolium (assembly GCA_951799425.1). NCBI lineage: Eukaryota > Viridiplantae > Streptophyta > Magnoliopsida > Aquifoliales > Aquifoliaceae > Ilex > Ilex aquifolium. Next base: position 7,247,823 of record OX637410.1, on the reverse strand, counting down.
CTATGTGAAACAAACAAAAGAATTTGAAGAGCCACATCATCCTAGGCTTATGTTTAAACTTAAGAAGACACTCTACGGTTAAACAAGTTCCAAGATCTTGGTATGAAAGGTTGTCTACTTACTTTTTGCAAGGACATTCAAGGGGTAGTCTAGATAAGACCTTAATTTTGAAAAGTGTTGAAAGTGAACTTGTGAATACCAATGTTTATGTTGATTATATTGTCTTTGGTTCCACTCTCGTTTCTCTTGCTCATGATTTTAGTGCTGATGATGTTTATAACACGACAGAGCAGAATGGTGGATTCACTGCGCGCTGAATAGTTCAGTTTGAGCTCCAAGGCTCTTGAGAATTGGATCAGGGGAAGGGGATTATCACACAAAGGGTTTATAGTGGTTCACCAGCTCGGGAGCTCGACTAATCTACTCTCAAAGGAGTCTCTTGCTCTTGGAGAATATATTAATAGTAGGGGATTTTACAAAAAGTATTTGAGTAAGGCTTCAATTGCTTGTCTTTTCTATTGAGGGCTTTGCCTCTTATTTATAGTCGATTATGGGCCTATCCTGATCTATGGCGAGATCATTGCCTCTTTCTCGTAACGGTTGCTTTTATTGTGCAATGGCTGCGAAGGGTGTTGAGACGGTTACGAATCATATGCCTGTATAAGCGACTATTGCTATCGAGGGGGTGCTTGGTGGAAGTCAGCTGTCTTTTAAACCGTCTTCCTTGAGATGCAGATACAGGGAGCTTGAGGTCTGAGGTTGAGGTATTCAAACAATTGAGCTCCCGACCTATGAGAACATGGCTTGAGAAACCGAGCTTAACCTTAGGCATATTCAAGGTGCTATCAGTTGTCCCCCAGTACCCGATTAGGCAGAGTTATATGAGCTAGGACTAAGCTCTGTCTTGGGTGAGCGAGGTTGTCTAGGATTGTAAAACCCGAGAAAATTTCAACCTTTGTGAAAAAGGGCAAAACGGTAAATTGCCACTACGGTACAGGTTGTAAACATGAATTTTTCTAGAACTCGGATGACGAAACGGACCTCACCGTTGGATTCGTCTCGCGAAATCTAGTTACCACGTCAAATTTCGTTGAATTCCGAGATAGTCGGATTTTTCGCGTTTTACGAGACAAACGGGCCCCGGGTGACCCTGTACACGAAATTTTTATAAAGTTTCCAAGTTTGGGGAAATATTAAAAACGAGTTAAAATAAAAATAATTCGAACTTGAACCGGAGCGAAATTTAATCGTTCGGGATTAAAACGAACCCGAAATTAAATAGGACGTGTGGCGAATTGTGGGCCAAGTATTCTAAAATATAAATAGGGGGAAAAATTAGATTTTTCCCCATTGTTCAGCCGGTTTCAGCCGATAGAGAGAAAGTGGGAGAAAAGAGAGAAAAACTCACCTTCTCTCTACGATCTACGGTGCTACGGACCTCGAATCCACGCAAGCCAAGAATTAAAGTCGCTCTACTCATCGAGGGCTACGCGGCTATACCAAAAAGCGCAAGTTTTACTGAAGATTAAGGTACGGGATTTTCGAGAAGTGAGGATTTTGCTTGAATCGGGTCTTGGAACTTCCCTCGGTCGTTCCTCACGCTTCAAGAGGTAGGGTTTCTTCCTACTAAGGTTTATTCCAAGCCTATAATGTTTTTATGGAATGGGTAGGATGATAACCTATGTATCTCTTGCCTATTGTTGTGAAATTGGGTGAAATGGGTAAAAGAAATCCTAGTTTGGATGGATATTTGGAAGTTACTAAATGTGATTTCTATGATTGGATATGTGAAATGAACCCAATGTGAATTCATGTGTTATATGAATTATGGGCGTGTTATGTGTCTATATATATATGCCTTGAAATTTTAGTATGTTGATAACATGCTTGAAATTTGTATTATGGGAATTATATGCTTTTAATATGATTTTGCCATGGAATATGAGAAATGTGTTGAGAATGTTCATATGTCACTCATATCATATCGAACATTGTATTGGTGTTGCAATAGAGCACCACATTGCATATGCACGGGAACATCGCATTTTAGGAGGTGTGTGCATGGTTGTTTGTCTTCACTACGCATGGTGGATGACGAGTGAGCTCGGGTGATATAGGTCGATGACCTAGTCGAGTAGCATGGTTTATATGTTGATAGGGTTGGGGTAGCAAGAAGGGCTAGAAAATCCCTCGGGTGAGAGACCCGGTGATTGGATACGCACTCCGTTGGTATAAGAGCCCATAAAGTGTGTCGGTGTACGCGGAACCGTTGGTGGAAGTCCATGAATTCCGTGTAGGTTGGGTGACCTTTGGTGTGAGTCCATGAACATCCACCCCTACAAAGACCCTAGAATGAAATGTCATTTGATGTGGAACATAAATGACGGACTGGTACACATTGGCACTTGCATGTGTAGAGGAGCCGGGAAGGGCTCGGTTGATGTGCATGAGTGAGTCTCACCTCATTTCATAGCATGGCATTACATGTTTCAACATGGAATATATTCTTGTTGTGGATTGTTGATTGATAGCATGTGACATTTCATATGCATTTAGGTTGGGGAGTAGCCTCTTTAGGAGATACCCTATTGAGCGTGGCTCACCCTTTATGGGAAAAACATTTCAGGTGTGGGTTTTGCTCCGGCGGATGGCTCATTTGGAGAGCATCAAGCATGAAGGGGGCCGGCTTGTGGCCTTAGTTTAAGTTTTGTAAAACCTTTAACAAAATTCCATTTTTGATGTATATGTATTATGGAATGAATTGTAATAGAGCTTGTATGAGATGGGTATTATATGGAAAATCTCATTAAACATGTATTGAATGAGTTTGGAGTGTTTGGGGTAGCTTTAAGGATGGTTTGGAAGGGAAAGAAATCCATTTTTATGCTCACAGTCTGAAAACCTACCGGAAGGTGTGTGTCGGCCTTCCGGAAGGTTTTGCTAAAAACCCCAGCTTGCCTTGTTCACAGCTAATACCTTCCGGAAGGTTTTGCCCACTGGAATGAACCTTCCGGAAGATTTTAGCTACTGGAGTAAAACCTACCGGAAGGACTTGTCTACTGGAATGAACCTTCCGGAAGGTTTTGCCTTGGGTTTCTTTTTGACTGCCAAATTCTTCCGGAAGGTTTTGTTTTCTGGAATGAACCTTCCGGAAGGTTTTGGCTACTGGAATGGACCTTCCGGAAGGTTTTTGCTACTGATGTAGACCTTCCGGAAGTTCTTGAAATTGATCCTTTTCATTTAACTGTTCTTTCAGCGACCTTCCGGTAGGTGTATGTCGACCTTCCGGAAGGTTTTTCCAAAAATCTGAAATTTTCAAAATGCTTACCCATGCTCTTGGGCTTTGTTTTCTTTGGTTCCTATGACATAAATGGACATAAATTGAGATATAATTGACCTTGTGGATGGTAAATCCGGTTAAAAGCATGTGAATGACGTGGTGTCGGGTTATACGACTATCACGAGTATTTCCGCGGGTTGACGGATGGTCAACGGTTAATAAAAGACCCCCGGGTTTTGGGGTGCCACAGCTTGGTATCAGAGCATAGGTATGCGATTTACCTAGGGCTTGATGGGGCATGGGTTTAGACCATTGCATTCATTGTACATTACATGTTATGTGCTTAAATTGCTACATGTTATGTGATATGTGATATGTGTATTATATGCATGGTAAAATGTGTATGGAAATGGACACACTAGGGCTAGAGAACTTAACCTTGGGAGTGGGAAAGCAAATGAACGGGAAGGTTCAAAGCGTAAGGGTCCACTATTGGAGGCATACGCTCTACTAGTGAGACAATGAGAAAGATTTAAATGTCTTAACTTTGGTCCCTACTTCGGGATACTAAGTTAGTGTGCCATTGCCATTTGACGTGTGTGTAGATGGCAAGTGGAAGGAGAGGACGTCGGGGCGGTGGACGGAACAATAACCAACCACCACCGGTCTTCGATCAACAAGCATTTACGGAAGCCATGGGTATGATGGCGGCTACTGTTGCACAAGCTAGTGCAAGTGCCGGGCATGGAGGTGCGAGTAATCTCCAACAGTTTAAAGCACACAAACCTCCAGTCTTCATGGGAGGGGCGGACCCGATGGTGGCCGACCATTGGTTCCGGCAAGTCAACAAGATCTTAGGGGCGATGGAGGTCACCTCAGACGCTACTAAGATAAGGCTAGCTGCATTCCAGCTAGAAGGAGAAGCCCAATTGTGGTGGGATTGGGTGACGGCCTCGAAGAACCTAGAGGCCATGACATGGGGAGAGTTCAAGGAGCTCTTCATGGGTAAATATTTCCCAACGGCCGTTCGACATGCAAAGGCCCGCGAGTTTCTAGATTTGAAGCAAGGGTCAATGACAGTGATGGAGTATGTGGCTAAGTTCACCGAATTAGCCCGATTTGCTGATGATTACGTGGCCACGGATATGGCCAAGGTAAGAAGGTTTGAGGATGGGTTGAAGCTATCCATCCGGGGAAAGATTGTGGGCCTCCGCTTGCAAGACTTGGACTCTATGGTCGAGACAGCTATGGCCATTGAGAGGGAGGTTGACGATGCACGAAGCATCCGTGAGGCGGGTGCTAAGGATAAGAAGAAGGAGGGCCAATCCTCTTCTTCTAGTTCGGGGAAGAAACAGAGGACCTCTGCTCCTCAAGGACAGGGCCGCGGCTATCAAGGCCAAGGCCAAGGTCAGCTTTCCCAAGGCGGGAGAAACTTCAGGACTACTTACCAGGCGGGCCAGAAGACATGTTTCCATTGCCACCAACCGGGGCATATGAAGCGGGATTGTCCGCAGAGGCAAGGATCCCAGAGCTATGGGACACCTCAGTCCCAGTCATCAGTGGGACAGTCGCAGACACGCCTTGTTCCTCCCTACCCCACCACGGGCCAGGGAAACCAGTATCAGTTCCAGGGCGCTACTCAGGCCCCTACCACCTTTCGAGCGGGGACTCCGCAGTCGGGCCAGATGGGCCAAGGCATGGGTCGAGGCCGAGGACAGGGCATGCAGGCCGGGACTTCGGGAACCCAGGGGCGTGTCTACGCCATTACACCTCAGGCTGAGCCAGTGGACCAGTCAGTCATTCAGGGTACATTTCTACTTTCTCGTCTATGGGCTAAAGTGTTATTTGACTCTGGTGCATCACATTCATTCATTTCTGCATCATGTGTGAGGGATTTGGGCTTAGAGGTTGATACCTTGAAGGAGCCGTTATATGTGAATTCACCCCTAGGAGCTAGGGTGTGTGTGAATCAGATATGTCGGGGTTGTGAGCTAGAGATCTCGGGGATTCTACTCACCGTGGACCTTAGGGTTATGGACATGTCGGAATTCGATGTCATCCTTGGGATGGACTGGTTGGCGGCGTATCGGGTCGTTATTGATTGTGACAGGAAGAGGGTCACCGCCTATACACCGGACGGTGTTTGTTTCAAGTTTCAGGGAGAAAAGCATGATGCTCTACCTCAAGTCGTGTATGATTCACGATGGCATGGGCAATTGATGGGTTGGCTTGCGAGCCTTACCCTGGAGGACGAGGCGAGACAAGAATTGGATCTACCTCGGGTGGTGTGTGAATATGAGGACGTTTTTCCGGACGAGTTACCGGGATTACCTCCCCATAGGGATGTGGACTTTAGCGTTGAGTTGCATCCGGGTACTTCACCCATTTCTATGACTCCACATAGGATGGCGTCAGCTGAGTTGCAAGAACTCAAGGTTCAATTACAAGAATTACTGGACAAGGGCTTTATTAGACCGAGTACCTCACCTTGGGGCGCTCTGGTGCTGTTTGCCAAGAAGAAAGATAAGACCCTTCGATTGTGTATAGACTATCGGCAGTTGAACCGGGTCACCATCAAGAATAGGTACCCTTTGCCGAGGATCGATGATCTGTTTGATCAGCTGAGGGGAGCGCGGGTTTATTCAAAAATAGATCTCCGCACGGGCTACCATCAGTTGAGGATTAGGGAGTCAGATATCCCTAAGACGGCGTTCAGAACGCGGTACGGGCATTTCGAGTTCACGGTGATGCCATTTGGGTTGACGAATGCCCCGGCGGCATTTATGGATCTCATGCATAGGGTGTTCCAGCCCTATTTAGATCAATTTGTCGTAGTGTTTGTTGATGACATCCTGATCTACTCCAAGACAGAGGAGGAGCATGAGGGTCACTTAAGGATTGTTCTCCAGACCTTGAGGGACCACCAGTTGTACGCCAAGTTCAGCAAGTGTGAATTTTAGCTTACGGAGGTGAAATTTTTGGGACACGTGGTATCGGCTTCGGGGGTATCAGTTGATCCGGAGAAAGTCGAGGCAGTTATGAGCTGGGAGAGGCCAAAGTCAGTCTTCGAGATACGTAGTTTCTTGGGATTGGCAGGGTATTACCGGAGGTTCATCGAGGACTTCTCCCGACTAGCCGCACCTATGACTAGATTGACCCGGAAGGAGGTCAAGTTCGAGTGGAATGATTCATGTGAGAAGGCATTCCAAGAACTAAAGAGGAGACTCACTTCAGCTCCTATCTTGATTGTTCCAGAAAGGGGACAAAACTACACGATATATTGCGATGCCTCCAAAGACGGACTGGGTTGTGTCTTGATGCAGTCCGGGAGAGTGGTGGCTTATGGTTCTCGACAGTTGAAGAATCACGAGCAGAATTACCCCACGCATGACATGGAATTGGCGGCCATAGTCTTTGCCTTGAAGGCTTGGCGCCACTATTTGTATGGTGAACGATTTGAAGTGTTTTCGGACCACAAAAGTCTGAAGTACATCTTCACTCAACGGGACCTCAACATGAGGCAGCGTAGGTGGATGGAGTACCTAGAAGACTATGACTTCACTTTGCATTACCACCCTGGTAAGGCAAATGTGGTGGCTGACGCACTTAGTCGGAAGTCATGGGGTGTCTTAGCTAGTGTGGCTTTCCGGGAGTGGCGGATGCTTGAGGCCGTGGGCCAATTTGGGCTGCATTATCGGGGTCGGACTCAGGGTGTTTTAGGGAGTTTGGTGGCTACGCCTTCCCTACTGAGCAGAGTGATCGAGTCACAGAGACAGGACTCAGAGTTGTCATCCATCAGGGACCGAGTGCAGGCGGGTACTGGTGACGAGGGCTGGGCCATTCACTCGGATGACAGTCTTCGGTTTAGGGGAAGGGTAGTGGTTCCCCAGTCGGCGGAGCTGAGAGAGGAGATCCTCAAGGAGTTCCATTGCTCTCGTTTTGCAGTGCACCCAGGCGGCACGAAGATGTATCATGATCTTCGTCGCCAGTATTATTGGAGCGGAATGAAGAGGCAAATTGGCGACTTTGTCAGTAGATGCCTCACATGTCAGCAGATTAAAGCCGAGCACCAGAGGCCAGCAGGGTTGCTCCAGCCCTTGGAAGTGGCTGAGTGGAAGTGGGAGCACATCACAATGGACTTTGTGACCCACTTGCCACGGACATCGCGGGGACATGATGCGGTGTGGGTGATAGTGGACCGGCTTACGAAGTCGGCACACTTTTTGGCGGTGCGGATGACCTTCACTCTGGAGGAATTCTGCAGGATGTACATAAGGGAGATAGTCTGGTTGCATGGGGTACCCGTATCTATAATATCGGATCGGGATCCTAGGTTTATGGCTCACTTTTGGGAGAGTTTTCAGCGAGCCATGGGGACTCAGTTGAGGATGAGCACAGCCTTTCATCCCCAGACAGATGGTCAGTCGGAGAGGACCATTCAGACGCTAGAGGACATGCTACGAGCATGTGTCCTAGACCTCAAGGGTAGTTGGGAAGAGCATTTACCCTTAGTGGAATTCGCCTATAATAACAGCTATCAGGCGAGCATACTGATGGCACCCTATGAGGCGCTTTATGGGAGGCCTTGTCGCTCTCCGGTTTGTTGGACTGAAGTTGGAGAAAGACCTTCTACGGGTCCAGACTTGATTAGAGACACCTCGGAGAAGGTGAACCTGATAAGGAAGCGTCTACTCACGGCTCAGAGCCGGCAGAAGAGTTACGCCGATAGGCGGCGGCGGCCTCTGGAATTTGAGGTGGGAGATCACGTCTTCTTGAAGGTGATGCCTAAGAGAGGGGTGATCAGATTCGGCAAGCGGGGAAAGCTGTCGCCGAGGTATATTGGGCCCTTTGAGGTGCTTGAGATAGTTGGCACTGTGGCTTACAGATTGGCGTTACCGCCAACTTTATCGGGTGTTCACGCTGTATTCCATGTCTCCATGCTCCGAAAGTATACTCCAGATCCGACGCATGTTGTGGATTGGGGCGAGCTCATAGTTGATGCGGATGGGACCTTCGAGGAGGGACCAGTGCGTGTCATGGATAGCCGAGAGCAGGTTTTGCGAGGCAAGACCGTGAGGCTAGTGAAGGTGTTGTGGCAGCACCGAGGTGTGGAGGAGGCAACATGGGAGCGTGAGGACACCATACGTGCCAATTATCCTTTCTTATTTGAGGATGGAGGTACATTCTTATAGTCATTTAGTATTATATGACTGTTGCATATGCGTGTAATTGTGTGTGCAGAAGTGTGTGAATTTCGGGGACGAAATTCTTTTAAGGGGGGAAGAATGTAAAACCCGAGAAAATTTCAACCTTTGTGAAAAAGGGCAAAACGGTAAATTGCCACTACGGTACAGGTTGTAAACCTGAATTTTTCTAGAACTCGGATGACGAAACGGACCTCACCGTTGGATTCGTCTCGCGAAATCTAGTTACCACGTCAAATTTCGTTGAATTCCGAGATAGTCGGATTTTTCGCGTTTTACGAGACGAACGGGCCCCGGGTGACCCTGTACACGAAATTTTTATAAAGTTTCCAAGTTTGGGGAAATATTAAAAACGAGTTAAAATAAAAATAATTCGAACTTGAACCGGAGCGAAATTTAATCGTTCGGGATTAAAACGAACCCGAAATTAAATAGGACGTGTGGCGAATTGTGGGCCAAGTATTCTAAAATATAAATAGGGGGAAAAATTAGATTTTTCCCCATTGTTCAGCCGGTTTCAGCCGATAGAGAGAAAGTGGGAGAAAAGAGAGAAAAACTCACCTTCTCTCTACGATCTACGGTGCTACGGACCTCGAATCCACGCAAGCCAAGAATTAAAGTCGCTCTACTCATCGAGGGCTACACGGCTATACCAAAAAGCGCAAGTTTTAACGAAGATTAAGGTACGAGATTTTCGAGAAGTGAGGATTTTGCTTGAATCGGGTCTTGGAACTTCCCTCGGTCGTTCCTCACGCTTCAAGAGGTAGGGTTTCTTCCTACTAAGGTTTATTCCAAGCCTATAATGTTTTTATGGAATGGGTAGGATGATAACCTATGTATCTCTTGCCTATTGTTGTGAAATTGGGTGAAATGGGTAAAAGAAATCCTAGTTTGGATGGATATTTGGAAGTTACTAAATGTGATTTCTATGATTGGATATGTGAAATGAACCCAATGTGAATTCATGTGTTATATGAATTATGGGCGTGTTATGTGTCTATATATATATGCCTTGAAATTTTAGTATGTTGATAACATGCTTGAAATTTGTATTATAGGAATTATATGCTTTTAATATGATTTTGCCATGGAATATGAGAAATGTGTTGAGAATGTTCATATGTCACTCATATCATATCGAACATTGTATTGGTGTTGCAATAGAGCACCACATTGCATATGCACGGGAACATCGCATTTTAGGAGGTGTGTGCATGGTTGTTTGTCTTCACTACGCATGGTGGATGACGAGTGAGCTCGGGTGATATGGGTCGATGACCTAGTCGAGTAGCATGGTTTATATGTTGATAGGGTTGGGGTAGCAAGAAGGGCTAGAAAATCCCTCGGGTGAGAGACTCGGTGATTGGATACGCACTCCGTTGGTATAAGAGCCCATAAAGTGTGTCGGTGTACGCGGAACCGTTGGTGGAAGTCCATGAATTTCGTGTAGGTTGGGTGACCTTTGGTGTGAGTCCATGAACATCCACCCCTACAAAGACCCTAGAATGAAATGTCATTTGATGTGGAACATAAATGACGGACTGGTACACATTGGCACTTGCATGTGTAGAGGAGCCGGGAAGGGCTCGATTGATGTGCATGAGTGAGTCTCACCTCATTTCATAGCATGGCATTACATGTTTCAACATGGAATATATTCTTGTTGTAGATTGTTGATTGATAGCATGTGACATTTCATATGCATTTAGGTTGGGGAGTAGCCTCTTTAGGAGATACCCTATTGAGCGTGGCTCACCCTTTATGGGAAAAACATTTCAGGTGTGGGTTTTGCTCCGGCGGATGGCTCATTTGGAGAGCATCAAGCATGAAGGGGGCCGGCTTGTGGCCTTAGTTTAAGTTTTGTAAAACCTTTAACAAAATTCCATTTTTGATGTATATGTATTATGGAATGAATTGTAATAGAGCTTGTATGAGATGGGTATTATATGGAAAATCTCATTAAACATGTATTGAATGTGTTTGGAGTGTTTGGGGTAGCTTTAAGGATGGTTTGGAAGGGAAAGAAATCCATTTTTATGCTCACAGTCTGAAAACCTACCGGAAGGTGTGTGTCGGCCTTCCGGAAGGTTTTGCTAAAAACCCCAGCTTGCCTTGTTCACAGCTAATACCTTCCGGAAGGTTTTGCCCACTGGAATGAACCTTCCGGAAGATTTTAGCTACTGGAGTAAAACCTACCGGAAGGACTTGTCTACTGGAATGAACCTTCCGGAAGGTTTTGCCTTGTGTTTCTTTTTGACTGCCAAATTCTTCCGGAAGGTTTTGTTTTCTGGAATGAACCTTCCGGAAGGTTTTGGCTACTGGAATGGACCTTCCGGAAGGTTTTTGCTACTGATGTAGACCTTCCGGAAGTTCTTGAAATTGATCCTTTTCATTTAACTGTTCTTTCAGCGACCTTCCGGTAGGTGTATGTCGACCTTCCGGAAGGTTTTTCCAAAAATCTGAAATTTTCAAAATGCTTACCCATGCTCTTGGGCTTTGTTTTCTTTGGTTCCTATGACATAAATGGACATAAATTGAGATATAATTGACCTTGTGGATGGTAAATCCGGTTAAAAGCATGTGAATGACGTGGTGTCGGGTTATACGACTATCACGAGTATTTCCGCGGGTTGACGGATGGTCAACGGTTAATAAAGGACCCCCGGGTTTTGGGGTGCCACAAGGATTGTCCTCAAGATGTGTATGATGGGACATTTCTTTGTTGACATGGTGTTGCATACGTGCAATCATTCCCGCCTTGTTTCTCACGCACGTCCCTTATTCCTCTATCTCCATGTGTCTTTTCGTACTATCACCTTTAATGCTTCAGCAAGCAAAAACCTCATTTTCCATTATTTTGAAATCTCTTCACATTCTTTCTCTAGATTTTACTCCTTTTTTTCTTCCCTTGCGATTTCATCTTCCCCAATCTACTGGAGATCTAGGGCTTTGCTAGTAAATTCCCCAATTTATTCTAAAGATTCTGCGAGGCAAGCTTAGTCCGTCCCTCAAATTTATCCTGGGTTTCTGATTGTTGCTTGTTCTCAGCTTGGTACGTCTTTCGCTCTATTTCTCTTCTTCTCTTTAGGCCTCTATTCGTTCTAGATGCCTCGAATTCGAGGTGGTTGCTTCATTTCTAGACTTTTCATTTTTGCTTCTTTAGGAGTCGAGTTCGTTCCTTATCTTTTCTTCCCCTTTTCTTAGACCCTTACGCTACTGCTAGAATTTTCCTCTTTGGTTGTTGGAGCCTCAATCACAGGGCTCTCAAAGATTGTTTTAGCAAAGTTCCTCTCCTTTATGCCTCCTTCAATCTCCCTATTCCATACCCCCTTATGTATGCTTTCTCTGAAGCCAATGCATCCTCTGTGTCTCTTGCCATGGGGAACAGAGCTCCCAAGCTAGAGGAGGATCACCTAGGAGATGTGGGTAATGAAATAGACAACTTCCCAAGAGTTGACCCTGTTGATGTCGAGGAGGGGGCAGAGGTTCCTTTATCTTTGCCAGGTTCTACCTCGAGCTCTAAGAGATCCCGAAAAGGGAAGGCTAAAAAAGGCGGGGTTGGGCCCTCAAACAGTGCTGGTGGCATTGAACCTGCCCCTCGCGCTTCAGACCTGGTAGGTCATAGTGAGGTCACGCCTCCTTTTATGAGTGTCTTCTCTGCGAGGGTCAGTTTTCCCAGGGGCATGCATTATTGGTGTCGTTCTATAGGCAGTAGCTACGACTCCGAGGTGCCTGAGAATACCTGTTTCTTTGTAGCCTTTCTGGAGAGCGGTCTTAGGTTCCCTATACACCCCTTTATCAAATCCGTTCTTCAAAATTTCAACGTTTGTTATGCTCAGATTTCTCTCAATTTTTGGGTTGTCTTGGTGGGTCTCCTCGTCTTCTTTAAGAAGAACGAGCTCGGTTCACCTTCGGTTCATTTTCTCATGAAGTATTACAACGTCAAGTTCCTTTCCGATTATTTTGTATACATTTCTAAACGGGTGAAGACCCCAGCCCTAATTACTAACTTGCCGAGCTCCCACAAGGTTTGGAAGAAAAATTTTCTTTTTTGTGTCAGGGAAAGTATAGGAGTTTGACCTGAATAATGCTACAAACACCCTTCTTGTTCCTCGTTCTTAGTCTGGTCCTGACAACTTGGGTGAGTCCTCGTTAGAGGAGGCTTAACTGGACACATTTTGTCTCCACATTTCCTCTGTTGACCTCGTTTCCCTTGATTGTTTCAGGTATTTGTCCGGACCTCAAAGCGAACAATAGGCTCGCCCTGCTAGGTCTTGAGGATTGTCGCCCAGGGAAGTATTCTGACTTAATCAAGCCTTTCGTGCTTACCCAGTTCGGGTTCGATCCCCTTCAGGTAAGAATTGAGAACCCTATTCCAATATCCGTGGTTGGTGCATAAGATCTTACTGGGAAATCTTTTCCTTCTTCATCTCTAGTTATTCCTTTCCTTCTTTCATTTCGCTGACCTGTTTACTTTGGTTTCTCAGGTTCTAGCTCGATGGCGTTAGATGCTGAAGTTGTGAGGGCCAAGGTGGCTCAATTTAGGATGAGCAAAACTGAGGGAAAAAGCAAGGTTGAAGTTGGGTCTGGAAACGACCCCGATCCTCCTTCAAAAGTACAAAGAACAGAGGTGCCTTCACCTTCTCCTCCTCCATCAACCATGCCTCCCCAAAAGGAACATGTCGAGGTACCGTCTTCTACTAAGGGGAGCCTTCTTGCTTGAGAGGCATCAGTTGTCCCCGAGTCTCAATTAGGGGACCTTCCTAAGGCGGAGCTCAGTAAGCTTTTAGCTTCGACTAGGGAGAGTGCGCTGAGCTCTGTGGCTCCTTTCTTGCGAGATCCTTTAGCTTCAGCATCAATTAGGGTGATGCCTCTTCAGCTGACTTCTATTAAGGCTGAGAGTTCTTCTGGCCCAGCTCCTCAAGCAAGGGGTTCTCTCATCAGAGATGTGAACCTTGTTGCTACAGCCATCGCATCTGTTATCCTTGAGTCTGACATATAAGAGGTTTCCACGGTGCCTCTATCTACCTCGACTACCACTGTTCTGTACGGAGCAGCCTCGGTAAACTCTGAGCTTTCCACACTATATTTTCTCTTTGTATGGGTAGCCTTTTCTAATGTTAGCTTCTGGCTTTTTTCAGTTGGCCATTTATGTGAGCGCCTTGGTGACCAGAGTTCGGGCTTTGGAGAGTGCTGCCGAGGTGTCTCATAAATCCTCAAAAGCCTTTGAGCTGATCTAGCCTTCACCAACGACGACCTAAAAACTCAGTGCATGATCTGATGGCTCAGGTCGCTAAGTTGAGCTCAGCAAACAAAGGCTTAGAGACTGAAGCCAAGAAGGCTAGATACTTGATCAAACTTAAGGCTGACAACCTGCTTCAGGCCATAAGGATTCCTTTGAAGCTTTTGACTCTCTCTAGTCCATGAAGAAAGAGTACGACATGTTGGCTGAGATCAATACAGTGTTGCTGAATGAGGTTAAGGTGAAGAGGTCCAAGGTTCACTAGAAGGACACCTTGATTGCTGCGCTTCAGGATGAATCTACCACGATCTAGGTTGTATGGTATTTCGCCTTCTAGGAGTAGGCTATGGACAAATATCCTGATCAAGCCTTCGATTTTGACCCTCCTCTAGACAAGGATAAGCCAACAGTTGATAAGGGGGCTGAGGTCGGGGTTTCAGCTCCCGTTGTTATTTTTTGCCTCTGAGCTACCTGAGGCTACTATTAAGCCATCTGTATATACTTAGGACTTATGTTATTTTTTGAGATTTCTTGTAATAGTTTTTGAGGAAAAGACTTTCATCTTGTATTTTTCTTTTTTGAGGAAATGAAAATACTTTCATCTTGTACTCTGCTCTTTTGAGGAAATGAGAATACTTTCATCTGATACTCTGCCCTTTCCCCTTTGCCCCTTGCTTTAAGGAGAAATCTGTTCTTCTGGAAGTGAATTTGTTTTTGTCAAGATTGAGGTCTGTTCTCAACATGAGACTTAGATGTTTGTCACGAACTCTTTGTAGTTAGGTTTGCTGAAGAGCTCATCATTTAGAGAACTCTCCTTTTTGTGAGCTGAAAATCCTATCTCAGTATTCATGAGTTGAGGGGCTCATTGTCAGTTTTATGAGCTGAAGTGCTCATCTTTTTTTTTATGAGCTGTAGAGCTCATCTTATCTATAAGATGAAGAGCTCATCGTGTGTTCATGAGCAAAAGAGCTTATCATATCTTTGATTTGAAGAGCTCATCGTGTGTCTTCAGCTCATAGTGTGTTTATGAGCTGAAGAGCTTGTCGTGTGTTTATTAGATGAAGAGCTCATTATTTGCTTATGAGCTGAAGAGCTGATCATTTATTTATGAGCTAAAGAACTCATCGTTTATTTATGAGATGAAGAGCTCATCATTTTTTATGAGCTGAAGAGCTCATATGTTATTTATGCTAGTAATAGAATGACGACTGAGCTGAAACTTCATCGTTTTTATTGGTGATGAACTGTTACAAGTTTATTGGTTATTTGCTTGACTTATTCCATCAACCCTAATCTGCTACCATGATTCCGGTAATTTTTGTATGGCTTATATGGATAGGGGAGTGTCACTCTCCCTCAGAATGATGCAAGAAATGGGGTAAACGGAATAGTGTGTATAAAATGTGTGTGTGTGTGTGAACGAAAGTGTTCCCCAAGCGCAGAGAGACTTTCGAGTGTCGTGTTTTACTTAGAATTCGTATTCCAAGGTCGTCTTCTCAGGGAAGGAAGGTGAATTGTGTTGAAGGTGATTTTGGTGAAAAATGAAAAGTGTAAAATCTTTTGAGTTAGAGTTTTGATGAGTGAAGTTTGTGATAGAAAATGCAATGTAAACAATTGTTGGCTAAGCCAAAGAGTTCATTCCAATGGGAATGCCAAATCAACTCAAGACCTTCCTCCAATGGTGCCTAGATGTTTGATTGATTCGTAGGAAACGAGGGACTAAAATTGAGGTAAAGATTCAAGCATACCCCGTGACAAGTCTACGGTGTATCAAGAACTCACAACCATGTCCACACTCAACCTAGTCAAACCAAATCATCGTATACTATGAGGAGGAATGAAAAAGAGTTGATTTAGCATACCCAAGAGGAAATCTCCATTGGATTAGCTAACTAAAAATCTAGCTACTCATAATAAAAGGAAATACATGCATACAGTAAAGTGACATGATGAAGAAATGAAACATGGAACTAGTATTAATGCAAGAAAGAAGTAAACTACAAAGAGGAATTCATTTCACACCAAAATGAAAAGTTGCAGAGAAAACCCAGCTGTAAATATTGAACTGCAAGAACATGGAATAAACTTGATTACACTTGAAATAGAAGAGATTAAAGTACTAGAAATGAAGATTACAAGTGAACTACAACTTACTACAAGTGAAATGGGTGAAGAAAATGCAAAAATCAAAGCTTTCTATCTCTATAACTTCATCTTCTTCCTTGGGAACTTCTCTCTCTAAACTACTCTAAGCTTAGGTAGCCTTCTCTCTTCAAAGCTTGTGTGAATGGTGAATATATGTAAACCCCCACATCCGTATCTTGATATAGTAATATAATTATGTTTTGAAATACTAATATATGTGATGATGTATGCATGAACTATTTAAATTGTAAGAGTAGAAATAAAAATGTTAGGCGAGGTAATAGGGTATGTATTGGAAGCTAGGAAGTATTCCGGAGTGAAAGCACACTTTAGAGAAAAATTGGGTAGAAGAAGTTTAGACACTGCCTTAGTTTTTGGATCATAACTTTTTATCCTGATGTCCATTTGATCTGAAATTTTGACAGTAGATATTAGACTTCCAGTGCTACAAAAGTGTATTTCACGAAAAATTTCCAAATCAATCTCTAAATAGGCCAAAACTTCACTGGAATTTGCAGAAGAAACAAGAATTCCGTTCGAACGTGAATCGACGTTCGAACGTGAATAAACGTTCGAACGAAAGTGCGTTTCAGTACTCTTGTCTGATGGAAAAACAAAAGTACTAGGAGCAACGACCGTTCGAACGCCAATGACGTTCGAACGTGAGTTACGAATCTGGGTTTCAGAGATCGCGCACAGGAGACCATTTCTCACCCTATAAATACATAATTACGCCTCTCTTTGCATCATTTCAACATTTCTAACCCTAGGAAGACTTAGAGAGGGGGAAAGAAGGGGAAAACACAAGATCAAGGGAGGATTTACACATTGAAGAGGATCATAACTTCAAATTTTTCAAGAACACTAAGGAAGAAGAGGTAGGGGTTTCCTTCCATTCACTTACATTGAGGCTAGGGTTATTATATATGTATGATTTGGACTTCTAATCATATCTATTTGCTAGGGGTTCCTTGTCTCTTGGTGTTATTGCAAACTTTATTATGTTTTGAGAAAAGTTATGGGTGGAGAGCCATAAAAACCTTAGTTTGTGAGAAACATGGATTTCTCTCTCTATCTTCACCCAAATTTGGCTTTGAAAACTATAGTGCTTTGTGTTGAGTATTGAAATGCTATTGTGCATGATCTCTTGTATTTTCTTCATTGTTTATTTGAAATTGTCTCATGATGGATTTGTGGATTTTATGGAATTTGCTTGTTGGTTATGTGAGATATTGTTGGTATTTTATCTCTTGCGTTGTTGTACGATACGAACATGGATTACTATTGACCGGGTATCATGTAGTGGGTAGACGTCTTTGTATGCCACGCGGGTATGAACTTTTCCTACCACATGGAGTGGGTAGACGCCTTTGAACGCCGTGTGGGTATGAACTTTTCCTATCACTAATGATCACGGATTAGTAACGTGGGTTGTGTCGGACATACAATGTGGGTTATCGTGCATTGTACCATAAATGGTTTCGACAAGAGGTTCGGGAAGTATGGGATTCCGCGAGAACTTGTTGGAAACGGTTTATGGTAGAATGGATTACCAATGGTATATTGTGTTTATTTATCCATTTCAATTACTGTTGCTATCTAAACTTGAGATCTGTTTAAATGTCCTCGTTTTACTTCAAATGTTATATATGTTATTTGTGAAATGAGACCGACCGTTTTATATACTTTTCTAAACCTTGTTTGGGTTTGGGAGGATTTTTCTACAGAGCTTCGTGCTCACCCCCTAGAGTTGAACATTTTTCAGATTTTGTGCCAGAGGATGAGCTCGGTGCTAATGAGCCGGGCCATGGACAAGCTTCACAAGAGGGATACTTGGATCCCGAGTGGGACATCTAGAGATGTCGTTTACTTTTGTTCTAGACTAGAATATTCTTTTGAAACACTGTGTACTCTAGATTTCTTTTGTAATCTTCGATGGGCCATAATAGTTAATTTTTTTTTGTTTGGAAATGTAAAGGCCAAAGTGGGCATATTCTTTTGGGATGATATTTTGGATATTACTTATGGTGAATGAAATTTTATTTTGTGATGTGTAAATGGACTCGGTGTGGTCAATATTTAGTCATACTTGGACCCGGTGTGGTTAATGTAGTATAAGTGCACATGTTATGTTTTTGGGTAGAGCTCCCCGTACAAAGGAGACTCTGCCCGAATTTTGTTAAATTAAGGAATGATTTTTATGAAGTCTTATTTATGGATGATTTATCTTAGTGCTCTCATGATGTAAATGGTTTTAGTATGTAATGCCGTCCCGGGGTGGTTTTGGGGGCGTTACAAATTTTGGTATCAGAGCTTAGGCTTTAGGTCTTACATGGGAGCTGTAGGTTATGGATTACCACTCGAAAGGTAGGACTAGGTTGAAGGAACCGTAGGCTTGCATTTGTTTGAAGTTATGTGTTTATCAGATATGTTAGATTCATTGTATATTTAGGTTAAGGGTTAATTATTTGTTCGAATTCGATGAGTTGTCTCGCTACCCAATCAAGTTTGTGGTCATTGAGGCAAGGAGGGCTAAACGCTTTGAACAAGATTTGAGGCCTTCTATCCGCGAGAAGCTGGTTACACTCTGAATTCGAGAATACAATATTTCATGAACGTGGACGTGGACGTGGACGCGGTTGAACAAAGACTTCAGACAGTTGGAGAAGATGGAGTTACTCAGACGAGAGCAGGCATGGACCCGCGCCAATGCTTTGCATGCGGAGAGTATGGGCACTTCAAACATAGATGCCCCTCGTTTCCCCCAATGACCAAGCAAGCAACTGAGCAAGTACCAGCAAACAAGCCACCTCTACAAAGGCCAGCATAGCAGAGACCTAAGATAGCTCGAGGAGCGGGAGGCGTACCAGAGAGAATAGGCACGGATGCACGCCGATGTTTTGCCTGTGGAGGTGTTGGGCACTTCATAGATAATTGTCCATTGCTTTCTACCAAGACCAACCAAGCAACTGGGCGAGTGAATGCAAACAGGCCACCGCTACGACAGCCACTACCACCACAGAGACCGTTACAAGCTCAAGCCCCCGGCGGCGCCAATCAAGGAAGGGTTTTTGCTTTGACTCAACCGGAGGAAAATGCCTCAAACGCCGTGGTGGAAGGTATTGCTCTTCTCTACAATTTTTGGGCCCGAATTATATTGGATTCCTATGCGACTTATTCTTTTCTACGTACTGTGTACGCTGTGGAATTGGGATTGGGTTTCGAGGAAATAGAACTTACTGTATATGTTAACTTGCCTACGGGAAAACAAGGGGATACCAGTAGGGTTTATTTATATGTAATCTTTGACTCTAATTTTTATCTACTTGCTAGGGAATCATCATGTCTTGCCATTCTGGATAATACTGCCTTGTTCCAAAATATATTATGGTTGGGTAAACCCTAAATCTTTTCTTATGCCTTCAAACCCTAGTTTACAAAGGAGATGTGTTTTTCTCTTGATTTATCCTTTGCTCTTGATTCCCGAACTTAAATATTATTTGTTCTAAGCTATGTTATGGGTGGGTGACCACCAAATCCTTTTGGTATGCCCTTGAAATCCTAGTTTTCAAGGGAGAGGTGTTTTCTCTTTATCTTGCCTTTGTCATTGATTTCAAACCTTGATAGTCGTTTGTTATCGATTCCAATATATGATTGTTACTTTATCTCTGATTCCAAGCTTGATATCCGTTGTTATTGATCTCGAGACTTGATTGTTTCATTGTCCTTAATTTCCTAAGCTTAATGATCCATTTGTTCTTGGTATCTAAATTTGATATTCGTTTGTTATTGATTCTACCCTTGTGATTCAATTATTTTCGATATCCAATAATTGATATTTATTGGTTATTGATTTCAAGATTTGACATTCAATTGCTCTTGACTTCAATACTTGATATTCCTTCGTTCTCGGTTCCAAAACTTGATATTCGTTTATTATTGATTTCAATACTTGATTACTCTTTGTTTTTGAGTTCGAAACTTGAGACTTATTAGTTCCTGATTACAAAGTTTGATATGTCTTTGTTATTGACTCCAAGATTCGATTGTTACTTTGTTCTTGATTTCAAGCCTTGATTGTTTCTTATTTTGTTTCCAAAGCTTGATATGGGTTTGTTATGGAATTCGAGACTTGATTGTTCCTTTATTTTGGATTCCAAAAAAAAAAAAAAAAAACTTCAGATTCGTTTGTTATTAATTTCAAACCTTGCTTGTTCTTTTGTTCTTGATTTCCAAGCTTGATAGCCATTTATTCTTGATTCCAAAGCTTGATTATTTATTTGCTCATGAATTCAAAACTCTAGTGATTGGCAGTGACCACTAAAATGGTATTTTCGATGATATTATGTTAATTTTTTTTAAATTATTTCGTTGAAAAAAAAATGTATATGGATTTGGAAGCTAAAATGGGAGGACAAGTCTGGTTAGGTTTCAACTGTAACCTTTGGTGGATTGTAAATTATATCAGAGTGCGCAGCGAACTAACGGAGTAAGGACTACAATGGGGAAACTACGGAGAAGATTCAACTCATCCGAGAGAGGCTACGCACGGCGTAAAGTAGACAGAAGAGCTATGCGGACCACAGACGAAGATCCTTGGAATTCAAAGTGGGAGATTACATGTTTCCCAAGGTGTCACACAAGAAGGGCGTGTTTCGATTCGGCAAGAAGGAGAAGTTAGCGCCAAGATATACCGGACCGTTTGAAGTGATCAAAGCGGTAGGCATTGCGGCGTATCAACTTCGACTACCAGCCCAGCTATCCGGAGTACATGGTGTGTTTCACGTGTCGATGTTGTGGACGTGTCACTCGGATGCAACTCCAGTCGTGAACTTGGAGGAGATTGAAATTCAAGACGGAGCAACCTACGAAGGACAACCGGTAGAAATTCTCGACGCCAAGGAAAAAGTGCTCCGCAAAAAAGTTATCAGATTGGTAAAGGTTTGGTGGCAACATCATGGAGTGGAGGAAGCTACATGGGAACCGGAGCAAGAAATGCGGGAGAAGTATCCATATTTGTTCGCTACTTGAGGTAAGTTTCGAGGACGAAACTTTCTTTAAGGGGGGTGGATTGTAAACCCCCACATCCGTATCTTGATATAGTAATATAATTATGTTTTGAAATACTAATATATGTGATGATGTATGCATGAACTATGTAGATTGTAAGAGTAGAAATACAAATGTTAGGCGAGGTAATAGGGTATGTATTGGAAGCTAGGAAGTATTCCGGAGTGAAAGCACACTTTAGAGAAAATTTGGGTAGAAGAATTTTAGACACTGCCTTAGTGTTTGGATCATAACTTTTGATCCTGATGTCCATTTCATCTGAAATTTTGACAGTAGATATTAGACTTCCAGTCCTACAAAAGTGTATTTCACGAAAAATTTCCAAATCAATCTATAAATAGGCCAAAACTTCACTGGAAGTTGCAGAAGAAACAAGAATTTCGTTCGAACGTGAATCGACGTTCGAACGTGAATAAACGTTCGAACGAAAGTGCGTTCCAGTACTCTTGTCTGATGGAAAAACAAAAGTACTGGGAGCAACGACCGTTCGAACGCCAATGACGTTCGAACGTGAGTTACGAATCTGGGTTTCAGAAATCGCGCACAGGAGACCATTTCTCACCCTATAAATACATAATTACGCCTCTCTTTGCATCATTTCAACATTTCTAACCCTAGGAAGACTTAGAGAGGGGGAAAGAAGGGGAAAACACAAGATCAAGGGAGGATTTACACATTGAAGAGGATCATAACTTCAAATTTTTCAAGAACACTAAGGAAGAAGAGGTAGGGGTTTCCTTCCATTCACTTACATTGAGGCTAGGGTTATTATATATGTATGATTTGGACTTCTAATCATATCTATTTGCTAGGGGTTCCTTGTCTCTTGGTGTTATTGCAAACTTTATTATGTTTTGAGAAAAGTTATGGGTGGAGAGCCATAAAAACCTTAGTTTGTGAGAAACATGGATTTCTCTCTCTATCTTCACCCAAATTTGGCTTTGAAAACTATTGTGCTTTGTGTTGAGTATTGAAATGCTATTGTGCATGATCTCTTGTATTTTCTTCATTGTTTATTTGAAATTGTCTCATGATGGATTTGTGGATTTTATGGAATTTGCTTGTTGGTTATGTGAGATATTGTTGGTATTTTATCTCTTGCGTGGTTGTACGATACGAACATGGATTACTATTGACCGGTATCATGTAGTGGGTAGACGTCTTTGTATGCTACGCGGGTATGAACTTTTCCTACCACATGGAGTGGGTAGACGCCTTTGTACGCCGTGTGGGTTTGAACTTTTCCTATCACTAATGATCACGGATTAGTAACGTGGGTTGTGTCGGACATACAATGTGGGTTATCGTGCATTGCACCATAAATGGTTTCGACAAGAGTTTCGGGAAGTATGGGATTCCGCGAGAACTTTTTGGAAACGGTTTATGGTAGAATGGATTACCAATGGTATATTGTGTTTATTTATCCATTTCAATTACTGTTGCTATCTAAACTTGAGATCTGTTTAAATGTTCTCGTTTTACTTCAAATGTTATATGTGTTATTTGTGAAATGAGACCGACCGTTTTATATACTTTTCTAAACCTTGTTTGGGTTTGGGAGGATTTTTCTACAGCGCTTCGTGCTCAACCCCTACAGTTGAACATTTTTCAGATTTTGTGCCAGAGGATGAGCTCGGTGCTAATGAGTCGGGCCATGGAGAGGCTTCACTAGAGGGATACTTGGATCCCGAGTGGGACATCTAGAGATGTCGTTTACTTTTGTTCTAGACTAGAATATTCTTTTGAAACACTGTGTACTCTAGATTTCTTTTGTAATCTTCGATGGGCCATAATAGTTAATTTTTTTTTGTTTGGAAATGTAAAGGCCAAAGTGGGCATATTCTTTTGGGATGATATTTTGGATATTACTTATGGTGAATGAAATTTTATTTTGTGATGTGTAAATGGACTCGATGTGGTCAATATTTAGTCATACTTGGACCCGGTGTGGTTAATGTAGTATAAGTGCACATGTTATGTTTTTGGGTAGAGCTCCCCGTACAAAGGAGACTCTGCCCGAATTTTGTTAAATTAAGGAATGATTTTTATGAAGTCTTATTTATGGATGATTTATCTTAGTGCTCTCATGATGTAAATGGTTTTAGTATGTAATGCCGTCCCGGGGTGGTTTTGGGGGCGTTACAAATTTTGGTATCAGAGCTTAGGCTTTAGGTCTTACATGGGAGCTGTAGGTTATAGATTACCACTCGAAAGGTAGGACTAGGTTGAAGGAACCGTAGGCTTGCATTTGTTTGAAGTTATGTGTTTATCAGATAGGTTAGATTCATTGTATATTTAGGTTAAGGGTTAATAATTTGTTCGAATTCGATGAGTTGTCTCGCTACCCAATCAAGTTTGTGGTCATTGAGGCAAGGAGGGCTAAACGCTTTGAACAAGATTTGAGGCCTTCTATCCGCGAGAAGCTGGTTACACTCTGAATTCGAGAATACAGGATTTCGTGAACGTGGATGTGGACGTGGACGCGGTTGAACAAAGACTTCAGACAGTTGGAGAAGATGGAGTTACTCAGACGAGAGCAGGCATGGACCCGCGCCAATGCTTTGCATGCGGAGAGTATGGGCACTTCAAACATAGATGCCCCTCGTTTCCCCCAATGACCAAGCAAGCAACTGAGCATGTACCAGCAAACAAGCCACCTCTACAAAGGCCAGCATAGCAGAGACCTAAGACAGCTCGAGGAGCGGGAGGCGTACCAGAGAGAATAGGCACGGATGCACGCCGATGTTTTGCCTGTGGAGGTGTTGGGCACTTCATAGATAATTGTCCATTGCTTTCTACCAAGACCAACCAAGCAACTGGGCGAGTGAATGCAAACAGGCCACCGCTACGACAGCCACTACCACCACAGAGACCATTACAAGCTCAAGCCCCCGGCGGCGCCAATCAAGGAAGGGTTTTTGCTTTGACTCAACCGGAGGAAAATGCCTCAAACGCCGTGGTGGAAGGTATTGCTCTTCTCTACAATTTTTGGGCCCGAATTATATTGGATTCCTATGCGACTTATTCTTTTCTACGTACTGTGTACGCTGTGGAATTGGGATTGGGATTCGAGGAAATAGAACTTACTGTATATGTTAACTTGCCTACGGGAAAACAAGGGGATACCAGTAAGGTTTATTTATATGTAATCTTTGACTCTAATTTATATCTACTTGCTAGGGAATCATCATGTCTTGCCATTCTGGATAATACTACCTTGTTCCAAAATATATTATGGTTGGGTAAACCCTAAATCTTTTCTTATGCCTTCAAACCCTAGTTTACAAAGGAGATGTGTTTTTCTCTTGATTTATCCTTTGCTCTTGATTCCCGAACTTAAATATTATTTGTTCTAAGTTATGTTATGGGTGGGTGACCACCAAATCCTTTTGGTATGCCCTTGAAATCCTAGTTTTCAAGGGAGAGGTGTTCTCTCTTTATCTTGCCTTTGTCATTGATTTCAAACCTTGATAGTCGTTTGTTATCGATTCCAATATATGATTGTTACTTTATCTCTGATTCCAAGCTTGATATCCGTTGTTATTGATCTCGAGACTTGATTGTTTCATTGTCTTTAATTTCCTAAGCTTAATGATCCATTTGTTCTTGTTATCTAAATTTGATATTCGTTTGTTATTGATTCTACCCTTGTGATTCAATTATTTTCGATATCCAATAATTGATATTTATTGGTTATTGATTTCAAGATTTGACATTCAATTGCTCTTGACTTCAATACTTGATATTCCTTCGTTCTCGATTCCAAAACTTGATATTCGTTTATTATTGATTTCAATACTTGATTACTCTTTGTTTTTGAGTTCGAAACTTGAGACTTATTATTTCCTGACTACAAAGTTTGATATGTCTTTGTTATTGACTCCAAGATTCGATTGTTACTTTGTTCTTCATTTCAAGCCTTGATTGTTTCTTATTTTGTTTCCAAAGCTTGATATGGGTTTGTTATGGAATTCGAGACTTGATTGTTCCTTTATTTTGGATTCCAAAAAAAAAAAAAAAAACTTCAGATTCGTTTGTTATTAATTTCAAACCTTGCTTGTTCTTTTGTTCTTGATTTCCAAGCTTGATAGCCATTTATTCTTGATTCCAAAGCTTGATTATTTATTTGCTCATGAATTCAAAACTCTAGTGATTGGCAGTGACCACTAAAATGGTATTTTCGATGATATTATGTTAATTTTTCTTAAATTATTTCGTTGAAAAAAAAATGTATATGAATTTGGAAGCTAAAATGGGAGGACAAGTCTGGTTAGGTTTCAACTGTAACCTTTGGTGGATTGTAAATTATATCAGAGTGCGCAGCGAACTAACGGAGTAAGGACTACAATGGGGAAACTACGGAGAAGATTCAACTCATCCGAGAGAGGCTACGCACGGCGTAAAGTAGACAGAAGAGCTATGCGGACCACAGACGAAGATCCTTGGAATTCAAAGTGGGAGATTACATGTTTCCCAAGGTGTCACACAAGAAGGGCGTGTTTCGATTCTGCAAGAAGGAGAAGTTAGCGCCAAGATATACCGGACCGTTTGAAGTGATCAAAGAGGTAGGCAATGCGGCGTATCAACTTCGACTACCAGCCCAGCTATCCGGAGTACATGGTGTGTTTCACTTGTCGATGTTGAGGACGTGTCACTCGGATGCAACTCCAGTCGTGAACTTGGAGGAGATTGAAATTCAAGACGGAGCAACCTACGAAGGACAACCGGTAGAAATTCTCGACGCCAAGGAAAAAGTGCTTCGCAACAAAGTTATCAGATTGGTAAAGGTTTGGTGGCAACATCATGGAGTGGAGGAAGCTACATGGGAACCGGAGCAAGAAATGCGGGAGAAGTATCCATATTTGTTCGCTACTTGAGGTAAGTTTCGAGGACGAAACTTTCTTTAAGGGGGGTGGATTGTAAACCCCCACATCCGTATCTTGATATAGTAATATAATTATGTTTTGAAATACTAATATATGTGATGATGTATGCATGAACTATGTAGATTGTAAGAGTAGAAATACAAATGTTAGGCGAGGTAATAGGGTATGTATTGGAAGCTAGGAAGTATTCCGGAGTGAAAGCACACTTTAGAGAAAATTTGGGTAGAAGAATTTTAGACACTGCCTTAGTGTTTGGATCATAACTTTTGATCCTGATGTCCATTTCATCTGAAATTTTGACAGTAGATATTAGACTTCCAGTCCTACAAAAGTGTATTTCACGAAAAATTTCCAAATCAATCTATAAATAGGCCAAAACTTCACTGGAAGTTGCAGAAGAAACAAGAATTTCGTTCGAACGTGAATCGACGTTCGAACGTGAATAAACGTTCGAACGAAAGTGCGTTCCAGTACTCTTGTCTGATGGAAAAACAAAAGTACTGGGAGCAACGACCGTTCGAACGCCAATGACGTTCGAACGTGAGTTACGAATCTGGGTTTCAGAAATCGCGCACAGGAGACCATTTCTCACCCTATAAATACATAATTACGCCTCTCTTTGCATCATTTCAACATTTCTAACCCTAGGAAGACTTAGAGAGGGGGAAAGAAGGGGAAAACACAAGATCAAGGGAGGATTTACACATTGAAGAGGATCATAACTTCAAATTTTTCAAGAACACTAAGGAAGAAGAGGTAGGGGTTTCCTTCCATTCACTTACATTGAGGCTAGGGTTATTATATATGTATGATTTGGACTTCTAATCATATCTATTTGCTAGGGGTTCCTTGTCTCTTGGTGTTATTGCAAACTTTATTATGTTTTGAGAAAAGTTATGGGTGGAGAGCCATAAAAACCTTAGTTTGTGAGAAACATGGATTTCTCTCTCTATCTTCACCCAAATTTGGCTTTGAAAACTATTGTGCTTTGTGTTGAGTATTGAAATGCTATTGTGCATGATCTCTTGTATTTTCTTCATTGTTTATTTGAAATTGTCTCATGATGGATTTGTGGATTTTATGGAATTTGCTTGTTGGTTATGTGAGATATTGTTGGTATTTTATCTCTTGCGTGGTTGTACGATACGAACATGGATTACTATTGACCGGTATCATGTAGTGGGTAGACGTCTTTGTATGCTACGCGGGTATGAACTTTTCCTACCACATGGAGTGGGTAGACGCCTTTGTACGCCGTGTGGGTTTGAACTTTTCCTATCACTAATGATCACGGATTAGTAACGTGGGTTGTGTCGGACATACAATGTGGGTTATCGTGCATTGCACCATAAATGGTTTCGACAAGAGTTTCGGGAAGTATGGGATTCCGCGAGAACTTTTTGGAAACGGTTTATGGTAGAATGGATTACCAATGGTATCGGAGGAAGGTTTCGAGTTGATTGGGCATTCCCATTGGTATGAACCCTTCGGATTAGCCAACACTTATTTTATTGCATTTTCATTCACAAACACAAACACCAAAACACAAACAAAAGATTTTACACTTTTCCCTTTTTACAAAATCACCTTCACACACTTGAACTTTCCTTCCCTGAGGAGACGACCTTGGAATACTCATTCCAAGTAAAACACGACAAGCAAAAGACTCTTTGCGCTTGGGGAGCACTTTTGTTCATTCCGCATTTCATACATTTCATTCCATCCACCATTTTGTTGCCCTTTCTTTTGACATCATCCCAAGGGAGAGTGACACTCCCCTTTACACATACACCATATACACATTAAGGGATGATTTTTAGAGGTTAGGAAACAACAACGTTTTTGGTCAAGCAGTATTGGGAGCTAGACGCTTGCCCTTGGCCTTGATATTGATTTTGCTTAGGAGGCACGGGAGGTGAATATGCATTTGAACCACGAGGAGTGGGATTCTCATTTCTCCAACTAAAGTTCGGGTGATTGCTCCAACTCGGATTGTAAGTGTTTGAGTGTGGAGAGAATGATTGCCTCGTTTGGTTAAAGGCATTGACTTGCTCATGATACACTTCCTTAAGTGCCAGAATGATAGGGCACTTCGATATGGAACGATCTACATTCTCACAAATTGAGCAGCCCTCCTCAATCTTTGAAACATTTGACACCTCGTGTCTCCTATTGACCTTAAGACTCTCAACTTTCCTAGACAACTTAGCAATTTTGGAAAGCAAGTCTTCCCGGTCTCTCAAGTCGTAAATCCCTCCCCTATGAGTTTGACTATTCCCTTGAGGAGAAGACCTTGGTACATCGGTGGGATCCATAATGTTCCATGATTGTGCATTTTGTGCCAATGTATCAAAGTAATCTAAGGCCTCATCGGGGTCTTTGTTCAAAAATTCCCCATTACACATCATATCGATGAACTGCCGATGGCCCGATGTGATTCCTTCACAGAAGAAACTCACTAATTGCCATGGTTCAAAGCCATGGTGTGGAATGAATTGTAGCAATTCCTTGTACCGATCCCAACATTGGTAGAATTGCTCATTGGACTTCTCCAAAAAGTTTTGAATTTATTTTTTTAGAGCGGTGGTTTTATGCACCGGAAAAAATTTGTTTAAAAACTTGGAGAGCATTTGGTTCCAAGATGTTATGGATCGAGGTCTCAAGGAATTAAGCCATGTTTTTGCCTTATCTCTCAGGGAAAAGGGGAACAATTTCATCCTAGTTATGTCCTCCATACCATGATTGGTAAGGAAGGTCGCAACTATTTCCTCGAAATCCTTTATGTGCAAATAAGGGTTCTCCTTTTCAATTCCGTGGAACGTGGGAAGTAGTTGCAATATCCCTGGCTTAACTAGGAAGAGATGAGCTTGGACCGGTAAAAGGATGCATGAGGACGTGGTGCTACGGGTTGGTTGAAGGAAATCCCTTATTGACCTCGCCAGAGGATCAAGTTGGATATTGTTCCCTTCATTCATGGGAGGGGAAATTGCATTCGTAGACTAGGCAGTCTAGGTTCTTGTCCTCCCCCACCCCTTTGCATCTTTGGATTGGCACCTACATTCTCAAAATTATCACCTGCATCCTTGGGTGGGTCTTGGTCAATGTTCATGTTAGGGCCTACGGGTTGTCTAACCAATCAATTTTGTTCGTCCCGTCCCCACATACAACAACTATCCACAAATGAAAATGTAAACAACAAAAATATATACACAGAGCAACGTACCTCAGCCCATGATGAACATCATGGGACTTACCTCCGTTGTCCGAAAATCACCTTCTCAATTCAACGCTTGCCTTCACTGGCAACGGCGCCAAAAATGCTTGATGGATTCCGTTGTAGTATACCCTAAGCTCCAGACATCAACCTCAAATGTGTATATTGCTTATGTTGAATAATGGTGGAGAAACTGTTTTCAAAAATGTCCATGGAGCCCTCCTTAGCTGTTTCATGTGATCCCAATCAATAAGGGCTGCCAAGAAATGGGTTGGACAAGCTAGTGCAAGCATAGCCTGCACACCCAGCATCTCCTCTCTCCTCTCACCTCATTAATGTCCAAAGCTCCAAAATTCCAAGCATGATTGTATGAGGGGATGTCTGTGTGTATGGCATGTCAGGGACACGTGGGAGAGTGCTTGGTGGGACCCCCAAGGTTGTAGAGCTTGAGATGCAGAATCTGTCAATTTTCAGTAAAACCTACCTGTAGGTCGATGGAAACCTACCGGTAGGTTTCACTCCAGTGAGTCAAGAATACCGATAGGTTTGGCGGTAGGTGCAGGTCTAGTAGCTAAAACCTATCGATATAGCCTACCGGTAGGTTTTCCCTTGTTTTGCTGATTTCTTGGTTTCTTCACCTCCTGAGCTATCGTCAAGACATCCCTTCATCTTCATTCATCTTAAACACTATGAAAAGGCTTAACAAGCATCATTTATCACCTTTTATCTGCAATCATACCAAAATTCCATTAATAGCACAAACAATGCATTTCTACTCATATTAACCACAAAAGCTGTAACGCCCCCAAAACCACCCTGGACGGCATTACATACTAAAACCATTTACATCATGAGAGCACTAAAATAAACCCTTCATAAATAAGACTTCATAAAAAATCATTCATAACACTTACATCATTATCCCAAAAGAATATGTCATCTTTGGCCTTTACATTTCAAAAATCAACTAATGTAGCGCAGCGGAAATAACAAAAGAAAACTAGACTTCACAAGGTTCAAAATGAATATCCTAGTCTAGAACAAAAGTAAGCGACATCTCTAGATGTCCCACTCGGGATCCAAGCATCCCTCTAGTGAAGCCTCTCCATGGCCCGGCTCATTAGCACCGAGCTCATCCTCTAGCACCAAATCTGAAAAATGTTCAACTGTAGGGGGTGAGCACGAAGCTCTGTAGAAAAATCCTCCCAAACCCAAACAAGGTTTAGAAAAGTATATAAAACGATAGGTCTCATTTCACAAATAACATATATAATATTTGAAGTAAAACGAGGACATTTAAACAAATCTCAAGTTTAAGCCGTAACAATAATCAAGTGAAAGGTTAAGGTAACTTTCATAACAATATACCATTTCCAACTTTAAGCCATTTAGGAAGGGCGACTTCCGATGCATTGTCCCATACCAATGCACCGGCCAAGACGATCCAACCCATCATCCCATGTATATTGGTTCATCCCCGTACCATGTATGTTGATTGCTTCTCATGAATATACCCAACGATTATACCTAGTCCACCAATCCCCATCACAATCACAAACACTTTAGAAAAGGGCGTCTACCATCCCAATGGCAGTGACGAGTCCCTTCCCAGGAAAAGTATACCATCCCTTGTTCGAACTCTAGTGAACGATAGTGGTAGCATTACCAAATGACAATCCACTACAAGTGTTAGGAAACCATCTCACCCCCACTGAGATAGACTAACCTCTAACACTCTATGGCATCTCTCGATGGCAATCCAAGTCCATCACAACAACCATACCAATGAGGAAACCAAAATATTCTCAATTCACCCTCAATTCCAAATAAAGACAAAATCCACAATTTCTCATTTACACTTCAAGTATCACAATTGTACCATTCTCAATAGACTATAATAATAAGGAATTAAGATATGCAAGAAATCATATCAATAAAACCTTCAAAATCTTGATATCAAAATTCTAGGGTTTTGCCAAACAAAACATAATTTCTTGGAAGAAGAATAGGGATTAGATGAAAACATGATTTAATCAACAATAGGCATTTAGAAATCAAGAATTCATGTATTTTTCATAACCCAAATATGTATTTAACCAAAACTAAGATTTTGGAAATTCAAGAACAAGTTTTCTTGAACCCAAACATGTATTTTCTTCAAAACTATGTTTCAATAACCAAGGAACCAAGAACTCATAGCTATTTATCATATAACTACCAAGAATATTGAAAACATACATATATAATACCCTAAGCCTCAATGAAAGAATTTGAGAAGAACCCCCTACCTTCTTCTTCCTTAGTGTTCTTTGAGGAACTTGAAGTTTTGATCCTCTTCAATGTGTAAATCCTCTCTTGATCTTGTGTTTTCCCCTTCTTTCTTCCTCTCTAAGATTATCTAGGGTTAGAAATGTTGAAATGAGGCAAAGAGAGGCGTCCTTATGTATTTATAGTGAAAGAAATGGCCTCCTGTGCGCGATTCTGAAGTTCAGAATTCGTAACTCACGTTCGAACGTCATTGGCGTTCGAACGCCAATAGTGCAAAATTTTGATTTACGTTCGAACGTCACTTTGGCGTTCGAACGTTGGTTGTTCCCAATACTTTTGCATTTCCATCAGAGCTCTGCAGACACCAAAGTACTGGGACTCCCTCACGTTCGAACGTCGATTCACGTTCGAACGTCATCCCAGTTTCTGCTGAAACTTCCAGTGAAGTTTTGGCCTATTTAGAGATTGATTTGGAAAATTTTCGTGAAATACTCTTTTGTAGCCCTGGAAGTATGCTATCTATTGTCAAAATTTCAGAGCCAACGGAAATTAGAATAAAAAGTTATGATCAAAATACTAGGAAGTGTCCAAAATCCTTTCTACCCAAGTTTTCTCTTAAATGTGCTTTCATTCCGAAAATCTTCCTAGCTTCTAATACATACCCTATTACACCGCCTAACATTTTTATTGCTACTTTTCCAATCTACCAAATTCAAACACACATCACTACGCATATCCCCATTTTTACAACATTTGTTTACTATATATCTATATACATATATAAAAGAAAATGCGGGGTGTTACAAAAGCTATCACAAAAGGGATGCAAATGCACTTGGAGTATGCAATATTTTGTGCTAATCAATAAGATCAAATTCTTGAATTAACAATATCAAATGTAGGAGAAGTTGTTTAGCATCCTTCTTAGTGAGCAAGTATTTCAAGGCTGCATGATTAGTAAACACAACAATTGAGGATCCAACCAAATATGAATGAAATTTATCTAAAGCAAATACAAAAGCAAGCAATTCACTTTATGTGGTAGAGTAATTCATTTGTGCATCATTCAATATCTTGCTTGCATAGTAAATCACATATGGTTTCTTCTATTTTCTTTAACCTAAAATAGCTCCTACTACATAATCACTAGAATCACACATTAGTTTAAAAGGTGAAGACCAGTTAGGAGGTTGCATAATTGGTGCAGAAATGAGCATGCTTTTCAGTTTATCAAAAGCTAATTGACATGCTTCATTCCAATCAAATGGTACATCCTGACATAGAAGATTACATATAGGCCTAGATATTGAACTAAAATCCTTTATAAATCTTCTATAGAATCCTGCATGACCTAGAAAGGATCGGACATCTTTTACAGTCTTGGGTGGAGGGAGATTGGCTATCAAATCAATTTTAGACTTATCAACTTTAATTCTGTCTGCATAAACTATATGTCCTAAAACAATACCCTATGTGACAATAAAATGACATTTTTTCCAATTCAAAACAAGATTTCTTTCCTCACACCGAGTAAGGACTTTTTCAAGATTTTGTAAACATAATTCAAACAAATCACCATATACCCAAAAATCATCCATGAAAATTTCCAAAAATCTCTCCACCATATCACTGAATATATTTAACATACAACACTGGAAATTAGCTGGAGTGTTACACAATCCAAAAGGCATTCTTTTATAAGCAAAAGTTTCAAAAGGACATGTAAAAGTGGTTTTCTCTTGATCATCAATTGCTATTTCAATCTGATTATAACCGGAATATCAATCTAAAAAAAATAATATGCATGATTAGCTATTCTTTCTAAGACTTGATCTAGGAAAGGAAGAGGAAAATGATCTTTTTTGGTGAGGGAATTTAACTTCCGATAGTCAATACACATACGCCAACCAGTGACTGTACGCATAGGGACTAATTCATTTTCTTGATTTTGTATAATAGTAACACCAGATTTTTTAGGCACTACATGTGTGGGGCTAGCCCATTTACTATCAGATATAGGATATATAATATCAGCATCTAACAGTTTAAGTACTTCAGCCCTGACTATTTCTTTCAAATATGGGTTCAATTTTCTTTGCGACTGTCGGGATGGTTTAGAATCTTCTTCTAAGTATATGCAATGAGTACATAGAAGAGGAATTATTCCCTTTATATCTGTTATTGACCAACCGATAGCAATTTTATGATTTTTTATAACCTCTATCAATTTCTTTTCTTGGACTTTTGACAACTTTTGAAGATATTATCACTGGATGAGTTTCATCCTCCCCCAATAAGACATATTTCAAGCCAGTAAGGAGAGGTTTCAACTCTGGCTTAACAACTTCAACAATAGGCTTTACAGACTTGGGTTCAACAGGCAATAATTCTTCAAATTTAGGACTCCATGCTTCAATGACTGACATTTCTACAAACTCATCATTTTTTATAGACTCTAATGCATGTGACTCTTTCTTTGTACACTCCTTTCCAAACAGATTTTGAGTTAACAACTCAACACAATTCACTTCACTCATCACTTCCTCCTTTCTTGGTTGTTTTGCAATGTTAAACACATTCAATTCCAAAGCCATGTTCCCAAATGAAAGTTTCATAATTTCATTCCTACAATTAATCACTGCATTTGATGTAGTAATGAATGGTCGACCTAGAATGACAGGAATTTATGTAGAGGTATGCAAAACTAGCTATGTATCTAGAACAATGAAATCCACCGGAAAATAGAACTTATCGACTTGAACAAGTACATCTTCCACAACTCCTTGTGGGATTTTCACAGATCGGTCTACCAATTATAATATAACATTGGTGGGTTTTAACTCACCCAACCCTAACTATTTATAGACCAAATATGGAAGCAAATTGACACTGGCTCCCAAATCAAGCAGAGCTTGCTCAATCCAGAAATTTTTTATTATACATGAAACTGTAGGACTTCCAGGATCTTTGAACTTAAGAGGGGCCTTGTGCTGGATGATAGCACTAACCTGCTCATTTAAAAATGCTCTTTTTCTATACATTGATCTTTCTTTTTACTATGCAATGGTCCTTTAAAAACTTAGCATAGGATGGGACTTGCTTGATTACATCCAATACGGGGGATGTTAATATTTACTTGCTTGAATAACTCAAATATTTCAAAATTATTGTTCACAGATTTAGGCTTCTTGACTCTTTGAGGAAAAGGTAATGGAATAGGACATTAAGTTTCTGTTTCATTTGGTGGTTTTGGTTCCTTTTTAGTTATAGGTTCAGGCTCAACTAGTTCATTTACATGAATTGCTTAGCTTTTGGCTCAGGAATTAACATAGCTTTAACGGTCTTGTTAATCACCTTACCACTTCTCAATGTGGTAATTGCTTGGACCTGACTTGGAGATGGTTCGAAAGACACAACATTAGCATGGTTTTGACTTTGTAGGGGTTTTGGTTGAGATGGGAATTTTCACTTCTCTGATGTGCTCAAGGATTGGGTCAATTTGGCTAGAAGACTCTTGATATCTTCAATACTATGTGAAGTTTGAGCTTTGAAATCATTCAATGCATGGGTGGTCGGAGTATTGAAACTCATTTGACACTGAATGAATTGGTTCATGGTGTCTTCTAGACTTCTTTTATGTTGGGGTTGATAAGGCTGAAATGACTGTTGAGTTTGTGGTTGACCTGAGGGTGGACCTGGTGGTTGACTCACAGATTGTGTATTTTTTCAACTGAAATTCAGGTGATTCTACCACCATAGGTTATAGGTTTTAGAATAAGGATGGGAATAAGGTTTGTTAAAATTTGAAATGGCATTAGATTGTTCCATCAAGACCTCTTTGAATGTTGGAATGTTGGGACATTCTCCTGTGGGATGTCTTGAGAATGCACAAATTTCACATGACTGCTCAGTGGTAAACACTACATACACTTCCATCATTTTTTTCATTTCCAAAGCTTCAAGCTTTCGAGACAGGGTAGCCATTCTGGCCCTTAGTTCATCATCTTCTTTTAACACATACTTCCCTCCTTAGCTTTATCCTTCAAAGAGAAAGGAAAAAGTTTGAACCAGGCCATTTTAGAATTATCTTGGAAAGCACCACAACCTTCCTCAAATTATTTAACAAACAAGTACGGGTTTTCAGACTCTAGACCATGAAACTGTGGTAAAAGTTGTACTGTTCCTACCTTAATGTTCAAATTTGGAACATTAGTGGGAAAAACAAAATACTCTGGGAAACTCATGCGTGCGGGATGCAAATATTCTTTTAAAGGTCAGACATTTTGAACTACCTCTTGTTCACATAGATGATTGTGAGCCGTGCTTAATTCAAATGATGATTTTGACGATGAAGATGATGGAGATGAAGGATTAGACTATTTTACAGACCCTACTGATGACTTAAGAGACATAAACAATGAAAATGCAACAAACAGTGAATATACATATAATACAAACTAAACAACTTCCCTGTTCGTTTTGAAATCACCATAACTCCTCGACAACAGCGCAAAAACTTGAACTAACCAGAATAATGTCGTACACCCAAGTATAAGTGGTCAAATTGTAATATATTTCTCGGTTTAAGCCCGAGGTGGAACCCACAGTGAGCTAAATGTTGGGATTCAAAATAGAAACGGTAAAATTGTTGTGAACGTAGTGTGGAATGGAATAGACTGTGTTGTAAGCTTAGAACAATTAAATAAACTCTTAATTAAAATTTTGGAAAGACAATAATTAAAAAGGTACCCTTCCGTGCGGGGATTCTGCATGTAGTATATTGTCTCAGTTATTGGAAATGCCACCTTACTACAAAACTAACTCCCATTTTACTAGAAAGTCAACCGGTAGCATTGATGTATAGTGAAGCATAACATAGCAACTGATTAGGTTAGCGGCTTACCACTTCTCAATGTGGTAATTGTTTGGACTTGACTCAGAGATGGTTCAGAAAACACAACATTAGCCTGGTTTTGACTTTGCGGGGGTTTTGGTTGGGACGAGAATTCTCACTTCTCTGATTTGCTCAAGGATTGGGTCAATTTGGCTAGAAGACTCTTGATATTGTAAAACCCGAGAAAATTTGAACTTTTGCGAAAAAGGGCAAAAAGGTAATTTGCCACTATGGTACAGGTTGTAAACCTGAATTTTTCTAGAGCTCGGATGACGAAACTGATATCACCGTTGGATTCGTCTCGCGAAATCTAGTTAGCTTGTTAAATTTCATTGAATTCCGAGTTAATCAGATTTTTCACGTTTTACGAGGCGGTCGGACCTCGGGAGACCCAAAAAACGAAATTCTGAATAAAATTTTAAATTTTGGGAAATAAATGACGGCAAGTGAAAATAAAAATATTTTGAACTTGAACCGGAACGAAATTTAATCGTTTCGGGGTTAAAACGGACCCGGGAAATAAGGGCCGTGTGGCGCGTTGTAGGCCAAGTATTTAAAGAGTATTTAAAGGGGAGAAAATCAGATTTTCTCCCCATTTTGTTCAGCCGATCAACGTGAGAGAGGAAGAGAGGGAAAGGGCTTGGGTTCTCCATCTTCTCTCTACGATCTACGGAGATTGAGAGCTCAAATCCACACGGGCCAAGAACAAAAGTTGTTCTCCTCGCCGAGGGCTACGCGTGGGTACCAAAAACGACGGCTTTCACCGAACGTTGGGAGGCCGAAAAGTTGGAAGTGGAGGATTCAAGCTTGCTTTGAGTTCTAGAAGCTTCCCACGACGATTCTACACGCTACAAGAGGTAGGGTTCCCTCCTACTAAGGTTTATTCCAAACCTAGGATGTTTTTATGAAATGGGTAGGATGATAGATTGTATATCTCTTGCCTATTGTTGGTAATGTGTTGAAATGAGTATTGAAATGGGTAAAGATCAATTCTAATTGGATTGGTAATTAGAAATTTTAAAATGAAATTTCTAGAATTGGGTATATGGGATTGACCCAATGAAATTCTTGGATTATGTGAATTGTGGGCATGCTATGTGCTTATATTATGCCATGAGAAGTAAAGTGTGTTATTACTTGATTTTGTGATGACATGCTTGGGTGTTATTCAAGATAAAATGTTGGTATATGTATACATGTTATAATATATTGACATTGTAGAGAATTATGGAAATTATATGCTTATGATGTAATTTTGCCATGAAATATGTAAAATGTGATTGGAATGTTCATGTGTTCCTCATAGCATATTGAACATGATAATATTGTTGCAATGGAGCATCACATTGCATATGCACGGGAACATCGCATTTAGTGGGTGTGTGTGCATGGTGGTTGTCTTCACCACGCGTGGTGGATGACGAGTGGGCTCGGGTAACATGGGTCGATGACCTAATCGATTCGCACGGTTTGCACGGTTGTTAGGGTTAGGGTAGCAAGAAGGGCTAGACTATCCCTCGGGTGAGAGACCCGGTGATTGGATACGCACTCCGTTGGTATAAGAGTCCATAAAGTGTGTCGGTGTACGCGGAACCGTTGGTGGAAATCCATAAATTCCGTGTAGGTTGGGTGACCTTTGGTGTGAGTCCATGAACATCCACCCCTATAAAGACCCTAGAATGAAAGGTCATTTGATGTGCAACATAAATGACGGATTGGTACACATTGGCACTTGCATGTGTAGAGGAGCCGGGAAGGGCTCAGTTGATACGCATGAGTGGGTCTCACCTCATTTCATAGCATGGTATTGGAAATTCCATCATCGAATATATTTTCTTGCTTGGAATGTTATGAGTTGTTGTTTTGTGGCATGTAAGCATTTCATATGCATTTAGGTTGGGGAGTAGCCTCATTAGGAGATACCCTATTGAGCGTGGCCCACCCTTTGTGGGAAAAATATTTCAGGTGCTGGGTTCACACCGGCGGACGGCTCCCATTTCTAGCCCCAAGGTTGAAGAAAGCCGGAATGTGGCTTTATTCTGAGTTTTTGTAAAATTATTATAAAAACTTGGTTTTGGTATGTAAATTCATATAAATGTTTGTAATAGAATTTATATGTATCATGTTTTATGGGAAAAACTTCATTAAATATGTGTTGGATGGAAAAGAGGTGTGTTGAATGGATTGGAAGTGAAAAACAGAGGAAAAAGACAAAAGTGGCAGAACTGTACCGGTACGCGTACCGGTACGGCGACAGCCAAAAGGTAGAGCGTACCGGTACGCGTACCGGTACGCAGAGGTCCAGTGGGCATGCCGTACCGGTACGCGTACCGGTACGCCCTCCAAAATTTTCTGAAATTTTAATTTTTTTCTTTTTTTTTGCCAAACCCTTGGGCTATTGTTTCCTTCCTTTAAAGGTTATAAATGAACAATAATAGGATACCAATGGTGGCATATTGGACCTCGGATGGGTCAACCAACCAAAAGAAGTTAGACTTGGGATTCTTTTACATATAATTATAAGTCCCGGTAAAGGGAATGTGGTGACGTGGTGTCGGGTTAAGTGACATTCACGGGTATTTCCGCGGGTTGATGGGTTTATCAACGGTGAATAAAGGACCCCCAAAAATTTGGGGCGTCACAGATATCTTCAATACACTGTGAAGTTTGAGCTTTGAAATCATTAAATGCATGGGTGGTCTAGGTATTGAAACTCATTTGACTCCGAATAAATTGGTTCATGGTGTCTTCTAGACTCCTTTTATGTGAGGGTTGAGAAGGCCGATATGACTGTTGAATCTGTGGTTGACCTGAGGGTGGACCTGGTGGTTGACTCATAGGTTATGTATTTTTCCAACAGAAATTCGGGTGATTCTGCCACCCTGGGTTATAGGTTTTAGAATAAGGATTGGAATAAGGTTTGTTAAAATTTGAAATGGCATTAGATTGTTCCATCAAGACCTCTTCGAATGCTGGAATGCTGGGACATTCTTCTGTGGGATGTCTTGAGAATGCACAGATTTCACATCACTGCTCAGTGGTAGACACTGCAGACACCTCCTTCATTTTTTTTCATTTCTAAATCTTCATGCTTTCAAGACAAAGTAGTCATTCTGGCCCTTAGGTCATTATCTTCTTTTAACACATACTTCCCTGCTTGGCATGTGGATCACTTGGTTTCAACAATGTTCGGAGAGGCCGATTCCCACATTTAGGAACTCTCAGAAATTGTATCAAAGAACTTGAATGCCTCCTCGGGACTCTTACTCATAAATTCTCCCTGGGACATCATTTAAAAAAACTGACGTAGTGCAGATGGGAGGGCATCTGTAACACCCCAAAACACACCCTGGACGGCATTACATTCTAAGACCATTCACAACATGAGAGCACTAATATAATTCCATCAATAAGAAAAAATTTCCATTCATCATCCATAAAATTTACAATATCATCCCAAAAGAATAAGCCAAGCTATGGCATTTACATCTCAAAGGATCAAACGTAACTTAGCAGCGGAATAACAAAAGAAAACTAAACTTCACATAATTTCAAAATAAATTCTCAAGTCTATTACAAAGGAAGCTATGTCTCTATATGTCCACCTCGGGATCTAGATTTCCCTCGAATGGGGCCTCCCAATACCCCTGCTCGTCAACTCCGAGGTTCTCCTCTAGCACCGTATCTGAAAAATGTTAGCGGAAGGGGGTGAGCACTAAGCTCCGTAGCAACATTCCTCCCAAACTCGAACAAGGTTTATAAAAACATATAAAATGGTCGGTCTCATTTTACAAATAGCATACATAATCTTTGAAGTAAAACAGGGACATTTTAAAATGGATCTCAAGTTTAAGTAGCAACAGTAATTTAAATGAACAGTAAAAGAAACCAAGATCTAATACATATCCATTTTCTGAAATATAAACCATTTTCCCACAAGACCTTGTGGAATCCCATACTCCCACAAGTTCTTGTAGGAAACCATTTTCCCCAATAATACAATAATCCATAACTTGAATATTCCACAACCATATGTATGTGTATCTCAAACATGATGTAAGGCAAACCCCCATGAATCAACACATTGAGTAATATCTAGCCCACACACACCCACACAAATCTTATCAAAGATATCCATCCTTTAGGAAGGGCGTATGCCATACCCATGGCAGTGACGTATCCAACCCAGGTATTAGTATACTAACTCTCTTACACGGCACCCGTGAGAAATAGCGGTTTAGTCTTACCAAAGCACTAACCCCACTACGAGCGGTAGGAGAAATGCCAACCCACACGGAGCAAGCAACACGTCTACCCACTCTACGATATCTCGTCAAAGGCCACCCATGGTCTTCCCACACTCATAAGAGATACAATACCAAACCCCATTTCACAATTTACAAGGATATCTTAAAATCCACAATTTAAGCATGTGACATTTTCAATAACCAACCAAGAAAATGCAAGAGATCACAACAATATCATTTTATTACTCAACACAAAACACTATGATTTTGAAATCAAGAATAAAGGAAGAGTTCAAGAGGAAAACCCATCACTCTTGAAAACTAGGGTTTTTCAAACAAAAGAGAGATTTCATGGGTATACAACCCTAACTTTGTGTAAAACATGTTAACAATTGCAAGCAATCCAAGAAACAATGAATCCATAGAAAATACATATGATTAGGAGTCAAAACATATATATATAATAACCCTAACATCAATGAACAAGAATGGAAGAAAACCCCTACCTTAAGCTCTTGAAGAAACCTAGGGTTTGAGTCTTGAATCACTTGTGAACCCTTTGTCTTTCCTTGTTTTTCACCTTTGATCTTGTGTTTTTCTCTTCCCCTCTTTCTATCTAATGTTTTCTAGGGCTTTAAGGTGTGTAATGAAGGCTAAGGGGATGGCAAGAAGTATTTATAGTGGGGGAAAAACCGGCTGTTCGCGAACTAAAATTGTCTGATTTTTACAGTGACTACCGGTAGTTAAACTATGACTACCGGTAGTTCGACTATTCTGGGCACTCGACTACCTGTTGACTACCGGTAGTCCGAGTACACTGGGCACTTGACTACCTGTTGACTACCGGTAGCTCGGGCACACTGGACCATTGACTACCGGTTGACTACCGGTAGTCACTGCCCAGATTTTATGCTTCAACTTAAAGTGCAGTTTTGACCTATTTAGAGGTCGAATTGGAGAATCTTCATGAGTGACACTTTTGTAGCCCTAGATGTCTAATATCTGCTTTCCAAATTTCAGATCAATTGGAGTTAGGAAGAAAAAGTTATGATCGAAATAGTAGACAGTGTCCAAAATCCTTTATACCCAAATTTTCTCTAAAATGTGTTTTAACTCCAAAATACTTCCTAACTTCTAATACACCCCATATCACCTCTCCCAAGGTTTTTTGACCTTCCGGACTCAATGGAAACCTTATTTTGATCTAAATCCATTTATAAACTTACTTAATCCCTCTTCTTAAGTTTACACACCTTCAAAACTTCAACTTCCAAATTAATTTGCATCTCTAGTTTTTTTATTCCTACCATCACTACACATATCCACATTTTTACAACTATTATTTAATATATATCTATATACATATATAAACGAAAATGCGGGGTGTTACAATCCACCCCCCTTAAAGAAAGTTTCGTCCTCGAAACTTACCTCAAGTAGTGAACAAAAAGGAATACTTCTCCCGCATTTCTTGCTCCGGTTCCCATGTAGCTTCCTCCACTCCATGGTGTTGCCACCAAACCTTCACTAGTCGGATGACTTTGTTACGGAGTACCTTTTCTTTGGCATCGAGAATCTTCAACGGTTGTTCTTCATAGGTGGCTCCATCTTAAATTTCAATATCTTCCAAGTCTACAACCAACGTTGCCTCCGATCGACACTTTCTCAACATCGACACGTGAAACACGTCATGTACCCCAGACAATTGAGCTGGTAACCGCAACTGATACGCCGCTTTGCCTACCGCTTTGATCACTTCAAACGGTTTGGTATATCTTGGCGCTACCTTCTCTTTCTTGCCGAATCGAAACACGCCCTTCTTGTGTGACACCTTGGGAAACATGTAATCTCCCACTTTGAATTCCAAGGATCTTCGTCTGTGGTCCGCATAGCTCTTCTATCTACTTTGCGCCATGCGTAGCCTCTCTCGGATAAGTTAAATCTTCTCCGTTGTTTCCCCATTGTAGTCCTTACTTCGTTAGTTCGCTGCGCACTCTGATATAAATTACAATCCACCAAAGGTTACAGTTGAAACCTAACCAGACTTGTCCTCCCATTTTTTTTTTTTCAACGAAATAATTTAAGAAAAATTAACATAATATCATCGAAAATACCATTTTAGTGGTCACTACCAATCACTAGAGTTTTGAATTCATGAGCAAATAAATAATCAAGCTTTGGAATCAAGAATAAATGGCTATCAAGCTTGGAAATCAAGAACAAAAGAACAAACAAGGTTTGAAATTAATAACAAACGAATCTCAAGTTTTTGGAATCCAAAATAAAGGAACAATCAAGTCTCGAATTCCATAACAAACCCATATCAAGCTTTGGAATCAAAATAAGAAACAATCAAAGCTTGAAATCAAGAACAAAGTAACAATCGAGTCTTGGAGTCAATAACAGATGCATATCAAGCTTTGTAACCAAGAACTAAAGAGTATCAAGTTTTGAACTCAAGGACAAGGAGAAATCAAGTATTGAAATCAAGAGCAATTGAATGTCAAGTCTTGAAATCAAGAACCAATGAATATCAAGTATTGAATATCAAGAATAAATGAATCACAAGGGTTAGAATCAATAGCAAATGAATATTAAATTTGGCTATCAAGAACCAATGGATCATCAAGCCTGGGGAAATTAAAAACAAAGGAACAACCAAGTCTTGAAATCAAGAACCAAAGGATGTCAAATATTGAATATCAAGAATACATGAATTACAATAGTTAGAATCAATCAAAGGAATACCAAATTTGGCTATCAAGAGCAAATGAATATTAAGCTTGGAAATCAAGAATAAAAGCGTATCAAGCTTGAAAGTCATGAACAAAGGAGAAATTAAGATTTAACGGAACAATCATGTATGGAAATCAATAACAAACGACTATCAAGGTGTGAAATCAAGAACAAAGGATTATGACGCTTAGAACTCAAGACCAAAAGAACACTTAAGTCTTGAAACCAAGAATAAAGAATATCAAGTATTGAATATTGAAAATAATTGAATCACAAGGGTAGAATCAATAACAAACGAATATCAAATTTTTTGATACCAAGAACAAATGGATCATTAAGCTTAGGAAATTAAGGACAAGGAAACAATCAAGTCTCGAGATCAATAACAACGGATATCAAGCTTGGAATCAGAGATAAAGTAACATTCATATATTGGAATCGATAACAAACGACTATCAATGTTTGAAATCAATGACAAAGGCAAGATAAAGAGAAAACACCTCTCCCTTGCAAACTAGGATTTCAAGGGCATACCAAAAGGATTTTGGTGGTCACCACCCATAACATAGCTTAGAACAAATAATATTTAAGTTCGGGAATCAAGAGCAAAGGAGAAATCAAGAGAAAAACACATCTCCTTTGTAAACTAGGGTTTGAAGGTATCAGAAAAGATTTAGGGTTTACCCAACCATAATATATTTTGGAACAAGGTAGTATTATCCAGAATGGCAAGACATGATGATTCCCTAGCAAGTAGATATAAATTAGAGTCAAAGATTACATATAAATAAACCCTACTGGTATCCCCTTGTTTTCCCGTAGGCAAGTTAACATATACAGTAAGTTCTATTCC
Organism: Ilex aquifolium; assembly: GCA_951799425.1. NCBI lineage: Eukaryota > Viridiplantae > Streptophyta > Magnoliopsida > Aquifoliales > Aquifoliaceae > Ilex > Ilex aquifolium. Next base: position 7,203,784 of record OX637410.1, on the reverse strand, counting down.
CTAGAAACCCAATCCCAATTCCATAGCGTACACAGTACGTAGAAAAGAATAAGTCACATAGGTATCCAATGTAATTCGGGCCCAAGAATGGTAGAGAAGAGCAATACCTTCCACAACGGCGTTGGAGGCATCTTCCTCCTGTTGAGTCAAAGCAAAAACCCTTCCTTGATTGGCGCGGCTGGGGGCTTGAGCTTGTAACGGTCTCTGTGGTAGTAGTGGCTGTCGTAGCGGTGGCCTATTTGCATTCACTCGCCCAGTTACTTGGTTGGTCTTGGTGGAAAGCAATGGACAATTATCTTTGAAGTGCCCAACACCTCCACAGGCGAAGCATCGGCGTGCATCCGTGCCTACTCTCTCTGGTACGCCTCCCGCTCCTCGAGCTATCTGAGGTATCTGCTGTGCTGGCCTTTGTAGAGGTGGCTTATTTGCTGGTACTTGCTCAGTTGCTTGTTTGGTCCTTGGGGGAAACGAGGGGCATCTATGTTTGAAGTGCCCATACTCTCCGCATGCAAAGCATTGGCGCGGGTCAGTTCTTGTTCTAGTCTGAGTCACTTCATCTCCTCGAGTTTTCAGAAGTCTCTGTCCACCTGCCTGGTTTGGACTTCGGTATGGTGCTGCTCGCTGCACTCCACTGGTGCTAGGGTCCGTCCTGATCGGACCTCCTCTCGCGAAGCTCTGTCGCTGCTGGCTGTCCTCTATATCTCTCTCCACCAATGCAGCTCGGTCAACTAGGTCCCCATACTCCCGGATCTTGAGAGCCACCAGCTTCTCCCGGATAGCAGGCCTCAAGCCCTGCTCAAAGCGCTTGGCCCTGCTGGCCTCAGTGGATATAAACTCTGTAGCATAACGGGATAGCTCATCGAAACTCCTCTCGTACTCGATCACCATCCTGCTGCCCTGTCGGAGAGCAAGGAAATCGGCCTTCATTCTGTCTCTTACTGATTCCGGGAAGTACTTGTCTTGGAAAATTTGGTCAAATTCCTCCCAAGTGAGTGCATCCGTGGTCCTCCTTCTTTTCACTGAGTCCCACCAATGGTCGGCCTCCCCCTCGAATAGATAAGTCGCCAAGCCGACCCGAAGATCCTCGGCTATCCCCATGCCATCACATATCTTCTTCACTCGGCGGATCCATTTATCCGCATCCAAGGGGTTAGAGCTCCCTTGGAAAGTAGGCGGGTGTTGCCTTAGAAACTCTCGGAGAACTACCATTCTCCTATTCTCCTCTCCGTTGCCCGGTACTTGGGCTAGTGGATGAGCCCCACCATTATGGTTGTTCCCATTCTGGTGTTGTACCAGAGTGGTGAGCTCCCTCAAACACTGATACATGCCATTAATTGCATCGGGAGGTGGTGGCAGTGCTGGGTTTGTTTGACCTCCACGACCACGACCACGCCCTCGTCCACGTACACGTTCACCGTCCATTCTGCACATCAATTTACAATTTAGTTTCATTGATGTACAAGACCTCCTAATAGTCAATTTAATCTCAAGTATACAACTCGTGTAAAATCTAGATCAAAAGTTTCGTCCGACCTATTAATACTTATCTAGTGAGAATCCATAACCTACAGCTCCCATGTAAGACCTAAAGCCTAAGCTCTGATACCAACTTTGTAACACCCCTAAACACACCCTGGACGGCATTACATTCTAAGACCATTCACAACATGATAGCACTAATATAATTCCATCAATAAGAAAAATTTTCCATTCATCATCCATAAAATTTACAATATCATCCCAAAAGAATAAGCCAAGCTATGGCATTTACATCTCAAAGGATCAAACGTAACTTAGCAGCGGAATAACAAAAGAAAACTAAACTTCACATAATTTCAAAATAAATTCTCAAGTCTATTACAAAGGAAGCTATGTCTCTATATGTCCACCTCGGGATCTAGATTTCCCTCGAATGGGGCCTCCCAATACCCCTGCTCGTCAACTCCGAGGTTCTCCTCTAGCACCGTATCTGAAAAATGTTAGCGGAAGGGGGTGAGCACTAAGCTCCGTAGCAACATTCCTCCCAAACTCGAACAAGGTTTATAAAAACATATAAAATGGTCGGTCTCATTTTACAAATAGCATACATAATCTTTGAAGTAAAACAGGGACATTTTAAAATGGATCTCAAGTTTAAGTAGCAACAGTAATTTAAATGAACAGTAAAAGAAACCAAGATCCAATACATATCCATTTTCTGAAATATAAACCATTTTCCCACAAGACCTTGTGGAATCCCATACTCCCACAAGTTCTTGTAGGAAACCATTTTTCCCAATAATACAATAATCCATAACTTGAATATTCCACAACCATATGTATGTGTATCTCAAACATGATGTAAGGCAAACCCCATGAATCAACACATTGAGTAATATCTAGCCCACACACACCCACACAAATCTTATCAAAGATATCCATCCTTTAGGAAGGGCGTATGTCATACCCATGGCAGTGACGTATCCAACCCAGGTATTAGTATACTAACCCTCTTACACGGCACCCCTGATCAATAGCGGTTTAGTCTTACCAAAGCACTAACCCCACTACGAGTGGTAGGAGAAATGCCAACCCACACGGAGCAAGCAACACGTCTACCCACTCTACGATATCTCGTCAAAGGCCACCCATGGTCTTCCCACACTCATAAGAGATACAATACCAAACCTCATTTCACAATTTACAAGGATATCTTAAAATCCACAATTTAAGCATGTGACATTTTCAATAACCAACCAAGAAAATGCAAGAGATCACAACAATATCATTTTATTACTCAACACAAAACACTATGATTTTGAAATCAAGAATAAAGGAAGAGTTCAAGAGGAAAACCCATCACTCTTGAAAACTAGGGTTTTTCAAACAAAAGAGAGATTTCATGGGTATACAACCCTAACTTTGTGTAAAACATGTTAACAATTGCAAGCAATCCAAGAAACAATGAATCCATAGAAAATACATATGATTAGGAGTCAAAACATATATATATAATAACCCTAACATCAATGAACAAGAATGGAAGAAAACCCCTACCTTAAGCTCTTGAAGAAACCTAGGGCTTGAGTCTTGAATCACTTGTGAACCCTTTGTCTTTCCTTGTTTTTCACCTTTGATCTTGTGTTTTTCTCTTCCCCTCTTTCTATCTAATGTTTTCTAGGGTTTTAAGGTGTGTAATGAAGGCTAAGGGGATGGCAAGAAGTATTTATAGTGGGGGAAAAACCGGCTGTTCGCGAACTAAAATTGTCTGATTTTTACAGTGACTACCGGTAGTTAAACTATGACTACCGGTAGTTCGACTATTCTGGGCACTCGACTACCTGTTTACTACCGGTAGTCCGAGTACACTGGGCACTTGACTACCTGTTGACTACCGGTAGCTCGGGCACACTGGACCATTGACTACCGGTTGACTACCGGTAGTCACTGCCCAGATTTTATGCTTCAACTTAAAGTGCAGTTTTGACCCATTTAGAGGTCGAATTGGATAATATTTATGAGAGACACTTTTGTAGCCCTAGATGTCTAATATCTGCTTTCCAAATTTCAGATCAATTGGAGTTAGGAATAAAAAGTTATGATCGAAATAGTAGACAGTGTCCAAAATCCTTTATACCCAAATTTTCTCTAAAATGTGTTTTAACTCCAAAATACTTCCTAACTTCTAATACACCCCATATCACCTCTCCCAAGGTTTTTCGACCTTCCGGACTCAATGGAAACCTTATTTTGACCTAAATCCATTTAGAAACTTACTTAATCCCTCTTCTCAAGCTTACACACCTTCAAAACTTCAACTTCCAAATTAATTTGCATCTCTAGTTTTTTTATTCCTACCATCACTACACATAGCCACATTTTTACAACTATTATTTAATATATATATATATACATATATAAACGAAAATGCGGGGTGTTGCAGCATCATAGAAAAAAACTACTAGAGTCCAACTCTCAAATGCATGAGGCGGGCAAGCTTGGAGAAGATCCTTAAATCTCTCTCAACATTGATAAAAAAAAATTATCTTCTTTTACAGAAAAATTCATGATTTGACGTCTGAATGCATTAGTGCGATGCACAGGAAATTTTTTTTTGAAAAATTTAGTTTGTAAAACTTGCCAACTCGGAATAGATTGGGTGTTTAAAGAGTTTAGCCACTGTTTAGCTTTATCCTTCAAAGAGAAAGGAAAAAGTTTGAACCAGGCCATTTTAGAATTATCTTGCAAAGCACCACAAACTTCCTCAAATTATTTAACAAACAAGTACGGGTTTTCAGACTCTAGACCATGAAACTGTGGTAAAAGTTGTATTGTTCCTACCTTAATGTTCAAATTTGGAGCATTAGTGGGAAAAGCAAAACATTCCGGAAAACTCGTGCGTGCGGGATGCAAATATTCTCTTAAAGGTCAAACATTTTGAACTACCTCTTGTTCACGTAGATGATTATGAGCCGTTTTTAATTCAAATGATGATTTTGACGATGAAGATGATGGAGATGAAGGATTACACTGATTTACAGACCCTACTGATGACTTAAGAGACATAAACAATGAAAATGCAACAAACAGTGAATATACATAGAATACAAACTAAACAACTTCCCTGTTCGTTTAGAAATCACCGTAACTCCTCGGCAACAGCGCAAAAACTTGAACTGACCAGAATAATGTCGTACACCCAAGTATAAGTGGTCAAATTGTAATATATTTCTCGGTTTAAGCCCTGAGGTGGAACCCACAGTGAGCTAAATGTTAGGATTCAAAATAGAAACGGTAAAATTGTTGTGAACATAGTGTGCAATGCAATAACTTGTGGTGTGAGCTTAGAACAATTAAATAAACTCTTAATTAAAATTTCGTAAAAACAATAATTAAAAAGGTACCCTTCAGTGCGGGGATTCTGCATGCAGTATATTGTCTTAGTTATTGGAAATGCCATCTTACTACAAAACTAACTCCCATTTTACTGGAAAGTCAACCGGTAGCATTGATGTATAGTGAAGCATAACATAGCAACTGATTAGGTTAGCAGCTTACCACTTCTCAATGTGGTAATTGTTTGGACCTGACTCAGAGATGGTTCAGAAAACACAACATTAGCCTGGTTTTGACTTTGTGGGGGTTTTGGTTGGAACGGGAATTCTCACTTCTCTGATTTGCTCAAGGATTGGGTCAATTTGGCTAGAAGACTCTTGATATCTTCAATACACTGTGAAGTTTGAGCTTTGAAATCATTAAATGCATGGGTGGTCTGAGTATTGAAACTCATTTGACTGTGAATGAAATGGTTCATGGTGTCTTCTAGACTCCTTTTATGTGAGGGTTGAGAAGGCCGATATGACTGTTGAATCTATGGTTGACCTGAGGGTGGACCTGGTGGTTGACTCACAAGTTATGTATTTTTCCAACAGAAATTCGGGTGATTCTACCACCCTGGGTTATAGGTTTTAGAATAAGGATTGGAATAAGGTTTTTAAAATTTGAAATGGCATTAGATTGTTCCATCAAGGCCTCTTCGAATGCTGGAATGCTGGGACATTCTTCTGTGGGATGTCTTGAGAATGCACATTGATTAACCATCAAAAGCGTTATTTTATTATATTTAATGATTGGTTAATTGCATATTATTTGTGATTAAATGTGTTAAATTCCTTGATTTTCTAATTTGATACTTTTTCTAGTTGTTTGGTTTATTTTGCAGGTAAATTGGTTGATTTAAAGTAATAATGGATAATGCAAGTGAAACAATCACTAGAGGAAGAATCATAACTGATAAGGATTGAAGAGTCAAGATTGAGGTAGGAAGACTTGAAGATAAATCAGCAATTTAATCCTTATAAGAGTCCAAGTTAGAAGAAAACTCATTTAAAGTTGGATTAGGAAAGTTTCCTAGAAGATAAGAATTTGACATGTCTTCAGTATTTCAGTCATAACTTTGGATTCTGATATCGGATTTATCTGATTTTTGTGGGGTTGGAAAGAAGACTTCAAGGGCTACAAAAGTGTATTTCACGAAAATTTCGTGATTCAGCCTCTAAATATTCCAAATTCAAGCTCGAAGTCTGGACATATTATGTACCCGCGGGCCCCAAGATTTATGCGCGGGATTTAACCTTACAATACTCCTTTTTGGGAAAGGAATTCCTTCCAACCTGTACTTAGGATTTGTTTTATTATAAATAAGGGTTCTCATTTATTGAGAGAAATAATGAGGGATTAGGATACAGATTATTTATTCTTTTTTCCATCTTTTTATTTTTAGTTTGTCATGTCTAACTAGAAGGTTAAGCTAGGGCTAGGGGAGAACCTCTCAATGAAGTACGGTAATGTTATTGACTTTGTGCTTAATGATTTATGATGTTTTGTTAATTTAACTTCTGATTTTTTAGCAAAGTTTTTATTCTGTAAAAACTCCTGAGTTGTTGTGCCACGTACATCGATTGCTTGAGTTTCCCTGCGAATAAATAACTGGTTATTACATGCTTGAGGTAATTAACATTATTTCATAAAATAATATAATTGGATGATTATTCAGGTTCCTGAATAATCTTTTGATTGTAACATTTGGTTTTCTTACTTGATTTGTTACTTGAATCAACTGACATCTGATTTGTGTTTCAAGTTAAGTTTTGAGTCTTCAATCATTATTGTATGAAATTGAGAGGGAGTACCTGATACTCTAGTATTTTTATTACTGTTTTAATTATTAAAATCAATTTTTTTCATTCAACAACTCTTCAAACAAACTCTTTCCTTTTAAGTTATTTTTTAGTATTCGTGTGATTATTTTCTTTTCACAATTCCCTGTGGTTCGACCTCGGACTTCCGAGTATTATATTACTTCGCACAACCTGCAGTTGGGTGATCAATTCTAAAGTTGAAGCAAGTTTTTGGCGCCGTTGCCGGGGAATTGTTTTAAAAGCAAATGTTACAATTTTTATTTTTGAGGTTTGCTTGATTTGAGATTCGTCACAGATCCGGTAATCTCGTCCCTTTTTTTTATTTGTTAATTATTTGTTTTATTTTTCCTCAGGTTAGATATGTCATAATTTTTATTTTTATATCTTATATTTCTTTTAATGTGGTGTGAAGATTTTCCCCGATGGAGGAATTGTGTGTGCTTTGTGATGTGTATGGGCATCCCATTGAGGTTTGCCATTTAATTCCAACTGCTCGAAAATTTTTGAGGAATGAGACAATTATCTTACCTAATTCGTCTCAACCTTACCCTGACCATTGTTTTGAAACTTTTTATCCTAATTTTGGTTGGGGGAATGAACATTATCAGTTACCTATTTATGTCACATCACCACAATACCCTCCCCAATATCCACCCTACCATGACCTACAAGAAGAGAATTTGGAGAATATTCTTAACGAATTTATGCACATGCCAACTAGCTTTCAATGCCCAAACAAGTCAAGATATTAAAGAGATAAAAGATATCAATGCCCAAACAAGTCAAGATATTAAAGAGATAAAAGATATACTCAATATATTGATACAAGAACAAGAGGTTAAAAATAGTCAATATAGTGAGAGTGATTCTTTTCCTGAACTACAAACTGAGGATGAATCCATTAATACTTTTGATAGTGAAGAATTAAGTGACATTATTATTCCACAAGAGGCTAATGAGCCCAAAGACCTTTCATTATCAACAAGTAGTAATGAGATTCACATATCTAATCTTGGTGAGGGTATGAAAGTTGAGTTGTGTGTTGTACTTGATAAAATTCTATTTTCTATCTCATTGTTAGATTTGCATAAAAATGTATATATCTCCCTTTTCTTGCATACTCTAATAATATATTGGGTATATGAGTGGATAGTTCGATTAAAAGAGCTGCTTCGATACCACATTTTTGAGCCAGAAAAATTGAATGGGCGCATATTCAAATCTGACTTTAAACCGGATTGAACGTGAGCTTTTGTTTTTATTTGTACATAGTAGTTAGATTTTATTTTATTTTATTTTTAATTTTAGTTTTGTTTCTATTTGTTTTAATTTATAGTTTTTTTTTTTTTGTTAAGTCTTTTATTTTTAGGTTTTTGAGTTGTTGCAGCACCAGGTATTCCTATCCCTTTGATCTTTATTCATTATTTTTACTGAGTAATAAGATATTTATTTTTACATTGAGGACAATGTTGGATTTAGGTTGGGGGGTATGAGTATGCTTTGTGTTGTGAAAATTCCTAGTTTATTTTTTTAGTTTATTTACTTTGCTAAAAAAAAAAAAAAAAAAATTTGTTGGTTATTAAATATTTAAATAACATTTTTATGCATAGTTTGACACCACAATATGGGAATAATTTGTTTAAATTTAAATTTGCAATTGTTTAAGCATCACATAGAACTTTATTCTATATTTTTGGATCTCATATCATGTTCTTATTAAAACTCACAATTTGTGCACTTTAGACTTTACCAAGTTGAAAATTTGTTAGGTATTTTACTTTGAGAACTTGAAACATATAGTGGAGATGCATAAAAACCCTAGTGAGTTTTGTTCCAATCTTTCTTGGAGGGTTATTTACATTTACTCAATAAAAAATATTTTTATTCAGCTAATCTCCTTCAATAGTCTCATTATTTTTGTTTTAGTTAACACCAATATTGTGAATGATTGCTTGACTTTGAATTATTTGCATGAAAAGTGTGTTATCAAAAGCTCTTGAGATATGATTTTAGGCCATCTTTGTCATTATTTGAGCCTAAACCTTATTCTTTGAATATTATTATCCCTAAAAGCCATGATTGAGCCTTTGAAGCAAAATTTTATTTCTTATGCCCAACATATAATAACCAAGCCAATGAGAAAAAAAAATATATTTTACCCTTGGTGTAACACCCCGCATTTTATTTTATATATGCATATAGATTTATAATAAATAATTGTTGTAAAAATGGGGATATGTGTAGTGATGTGTGTTTGAATTTGGTAGATTGAAAAAGTAGAGATTTAAAATATTAGTGGAAATAATGGTTGAAATTTAGTTTTAATAAGTGAAAATATGAAATTTTAGGTCCTAGAACTTGTATTAAATAGGTTTAGTGTAAAAATATGTGTTGGAGAGGTTTGGGATGGATTTGGTTGGCTTAGGATGGATTGGAATTGGAAAATGGGTGAAACAGTGAACAGTGCACGTGAACAGTGCACTGGCTGCAACTTCAAGCCCAATTTAGACCTTGATGCAGTCAATATCTTTCAAAACTCAAAACATGAAAGTTGTAGAGCTCTTTCTTATCATTCCATATCATCTTGAATCATCTCAATCGGAGCTCGGATGAGAGATTTATACCCAGATAACGAAGCGATGTCGAAACAGTCCGGCAGACTACCTTTCACCAATTTGATCATAACTCTTTGTTGGAAAGTCCAAATTGCGCACCGTTATTTTTGTTAGAACCCTAACTCATATATCTTTCCAACCATATAAGTCAAACATACTAGAAATACCTGAGTCAAATCATTTTATTCTCCAAAGTTGACCAAAATCTGCACTATGGTGTTCCTTGGATAGTAATTTTAATGTTTCGAGTGTAAATTTATTTTAGTTTCGAAATAAATCATAAAAATAAATGTTTTTAGGTTAAAATAACATTAAAAATGAATCCGGAACGTCGAAAAACCTTAGGGTAGTCATATGGATCAAAATGAAGATATTTATTGGCAAAATTGTAATTTTGGAGAAAAATAAATTTTTTGGGCCCAATGAACAGTAAAATTCGGGATTTTACTGCCCTTATAACCCCATTATCTTCTCATTTTCTTTATTTCTTCATTCCACTCTCACACCCCAACCCTTAGAACCCTAGAGGAAGACTAAGGGAGGAAGAAAAGGGAAGAGGGAGGTCCCTAGAGCTTGGGTTTCACTTTCAATCTTGATTCAAGGTAGGGGTTTTCTTCCATTCTTGTTCATTGATGTTAGGGTTAATTTATATGTAGGTTTTGACTCTTAATCATATGTATTTGCTATGGGTTCCTGTAACGCCCCAAAACACACCCTGGACGGCATTACATTCTAAAACCATTGACACAATGAGAGCACTAAGATAATCCATCCATAAGAAAATTTTCCATTCATCATCCATAGAATTTACAATATCATCCCCCAAAAGAATAAGTCAAGTCATGGCCACAATATCAAAAGAATAAGCCCAACAATGGCATTTACATTTCCCAAAGAAAAACATTGACTATTATAGCGCAGCGGAAATTACAAAAGAGATCTAGACTATACAGTGTTTCAAAAGAATATTCTAGTCTAGAACAAAAGTCAAAGACATCTCTAGATGTCCCACTCGGGATCCAAGTATCCCTCGAGTGAAGCCTCTCCATAGCCCGGCTCGTTAGCACCTAGCTCATCATCTGGCACAAACTCTGAAAAATGTTCAACTGTAGGGGGTGAGCACAAAGCTCTGTAGAAAAATCCTCCCAAACCCAAACAAGGTTTAGAAAAGTATATAAAACGGTCGGTCTCATTTCACAACTAACATATATAACATTTGAGGTAAAACGATGACATTTAAACAGATCTCAAGTTTAGATAGCAACAGTAATTGAAATGGATAAATAAACACAATATACCATTGGTAATTCATTCTACCATAAACTGTTTTCAACAAGTTCTCGCGGAATCCCATACTTTCCGAAACTCTTGTCAAAACAATTTCTGGTACAATGCACTATTATCCACACTGTGTGCCCGATACAACCCACGTTACTAACTCGTGATCATTAGTGATAGGAAAAGTTCATACCCACACGGCGTACAAAGGCGTCTATCCACTCCATGTGGAAGGAAAAGTTCATACCCGTGTGGCATACAAAGACGTCTACCCACTACATGATACCCGGTCCACAGTAATCCATGTTCGTATCGTACAACCACGCAAGCGATAAAATTCCCACAAATATCTCACATTCTAACATTACCATAAACCCCCAAATTCTCACGCAAATTCCACAACATCCACAACTCCATCATGAGACAACTTCAAATAACAATGAAGAAAATACAAGAGATCATGTACAATAGCATTTCAATACTCAACACAAAGCACTATAGTTTTCAAAACCAAATTTGAGTGAAGATAGAGAGAGAAACCCATGTTTCTCAAAAACTAAATTTTCTTATGGCTCTCCATCCATAACTTTTCTCAAAACATAATCAAGTTTGAAATAATACCAAGAGACAAGGAACCCATAGCAAATATATATGATTAGAAGTCCAAATCATACATATATAATAACCCTAGCCTCAATGTAAAAGAATGGAAGGAAACCCCTACCTTGGTGTTCTTGAAAATCTAGGGTTTTGATCTTTTTGGAATTGTAACTCCTTCTTGATCTTGTGTTTCTTTCTCCTCATTTATCTCCTCCTAGGGTTCTAAAGTGTTTAGGATGAGAGTGGAGTGAAGAATGGGGCAAATGAGGGCTTGAAGTGGTGTTTTAAACCAAAAAATCTCGATTTTTTAACTGTTCGGCGCGCGTCAGAGAAAGCGTACCGGTACGCGGTACCGGTACGGTTAAGCCACTGGTTTGGGCGTACCGGTACGGTGTACCGGTACACTTTGGCTGCTTCGACTTCCAGGGCAGTTTTGACCCATTTAGAGGTCGAATTGGAAAATTTTCATGAGATACACTTTTGTAGCCCTAGATGTCTACTATCTATTGTACAAATTTTAGATCAATTGGACATAAGGATAAAAAGTTATGACCAAAATACTAGAAGGTGTCCCAACTCCTTTTTACCCAAATTCTCTCTAAGTGTGTTTTCACTCCGGAATACTTCCTAGCTTCCAATACACCCCATATTACCTCTCCCAAGGTTGTTCGACCTTCCGGATTCAATGGAAACTTTATTTTGACCTAAAAATATTTATAAATTCATCTAATCACCCTTTCCAAGTTTAGACGTCTTTGAAACTCAAACTTCCCAAATCAATATGCATCTCTAGCATTGCTCCTACTATTACAATCTATATAGTTCATTCTTACACCATTACACATATCCACATTTTTACAACAATTATGTACTACATATCTATATACATATATAAAAGAAAAATGCGGGGTGTTACAATCCACCCCCCTTAAAGAAAGTTTCGTCCTCGAAACTTACCTCAAGTAGCGAACAAATATGGATACTTCTCCCGCATTTCTTGCTCCGGTTCCCATGTAGCTTCTTCCACTCCATGGTGTTGCCACAAATCCTTCACTAATCGGATGACTTTGTTATGGAGCACCTTCTCCTTGGCATCGAGAATCTTCAACGGTTGTTCTTCATAGGTTGCTCCATCTTGAATTTCAATATCTTCCAAGTCTACAACCGGCGTTGCATCCGATTGACACTTTCTCAACATCGACACGTGGAACACGTCATGTACTCCAGATAGCTGGGCTGGTAGTCGAAGTTGATATGCCACCCTGCCTACCACTTTGATTATCTCAAACGGTCCGGTATATCTTGGTGCTAACTTCCCCTTCTTGCCGAATCGAAACACGCCCTTCTTAGGTGACACCTTGAGAAATACGTAGTCTCCCACCTTGAATTCTAAGGGTCTTCTTCTGTGGTCCGCATAGCTCTTCTATCTACTTTGCGCCGTTCGTAGCCTCTCTCGGATGAGTTGAATCTTCTCTGTAGTTTCTCGAACAATGTCCGGTCCCAACAAACTACTCTCGCCGGCTTCTAACCAACACGTCGGCGATCGGCATGGTCTTCCATACAACGCTTCATACGGTGCCATCCCAATACTTTCCTGATAGCTGTTGTTGTATGTAAATTCCACCAACGACAAATGGTCGCTCCAACCTCCCTTGAAGTCCAACACACAAGCACGCAACATGTCTTCTAGAATCTGGATTACCCTCTCGGATTGGCCATCCGTTTGGGGATGAAAGGCGGTGCTGAAGTGCAACTCTGTCCCCATAGCTCTTTGAAGACTTTGCCAAAATTGCGCTACGAAACGAGAATCACGATCCGACACAATGGATAGCGGGACTCCATGCAATCTCACTATCTCGCGAATATAGAACTTGCTCAGGGTCTCTAACGTGTCGGTGGTCTTCATACCCAAAAAGTGAGAGGACTTAGTGAGTCTATCAACAATGACCCATACGGCATTATGCCCTCGTGAAGTCCGTGGAAAGCCAGATACGAAGTCCATGGTGATGTGATCCCACTTCCACTCTGGGATAGGCAAAGACTGTAGTAATCCTCTTGGCTTTTGATGTTCGATCTTCACCTGTTGGCTTTTGATGTAAGGATGCTCATCCATTCTCAAGAGGTTCCCGGTAAGGATGTTTGAGAATCAAAGGTGACCTAAAAGGGGGTAGAGGTTACCACAAAGTATGCCACCTACCAAAAGAATTGTTGGGAATTGTTTATGGCCATTAATGATTATTAATTGTATGTGATGTTCGTTTATTCATTTAAGTAATGTTTTTTTAATAAACTTGAGATCCTTTTTTTTTATGTCACCGCTTTATTTCAAATTATGTAACTATGTTATGTTAAAAATGAGACCGACCGTTTTAAATGATTTTCTAAACCTTGTATGGGTTTGGGAGAATTTTTCTACAGAGCTTCGTGCTCACCCCCTACCGCTAACATTTTTCAGATTACCCGCTTGAGAAGGACGTAAGGGTCGAGGAGCCCGCTACTTGGGAGACTCCACTTGACGGAGGTGTGGATCCCGAGGTGGACGCATAGAGCGACCTGCTTTCCTTTTGTACTAGACTAGGAACATTGTGTAGTCTAGCTTCTTTTGGTTATTCCGCTGCGCTACTTTAATTAATTTTTTTGAGATGTAATAGCAATGACTTGGGCTTATTATTTTGGATAATGTTGTAAATATTTTATGGATAAATGGACCCGGTGTGGTCAATGTAGTATAATTGCACAGGTTGTGTTTTGGGTAGAGCTCCCCGAACAAAGGAGACTCTGCCCGAATTTCGTTAAATTAAGGACCCCCGGTTATTTATGGATTTTTATTAGTTGCTCTCATGGTATAAATGGTTTTAGAATGTAATGCCGTCCAGGGTGGTATTTGGGGCGTTACAAAGTTGGTATCAGAGCTTAGGCTTTAGGTCTTACATGGGAGCTGGAGGTTATGGAATCACCTCTAGAGCTTTAGGATTAGGGTGAATCAAATCCTTGAGTGAAATTTTATACACGTTCTATGCCTTAGCTTAACCTAATATTTAGGATGTCTTGTACATCCATGAACTAAGTTGTGAATTGATGTGCAGGATGAATGGCGAACAAGGACGGGGACGCGGACGTGGGCGTGGCCGTGGAGGTCAAGCAAATCCACATCCACCACCACCTCCGGATGCCATGCAAGGCATTTACCAATGCTTGAGGGAGCTCACCACTTTGGTACAAAACCAAAATGGTAACAACAACCACAATGGTGGAGCTCATCCTCTCGCTCAAGTACCTGGCAATGGGAACGGAGACCGAAGGATGATAGCTCTTCGGGAATTCTTAAGACAACGACCACCTAACTTCCAAGGGAGCTCCAATCCTTTGGAGGCGGATAGATGGATCCGCCGAGTGAAGAAGATTTGTGACGGCACGGGAGTTGCCGAGGAGTTGAGAGTTGGTTTGGCGACCTACCTGTTTGAGGGGGAGGCCGACTATTGGTGGGATGCCATAAAGAGGAGAAGGGACACCGACACACTCACTTGGGAAGAGTTCGATCAACTTTTTCAAGATAAGTACTTTCCTGAATCGGCCAGAGACCGAATGAAGGCGGATTTTCTTGCACTATGACAGGGTAGTATGACCGTGGCTGAGTATGAGAGGCGGTTCGACGAGCTCTCCCGTTATGCTACGGGATTTATAGCTACTGAGGCCGACAGGGCCAAGCGCTTCGAGTAGGGTCTAAGGCCGATCATTAGGGAGAAGTTGGTGGCTCTCAGAATCCGTGAGTTTGGGGACTTAGTGGACAGAGCTGCACTGGTAGAGAGAGACATAGAGGATAGCCAGCGACGACAGGGCTTCTCGAGAGGAGGTCCGATCCGGACGGGTGCTAGCACTAGTGGGGCACAGAGATCGACACCATACCGTCGCCCAGACCCGACAGGTGGACAACGACTTTTGACAGCCCAAGGAGAGGGAGACACTCAGACTAGAGCTGGTATTACCCCACGATCCTGCTTTGCATGCGGAGGTGTGGGACATATTCGGATGCATTGCCCAGTTTTTCCACCTCAGGGGCCTATCCAGACCGCCAGACAGGTACCAGCAGCCCAACCACCACCACCGAGGCCTGCACCGCAGCGACCGATACAAGCTCAAGCCCCCGGCGGCGCCAACCAAGGGCGAGTATTTGCTTTGACTCAGCTGGAGGAGGACATTGCCAATGCCGTTGTGGAAGGTATCGTCCTTATTTGTAATTCGTGGGCCCGAATATTATTTGACCCCGGTGCAACACACTCATTTGTACGCACGACATATGCACTTGATTTGGGATTGGGTTTCGAGGAAATAGAACTTACTGTATATGTTAACTTGCCTACGGGAAAACAAGGGGATACCAGTAGGGTTTATTTATATGTAATCTTTGACTCTAATTTATATCTAATTGCTAGGGAATCATCATGTCTTGCCATTCGGGATAATACTACCTTATTCCAAAATATATTATGTTTGGGTAAACCCTAAATCTTTTCTTATGCCTTCAAACCCTAGTTTACAAAGGAGATGTGTTTTTCTCTTGATTTCTCCTTTGCTCTTGACTCCCGAACTTAAATATTATTTGTTCTAAGCTATGTTATGGGTGGGTGACCACCAAATCCTTTTGGTATGCCCTTGAAATCCTAGTTTTCAAGGGAGAGGTATTTTCTCTTTATCTTGCCTTTGTCATTGATTTCAAACCTTGATAGTCGTTTGTTATCAATTCCAATATATGATTGTTACCTTATCTCTGATTCCAAGCTTGATATCCGTTGTTATTGATCTCAAGACTTGATTGTTTCCTTGTCCTTAATTTCCTAAGCTTAATGATCCATTTGTTCTTGGTATCTAAATTTGATATTCGTTTGTTATTGATTCTACCCTTGTGATTCAATTATTCTCAATATTCAATACTTGATATTCTTTATTCTTGGTTCCAAGACTTGAGTGTTCTTTTGGTCTTGATTTCTAAGCTTCATAATCCTTTGTTCTTGATTTCACACCTTGATAGTCGTTTGTTATTGATTTCCATACATGATTGTTCCGTTAAATCTTAATTTCTCCCTTGTTCATGACTTTCAAGCTTGATACGCCTTTATTCTTGATTTTCAAGCTTAATATTCATTTGCTCTTGATAGCCAAATTTGATAGTCATTTGATTGATTCTAACTATTGTAATTCATGTATTCTTGATATTCAATACTTGACATCCTTTGGTTCTTGATTTCAAGACTTGGTTGTTCCTTTGTTTTTAATTTCCCCAGGCTTGATGATCCATTGGTTCTTGATAGCCAAATTGAATATTCATTTGTTATTGATTCTAACCCTTGTGGTTCATTTATTCTTGATATTCAATACTTGATATTCATTGGTTCTTGATTTCAAGACTTGACCTTCAATTGCTCTTGATTTCAATACTTGATTTCTCCTTGTCCTTGAGTTCAAAACTTGATACTCATTAGTTCTTGGTTACAAAGTTTGATATGCATATGTTATTGACTCCAAGACTCGATTGTTACTTTGTTCTTGATTCCAAAGCTTGATTATTTATTTGTTCCTTAATTCAAAATTCTAACGATTGGTATTGACCAATAAAATGGTATTTTCGATGATATTATGTTAATTTGTGTTAAATTATTTCGTTGGAAAAATGTATGTGGATTTGGGTCGCCTAACGAAGGAGTGTTTAGATTCGGCAAGAAGAGCAAGTTAGCGCTAAGATATACCGGACCGTTTGAGGTAATCAAAGCGGTAGGCAAGGCGGCATGTCAACTTCGACTACCAGCCCAGCTATCCGGAGTACATGACGTGTTCCACATGTCCATGTTGAGAAGGTGTCACTCGGATGCAACTCCAGTCGTGAACTTGGAGGAGATTGAAATTCAAGACGGAGCAACCTACGCAGAACAACCGGTAGAAATTCTCGACGCCCAGGAAAAAGTGCTTCGCAACAAGGTAATCTAGCTGGTGAAAGTCCTATGGCAACACCATGGCGTGGAAGAAGCAACTTGGGAACCGGAGTGGGAGATGCGAGAGAAATATCCATATTTGTTCGCTACTTGAGGTAAGTTTCGAGGACGAAACTTTCTTTAAGGGGGGTGGATTGTAACACCCCGCATTTTATTTTATATATGCATATAGATTTATAGTAAATAATTGTTGTAAAAATGGGGATATGTGTAGTGATGTGTGTTTGAATTTGGTAGATTGAAAAAGTAGAGATTTAAAATATTAGTGAAAATAATGGTTAAAATTTAGTTTTAATAAGTGAAAATATGAAATTTTAGGTCCTAGAACTTGTATTAAATAGGTTTGGTGAAAAAATATGTGTTGGAGAGGTTTGGGATGGATTTGGTTGGCTTAGGATGGATTGAAATTGGAAAAGGGGTGAAACAGTGAACAGTGCACGTGAACAGTGCACTGGCTGCAACTTCAAGCCCAATTTAGACATTGATGCAGTCAATATCTTTCAAAACTCAAAGCATGAAAGTTGTAGAGCTCTTTCTTAGCATTCCATATCATCTTGAATAATCTCAATCGGAGCTCGGATGAGAGAGTTATACCCAGATAACGAAGCGATGTCGAAACAGTCCGGCAGACTACCTTTCACCAATTTGATCATAACTCTTTGTTGGAAAGTCCAAATTGCGCACCGTTATTTTTGTTAGAACCCTAACTCGTATATCTTTCCAACTATATAGGTCACACATACTAGAAATACCTGAGTCAAATCAGTTTATTCTCCAAAGTTGACCAAAATCTGCACTGTAGTGTTCCTTGGATAGTAATTTTAATGTTTCTAGTGTAAATTTTTTTTAGTTTTGAAATAAATCGTAAAAATAAATGTTTTTAGGTTAAAATAACATTAAAAATGAATCCGGAACGTCGAAAAACCTTAGGGTAGTCATATGGATCAAAATAAAGATATTTATTGGCAAAATTGTAATTTTGGAGAAAAATAAAATTTTTGGGCCCAATAAACAGTAAAATTCGGGATTTTACTGCCCTTATAACCCCATTATCTTCTCATTTTCTTCATTTCTTCATTCCACTCTCACACCCCAACCCTTAGAACCCTAGAGGAAGACTAAGGGAGGAAGAAAAGGGAAGAGGGAGGTCCCTAGAGCTTGGGTTTCACTTTCAATCTTGATTCAAGGTAGGAGTTTTCTTCCATTCTTATTCATTGATGTTATGGTTAATTTATATGTAGGTTTTGACTCTTAATCATATGTATTTGCTATGGGTTCCTTGTTTCCTTAATATTCTTGCAACCTTTATCATGTTTTGAGTAAAGTATTGGTGGGAGAACCATAAAAACCCTAGTTTTTGAGGAATGGGGATTTCTCTCTCAATATTCACTAAATCTTGGTGTTGAAAACTCTAGAGCTTTGTGTTGATTAATATAATGATATTGATAATGATCTCTTGCATGTTTCTCTTTAAATTGCCCTATTTGAAGATATCACTTGTGAGAATTGGGGATTTTTCTTGGAAATTGCTTGTAAATAGGAGACATGTGGAATTGTTACATTGAGGCTAGGGTATATATATATATGTGTGTTTTGGCTATCAATGGTATATCAAGCTTTGGAATCAAAATAAGAAACAATCAAAGCTTGAAATCAAGAACAAAGTAACAATCGAATCTTGGAGTCAATAACAAAGACATATCAAACTTTGTAATCAGGAACTAATAAGTCTCAAGTTTCGAACTCAAAAACAAATAGTAATCAAGTATTGAAATCAATAATAAACGAATATCAAGTTTTGGAACCGAGAACGAAGGAATATCAAGTATTGAAGTCAAGAGCAATTGAATGTCAAATCTTGAAATCAATAACCAATAAATATCAAGTATTGAATATCGAAAATAATTGAATCACAAGGGTAGAATCAATAACAAACGAATATCAAATTTAGATACCAAGAACAAATGGATCATTAAGCTTAGGAAATTAAGGACAAGAAAACAATCAAGTCTCGAGATCAATAACAACGGATATCAAGCTTGGAATCAGAGATAAAGTAACAATCATATATTGGAATTGATAACAAATGACTATCAAGGTTTGAAATCAATGACAAAGGCAAGATAAAGAGAAAACACATCTCCCTTGAAAACTAGGATTTCAGGGGCATACCAAAAGGATTTGGTGGTCACCCACCCATAACACAGCTTAGAACAAATAATATTTAAGTTCGGGAATCAAGAGCAAAGGAGAAATCAAGAGAAAAACACATCTCCTTTGTAAACTAGGGTTTGAAGGCATAAGAAAAGATTTAGGGTTTACCCAACCATAATATATTTTGGAACAAGGTAGTATTATCCAGAATGGCAAGACATGATGATTCCCTAGCAAGTAGATATAAATTAGAGTCAAAGATTACATATAAATAAACCCTACTAGTATCCCCTTATTTTCCCGTAGGCAAGTTAACATATACAGTAAGTTCTATTTCCTCGAAACCCAATCCCAATTCCACAGCGTACGCAGTACGTAGAAAAGAATAAGTCGCATAGGAATCCAATATAATTCGGGCCCAAAAATTGTAGAGAAGAGCAATACCTTCAACCACGGCGTTGGAGGCATCTTCCTCCGGTTGAGTCAAAGCAAAAACCCTTCCTTGATTGGCGCCGCCGGGGGCTTGAGTTTGTAACGGTCTCTGTGGTGGTAGTGGCGGTCATAGCGGTGGCCTGTTTGCATTCACTCGCCCAGTTGCTTGGTTGGTCTTGGTAGAAAGCAATGGACAATTATCTATGAAGTTCCCAACACCTCCATAGGCAAAACATCGGCGTGCATCCGTGCCTATTCTCTCTGGTACGCCTCCCGCTCATCGAGCTATCTGAGGTCTCTACTGTGCTGGCCATTGTAGAGGTGGCTTGTTTGCTGGTACTCGCTTGGTTGCTTGCTTGGTCATTGGGGGAAACGAGGGGCATCTATGTTTGAAGTGTCCATACTCTCTGCATGCAAAGCATTTGCGCGGGTCCATGCCTGCTCTCGTCTGAGTAATTCCATCTTCTCCAATTGTTTGAAGTCTTTGTTCAACCGCGTCCGCGTCCACGTCCACGTCCACGTACACGTCCACGTCCACGTTCACGAGATCTTGTATTCTCGAATTCAGAGTGTAACCAGCTTCTCGCGGATGGAAGGCCTCAAATCTTGTTCAAAGCGTTTAGCCCTCCTTGCCTTAGAACGCATCCCAAGCCTCATAGTGAAGCATCAGTGTAGACATCATAGCCTTCCCCACTGCTCAAAATAATGAGGATAGGTGCCGTTGTCAACTTCTCCTTCAAGGTGCGGAAAGCTAGTTCACACGCTTGAGTCCACAAAAATTTCTCCCCCTTCTTTGTAAGGCGAGTCATCGGCATCGCAAGCTTGGAGAACCCTTCCACAAATATACGATAATAACCGGCTAACCCCAAGAAACTCCGTACTTCCGTTACGTTCTTCGGTGGTTCCCATTTCATCACGACCTCAATCTTTGCGGGATTAACCGCTACTCTTTGCTCGGACACAACATGGCCAAGGAACTTCACTTCCTTCATCCAAAACTCACACTTGCTCATCTTAAAAACATCTAAGTGAACCTTACCTCCACACATCCAAATTGGGTTATAACATCTCCTTGACTTCCAAAAATATAAGCAATACTAATATTAGAAGAGAATACTTAGAGTTGACAAGACACCAACTCGTAATCAAATTTTATATCGTTATCCATCAAAATAATTCAATTAACATGGGGGTGTCTTTAAATCAAAGCCTAAATGGAGAGGAAGCTTGTGTAAGGATAAATCCTTCAGAGTCTAAGAAGAAAAGCACGACATTTTGGCTATCCCAGGAATACCACAGCGCAGATTTTGACCCATTTCAAAGAATAAACTGATTTGACTCAGGTATTTCTAGCATATGTGGCCTATATGGTTGGGAAGATATACGAGTTAGGATTCCAACAAAAATGACGGTGCACCATTTGGACTTTCCTACAAAGAGTTATGATCGAATTAGTGAAAGGTAGTCTGCCGGACTGCTTGGTTCTTCTATGTTTGTCTAACTCGAGTTTGGGTGTCTTTTGTCACAAATCCTATGTCATACCTATCTTCAATATAGATAATGTCACTTGCATAAAGATTTATGCCTAGCATTATTCATTAACCAAAACCAAATTACCATTCTTCTTCTAGAATCATCCATAACGACATGATATAGAACAAGCATATCCATCACAATTTTCTTCAATTCTTCTAATCTAGCTAATTCATGAATTTGAACGAATAATTAATTCATAACCTAACTAAACAACCCATCACACTTATCTTATCAACATATCACTTCAAATGACTTCAAGTCTAGAGTTTCTTTAACCTAACCTAATAATCCAGTGATAGTCCACAACCTACAGCTCTCATGTAAGACCTAATTCCTAAGCTCTGATACCAACTTTGTAACGCCCCAAATACCACCCTGGACGGCATTACATTCTAAAACCATTTATACCATGAGAGCAACTAATAAAAACCCATAAATAACAGGGGGTCCTTAATTTAACAAAACTTGGGCAGAGTCTCCTTTGTTCGGGGAGCTCTACCCAAAACACAACCTGTGCAATTATACTACATTGACCACACCGGGTCCATTGATTCATAAAAATACTTACAACATTATCCAAAAGAATATGCCAAACAATGACATCTACATCCCAAAATAATTAAACTACACTTGGCAGCTGAAACATAAAAATAATGTTAGACTTTACATTGCCTCAAAAGGAACTTCCTAGTTTATCACAAAAGAAAATAGAACACTAAGCATCTCCTTCGGGATCTACGTTCCCTTCTATGGGAGCTTTCCAATGTCCCGACTCGTCAGTTCCGAGCTCCTCCTCTAGACAAGACCTGAAATATGTTGTTTGTAGGGGGTGAGCACTAGGCTCTGTAGCAACATTCCTCCCAAACTTGAACAAGGTTTTAGAAAAACATAGAAAAGCGGTCGGTCTCATTTTACAAATAGCATATGTAATTTTTGAAGTAAAACCTGGACATTTTAAACAGATCTCAAGTTTACGAACAACAATAAAGTTAAACGGAGAGGTGAAACCAATTACCAACCATGAGCCATACAATTTCCAAAAGTAAACCAATAACCCACATCGGATATAATATTGTCCTTTTTGGCATGAGCATCCTTACAAGGAACCTCTCATCCTCAAGGTTTTGTTTCTTTGGTATGAGCATCCTTACAAGGAACCTCTCACCCTCAATGTTTTGTTTCTTTGGTATGAGCATCCTTACAAGGAACCTCTCACCCTCAATGTTTTGTTTCTCAAGCATCCTTACAAGGAACCTCTTGAGAAGGAATGAGCATCTTTACAAGGAACCTCTCACTCATGTTCATCCAAACACCATACAAGAAATACCATACCAACAATTTTCTCAAATAACAAACAATTCCACAAATCCCCCAATTTATCACAATTTCCCCAAATCCACAATTCTCACAAGTGATATTTCGATAGAGCAATTTAAGAAAACACATACGAGAGATCATTCACAATATCATTTTAATTCCCAACACCAAGCACTAGAGTTTTCAAAACCAAGATTGAGTGAATATAGAGAGGAAAATCCATATTTCTCAAAAACTAGGATTGAGAGCAAAAACAAGAGATTTAGTAGTTACCCAACCATAACATTGTTTAAAACATGATAATATTTGCATAGACATCAAGAATCAAAGGTTTCCTAACATACATCTAGGATTTTAGGTCAAAAGATACATATACACACACACACACACATATATATATATATAGCCCTAGCCTCAATGAACAAGAGTGAGAGAAAACCCCTACCTTGAAATCAAGAATTTCAAACCAAAGCCCAAGCTTTAGAGACTCTATTTCTCCCTTTTCTTCTTCCCTTTACCTTCTCCTAGGGCTCTAAGAGATGTGGCTTGAGAGTGAAATGTATGAAATGAGAGAAAATGTAGTGTAAATGGGGTTTTAAACCCAGCTACATCGTTTCATTATCTGGGCATAACTCTCTCATATGAGCTCCGATTGAGATGATTCAAGATGATATGGAACGCTAAGAAAGAGTTCTACAACTTTCATGATTTGAGTTTTGAGAGATATTGACTGCATCAAGGTCGAAATCGAGCTTGAAGTTGCAGCCAGTGCACAGTTCATGTGCACTGTTCACAACTGTTTCATCCCCCCCTTTTTTTTTTTTTCATTTCCAATCCATTCCTAAGCCAACCAAATCCATCCCAAATCTCTCCAAAACATATTTCTACACCAAACCTATTTAATACAAGTTATGGGACCTAAAATTTCATATTTTCACTTATTAAAACTAAATTTCAACTATTATTTCCACTAACATTTTAAATCTTTACTTTTCCAATCTACCAAATTCAAACACACATCACTACACATATCCACATTTTACAACAAATATTTATTATATATCTATATACATATATAAAAGAAAATGCGGGGTGTTACAATCCACCCCCCTTAAAGAAAGTTTCGTCCTCGAAACTTACCTCAAGTAGCGAACAAATATGGATACTTCTCCCACATTTCTTGCTCCGGTTCCCATGTAGCTTCCGCCACTCCATGGTGTTGCCACAAAACCTTCACCAATCTGATACTTTGTTGCGAAGCGCTTTTTCCTTGGCATCAAGAATTTCTACCAGTTGCTCTTCGTAGGTTGCTCCATCTTGAATTTCAATCTCCTCAAAGTTCACGACTGGAATTGCATCCGAGTAACACGTCCTCAACATCGACACGTAAAACACGCCATGTACTCCAGATAGCTGGGCTGGTAGTCGAAGTTGATACGCCGCATTGCCTACCGCTTTGATCATTTCAAACGGTCCGGTATATCTTGGCGCTAACTTCTCCTTCTTGCCGAATCGAAACACGCCCTTCTTGTGTGACACCTTGGGAAACATGTAATCTCCCACTTTGAATTCCAAGGATCTTCGTCTGTGGTCCGCATAGCTCTTTTGTCTACTTTGCGTCGTGCGTAGCCTCTCTCAGATGAGTTGAATTTTCTCCGTAGTTTCCCCATTGTAGTCCTTACTCCGTTAGTTCGCTGCGCACTCTGATATAAATTACAATCCACCAAAAGTTACAGTTGAAACCTAACCAGACTTGTCCTCCCATTTTAGCTTCCAAATCCATATACATTTTTTTTTTAACGAAATAATTTAAGAAAAATTAACATAATATCATCGAAAATACCATTTTAGTGGTCACTACCAATCACTAGAGTTTTGAATTCATGAGCAAATAAATAATCAAGCTTTAGAATCAAGAATAAATGGCTATCAAGCTTGGAAATCAAGAACAAAAGAACAAGAAAGGTTTGAAATTAATAACAAACGAATCTCAAGTTTTTTGTTTTTTGTTTTTTTTGGAATCCAAAATAAAGGAACAATCAAGTCTTGAATTCCATAACAAACCCATATCAAGCTTTGGAATCAAAATAAGAAACAATCAAAGCTTGAAATCAAGAACAAAGTAACAATCGAATCTTGGAGTCAATAACAAAGACATATCAAACTTTTTAATCAGGAACTAATAAGTCTCAAGTTTCGAACTCAAAAACAAATAGTAATCAAGTATTGAAATCAATAATAAACGAATATCAAGTTTTGGAACCGAGAACGAAGGAATATCAAGTATTGAAGTCAAGAGCAATTGAATGTCAAATCATGAAATCAATAACCAATAAATATCAAGTATTGAATATCGAAAATAATTGAATCACAAGGGTAGAATCAATAACAAACGAATATTAAATTTAGATACCAAGAACAAATGGATCATTAAGCTTAGGAAATTAAGGACAAGAAAACAATCAAGTCTCGAGATCAATAACAACGGATATCAAGCTTGGAATCAGAGATAAAGTAACAATCATATATTGGAATTGATAACAAATGACTATCAAGGTTTGAAATCAATGACAAAGGCAAGATAAAGAGAAAACACATCTCCCTTGAAAACTAGGATTTCAGGGGCATACCAAAAGGATTTGGTGGTCACCCACCCATAACACAGCTTAGAACAAATAATATTTAAGTTCGGGAATCAAGAGCAAAGGAGAAATCAAGAGAAAAACACATCTCCTTTGTAAACTAGGGTTTGAAGGCATAAGAAAAGATTTAGGGTTTACCCAACCATAATATATTTTGGAACAAGGTAGTATTATCCAGAATGGCAAGACATGATGATTCCCTAGCAAGTAGATATAAATTAGAGTCAAAGATTACATATAAATAAACCCTACTAGTATCCCCTTATTTTCCCGTAGGCAAGTTAACATATACAGTAAGTTCTATTTCCTCGAAACCCAATCCCAATTCCACAGCGTACGCAGTACGTAGAAAAGAATAAGTCGCATAGGAATCCAATATAATTCGGGCCCAAAAATTGTAGAGAAGAGCAATACCTTCAACCACGGCGTTGGAGGCATCTTCCTCCGGTTGAGTCAAAGCAAAAACCCTTCCTTGATTGGCGCCGCCGGGGGCTTGAGTTTGTAACGGTCTCTGTGGTGGTAGTGGCGGTCATAGCGGTGGCCTGTTTGCATTCACTCGCCCAGTTGCTTGGTTGGTCTTGGTAGAAAGCAATGGACAATTATCTATGAAGTTCCCAACACCTCCATAGGCAAAACATCGGCGTGCATCCGTGCCTATTCTCTCTGGTACGCCTCCCGCTCCTCGAGCTATCTGAGGTCTCTACTGTGCTGGCCTTTGTAGAGGTGGCTTGTTTGCTGGTACTCGCTTGGTTGCTTGCTTGGTCATTGGGGGAAACGAGGGGCATCTATGTTTGAAGTGTCCATACTCTCTGCATGCAAAGCATTTGCGCGGGTCCATGCCTGCTCTCGTCTGAGTAATTCCATCTTCTCCAATTGTTTGAAGTCTTTGTTCAACCGCGTCCACGTACACGTCCACGTCCACGTTCACGAGATCTTGTATTCTCGAATTCAGAGTGTAACCAGCTTCTCGCGGATGGAAGGCCTCAAATCTTGTTCAAAGCGTTTAGCCCTCCTTGCCTTAGAACGCATCCCAAGCCTCATAGTGAAGCATCAGTGTAGACATCATAGCCTTCCCCACTGCTCAGAATAATGAGGATAGGTGCCGTTGTCAACTTCTCCTTCAAGGTGCGGAAAGCTAGTTCACACGCTTGAGTCCACAAAAATTTCTCCCCCTTCTTTGTAAGGCGAGTCATCGGCATCGCAAGCTTGGAGAACCCTTCCACAAATCTACGATAATAACCGGCTAACCCCAAGAAACTCCGTACTTCCGTTACGTTCTTCGGTGGTTCCCATTTCATCACGACCTCAATCTTTGCGGGATTAACCGCTACTCTTTGCTCGGACACAACATGGCCAAGGAACTTCACTTCCTTCATCCAAAACTCACACTTGCTCATCTTAAAAACATCTAAGTGAACCTTACCTCCACACATCCAAATTGGGTTATAACATCTCCTTGACTTCCAAAAATATAAGCAATACTAATATTAGAAGAGAATACTTAGAGTTGACAAGACACCAACTCGTAATCAAATTTTATATCGTTATCCATCAAAATAATTCAATTAACATGGGGGTGTCTTTAAATCAAAGCCTAAATAGAGAGGAAGCTTGTGTAAGGATAAATCCTTCAGAGTCTAAGAAGAAAAGCACGACATTTTGGCTATCCCAGGAATACCACAGCGCAGATTTTGACCCATTTCAAAGAATAAACTGATTTGACTCAGGTATTTCTAGCATATGTGGCCTATATGGTTGGGAAGATATACGAGTTAGGATTCCAACAAAAATGACGGTGCACCATTTGGACTTTCCTACAAAGAGTTATGATCGAATTAGTGAAAGGTAGTCTGCCGGACTGCTTGGTTCTTCTATGCTTGTCTAACTCGAGTTTGGGTGTCTTTTGTCACAAATCCTATGTCATACCTATCTTCAATATAGATAATGTCACTTGCATAAAGATTTATGCCTAGCATTATTCATTAACCAAAACCAAATTACCATTCTTCTTCTAGAATCATCCATAACGACATGATATAGAACAAGCATATCCATCACAATTTTCTTCAATTCTTCTAATCTAGCTAATTCATGAATTTGAACGAATAATTAATTCATAACCTAACTAAACAACCCATCACACTTATCTTATCAACATATCACTTCAAATGACTTCAAGTCTAGAGTTTCTTTAACCTAACCTAATAATCCAGTGATAGTCCACAACCTACAGCTCTCATGTAAGACCTAATTCCTAAGCTCTGATACCAACTTTATAACGCCCCAAATACCACCCTGGACGGCATTACATTCTAAAACCATTTATACCATGAGAGCAACTAATAAAAACCCATAAATAACAGGGGGTCCTTAATTTAACAAAACTTGGGCAGAGTCTCCTTTGTTCGGGGAGCTCTACCCAAAACACAACCTGTGCAATTATACTACATTGACCACACCGGGTCCATTGATTCATAAAAATACTTACAACATTATCCAAAAGAATATGCCAAACAATGACATCTACATCCCAAAATAATTAAACTACACTTGGCAGCCGAAACATAAAAATAATGTTAGACTTTACATTGCCTCAAAAGGAACTTCCTAGTTTATCACAAAAGAAAATAGAACACTAAGCATCTCCCTCGGGATCTACGTTCCCTTCTATGGGAGCTTTCCAATGTCCCGACTCGTCAGTTCCGAGCTCCTCCTCTAGACAAGACCTGAAATATGTTGTTTGTAGGGGGTGAGCACTAGGCTCTGTAGCAACATTCCTCCCAAACTTGAACAAGGTTTTAGAAAAACATAGAAAAGCGGTCGGTCTCATTTTACAAATAGCATATGTAATTTTTGAAGTAAAACCTGGACATTTTAAACAGATCTCAAGTTTACGAACAACAATAAAGTTAAACGGAGAGGTGAAACCAATTACCAACCATGAGCCATACAATTTCCAAAAGTAAACCAATAACCCACATCGGATATAATATTGTCCTTTTTGGCATGAGCATCCTTACAAGGAACCTCTCATCCTCAAGGTTTTGTTTCTTTGGTATGAGCATCCTTACAAGGAACCTCTCACCCTCAATGTTTTGTTTCTTTGGTATGAGCATCCTTACAAGGAACCTCTCACCCTCAATGTTTTGTTTCTCAAGCATCCTTACAAGGAACCTCTTGAGAAGGAATGAGCATCTTTACAAGGAACCTCTCACTCATGTTCATCCAAACACCATACAAGAAATACCATACCAACAATTTTCTCAAATAACAAACAATTCCACAAATCCCCCAATTTATCACAATTTCCCCAAATCCACAATTCTCACAAGTGATATTTCGATAGAGCAATTTAAGAAAACACATACGAGAGATCATTCACAATATCATTTTAATTCCCAACACCAAGCACTAGAGTTTTCAAAACCAAGATTGAGTGAATATAGAGAGGAAAATCCATATTTCTCAAAAACTAGGATTGAGAGCAAAAACAAGAGAGTTAGTAGTTACCCAACCATAACATTGTTTAAAACATGATAATATTTGCATAGACATCAAGAATCAAAGGTTTCCTAACATACATCTAGGATTTTAAGTCAAAAGATACATATACACACACACACACATATATATATATATAGCCCTAGCCTCAATGAACAAGAGTGAGAGAAAACCCCTACCTTGAAATCAAGAATTTCAAACCAAAGCCCAAGCTTTAGAGACTCTATTTCTCCCTTTTCTTCTTCCCTTTACCTTCTCCTAGGGCTCTAAGAGATGTGGCTTGAGAGTGAAATGTATGAAATGAGAGAAAATGTAGTGTAAATGGGGTTTTAAACCCAGCTACATCGTTTCATTATCTGGGCATAACTCTCTCATATGAGCTCCGATTGAGATGATTCAAGATGATATGGAACGCTAAGAAAGAGTTCTACAACTTTCATGATTTGAGTTTTGAGAGATATTGACTGCATCAAGGTCGAAATCGAGCTTGAAGTTGCAGCCAGTGCACAGTTCACGTGCACTGTTCACAACTGTTTCATCCCCCCCCCCCCCCCCCCCCCCTTTTTTTTTTTCATTTCCAATCCATTCCTAAGCCAACCAAATCCATCCCAAATCTCTCCAAAACATATTTCTACACCAAACCTATTTAATACAAGTTATGGGACCTAAAATTTCATATTTTCACTTATTAAAACTAAATTTCAACTATTATTTCCACTAACATTTTAAATCTTTACTTTTCCAATCTACCAAATTCAAACACACATCACTACACATAGCCACATTTTACAACAAATATTTATTATATATCTATATACATATATAAAAGAAAATGCGGGGTGTTACAATCCACCCCCCTTAAAGAAAGTTTCGTCCTCGAAACTTACCTCAAGTAGCGAACAAATATGGATACTTCTCCCACATTTCTTGCTCCGGTTCCCATGTAGCTTCCGCCACTCCATGGTGTTGCCA
The DNA here is from genome assembly GCA_951799425.1 of Ilex aquifolium. Taxonomy (NCBI): domain Eukaryota; kingdom Viridiplantae; phylum Streptophyta; class Magnoliopsida; order Aquifoliales; family Aquifoliaceae; genus Ilex; species Ilex aquifolium. Next base: position 7,174,070 of record OX637410.1, on the reverse strand, counting down.
CAAAACCTTCACCAATCTGATACTTTGTTGCAAAGCGCTTTTTCCTTGGCATCAAGAATTTCTACCAGTTGCTCTTCGTAGGTTGCTCCATCTTGAATTTCAATCTCCTCAAAGTTCACGACTGGAATTGCATCCGAGTAACACGTCCTCAACATCGACACATAAAACACGCCATGTACTCCAGATAGCTGGGCTGGTAGTCGAAGTTGATACGCCGCATTGCCTACCGCTTTGATCATTTCAAACGGTCCGGTATATCTTGGCGCTAACTTCTCCTTCTTGCCGAATCGAAACACGCCCTTCTTGTGTGACACCTTGGGAAACATGTAATCTCCCACTTTGAATTCCAAGGATCTTCGTCTGTGGTCCGCATAGCTCTTTTGTCTACTTTGCGTCGTGCGTAGCCTCTCTCAGATGAGTTGAATTTTCTCCGTAGTTTCCCCATTGTAGTCCTTACTCCGTTAGTTCGCTGCGCACTCTGATATAAATTACAATCCACCAAAAGTTACAGTTGAAACCTAACCAGACTTGTCCTCCCATTTTAGCTTCCAAATCCATATACATTTTTTTTTAACGAAATAATTTAAGAAAAATTAACATAATATCATCGAAAATACCATTTTAGTGGTCACTACCAATCACTAGAGTTTTGAATTCATGAGCAAATAAATAATCAAGCTTTAGAATCAAGAATAAATGGCTATCAAGCTTGGAAATCAAGAACAAAAGAACAAGAAAGGTTTGAAATTAATAACAAACGAATCTCAAGTTTTTTGTTTTTTGTTTTTTTTGGAATCCATAATAAAGGAACAATCAAGTCTTGAATTCCATAACAAACCCATATCAAGCTTTGGAATCAAAATAAGAAACAATCAAAGCTTGAAATCAAGAACAAAGTAACAATCGAATCTTGGAGTCAATAACAAAGACATATCAAACTTTTTAATCAGGAACTAATAAGTCTCAAGTTTCGAACTCAAAAACAAATAGTAATCAAGTATTGAAATCAATAATAAACGAATATCAAGTTTTGGAACCGAGAACGAAGGAATATCAAGTATTGAAGTCAAGAGCAATTGAATGTCAAATCTTGAAATCAATAACCAATAAATATCAAGTATTGAATATCGAAAATAATTGAATCACAAGGGTAGAATCAATAACAAACGAATATCAAATTTAGATACCAAGAACAAATGGATCATTAAGCTTAGGAAATTAAGGACAAGAAAACAATCAAGTCTCGAGATCAATAACAACGGATATCAAGCTTGGAATCAGAGATAAAGTAACAATCATATATTGGAATTGATAACAAATGACTATCAAGGTTTGAAATCAATGACAAAGGCAAGATAAAGAGAAAACACCTCTCCCTTGAAAACTAGGATTTCAGGGGCATACCAAAAGGATTTGGTGGTCACCCACCCATAACACAGCTTAGAACAAATAATATTTAAGTTCGGGAATCAAGAGCAAAGGAGAAATCAAGAGAAAAACACATCTCCTTTGTAAACTAGGGTTTGAAGGCATAAGAAAAGATTTAGGGTTTACCCAACCATAATATATTTTGGAACAAGGTAGTATTATCCAGAATGGCAAGACATGATGATTCCCTAGCAAGTAGATATAAATTAGAGTCAAAGATTACATATAAATAAACCCTACTAGTATCCCCTTATTTTCCCGTAGGCAAGTTAACATATACAGTAAGTTCTATTTCCTCGAAACCCAATCCCAATTCCACAGCGTACGCAGTACGTAGAAAAGAATAAGTCGCATAGGAATCCAATATAATTCGGGCCCAAAAATTGTAGAGAAGAGCAATACCTTCAACCACGGCGTTGGAGGCATCTTCCTCCGGTTGAGTCAAAGCAAAAACCCTTCCTTGATTGGCGCCGCCGGGGGCTTGAGTTTGTAACGGTCTCTGTGGTGGTAGTGGCGGTCATAGCGGTGGCCTGTTTGCATTCACTCGCCCAGTTGCTTGGTTGGTCTTGGTAGAAAGCAATGGACAATTATCTATGAAGTTCCCAACACCTCCATAGGCAAAACATCGGCGTGCATCCGTGCCTATTCTCTCTGGTACGCCTCCCGCTCATCGAGCTATCTGAGGTCTCTACTGTGCTGGCCTTTGTAGAGGTGGCTTGTTTGCTGGTACTCGCTTGGTTGCTTGCTTGGTCATTGGGGGAAACGAGGGGCATCTATGTTTGAAGTGTCCATACTCTCTGCATGCAAAGCATTTGCGCGGGTCCATGCCTGCTCTCGTCTGAGTAATTCCATCTTCTCCAATTGTTTGAAGTCTTTGTTCAACCGCGTCCGCGTCCACGTCCACGTCCACGTACACGTCCACATCCACGTTCACGAGATCTTGTATTCTCGAATTCAGAGTGTAACCAGCTTCTCGCGGATGGAAGGCCTCAAATCTTGTTCAAAGCGTTTAGCCCTCCTTGCCTTAGAACGCATCCCAAGCCTCATAGTGAAGCATCAGTGTAGACATCATAGCCTTCCCCACTGCTCAGAATAATGAGGATAGGTGCCGTTGTCAACTTCTCCTTCAAGGTGCGGAAAGCTAGTTCACACGCTTGAGTCCACAAAAATTTCTCCCCCTTCTTTGTAAGGCGAGTCATCGGCATCGCAAGCTTGGAGAACCCTTCCACAAATCTACGATAATAACCGGCTAACCCCAAGAAACTCCGTACTTCCGTTACGTTCTTCGGTGGTTCCCATTTCATCACGACCTCAATTTTTGCGGGATTAACCGCTACTCTTTGCTCGGACACAACATGGCCAAGGAACTTCACTTCCTTCATCCAAAACTCACACTTGCTCATCTTAAAAACATCTAAGTGAACCTTACCTCCACACATCCAAATTGGGTTATAACATCTCCTTGACTTCCAAAAATATAAGCAATACTAATATTAGAAGAGAATACTTAGAGTTGACAAGACACCAACTCGTAATCAAATTTTATATCGTTATCCATCAAAATAATTCAATTAACATGGGGGTGTCTTTAAATCAAAGCCTAAATAGAGAGGAAGCTTGTGTAAGGATAAATCCTTCAGAGTCTAAGAAGAAAAACACGACATTTTGGCTATCCCAGGAATACCACAGCGCAGATTTTGACCCATTTCAAAGAATAAACTGATTTGACTCAGGTATTTCTAGCATATGTGGCCTTTATGGTTGGGAAGATATACGAGTTAGGATTCCAACAAAAATGACGATGTACCATTTGGACTTTCCTACAAAGAGTTATGATCGAATTAGTGAAAGGTAGTCTGCCGGACTGCTTGGTTCTTCTATGCTTGTCTAACTCGAGTTTGGGTGTCTTTTGTCACAAATCCTATGTCATACCTATCTTCAATATAGATAATGTCACTTGCATAAAGATTTATGCCTAGCATTATTCATTAACCAAAACCAAATTACCATTCTTCTTCTAGAATCATCCATAACGACATGATATAGAAAAAGCATATCCATCACAATTTTCTTCAATTCTTCTAATCTAGCTAATTCATGAATTTGAACGAATAATTAATTCATAACCTAACTAAACAACCCATCACACTTATCTTATCAACATATCACTTCAAATGACTTCAAGTCTAGAGTTTCTTTAACCTAACCTAATAATCCAGTGATAGTCCACAACCTACAGCTCTCATGTAAGACCTAATTCCTAAGCTCTGATACCAACTTTGTAACACCCCAAATACCACCCTGGACGGCATTACATTCTAAAACCATTTATACCATGAGAGCAACTAATAAAAACCCATAAATAACAGGGGGTCCTTAATTTAACAAAACTTGGGCAGAGTCTCCTTTGTTCGGGGAGCTCTACCCAAAACACAACCTGTGCAATTATACTACATTGACCACACCGGGTCCATTGATTCATAAAAATACTTACAACATTATCCAAAAGAATATGCCAAACAATGACATCTACATCCCAAAATAATTAAACTACACTTGGCAGCCGAAACATAAAAATAATGTTAGAGTTTACATTGCCTCAAAAGGAACTTCCTAGTTTATCACAAAAGAAAATAGAACACTAAGCATCTCCCTCGGGATCTACGTTCCCTTCTATGGGAGCTTTCCAATGTCCCGACTCGTCAGTTCCGAGCTCCTCCTCTAGACAAGACCTGAAATATGTTGTTTGTAGGGGGTGAGCACTAGGCTCTGTAGCAACATTCCTCCCAAACTTGAACAAGGTTTTAGAAAAACATAGAAAAGCGGTCGGTCTCATTTTACAAATAGCATATGTAATTTTTGAAGTAAAACCTGGACATTTTAAACAGATCTCAAGTTTACGAACAACAATAAAGTTAAACGGAGAGGTGAAACCAATTACCAACCATGAGCCATACAATTTCCAAAAGTAAACCAATAACCCACATCGGATATAATATTGTCCTTTTTGGCATGAGCATCCTTACAAGGAACCTCTCATCCTCAAGGTTTTGTTTCTTTGGTATGAGCATCCTTACAAGGAACCTCTCACCCTCAATGTTTTGTTTCTTTGGTATGAGCATCCTTACAAGGAACCTCTCACCCTCAATGTTTTGTTTCTCAAGCATCCTTACAAGGAACCTCTTGAGAAGGAATGAGCATCTTTACAAGGAACCTCTCACTCATGTTCATCCAAACACCATACAAGAAATACCATACCAACAATTTTCTCAAATAACAAACAATTCCACAAATCCCCCAATTTATCACAATTTCCCCAAATCCACAATTCTCACAAGTGATATTTCGATAGAGCAATTTAAGAAAACACATACGAGAGATCATTCACAATATCATTTTAATTCCCAACACCAAGCACTAGAGTTTTCAAAACCAAGATTGAGTGAATATAGAGAGGAAAATCCATATTTCTCAAAAACTAGGATTGAGAGCAAAAACAAGAGATTTAGTAGTTACCCAACCATAACATTGTTTAAAACATGATAATATTTGCATAGACATCAAGAATCAAAGGTTTCCTAACATACATCTAGGATTTTAAGTCAAAAGATACATATACACACACACACACATATATATATATATAGCCCTAGCCTCAATGAACAAGAGTGAGAGAAAACCCCTACCTTGAAATCAAGAATTTCAAACCAAAGCCCAAGCTTTAGAGACTCTATTTCTCCCTTTTCTTCTTCCCTTTACCTTCTCCTAGGGCTCTAAGAGATGTGGCTTGAGAGTGAAATGTATGAAATGAGAGAAAATGTAGTGTAAATGGGGTTTTAAACCCAGCTATATCGTTTCATTATCTGGGCATAACTCTCTCATATGAGCTCCGATTGAGATGATTCAAGATGATATGGAACGCTAAGAAAGAGTTCTACAACTTTCATGATTTGAGTTTTGAGAGATATTGACTGCATCAAGGTCGAAATCGAGCTTGAAGTTGCAGCCAGTGCACAGTTCACGTGCACTGTTCACAACTGTTTCATCCCCCCCCCCCCCCCCCCCTTTTTTTTTTTCATTTCCAATCCATTCCTAAGCCAACCAAATCCATCCCAAATCTCTCCAAAACATATTTCTACACCAAACCTATTTAATACAAGTTATGGGACCTAAAATTTCATATTTTCACTTATTAAAACTAAATTTCAACTATTATTTCCACTAACATTTTAAATCTTTACTTTTCCAATCTACCAAATTCAAACACACATCACTACACATATCCACATTTTACAACAAATATTTATTATATATCTATATACATATATAAAAGAAAATGCGGAGTGTTACAATCCACCCCCCTTAAAGAAAGTTTCGTCCTCGAAACTTACCTCAAGTAGCGAACAAATATGGATACTTCTCCCACATTTCTTGCTCCGGTTCCCATGTAGCTTCCGCCACTCCATGGTGTTGCCACAAAACCTTCACCAATCTGATACTTTGTTGCGAAGCGCTTTTTCCTTGGCATCAAGAATTTCTACCAGTTGCTCTTCGTAGGTTGCTCCATCTTGAATTTCAATCTCCTCAAAGTTCACGACTGGAATTGCATCCGAGTAACACGTCCTCAACATCGACACGTAAAACACGCCATGTACTCCAGATAGCTGGGCTGGTAGTCGAAGTTGATACGCCGCATTGCCTACCGCTTTGATCATTTCAAACGGTCCGGTATATCTTGGCGCTAACTTCTCCTTCTTGCCGAATCGAAACACGCCCTTCTTGTGTGACACCTTGGGAAACATGTAATCTCCCACTTTGAATTCCAAGGATCTTCGTCTGTGGTCCGCATAGCTCTTTTGTCTACTTTGCGTCGTGCGTAGCCTCTCTCGGATGAGTTGAATTTTCTCCGTAGTTTCCCCATTGTAGTCCTTACTTCGTTAGTTCGCTGCGCACTCTGATATAAATTACAATCCACCAAAAGTTACAGTTGAAACCTAACCAGACTTGTCCTCCCATTTTAGCTTCCAAATCCATATACATTTTTTTTTTAACGAAATAATTTAAGAAAAATTAACATAATATCATCGAAAATACCATTTTAGTGGTCACTACCAATCACTAGAGTTTTGAATTCATGAGCAAATAAATAATCAAGCTTTAGAATCAAGAATAAATGGCTATCAAGCTTGGAAATCAAGAACAAAAGAACAAGAAAGGTTTGAAATTAATAACAAACGAATCTCAAGTTTTTTGTTTTTTGTTTTTTTTGGAATCCAAAATAAAGGAACAATCAAGTCTTGAATTCCATAACAAACCCATATCAAGCTTTAGAATCAAAATAAGAAACAATCAAAGCTTGAAATCAAGAACAAAGTAACAATCGAATCTTGGAGTCAATAACAAAGACATATCAAACTTTGTAATCAGGAACTAATAAGTCTCAAGTTTCGAACTCAAAAATAAATAGTAATCAAGTATTGAAATCAATAATAAACGAATATCAAGTTTTGGAACCGAGAACGAAGGAATATCAAGTATTGAAGTCAAGAGCAATTGAATGTCAAATCTTGAAATCAATAACCAATAAATATCAAGTATTGAATATCGAAAATAATTGAATCACAAAGGTAGAATCAATAACAAACGAATATCAAATTTAGATACCAAGAACAAATGGATCATTAAGCTTAGGAAATTAAGGACAAGAAAACAATCAAGTCTCGAGATCAATAACAACGGATATCAAGCTTGGAATCAGAGATAAAGTAACAATCATATATTGGAATTGATAACAAATGACTATCAAGGTTTGAAATCAATGACAAAGACAAGATAAAGAGAAAACACCTCTCCCTTGAAAACTAGGATTTCAGGGGCATACCAAAAGGATTTGGTGGTCACCCACTCATAACACAGCTTAGAACAAATAATATTTAAGTTCGGGAATCAAGAGCAAAGGAGAAATCAAGAGAAAAACACATCTCTTTTGTAAACTAGGGTTTGAAGGCATAAGAAAAGATTTAGGGTTTACCCAACCATAATATATTTTGGAACAAGGTAGTATTATCCAGAATGGCAAGACATGATGATTCCCTAGCAAGTAGATATAAATTAGAGTCAAAGATTACATATAAATAAACCCTACTAGTATCCCCTTATTTTCCCGTAGGCAAGTTAACATATACAGTAAGTTCTATTTCCTCGAAACCCAATCCCAATTCCACAGCGTACGCAGTACGTAGAAAAGAATAAGTCGCATAGGAATCCAATATAATTCGGGCCCAAAAATTGTAGAGAAGAGCAATACCTTCAACCACGGCGTTGGAGGCATCTTCCTCCGGTTGAGTCAAAGCAAAAACCCTTCCTTGATTGGCGCCGCCGGGGGCTTGAGTTTGTAACGGTCTCTGTGGTGGTAGTGGTGGTCATAGCGGTGGCCTGTTTGCATTCACTCGCCCAGTTGCTTGGTTGGTCTTGGTAGAAAGCAATGGACAATTATCTATGAAGTTCCCAACACCTCCATAGGCAAAACATCGGCGTGCATCCGTGCCTATTCTCTCTGGTACGCCTCCCGCTCCTCGAGCTATCTGAGGTCTCTACTGTGCTGGCCTTTGTAGAGGTGGCTTGTTTGCTGGTACTCGCTTGGTTGCTTGCTTGGTCATTGGGGGAAACGAGGGGCATCTATGTTTGAAGTGTCCATACTCTCTGCATGCAAAGCATTTGCGCGGGTCCATGCCTGCTCTCGTCTGAGTAATTCCATCTTCTCCAATTGTTTGAAGTCTTTGTTCAACCGCGTCCACGTACACGTCCACGTCCACGTTCACGAGATATTGTATTCTCGAATTCAGAGTGTAACCAGCTTCTCGCGGATGGAAGGCCTCAAATCTTGTTCAAAGCGTTTAGCCCTCCTTGCCTTAGAACGCATCCCAAGCCTCATAGTGAAGCATCAGTGTAGACATCATAGCCTTCCCCACTGCTCAGAATAATGAGGATAGGTGCCGTTGTCAACTTCTCCTTCAAGGTGCGGAAAGCTAGTTCACACGCTTGAGTCCACAAAAATTTCTCCCCCTTCTTTGTAAGGCGAGTCATCGGCATCGCAAGCTTGGAGAACCCTTCCACAAATCTACGATAATAACCGGCTAACCCCAAGAAACTCCGTACTTCCGTTACGTTCTTCGGTGGTTCCCATTTCATCACGACCTCAATCTTTGCGGGATTAACCGCTACTCTTTGCTCGGACACAACATGGCCAAGGAACTTCACTTCCTTCATCCAAAACTCACACTTGCTCATCTTAAAAACATCTAAGTGAACCTTATCTCCACACATCCAAATTGGGTTATAACATCTCCTTGACTTCCAAAAATATAAGCAATACTAATATTAGAAGAGAATACTTAGAGTTGACAAGACACCAACTCGTAATCAAATTTTATATCGTTATCCATCAAAATAATTCAATTAACATGGGGGTGTCTTTAAATCAAAGCCTAAATAGAGAGGAAGCTTGTGTAAGGATAAATCCTTCAGAGTCTAAGAAGAAAAACACGACATTTTGGCTATCCCAGGAATACCACAGCGCAGATTTTGACCCATTTCAAAGAATAAACTGATTTGACTCAGGTATTTCTAGCATATGTGGCCTATATGGTTGGGAAGATATACGAGTTAGGATTCCAACAAAAATGACGGTGCACCATTTGGACTTTCCTACAAAGAGTTATGATCGAATTAGTGAAAGGTAGTCTGCCGGACTGCTTGGTTCTTCTATGCTTGTCTAACTCGAGTTTGGGTGTCTTTTGTCACAAATCCTATGTCATACCTATCTTCAATATAGATAATGTCACTTGCATAAAGATTTATGCCTAGCATTATTCATTAACCAAAACCAAATTACCATTCTTCTTCTAGAATCATCCATAACGACATGATATAGAACAAGCATATCCATCACAATTTTCTTCAATTCTTCTAATCTAGCTAATTCATGAATTTGAACGAATAATTAATTCATAACCTAACTAAACAACCCATCACACTTATCTTATCAACATATCACTTCAAATGACTTCAAGTCTAGAGTTTCTTTAACCTAACCTAATAATCCAGTGATAGTCCACAACCTACAGCTCTCATGTAAGACCTAATTCCTAAGCTCTGATACCAACTTTGTAACACCCCAAATACCACCCTGGACGGCATTACATTCTAAAACCATTTATACCATGAGAGCAACTAATAAAAACCCATAAATAACAGGGGGTCCTTAATTTAACAAAACTTGGGCAGAGTCTCCTTTGTTCGGGGAGCTCTACCCAAAACACAACCTGTGCAATTATACTACATTGACCACACCGGGTCCATTGATTCATAAAAATACTTACAACATTATCCAAAAGAATATGCCAAACAATGACATCTACATCCCAAAATAATTAAACTACACTTGGCAGCCGAAACATAAAAATAATGTTAGACTTTACATTGCCTCAAAAGGAACTTCCTAGTTTATCACAAAAGAAAATAGAACACTAAGCATCTCCCTCGGGATCTACGTTCCCTTCTATGGGAGCTTTCCAATGTCCCGACTCGTCAGTTCCGAGCTCCTCCTCTAGACAAGACCTGAAATATGTTGTTTGTAGGGGGTGAGCACTAGGCTCTGTAGCAACATTCCTCCCAAACTTGAACAAGGTTTTAGAAAAACATAGAAAAGCGGTCGGTCTCATTTTACAAATAGCATATGTAATTTTTGAAGTAAAACTTGGACATTTTAAACAGATCTCAAGTTTACGAACAACAATAAAGTTAAACGGAGAGGTGAAACCAATTACCAACCATGAGCCATACAATTTCCAAAAGTAAACCAATAACCCACATCGGATATAATATTGTCCTTTTTGGCATGAGCATCCTTACAAGGAACCTCTCATCCTCAAGGTTTTGTTTCTTTGGTATGAGCATCCTTACAAGGAACCTCTCACCCTCAATGTTTTGTTTCTTTGGTATGAGCATCCTTACAAGGAACCTCTCACCCTCAATGTTTTGTTTCTCAAGCATCCTTACAAGGAACCTCTTGAGAAGGAATGAGCATCCTTACAAGGAACCTCTCACTCATGTTCATCCAAACACCATACAAGAAATACCATACCAACAATTTTCTCAAATAACAAACAATTCCACAAATCCCCCAATTTATCATAATTTCCCCAAATCCACAATTCTCACAAGTGATATTTCGATAGAGCAATTTAAGAAAACACATACGAGAGATCATTCACAATATCATTTTAATTCCCAACACCAAGCACTAGAGTTTTCAAAACCAAGATTGAGTGAATATAGAGAGGAAATCCATATTTCTCAAAAACTAGGATTGAGAGCAAAAACAAGAGATTTAGTAGTTACCCAACCATAACATTGTTTAAAAGATGATAATATTTGCATAGACATCAAGAATCAAAGGTTTCCTAACATACATCTAGGATTTTAAGTCAAAAGATACATATACACACACACACACACATATATATATATAGCCCTAGCCTCAATGAACAAGAGTGAGAGAAAACCCCTACCTTGAAATCAAGAATTTCAAACCAAAGCCCAAGCTTTAGAGACCCTCTTTCTCCCTTTTCTTCTTCCCTTTACCTTCTCCTAGGGCTCTAAGAGATGTGGCTTGAGAGTGAAATGTATGAAATGAGAGAAAATGTAGTGTAAATGGGGTTTTAAACCCAGCTAGATCGTTTCATTATCTGGGCATAACTCTCTCATATGAGCTCCGATTGAGATGATTCAAGATAATATGGAACGCTAAGAAAGAGTTCTACAACTTTCATGATTTGAGTTTTGAGAGATATTGACTGCATCAAGGTCGAAATCGAGCTTGAAGTTGCAGCCAGTGCACAGTTCACGTGCACTGTTCACAACTGTTTCATCCCCCCCTTTTTTTTTTTTTCATTTCCAATCCATTCCTAAGCCAACCAAATCCATCCCAAATCTCTCCAAAACATATTTCTACACCAAACCTATTTAATACAAGTTATGGGACCTAAAATTTCATATTTTCACTTATTAAAACTAAATTTCAACTATTATTTCCACTAACATTTTAAATCTTTACTTTTCCAATCTACCAAATTCAAACACACATCACTACACATATCCACATTTTACAACAAATATTTATTATATATCAATATACATATATAAAAGAAAATGCGGGGTGTTACAATCCACCCCCCTTAAAGAAAGTTTCGTCCTCGAAACTTACCTCAAGTAGCGAACAAATATGGATACTTCTCCCACATTTCTTGCTCCGGTTCCCATGTAGCTTCCGCCACTCCATGGTGTTGCCACAAAACCTTCACCAATCTGATACTTTGTTGCGAAACGCTTTTTCCTTGGCATCAAGAATTTCTACCAGTTGCTCTTCGTAGGTTGCTCCATCTTGAATTTCAATCTCCTCAAAGTTCACGACTGGAATTGCATCCGAGTAACACGTCCTCAACATCGACACGTAAAACACGCCATGTACTCCAGATAGCTGGGCTGGTAGTCGAAGTTGATACGCCGCATTGCCTACCGCTTTGATCATTTCAAACGGTCCGGTATATCTTGGCGCTAACTTCTCCTTCTTGCCGAATCGAAACACGCCCTTCTTGTGTGACACCTTGGGAAACATGTAATCTCCCACTTTGAATTCCAAGGATCTTCGTCTGTGGTCCGCATAGCTCTTTTGTCTACTTTGCGTCGTGCGTAGCCTCTCTCGGATGAGTTGAATTTTCTCCGTAGTTTCCCCATTGTAGTCCTTACTTCGTTAGTTCGCTGCGCACTCTGATATAAATTACAATCCACCAAAAGTTACAGTTGAAACCTAACCAGACTTGTCCTCCCATTTTAGCTTCCAAATCCATATACATTTTTTTTTTAACGAAATAATTTAAGAAAAATTAACATAATATCATCGAAAATACCATTTTAGTGGTCACTACCAATCACTAGAGTTTTGAATTCATGAGCAAATAAATAATCAAGCTTTAGAATCAAGAATAAATGGCTATCAAGCTTGGAAATCAAGAACAAAAGAACAAGAAAGGTTTGAAATTAATAACAAACGAATCTCAAGTTTTTTGTTTTTTGTTTTTTTTGGAATCCAAAATAAAGGAACAATCAAGTCTTGAATTCCATAACAAACCCATATCAAGCTTTGGAATCAAAATAAGAAACAATCAAAGCTTGAAATCAAGAACAAAGTAACAATCGAATCTTGGAGTCAATAACAAAGACATATCAAACTTTGTAATCAGGAACTAATAAGTCTCAAGTTTCGAACTCAAAAACAAATAGTAATCAAGTATTGAAATCAATAATAAACGAATATCAAGTATTGAATATCGAAAATAATTGAATCACAAGGGTAGAATCAATAACAAACGAATATCAAATTTAGATACCAAGAACAAATGGATCATTAAGCTTAGGAAATTAAGGACAAGAAAACAATCAAGTCTCGAGATCAATAACAACGGATATCAAGCTTGGAATCAGAGATAAAGTAACAATCATATATTGGAATTGATAACAAATGACTATCAAGGTTTGAAATCAATGACAAAGACAAGATAAAGAGAAAACACATCTCCCTTGAAAACTAGGATTTCAGGGGCATACCAAAAGGATTTGGTGGTCACCCACCCATAACACAGCTTAGAACAAATAATATTTAAGTTCGGGAATCAAGAGCAAAGGAGAAATCAAGAGAAAAACACATCTCCTTTGTAAACTAGGGTTTGAAGGCATAAGAAAAGATTTAGGGTTTACCCAACCATAATATATTTTGGAACAAGGTAGTATTATCCAGAATGGCAAGACATGATGATTCCCTAGCAAGTAGATATAAATTAGAGTCAAAGATTACATATAAATAAACCCTACTAGTATCCCCTTATTTTCCCGTAGGCAAGTTAACATATACAGTAAGTTCTATTTCCTCGAAACCCAATCCCAATTCCACAGCGTACGCAGTACGTAGAAAAGAATAAGTCGCATTGGAATCCAATATAATTCGGGCCCAAAAATTGTAGAGAAGAGCAATACCTTCAACCACGGCGTTGGAGGCATCTTCCTCCGGTTGAGTCAAAGCAAAAACCCTTCCTTGATTGGCGCCGCCGGGGGCTTGAGTTTGTAACGGTCTCTGTGGTGGTAGTGGCGGTCATAGCGGTGGCCTGTTTGCATTCACTCGCCCAGTTGCTTGGTTGGTCTTGGTAGAAAGCAATGGACAATTATCTATGAAGTTCCCAACACCTCCATAGGCAAAACATCGGCGTGCATCCGTGCCTATTCTCTCTGGTACGCCTCCCGCTCCTCGAGCTATCTGAGGTCTCTACTGTGCTGGCCTTTGTAGAGGTGGCTTGTTTGCTGGTACTCGCTTGGTTGCTTGCTTGGTCATTGGGGGAAACGAGGGGCATCTATGTTTGAAGTGTCCATACTCTCTGCATGCAAAGCATTTGCGCGGGTCCATGCCTGCTCTCGTCTGAGTAATTCCATCTTCTCCAATTGTTTGAAGTCTTTGTTCAACCGCGTCCGCGTCCACGTCCACGTCCACGTACACGTCCACATCCACGTTCACGAGATCTTGTATTCTCGAATTCAGAGTGTAACCAGCTTCTCGCGGATGGAAGGCCTCAAATCTTGTTCAAAGCGTTTAGCCCTCCTTGCCTTAGAACGCATCCCAAGCCTCATAGTGAAGCATCAGTGTAGACATCATAGCCTTCCCCACTGCTCAGAATAATGAGGATAGGTGCCGTTGTCAACTTCTCCTTCAAGGTGCGGAAAGCTAGTTCACACGCTTGAGTCCACAAAAATTTCTCCCCCTTCTTTGTAAGGCGAGTCATCGGCATCGCAAGCTTGGAGAACCCTTCCACAAATCTACGATAATAACCGGCTAACCCCAAGAAACTCCGTACTTCCGTTACGTTCTTCGGTGGTTCCCATTTCATCACGACCTCAATCTTTGCGGGATTAACCGCTACTCTTTGCTCGGACACAACATGGCCAAGGAACTTCACTTCCTTCATCCAAAACTCACACTTGCTCATCTTAAAAACATCTAAGTGAACCTTACCTCCACACATCCAAATTGGGTTATAACATCTCCTTGACTTCCAAAAATATAAGCAATACTAATATTAGAAGAGAATACTTAGAGTTGACAAGACACCAACTCGTAATCAAATTTTATATCGTTATCCATCAAAATAATTCAATTAACATGGGGGTGTCTTTAAATCAAAGCCTAAATAGAGAGGAAGCTTGTGTAAGGATAAATCCTTCAGAGTCTAAGAAGAAAAACACGACATTTTGGCTATCCCAGGAATACCACAGCGCAGATTTTGACCCATTTCAAAGAATAAACTGATTTGACTCAGGTATTTCTAGCATATGTGGCCTATATGGTTGGGAAGATATACGAGTTAGGATTCCAACAAAAATGACGGTGCACCATTTGGACTTTCCTACAAAGAGTTATGATCGAATTAGTGAAAGGTAGTCTGCCGGACTGCTTGGTTCTTCTATGCTTGTCTAACTCGAGTTTGGGTGTCTTTTGTCACAAATCCTATGTCATACCTATCTTCAATATAGATAATGTCACTTGCATAAAGATTTATGCCTAGCATTATTCATTAACCAAAACCAAATTACCATTCTTCTTCTAGAATCATCCATAACGACATGATATAGAACAAGCATATCCATCACAATTTTCTTCAATTCTTCTAATCTAGCTAATTCATGAATTTGAACGAATAATTAATTCATAACCTAACTAAACAACCCATCACACTTATCTTATCAACATATCACTTCAAATGACTTCAAGTCTAGAGTTTCTTTAACCTAACCTAATAATCCAGTGATAGTCCACAACCTACAGCTCTCATGTAAGACCTAATTCCTAAGCTCTGATACCAACTTTGTAACACCCCAAATACCACCCTGGACGGCATTACATTCTAAAACCATTTATACCATGAGAGCAACTAATAAAAACCCATAAATAACAGGGGGTCCTTAATTTAACAAAACTTGGGCAGAGTCTCCTTTGTTCGGGGAGCTCTACCCAAAACACAACCTGTGCAATTATACTACATTGACCACACCGGGTCCATTGATTCATAAAAATACTTACAACATTATCCAAAAGAATATGCCAAACAATGACATCTACATCCCAAAATAATTAAACTACACTTGGCAGCCGAAACATAAAAATAATGTTAGACTTTACATTGCCTCAAAAAGAACTTCCTAGTTTATCACAAAAGAAAATAGAACACTAAGCATCTCCCTCGGGATCTACGTTCCCTTCTATGGGAGCTTTCCAATGTCCCGACTCGTCAGTTCCGAGCTCCTCCTCTAGACAAGACCTGAAATATGTTGTTTGTAGGGGGTGAGCACTAGGCTCTGTAGCAACATTCCTCCCAAACTTGAACAAGGTTCTAGAAAAACATAGAAAAGCGGTCGGTCTCATTTTACAAATAGCATATGTAATTTTTGAAGTAAAACCTGGACATTTTAAACAGATCTCAAGTTTACGAACAACAATAAAGTTAAACGGAGAGGTGAAACCAATTACCAACCATGAGCCATACAATTTCCAAAAGTAAACCAATAACCCACATCGGATATAATATTGTCCTTTTTGGCATGAGCATCCTTACAAGGAACCTCTCAGCCTCAAGGTTTTGTTTCTTTGGTATGAGCATCCTTACAAGGAACCACTCACCCTCAATGTTTTGTTTCTTTGGTATGAGCATCCTTACAAGGAACCTCTCACCCTCAATGTTCTGTTTCTCAAGCATCCTTACAAGGAACCTCTTGAGAAGGAATGAGCATCCTTACAAGGAACCTCTCACTCATGTTCATCCAAACATCATACAAGAAATACCATACCAACAATTTTCTCAAATAACAAACAATTCCACAAATCCCCCAATTTATCACAATTTCCCCAAATCCACAATTCTCACAAGTGATATTTCGATAGAGCAATTTAATAAAACACATACGAGAGATCATTCACAATATCATTTTAATTCCCAACACCAAGCACTAGAGTTTTCAAAACCAATATTGAGTGAATATAGAGAGGAAAATCCATATTTCTCAAAAACTAGGATTGAGAGCAAAAACAAGAGATTTAGTAGTTACCCAACCATAACATTGTTTAAAACATGATAATATTTGCATAGACATCAAGAATCAAAGGTTTCCTAACATACATCTAGGATTTTAAGTCAAAAGATACATATACACACACACACACATATATATATATATAGCCCTAGCCTCAATGAACAAGAGTGAGAGAAAACCCCTACCTTGAAATCAAGAATTTCAAACCAAAGCCCAAGCTTTAGAGACTCTCTTTCTCCCTTTTCTTCTTCCCTTTACCTTCTCCTAGGGCTCTAAGAGATGTGGGTTGAGAGTGAAATGTATGAAATGAGAGAAAATGTAGTGTAAATGGGGTTTTAAACCCAGCTACATCGTTTCGTTATCTGGGCATAACTCTCTCATCCGAGCTCCGATTGAGATGATTCAAGATGATATGGAACGCTAAGAAAGAGTTCTACAACTTTCATGATTTGAGTTTTGAGAGATATTGACTGCATCAAGGTCGAAATCGAGCTTGAAGTTGCAGCCAGTGCATAGTTCACGTGCACTGTTCACAGCTGTTTCATCCCCCTTTTTTTTTTTTTTTCATTTCCAATCCATTCCTAAGCCAACCAAATCCATCCCAAATCTCTCCAACACATATTTCTACACCAAACCTATTTAATACAAGTTATGGACCCTAAAATTTCATATTTTCACTTATTAAAACTAAATTTCAACTATTATTTCCACTAACATTTTAAATCTTTACTTTTCCAATCTACCAAATTCAAACACACATCACTACACATATCCACATTTTACAACAAATATTTATTATATATCTATATACATATATAAAAGAAAATGCGGGGTGTTACAGCTTGGTTGGGTTGTTTGTGATGCACATGAGTGAGAGGTTCCATGTAAGGATGCTCACCCCTTCTCAAGAGGTTCCCGGTAAGGATGCTTGATAAATAAGTCCGTTATAGTGAGAGGTTCCTTGTAAGGATGCTCACCCCCTTCCCAAGAGGTTCCCGGTAAGGATGCTTGGGAAACAATGTAGTGATTGGTGAGAGGTTCCATGTAAGGATGCTCATCCATTCTCAAGAGGTTCCCGGTAAGGATGCTTGAGAATCAAAGGTGACCTAAAAGGGGGTGGAGGTTACCACAAAGTATGCCACCTACCAAAAGAATTGTTGGGAATTGTTTATGGCCATTAATGATTATTAATTGTATGTGATGTTCGTTTATTCATTTAAGTAATGTTTTTTTAATAAACTTGAGATCCTTTTTTTTTATGTCACCGCTTTATTTCAAATTATGTATCTATGTTATGTTAAAAATGAGACCGACCGTTTTAAATGATTTTCTAAACCTTGTATGGGTTTGGGAGAATTTTTCTACAGAGCTTCGTGCTCACCCCCTACCGCTAACATTTTTCAGATTACCCGCTTGAGGAGGACGTAAGGGTCGAGGAGCCCGCTACTTGGGAGACTCCACTTGACGGGGGTGTGGATCCCGAGGTGGACGCATAGAGCGACCTGCTTTCCTTTTGTACTAGACTAGGAACATTGTGTAGTCTAGCTTCTTTTGGTTATTCCGCTGCGCTACTTTAATTAATTTTTTTGAGATGTAATAGCAATGACTTGGGCTTATTATTTTGGATAATGTTGTAAATATTTTATGGATAAATGGACCCGGTGTGGTCAATGTAGTATAATTGCACAAGTTGTATTTTGGGTAGAGCTCCCCGAACAAAGGAGACTCTGCCCGAATTTCGTTAAATTAAGGACCCCCGGTTATTTATGGATTTTTATTAGTTGCTCTCATGGTATAAATGGTTTTAGAATGTAATGCCGTCCAGGGTGGTATTTGGGGCGTTACACTTGGTTATCCTGAGATCGAACTTTTATTGTTTATGTAATTTGGGAGATGTTGGTTTAGAAAAGAAAAGAAAAAAAGAGTTTTACATACTTGTGAATATTTGCATTAGATGTCTTGCTGAAAAAAAAGAAAAGAAAAAAAAAAAGTTGAAAAAAAAAAAGAAAGACAATATGTCTAGCTGTGAAAAAAAAAGAGAAAAAAATAGCAAGCATGTGTTTGAAAAGAAAAAAAAATATGAGCAAGTGATGTAAATTGTGCTTCTAAAGGATGGAGAGTGAAAGACTATGGAAAGAAGTTTGGTTGTGTAATGTACATGTTCTCTCGGGATAGTCTTTTGAATTCCTGAATATCCTTCGTTTCAAAACCCTAATCCCAAGGCCCCATTACAACCTTAAATAAAGACCTATTTCATCTCAAGAGTGTATTGATGGATGCATGACTTGTGTGAATAAGGAAGATAGTGGTGATTATTTATTTATTGTGTTGATTTCCTTTCATGAGATTATGTCAAATCATTTTCTTTTGGATTACAATTATTTTAATGGAACATGTGAGCATTATTTTGTTTTGATTTAAATATCTTCTTCTCACATGTGATATTTGAGGGAATAGTCAATATAATCTGAGAGAATCTTTTATGAGTGAATTATCTTGTGAGATTTGACATTGAGACGAATAGTTGATAGTTGTAGAGGTGATTATCGGATAAATTATTGACTTGGTATAGTTAATTCACACTACACACGATTTTATATGAGAACATGATAAGTGCATACATTTATATAGCGTAGAGTTCTATATTTTTGCTTTGCATGTGCTTATAAAAAGGATTATAGTTTAGAATTCTTATATTGTGGTAGCAATTTGTGTTATAAAATTATTATTCAGATATTTGATCAGATGTTGATGTTTGTGGGTATCATCTCTGGAAACCCTCACGAGACTATACTTGTCCACTAGGGGGAACCTAGGGGTTTAAAGGCTTGTTGCATATGCTAAATGCAATCGTGAGTCTTACGAAAGTGGATTTGTATTTTATTTTATTAGGTTATTTTGTTTTTAGTTTTTAGATTTTGGGATCCATGTATTACTAGGGACTAGTAATATTCAGGTTGGAGGGTGTGATTAACCATCAAAAGTGTTATTTTATTATATTTAATAATTGGTTAATTGCATATTATTTGTGATTAAATGTGTTAAATTCCTTGATTTTCTAATTTGATACTTTTTTTAGTTGTTTGGTTTATTTTGCAGGTAAATTGGTTGATTTAAAGTAATAATGGATAATGCAAGTGAAACAATCACTAGAGGAAGAATTATAACTGATAAGGATTGAAGAGTCAAGATTGAGATAGGAAGACTTGAAGATAAATCCGCAATTTAATCCTTATAAGAGTCCAAGTTAGAAAAAAACTCATTTAAAGTTGGATTAGGAAAGTTTCCTAGAAGATAAGGATTTGACACGTCTTCAGTATTTCAGTCATAAATTTTTATTCTAATATCGGATTTATCTGATATTTGTGGGGTTGGAAAGAAGACTTCAAGGGCTACAAAAGTGTATTTCACGAAAATTTCGTGATTCAGCCTCTAAATATGCCAAATTCAAGCTCGAAGTCTGGACATATTATGTACCCGCGGGCCCAAAGATTTATGCACGCGATTTAACCTTACAATACTCCTTTTTGGGAAAGGAATTCCTTCCAACCTGTACTTAGGATTTATTTTATTATAAATAAGGGTTCTCATTTATTGACAGAAATAATGAGGGATTAGGATACAGATTATTTATTCTTTTTTCCATCTTTTTATTTTTAGTTCGTCATGTCTGGCTAGAAGGCTAAGCTAGGGTTAGGGAAGAACCTCTCAATGAAGTACGGTAATGTTATTGACTTTGTGCTTAATGATTTATGATGTTTTGTTAATTTAACTTCTGATTTTTTAGCAAAGTTTTTATTCTGTAAAAACTCCTGAGTTGTTGTGCCACGTACATCAATTGCTTGAGTTTCCCTGCGAATAAATAACTGGTTATTCCATGCTTGAGGTAATTAACATTATTTCATAAAATAATATAATTGGATGATTATTCAGGTTCCTGAATAATCTTTTGATTGTAACATTTGGTTTTCTTACTTGATTTGTTACTTGAATCAACTGACATCTGATTTGTGTTTCAAGTTAAGTTTTGAGTCTTCAATCATTATTGTATGAAATTGAGAGGGAGTACCTGATGCTCTAGTATTTTTATTACTGTTTTAATTATTAAAATCAATTGTTTTCATTCAACAACTCTCCAAACAAACTCTTTCCTTTTAAGTTATTTTTTAGTATTCGTGTGATTATATTCTTTTCACAATTCCCTGTGGTTCGACCTCAGACTTCCGAGTATTATATTACTTCGCACAACCTGCACTTGGGTGATCAATTCTAAAGTTGAAGCACACATATTTCACATCACTGCTTAGTGGTAGACACTGCAGACACTTGCTTTATTTTTTTCATTTCTAAAGCTTCAAGCTTTCAAGAAAAAGTAGTCATTATGGCCCTTAGGTCATCATCTTCTTTTAACACATACTTCTCTGCTTGGCATGTGGATCACTTGGTTTCAACAGTGTTCGGAGAGGCCGATTACCACATTTAGGAACTCTCAGAAATGGTATCAAAGAACTTGAATGCCTCCTCGGGACTCTTACTCATAAATTCTCCTTGGGCCATCATTTCAACAAACTGACGTAGTGCAGATGGGAGGGCATCATAGAAAAAACCTACTAGAGTTCAACTCTCAAATGCGTGATGCGGGCAAGCTTGGAGAAGATCCTTAAATCTCTCCCAACATTGATAAAAAAAATTTCTCTTCTTTTACAGAAAAATTCATGATTTGATGTCTCAATGCATTAGTGCGATGCACAAGAAAAAACTTTTTGAAAAATTTAGTTTGTAAAACTTGCCAACTCGGAATAGATTGGGTTTTTAAAGAGTTTATCCTTCAAAGAGAAAGGAAAAAGTTTGAACTAGGCCATTTTAGAATTATCTTGCAAAGCAGCACAAACTTCCTCAAATTATTTAACAAACAAGTATGGGTTTTCAGACTCTAGACCATGAAACTGTGGTAAAAGTTGTATTGTTCCTACCTTAATGTTCAAATTTGGAGCATTAGTGGGAAAAGCAAAACGTGTCAACCGGGCCATTTTAGAATTATCTTGCAAAGCACCACAAACTTCCTCCAATTCTTCAAGAAGCAAGTATGGGTTTTCAGAGTCCAGACTATGAAACTGTGGTAAAAGCTATACAATTCCTGCCATAATGTTGAAACTTGGAGCATTAGTGGGAAAATCAAAACGTTACGGGAGACTTGTGCGTGCGGGATGCAAATATTCTCTTAAAGGTCATACATTTTGAACTACATCATGTTCCCGTAGATGATTATGAGTCATGCATAATTCAAATGATGATTTTGACGATGAACATGATGGAGATGAAGGATTAGACTGATTTACAGACCCTACTGATGACCTAACAGACATAAACAATGAAAATGCAACAAACAGTGAATATACATAAAATACAAACTAAAAAACTTCCCTGTTCGTTTTGAAATCATCGTAACTCCTCGACAACAACGCAAATAACTTGAACTGACTAGAATAATGTCGTACACCCAAGTATAAGTGGTCAAATTGTAATATATTTCTCAGTTTAAGCCCGAGGTGGAACCCACAGTGAGCTAAATGTTGGGATTCAAAACAGAAACGGTAAAATTGGTGTGAACGTAGTGTGCAATGGAATAGCTTGTGGTGTGAGCTTAGAACAATTAAATAAACTTTAATTAAAATTTTGAAAAGAAAATAATTAAAAAGGTACCCTTCAGTGCGGGGATTCTGCATGCAGTATATTGTCTCAGTTATTGGAAATGCCACCTTACAACAAAACTAACTCCCATTTTACTGGAAAGTCAACCGGTAGCTTTGTTGTATATTGAACCATAACATAGCAACTGATTAGGTTAGCACCTTACCACTTCTCAATGTGGTAATTGCTTGGACCTGACTCATAGATGGTTCAGAAAACACAACATTAGCCTGGTTTTCACTTTGTGGGGGTTTTGGTTGGGATGGGAATTTTCACTTCTCTGATGTGCTCAAGGATTGGGTCAATTTGGCTAGAAGACTCTTGATATCTTCAATACTCTGTGAAGTTTGAGCTTTGAAATCATTAAATGCATGGGTGGTCTGAGTATTGAAACTCATTTGACTCTGAATTAATTGGTTCATAGTGTATTCTAGACTCCTTTTATGTGGGGGTTGAGAAGGCTGATATGCCTGTTGAGTCTGTGGTTGACCAGAGGGTGGACCTAGGGGTTAACTCACAGGTTGTGTATTTTTTCAACTGAAATTCGAGTGATTCTGCCACCCTGGGTTTTAGGTTTTAGAATAAGGATTGGAATAAGGTTTTTTAAAATTTGAAATGGCATTAGATTGTTCCATCAAGACCTCTTTGAATGCTGGGATGCTGGGACATTCTCCTGTGAGATGTCTTGAGAATGCACATATTTCACATGACTGCTCAATTGTAGACACTGCAGACATTTACTTAATTTTTTTCATTTCTAAAGCTTCAAGCTTTGAAGACAAGGTAGTCATTCTGGCCCTTAGGTCATCATCTTCTTTTTACCTATACTTCGCTCCTTGGCATGTGGATGACTTGGTTTCAACAATGTTTGGAGAGGCCGAGTCCCAGATTTGGGAACTCTCATAAATGGTTTCAATGAGCTTGAATGCCTCCTCGGGACTATTACTCATAAATTCTCCCTGGGCCATCATTTCAAAAAACTGATGAAGTGCAGATGGGAGGGCATTGTAGAAAAAACATAATAGAGTCCACCTATCAAATGCATGATGCGAGCAAGCTTGGAGAAGATCCTTAAATCTCTCCCAACATTGATTAAAAATTTTCCCTTCTTTTATTGAAAAATTCATGATTTGACATCTCAATGCATTAGTGCGATGCAGAGGAAATTTTTTTTTGAAAAATTTAGTTTGCAAAAGTTGCCAACTTGGAATACATTGGGTTTTAAAAGAATTTAGCCACAGTTTAGCTTTATCATTCAAAGAGAAAGGAAAAAGTTTCAACCGGGCCATTTTAGAATTATCTTGCAAAGCAGCACAAACTTCCTCAAATTCTTCAACAAGCAAGTATGGGTTTTCAGACTCTTGACCATGAAACTGTGGTAAAAGCTGTATTGTTCCTGCCTTAATGTTGAGATTTGGAGCATTAGTGGGAAAAGCAAAAAATTACGGGAGACTCGTGCGTGCGGGATGCAAATATTCTCTTAAAGGCCAGACATTTTGAACTACATCATGTTCCCGTATATGATTATGAGCCATGCTTAATTCAAATGATGCTTTTGACGATGAAGATGATGGAAATGAAGGATTAGACTGATTTAAAGACCCTACTGATGACTTAACACACATGAACAATGAAAATGCAACAAACAGTGAATATACATATAATACAAACTAAACAACTATTCGTTTTGAAATCACCGTAACTCCTCGGCAACAGCGCAAAAAGCTTGATCAGACTTGAATAGTGTTGTACACCCAAGTATAAGTGGTGAAAATTGTAATATATTTCTCGGTTTAAGCCTGAGGTCGAACCCACAGGGAGCTAAATGTTGGGATTCAAAATAGAAACGATAAAATTGTTGTGAACTTAGTGTACAATGGAATAGCTTTTGATGTGAGCTTATAACAATTAAATAAACTCTTAATTAAAGTTTTGGAAAGAGAATAATTAAAAAGGTACCCTTCAGTGCAGGGATTCCACATGCAGTATATTGTCTCAGTTATTGGAAATGCCACCTTACGACAAAACTAACTCCCATTTTACTGGAAAGTCAACCGGTAGCATAGATGTATATTGAACCATAACATAGCAACTGATTAGGTTAGCACCTTACCACTTCTCAATGTGGTAATTGCTTGGACCTGACTCAGAGTTGGTTCAGAAAACACAACATTAGCCTGGTTTTGACTTTGTGGGGATTTTGGTTGAGATTGGAATTTTAACTTCTCTTATGTGCTCAAGGATTGCATAAATTTGACTAGAAGACTCTTGATATCTTCAATAATCTGTGAAGTTTGAGCTGTGAAATCATTAAATGCATGGGTGGTCTGAGTATTGAAACTCATTTGACTCTAAATGAATTGGTTCATGGTGTCTTCTAGACTCCTTTTATGAGGGGGTTGAGAAGGCTGATATGACTATTGAGTCTGTGGTTGACTTGTGTAACGCCCCAAAACACCCCCTGGACGACATTACATTCTAAGACCATTCACAACATGAGAGCACTAATATAATTTCATCAATAAGAAAATTCTCCATTCATCATCCATAAAATTTACATCATTATCCCAAAAGAATAGACCCATTTTGGCCTTTACATTTCAAAAATCAACTAATGTAGCGCAGCGGAAATAACAAAAGAAAACTAGACTTTACAAGGTTTACAATGAATATCCTAGTCTAGAGCAAAAGTAAGAGACATCTCTAGATGTCCCACTCGGGATCCAAGTATCCCTCTAGTGAAGCCTCTCCATGGCCCGGCTCATGAGCACCGAGCTCATCCTCTGGCACAGAATCTGAAAAAAAATATTCAACGGCAGGGGGTGAGCACGAAGCTCTGTAGAAAAATCCTCCCAAACCCAAACAAGGTTTAGAAAAGTATATAAAACGGTCGGTCTCATTTCACAAATAACATCTATAACATTTGAAGTAAAATGAGGACA
Source organism: Ilex aquifolium (assembly GCA_951799425.1). Lineage (NCBI taxonomy): Eukaryota > Viridiplantae > Streptophyta > Magnoliopsida > Aquifoliales > Aquifoliaceae > Ilex > Ilex aquifolium. The sequence goes on along the minus strand of OX637410.1, from coordinate 7,148,817 downwards.
TTTAACAGATCTCAAGTTTAGATAGCAACAATAATTGAAATGAATAAATAAACAAAATATACCATTGATAATCCATTCTACCATAAACCGTTTCCAACAAGTTCTCGCGGAATCCCATACTTCCCGAAACTCTTGTCGAAACCATTTTTGGTACAATGCACGATAACCCACACTGTATGTCCGACACAACCCACGTTACTACACCGTTATCATTAGTGTTAGGAAATGTTCGTACCCACACGGCGTACAAAGACGTCTACCCACACCATGTGGTAGGAAAAGTTCATACCCGCGTGGCATACAAAGCCGTCTACCCACTACATGACACCCGGTCAATAGTAAACCTTGGTAGTATCGTACAACTACGCAAGAGATAACATATCAACAAACATCTCACATTACCAACAATACCATAAATCCCCCAATTTCTCAAGCAAGTTTTCATAAAATTCCATACATCCAACATGAGGCAATTTCCATAGAACAATGAAGGAAAATACAAGAGATCATCATAAACACCATTTTGTTGTTCAATAGGGAACACTAAAGTTTTTAAATCAAGAATAAAGGAAGAGTTCAAAAAGGAAAACTCATCACTCTTGAAAACTAGGGTTTTTCAAACAAGAGAGGAATTTCATGGGTATACAACCCTAACTTTGTGTAAACATAAAATCTTTGTCAAAAAGCCCAAGAGAAGATGATTTCCTAGCATATATCTACCATTGATAGCCAAAACATACATACATAAATACCCTAGCCTCAATGTAAGAGAGTGAGAGGAAACCCCTACTTTAATGTTCTTGGAAAAATTAGGGCTTTGATCTTGAATCAACCCTTCAATCCCTTGTTTTCTCTTGATCTGGTGTTTCTCTCTTTCTCTCTTCCTCTCTTATGTTTTCTAGGGTTTGGAGTGGTGTAAGGAAGGCTAAGGAGGTGACAAAATGTATTTATAGTGGAGGAAAAATCGAGGGTTCACGAACAGAAAAATTCGGATTTTTACAGTGGCTACCGGTAGCTGATTTTGGCTACCGGTAGCTCGGACACACGGGACCCTCGACTACCGGTTGGCTACCGGTAGCTGATTTTTACTGGACCATCGGCTACCGGTTGGCTACCGGTAGCTGATTTTGGCTACCGGTAGTCACTACCCAGATATTTTTCTACTTCCACTTCCAATTCATTTTTGACCCATTTAGAGGTCGAATTGGAAAATTTTCATTATATACACTTTTGTAGCTCTAGATGTCTACTATCTACTGTCCAAATTTCAGGTCATTTGGAATTAAGACTAAAAATTTATGTCCAAAGTACTAAGAAGTATTCAATACCCATTTTCCCCCAAATTCTCGCTAAAGTGTATTTTAACTCCAGGACACTTCCTAACTTCCAATACATCCATATTACCACTCCCAATGTTTTTCGACCTTCCGGATTCAATGGAATCATAATTTTGACCTACAAAATTTTAGAAACTTGTCTAATCACCCTTTCCAAGTTTAAACATCTTCGACACGTAACTTCCCAATCAAATTGTCTCCATAGCATTTATTCCTACGGTTTATTCTCATGTCACTACATATATCTACATCTTTACAAATATTGTTTACTATATATATATATATATATCTCTATACATATTGTAACACCCCGTATTTTTCTTTTATAGATATGTATATAAATATATATAGTAAATAATTGTTGAAAAAAAAAAAAATGGATATGAGTAGTGACGATAGGAATAAAAACTAGAGATGCGAATTGATTGGGAAGTTAAGCTTCGAAGATGTTTAAACTTGGAAAGGGTGAATAGACAAGTTTCTAAAGGTTTTTAGGTCAAAATAAGGTTTTCATTGAGTCCGGAAGATCGAAAAACCTTGGGAGAGGTAATATGAGGCGTATTATAAGTTAGGAAGTATTTTAGAGTTAAAACACATTTTAGAGAAAATTTGGGTATAAAGGATTTTGGACACTGTCTACTATTTCGATCATAACTTTTTATGCTTAATTCCAAATGACCTGAAATTTTTACAGTAGATATTAGACATCTAGGGCTACAAACGTGTATCTCATGAAAATTTTCCAATTCGACCTCTAAATGGGTCAAAAATGCATTGGAAGTGGAAGTAGAAAATCTGGGTAGTGACTACCGGTAGCCAAAATCAGCTACCGGTAGCCAATGGTCCAGTAAAAATCAGCTACCGGTAGCCAACCGGTAGTCGAGTGTCCAGTGTGTCCGAGCTACCGGTAGCCAAAATCAGCTACCGGTAGCCACTGTAAAAATCCGAAATTTTCTGTTCGCGAACTCTCGATTTTTCCCCCACTATAAATACATCCTCTCACCTCCTTAGCCTTCATTACACACCTTAAAACCCTAGAAAACATTAGAGAGAAAGAGGGGAAGAGAAAAACACAAGATCAAAGGTGAAAAACAAGGAATTATAGGGTTGATTCAAGATCAAAGCCCTAATTTTTTCAAGAACATTAAGGTAGGGGTTTTCTCTCACTCACTTACATTGAGGCTAGGGTATTTATACATGTATGTTTTGGCTACCAATGGTATCTATATGCTATGGAATCATCCTCTCTTAAGCTTTTTGGCAAAGATTACATGTTTTACACAAAGTTAGGGTTTAATACCCATCAAATCTTCTTTCTCGTTTTAAAAACCCTAATGTTTGGAGAGTGATGTATTTCCTTCCTAAATGCTTTCTTTATTATGGATTTCAAAACCTTAATGCTTTGTGTTGGGTAGAAAAAATGATGTTATTGTGATCTCATGTATTTTCGTAGTTGGTTGTGGAATTGTTATATGTTATATTTTGGGGACTTTGGTTGGATGATTGTAAATTGACATAATTGTTGGAATGATATGCTTGGTTGGGATTTGTGATGCACATGAGTGAGAGGTTCCTTGTAAGGATGCTCACCCCTTCCCAAGAGGTTCCTTCTAAGGATGCTTGGGAAATAATGAAGTGATTGGTGGGAGGTTTCTTGTAAGAATGCTCACCCATTCTCAAGAGGTTCCTTGTAAGGATGCTTGAGAATTAAAGATGATCTAAAGAACGGGGGTGGAGGTTGCCCTAAAGTATGCCACCTACCGAATGAATGGGAGTGGAGGTTGCCTTAAAGTATGCCACTTACCGGAAGAATGGGGGTGGAGGTTGCCTTAAAGTATGCCACCTACCTAAAGAATGGACTCTCAAGAGGTTCCTGGTAAGGATGCTTGAGAGTCAAAGATGACCTAAACGGGGGTGGAGGTTACCCTAAAGTATGCCACCTACCGAAAGAATTGTTGGAAATTGTTTATGGCAATTAATGGTGATTATATGTATGTGATACTCAATTGTTCATTTAAGTAATGTTTTTACATAAACTTGAGATCCTTTTTAAATGTCACTGCTTTATTTCAAATTACGTATCTATGTTATGTTAAAAATGAGACCGACCGTTTTAAATGCTTTTCTAAACCTTGTATGGGTTTGAGAGGAATGTCTCTACAGAGCTTTGTGCTCACCCCCTACCGCTAACATTTTTCAGATTACCCGCTTGAGGAGGACGCAAGGGTCAAGGAACCCGCCACTTGGGAGGCTCCACTCGAAGGGAATATAGATTCCGAGGTGGACCTATAGAGATATAGTTTCTTTTGTACTAGACTAGGACATTCTTTTGAAACACTGTGTAGTCTAGTTTCTTTTGTTTATTTCCGCTGCGCTATATTAGTTGATTTTTGGTATGTAAAGGCCAAGATGGGTCCATTCTTTTGGGATAATATTGTAAATTCTATGGATGATTTTATGAAGTCTTATTTATTGATGGATTATTTTAGTGCTCTCATGATGTAAATGGTTTTAGAATGTAATGCCGTCCAGGGTGTGTTTTGGGGTGTTACACATATATAAAAGAAAATTCGGGGCGTTACAACTTGAGAGTGGACCTGGTGGTTGACTCACAGGTTGTGTATTTTTCCATCTGAAATTCGGGTGATTCTGCCACCCTGGGTTATAGGTTTTAGAATAAGGATTGGAATAAGGTTTGTAAAAATTTGAAATGGCATTAGATTGTTCCATCTAGACCTCTTTGAATGTTGGAATGCTGGGACATTCTCCTATGGGATGTCTTTAAAATGCACATATTTCACATGACTGCTCAGTGGTAGACACTACAGACACTTCCTTCATTTTTTTCATTTCTAACGCTTCAAGCTTTCGAGACTAGGTAGTCATTCTGGCCCTTAGGTCATCATCTTCTTTTAACACATACTTCCCTCCTTGGCATGTAGATGACTTGGTTTCAACAATGTTTGGAGAGGCCGAGTCCCACATTTGGGAACTCTCATAAATGGTATCAAAGAACTTGAATGCCTCCTCGGGACTCTTACTCATAAATTCTCCCTCGGCCATCATTTCAACAAACTAACATAGTGCAGATGGGAGGGCATCATATAAAAAAACCTAATAGAGTCCAACTCTCAAATGCATGATGCGGGCAAGCTTGGAGAAGATCCTTAAATCTCTCCCAACATTGATAAAAAAATTTCCCTTCTTTTACAGAAAAATTCATGATTTGACGTCTCAATGCATTAGTGCGATGCAGAGGAAAAAACGTTTTAAAAAATTTAGTTTGCAAAACTTGCCAACTCGGAATAGATTGGGTTTTTAAAGAATTTAGCTTCTATTTAGCTTTATCCTTCAAATCGAAAGGAAAAAGTTTCAACCGGACCATTTTAGAATTATCTTGCAAAGCACCACAAACTTCCTCAAATTCTTCAACAAGCGAGTATGGGTTTTCAGACTCTAGACCATGAAACTGTGTGGTAAAAGATATATTGTTCCTACCTTAATGTTGAAATTTGGAGCATTAGTGGGAAAAGCAAAACATTACGGGAGACTCGTGCGTGCGGGATGCAAATATTCTCTTAAAGGTCGGACATTTTGAACTACCTCTTGTTCCCGTAGATGATTATGAGCCATGCTTAATTCAAATGATGATTTTTACAATGAAGATGATGGAGATGAAGGATTAGACTGATTTACAGACCCTACTGATGACTAAACAGACATAAACAATGAAAATGCAACAAACAGTGAATATACATATAATACAAACTAAACAACTTTCCTGTTCGTTTTGAAATCAGCGTAACTCCTCTGCAACAACGCAAAAATCTTGATTTGACCTGAATAGTGTCGTACACCCAAGTATAAGTGGTCAAATTGTAATATATTTCTAGGTTTAAGCCCGAGGTCGAACCTACAGGGAGCTAAATGTTGGGACTCAAAATAGAAACTATAAAATTGTCGTAAACGTAGTGAGCAATGGAATAGCTTGTGGTGTGAGCATAGAACAATTAAATAAACTCTTAATTAAAATTTTGGAAATACAATAATTAAAAAGGTACCCTTCTGTGCGGGGATTCCACAAGCAGTATATTGTCTCAGTTATTGGAAATGCCACCTTACAACAAAACTAACTCCCATTTTACTGAAAAGTCAACCGGTAGCTTTAATGTATATTGAACCATAACATAGCTACTAATTAGGTTAGCCAGAAGTTATCTGTAACACTCATCAACTAAATAACCCTAGTAAACCAGAAGGCAAGCCATTCAGGAGGTTTACTATAATTATTCAATCACCAGGTTGATGATTCAGTGATGACAAGATTCCAATTTATGCATTGAATCAAAAGCATTGGATATGACGAGACTTTACCCGTCTATAACCAATCTATCGACTGTTACATAAAGCCCAATCACGTATATGACTGTATCATGCAAGAAGTACGTAATAAATATAGATAGTATGATATATAGCATTAAGTACCGCTCGGTGTTCATAACCATGAGCATATTATAATTGTAACCATCCATCAATTAAGGGAAGTATATGACAATAAAGCATAATTAGCACTTCAGCATTTCCATAACTCAAACAATATCGTTCATGTGTTCACCTTTCACCGAAGGGTATAAACGAACTACTCGCGCCTCATTGATATGGACGAGCAAAAGGTGTGAAGTGTCCTCATTACAATACAACAAAAGACAAAATAAATCCTTCCTCAAGGAATATTTGAAACACTACCACTCTTATTACTGGTTATGGACCAAAAGTGGGAAAGGTTCAACCCTCCAATTAAAAAGGAATAAACAGAAATGTAGAAATAGAGATTCTCTAGCTGGAAAGTGGTTCGGCAGGGCTTCGCTTTACTGTTTCTCTCTTTCTAATTGACTCTCTGACATTCTGGCGAACCCTTTGAACTTCCCTGAACTCTCTAGCCACGAATTGTTTGAAACTGAAGATGGGACTGCTATTTATAGGCACTAGAGGGCTGGCTTGAGGCGGAAGAAGCTAGGTTGACCAATCAAATGAGTTTTGCAGCATATTTGGACCAATAGGGAGAAAGGATGAGTTAAGGCGGTTTGCTTACCGTCCAGACGCCATCACCACCATCCGGACGGTGAGGATCCATTGGATTTTGCTTTACATGCTTCCTCCTTGCTTTGATGTAATTAAACTTGCTTCCCTTGTCTGGTTTAGCTTGCACACTTTGCTCCTTCTAACTTTGCGTAATTCCGCACAAAACCCTGCAAATTTTCAAGTTTCACGCATTAACCCTAATTTCCGCATTAACCCTAATTTCACTTAACTTGAAAATTTTAATCTAATTCAATCACACAATTATCCTAATAACCTAATTCATTAATGCATTATTTATGGTTAATCAGCCACCCACTCTCGCATGCTTCAAATCTAAACATAGGGGTTAGGAGATCATCATAGAGTGTTAAAAATGTCAGGGTATGGTTTAGAGGACAAAAGGTGGGCCCCCATGGTTGGTGGAGTCGTGTGGAGAAGTGTCTAAGCTTTCTGGGCTTGTTCTACCGGTAGGTCGCGGGTCTTCTACCAGTTGTTTGTGTCCAGTACGGTGGGGTCTGCTAATGGTAGCACATTTCCATCTTTCATAAATTGGCATAAATTTTTATCCCACGGTCCAATTGAGCTGAAATTTTGACACAAGATAAAGAACATCAATATCTACAACTTTCATGTTTTGAACTTGTTTAGATTCGAAGTGGATCATGGTCAAAAATGAAAAATACCGGGGTACCGATACCAAATAGTGTGAATATCGGTACCTGTGATACCGTGTACCAATACCTCCTTGATATCTTTCACTTTTAAGCCTCCAAATCCTCATGTAATGTGTCCATCTCTTCACCACTCATCCACACTTAGTTGCAGGGTTTCGAAAGGCATTAATTACCCTATGATTACCTGTAACATCAAAATTTTCACATTATTCACAAATTCAACCAACTCTAAGTAATTAAATGCAAAGTTGAGTTAAAATGCATGTAATGAGGCCGTTAAATATGCAATATTACGCGCTCATCACACCCCCGAACTTAAGCTTTGCTAGTCCCTAGCAAACTAAATGTAAAAATTAGGCAAACAAACATAAACCTATACTAATTCTGCTATTGCATTTAGCATATGCAACAAGCCTATAAACCCCTAGGTGATCCCTAGTGGTCGAGTTATGTCTCATGAAGGTTTCCAGTGAAGGTACCTACAAACTTCTTTTCCTCATATCCAACATTTGAAACATAAGCCCTTATCCTAACTAGCACTAGGATGTCAAAAATAGTTTTATCCAATGCACCCGAACTAATCACACATGAATCACATCATAGCCTTAAATGCTATTCTATAGTATCCACCTATGCATGTCCTTTCAAAACTCGTATGTGTGTGAAATGAATATGCAATTTAAGCCTTTACTCAATAGAATCCACATTCATTTAACTATCCAAATTCAATTTGGTGCAATTCTTAGTAAAAGTTTCTCTAAAAAATGAATAACTCTATGATTATCTTGGCATGCTCTCTATGTGTATAAGTGAGATAGAATCTTGTGCACAAACCAAAATGCTCATAATCTGACCGGAATTATGTCATACACCCAAGTGGTCAAATTGCAATATATTTCTCGGTTGAAGTCCGAGGTCGAACCCACAGGGAGCTAAATATTGGAATTCAAAACATAAACGATGAAATTGTCATGGATGTAGTGTGCAATAGATTAGATTGTGGTGTGAGCTTAGAACAATTAAATAAACACTTATTTAAAACTTTAACTTCAGAAAGACAATAATAAAAAGTACCATTCAGTTCGGGGATCCAACACGCATTATCTTGTTTCAGTTATTGGAAATGCCACCATACAACAAATTAACTCCCATTTTACTGGAAAGTAACTGGTAGGTCTAATGTATATTGAACCATAACATAGCAACTGATTAGGTTAGCCGAAAGGTCTCTGTACCATGCATCAATTAAATAACCCTACTAAACCAAAAGGCAAGTCATTTATGAAGTTTACTACAACTATTCAATCGGTAAGTTGATGATTCACTGATGACGGAGTTCCGGATTATGCATTGAATCAAAAATATTGGCTATGGCGAGACTTAACCCGTCTATAACCAATCTACCGACTATTACATAAAGTCCAACCACGTAAATCATTGTATCATGCATGAAGTACGTAATAATTATAGATAGTATAGTATATAGCATTAAGTACCGCTCGGTGTTCATAACCATGAGTATATTATAAATGTAACCATCCATCAGTTAAGGGAGGTATAAACATTAAAGCATAAGTAGATCATCAGCATTTCCATAACTTAAACAGTATTACACATGTGTTCACCCTTCACCGAATGGTATAAACGGACTACTCACGCCTCATTGGTATAGACAAGCAGAAGGAGTGAGATATCCTCATTACAATCAAAGTAAAATACAAGACAGATCCTTCCCCGAGGAATAGTTGAAACACTACCACTCTTATTACCAGTTAGGGAACAAAAATGGGAGTGGATCAACCCTCCAAGTAAAAATGATAAACAGAAATGTAGAAATAGAAATTTGGCTGGAAAATGATTCTGGTAGGGCCTCGCTTCACTGTTTCTCTCTTTCTCTCTTTCCTCACTATCTGGACTAACTCTCTAGCGAACCCTCCATGAATCTCTGAAACTGAAGTAGGGAGAGGCTATTTATAGGCGCTGGACAAGGGACTTAGGGTGCCAGACCTTGGCTTGGCCAATCAGGTGAGATTCTTTGGATTGGCTACCGTTTGGCCACCGTCCGGACGCCATCACCACCGTCTGGACGGTGGCGATTCTTTGGATTTGCAACCTCCTTCCTTGATGTTTTAATGTGTTAATTGCACTTGCGTCCTATGCATGATTTAACTAGTACACTTCACTCCTCCTTAAATTGCATAATTTCGCACAAAACCCTACAAAAAGTGAAAATTTTCGCATTAACCCTAATTTTGTATAACTTTGTTGTTTTAACCTAATTCACTCACACATTTAACCTAAAAACCTAATTCAGGAATGAATTATTTAGGGTTAATCCAAACCCCCCCCCCCCCCCCCCCCCAAAAAAAAACATTACTGGTCCCTAGTAATAAAAACAAATAACAAAACAAAAATCACTTTCTTAGATTTCACGATTGCATTTAGCATATGCAACAAGCCGTTAAACCCCTAGGCGATCCCTGGTGGATGAGTAGTGTGTCATTAAGGTTTCTAGTGAAGCTACCTACAAACTTCAAATTTTATGATACAATAATTCATATTTTTCACAGATAAAATTAAATCACCATTCCTCTTATTTGCTAAGATACTTCCCTCTCCCGATCACTGTAAGAGTAACACACATTAGTTGTAACACTAGTCCATATATTTTCAGAAAAACTCATGTGTGTGTGTGCAAGGATTCCTTTATTCCAGAAATCAATTAAGAAATATCACCACACTTCACAAGAATAAGAGAGGATGATTTCATATCATATATATAACATTTAGAGGCAAAACATATATATATATATATATATATACCCTAACATCAATGAACAATAATGGAAGAAAACCCCTACCTTGAATCAAGATTTCCAATCGAAGACCCAAGCCCTAGAGACCTCCTTCCTCCCTTTTCTTTCTCCTTTTATCTTCCCTTAGGGTTCTAAGAGATTTGGGGTGAGAGTGGAGTGAAAGAATAGAAAAAAATAGGATGAAAAGGTGTTTTATACTCAGCCAAATCCCGACTTTTACTGTTTAAAATTTCTGATTTTTACCAACAGTACCGGTACGCCGTACCGGTACGGTTTGTCCGGATTTGCCTTTTTCACCTGTTTTTCATTTCCAATCCATTCCAAACTCTTCCGAAATCAACCCAAACTTATATAACATACATTTGTATATCAAAAATAGTTGGTACAAGTTCTATTACATGTGGGGGTTTACAATACGACTTAAGCCTTTGACCATTGACTTTGAAAACATTTCCAGTTAATGGATTCTCAATTTCAATTGCTCCATGTTCAAAAAATTGCTTAATAGTTTAGGGGCCTGTCCATCTTGATTTTATATTACCAGGAAATAGACGGAGTCTTGAATTATATGACAAGACTTTTTGAGAGGGTTCAAAAGACTTCCGCACAATATTATAATCATGAAAAATTTTCATTCTGGTCCTGGCAATCTTTGCAATCTCATATGCTTCATTTCTTAGTTCTTACAATTCTTTAATCTGATGTTTGTGGGACGCACTTGCTTTGTCAATATCAAAATTCATCATTTTGATTGTCCAATATGCTCGATGTTTCAATTCCACAGGCAAGTGATATATTTTACCATAAACTAACCGATAAGGGGACATTCCCAACATAGTTTTATATGCAGTACGGTACGCCCAAAGTGCATCAGTCAATCTCAAAGACCAATCCTTGCGGTATGGATTTATTATTTTTGCTAAAATGTATTTTATCTCCCTATTGGCCAATTCAGCTTGTCCACTTGTCTGGGGATGATAAGGGGCGGATATCTTGTGAGAAATCAAATATTTTTTTCATTAGGTTTTGTTGTCCGAATTTGATATTGACAATTTATGTGCAAGTATACACGATTAAAAAGTAATAAAGTGATGAGTAGAGTATCGATCCCACAGAGAATTATTACTAATAATTTCCAAGTACTAACTTTATATCAATTCGATTTTATTTAAACGATTGAAATTTAACTATAAAATTACTAATTTAAAAATAAATCTAAAATTACTAATTAATGACTAATTTCACTGGATAAAAGAATTTAAGATTACAACTTCCCCTAATGCTTCGTAAAAATCTTTCCACTCTCTTTCTAGTTAATTGATTGATCAAAATAAGTTGTTAATTGAGAATTCAAAATTATTTATTAAACCTCTTGCGATGGTTAGATAAAAACATCTCTCCCAATTAAATTACTATATTCCTATGCAAAATAAGCTGGAATAGATTCATTAAGCTCAAACTCTCATAAAAGTTACACACGACATATAGGTATATTCATATCCTGTACACAAACCCAGCTATTCAATCCTAAGAAGAATTAACCAGACTCATGTTATCATATTCAGATCTAAACCCTAGAATTCATCTTCCAATTTCATCTAGCGAATCAAATTAATTGCTAGTCAAACAATCATATATTAAGTACAAAATATGATAAACAACTTATGTATGATCAATAATAACTTAAAACGAGAGTAAATTAATTTAACTAAACATCAGGTTTCATTGCAATCTTAGTAAAAACTTAGTTCATAATGTAATTGAAAAACAAAATTCTCAAATTAATCAACATTTCAATAATTGAAAAACATCATTCTCAAATTAATCAACATCTCAGAAAATAAAAAAAAAACTAAAATTAAGAAGAAAAAAAATGAAAACTTAGTAGCAATCTTCAATCTCCCTCTAGCCTTCAAGTTCAATCTTCTTCGCGTCGCTTCCTTCGATTCTTGCTTTCAATTCACTTTCAATCATTGGTTAACCAACCTCTTAGCAACCCCATTAAATATTATATTTATATCCCAGCTTAAACCCTAACATGTCTGTAGCATTAGCGTTCAATTTCTACTAAAAAACAAGTCAAAATTAGTCTTCCACGCTAAAGCCCGCGTCGCAGCCCCTCAAATCAGCGCAACTGCGCTGACTTTCTGCCCTTCTAGAGCTGCAACGCTAATTCTAGAGTTGCGGCGCTGACCCCCTTTTATGCCTACAACTGCCCTTGTTGCTCGGTTCGCAATTAATCCAAAACTTAGGCTACCAATGACCTTGTTTCCTTCCAAATCATGATCCCTATAAAACAAAATTAAAACATACAAAAGGAATAAAAAGGAAAATAAAATACTTAGAAACTTTCAATTTCATCAAGCCAAGAATACTCAATTCATAGGTATAAAACCCACTCATCAGGTTTTCAAAAAAAAATTTACAAAAATGTGTTCCCCCATTACTAATAATGGCTCGAGGAATTCCAAATCTGGACAAAATATTTTCTTTTAAAAACTTGATCACTGTGTGGTGATCATTATTTCGACAAGCGATTGCCTCTGCCCATTTGGAAACATAATCAACAACAAACAAAATATATTGATAACCAAAGTATGGAGGAAACGGTCCCATAAAATTAATGCCCTAACAATCGAAAATTTCAATAACCAAAATAGGGTTTAAAGGCATCATGTCTCATTTTGAAATATTCCCCATTCTTTGACATATGTCACAATTTAGACAAAAGACATGTATATCTTTAAAAAGAGTGGTCCAATTAAATTCACACTGCAAAATTTTAGCAGCAGTTCTCTTTGAAGAAAAATGTCATCCATAAGCTTCTAAATGGCAAAATGAGATAACCTGACCGATTTCATGATCTGGTACACAATGCCTTATTATTTGATCTTTACAATACTTAAACATATAGGGATCTTCTCAAAAGAATTTGCGTACCTCTTTAAAAAAAAAAATTTGTCGGTCGACATATAGTGAAAAGGAATTGTACTTGTGGCCAAATAATTGGCTGTATTTGCATACCATGGTACTTCTATCACTAAAAACAGCTGCTCATCTAGGAAAGTTTCTTTGATTGGTATGGAATCTTCCTTTGTATCATAATTTAGCCTTGATAGATGATCGACTACCACATTTTCAACTCCTTTCTTATAGTTGATAATAAGATCAAATTCTTCAGCAACAGTATCCAACGTAGGAGACGTGGCTTAACATCCTTCTTGGTAAGCAACTATTTCAAGGCTGCATGATCAGTAAACACAACAATTGAGGATTCAACCAAAAATGAATGAAATTTATCTGAAGCAAATACAACAGCAAGAAATTCTTTTTCTGTGGTAGAGTAATTCATTGTGCATCATTCAAAGTTTTGCTTATATAGTAAATCACATAGGATTTCTTATCTTTTCTTTGACCCAAAATAGCTGCTACTGCATAGTCACTAGCAACACACATTAACTCAAAAGGTACAGACCAGTCAGGTGGTTACATAATCGGTGCAGAAATATGCACGCTTTTCTTTTTATCAAAAGCTAATTGACATGCATTATTCCAATCAAATGGTACATCCTAACATAGAAGATTACACATAGGTCTAGATATCAAACTGAAATTCTTAATGAATCTTCTGTAGAATCCTGGATTACCTAGAAATGATTGGACATCTTTCACAGTCTTGGGTGGAGGGAGATTTTCTATTAAATCAATTTTGGACTTACAACTTCAATTCCCTCTGCACAAACTACATGTCCTAAAATAATACCCGGTGTGACAATAAAATGACATATTTTCCTATTCAAAACAAGATTTGTGTCCTCACATCGAGTAAGGACTTTTTCAAGATTTTCTAAACATAATTCAATGAATCACCATACACTAAAAAATCATACACGAACACTTCCAAAAATCTTTCCACCATTTCACTGAATATGCTTAACATACAACACTGAAAAATAGCTGGAGCGTTACACAATCCAAAAGACATTCTTTTTATAAGCAAAAGCACCAAAAAGGAGATGTAAAAGTGGTTTTCTCTTGATCATCAATTGCTATTTCTCCACCATATCCCTGAATATGATTAACATACAACGCTGAAAAGTAGCTGGAGCGTTACACAATCCAAAAGGCATTCTTTTTATAAGCAAAAGTACCAAAAGGACATGTAAAAGTGGTTTTCTCTTGATCATCAATTGCTATTTCAATCTGATTATAGCCAGAATATCCATCCAAAAAACAATAATATGCATGACCGGCTATTCTTTCTAAGACTTGATCTAGGAAAGGTAGGGGAAAATGATATTTTCTGGTGAGGGAATTCAACTTCTGATTGTCAATATACATATGTCAATTAGTGACTGTACGCATAGGGACTAATTCATTTTCTTGATTTTGTATGACCGTGAAACCAGACTTTTTAGGCACTACCTGTGTTGGGCTAACCAATTTACTATCAGATATAGGGTATATGACATCAGTATCTAATAGTTTAAGTACTTCAACCCGGACTATTTCTTTCAAATATGGATTCAGTCTTCTTCGAAGTATATACAATGAGTACACAAAAGAGAACTTATTCCCTTTATATCTACTATTGACCAACTGATAGCACTTTTATGATTATTTATGACCTTAGTCAATTTCTTTTCTTGGACTTCTGACAACTTTGAAGATATTATCACTGGATGAGTTTCATTCTCCCTCAAGAAAACATATTTCAAGTTAGTCGGGAGAGGTTTCAATTCTGGCTTAATAATTTCAACACTGGGCTTAACCGACTTAAGTTTAGCATGCAATAATTCTTCAAATTTTGGACTCCATGTTTCAATAACTGACATATCTACAGACTCATCATTTTGTACATACTCTAATGCATATGACTCTTTCTTTGCACAAGCTTTTTCAAACAGATTTTGAGTTAGCAACTCAACACAATTCACTTCATTCATCTCTTCCTCTTCTCTGTGTTGTTTTGCAATGTAAAACACATACAATTCCAAAGTCATGTTTCCAAATGAAAGTTTCATGATTTCATTCCTACAATTAATCAATGCATTTGATGTTGCAAGGAATGGTCGTCCTAAAATGATAGGGATTTGTGTAGAGGCATGAAAAACTGGTTGTGTATATAATATAATAAAATCAACTGGGAAATAAAAATTACCAACTTGAACAAGCACATCCTCCCCAACTCCTCATGGAATTTTTACAGACCGGTCTGCCAATTACAATGTGACATTGGTGGGTTTTAACTCACCCAACCCTAACTACTCATGGACCGAATATGGAAGTAAATTGACACTGGCTCCAAGATCAAGCAGGGCTTGATCAATCCATAAATTTCTGATTGTGCACGTAATTGTAGGACTCCCAGGATCTTTGTATTTAAGAGGGGCTTTGTGATGAATGATAGCACTAACATGTTCAGTTAAAAATTGTGACGCCCCAAAACCCGGGGGTCCTTTATTTACCGTTGACCATCCGTCAACCCGCGGAAATACTCGTGATAGTCGTATAACCCGACACCACGTCATTCACATGCTTTTAACCGGATTTACCATCCACAAGGTCAATTAGACCTCAATTTATGTCCATTTATGTCATAGGAACCAAAGAAAACAAAGCCCAAAAGCATGGCTGAGCATTTTGAAAATTTCAAATTTTTTGGAAAACCTTCCGGAAGGTCGACATACACCTACCGGAAGGTCACTGAAAGAACAGTTAAATGAAAAGAATCAAATGCAAGAACTTCCGGAAGGTCGACATCAGTAGCAAAAACCTTCCGGAAGGTTCATTCCAGTAGCCAAAACCTTCTGGAAGGTTCATTCTAGAAAACAAAACCTTCCGGAAGAATTTGGCAGTCAAAAAGAAACCCAAGGCAAAACCTTCCGGAAGGTCCATTCCAGTAGACAAGTCCTTCCGATAGGTTTTACTCCAGTAGCTAAAATCTTCCGGAAGGTTCATTCCAGTGGGCAAAACCTTCCGGAAGGTATTAGCCGTGAACAAGGCATCCAAGGTTTTTAGCAAAACCTTCCGGAAGGCCGACATACACCTTCCGGTAGGTTTTCAAACTGTGAGCAAAAAAATGGATTTCTTTCCCCTCCAAACCATCCTTAAAGCTACCCCATACACTCCAAACTCATCCAACACATGTTTAATGAGATTTTCCATATAATACACAACTCATACAAGCTCTATCACAATTCATTCCATAACATATATACATCAAAATGGAATTTTGTTAAAGGTTTTACAAAACTCAAACTAAGGCCACAAGCCGGCCCCCTTCATGCTTGATGCTCTCCAAGTGAGCCATCCGCCGGTGCAAAACCCACACCTGAAATGTTTTTCCCATAAAGGGTGAGCCACGCTCAATAGGGTATCTCCTAAAGAGGCTACTCCCCAACCTAAATGCATATGAAATGTTCACATGCTATCAATCAACAATCCACAACAAGAATATATTCCATGTTGAAACATGTAATGCCATGCTATGAAATGAGGTGAGACTCACTCATGCACATCAACCGAGCCCTTCCCAGCTCCTCTACACATGCAAGTGCCAATGTGTACCAATCCGTCATTTATGTTTCACATCAAATGACATTTCATTCTAGGGTCTTTGTAGGGGTGGATGTTCATGGACTCACACCAAGGGTCACCCAACCCACACGGAATTGACGGACTTCCACCGAAGGTTCCGCGTACACCCACACACTTCATGGACCGAGCCAAGGGAGTGCGTATCCCATCACCGGGTCTCTCACCCGAGGGATAGTCTAGCCCTTCTTGCTACCCCAACCCTATTAACCATGCAAACCGTGCGACTCGACTAGGTCACCGACCCATATTACCCGAGCCCACTCGCCATCCACCACACGTGGTGAGGACAACAATCATGCACACTCACCCACTAAATGCGATGTTCCCGTGCATATGCAATGTGATGCTCCATTTCAACAATAATTTAATGTTCGATATGGTATGAGTGACATATGAACATTCTCATCACACTTCTCATATTTCATGGCGAAATCATATCATTAGCATATAATTCCCATAATACAAATTTCAAGCATGTTATCAACATACTAGAATTTCAAGGCATATACATATATAAACACATAACATGCCCACCTTTTCACATAACACATGAATTCACATTGGGTTCATTCCACATATCCAATCATAGAAATCACATTTAGTAACTTCTAAATACCTATCCAAGCTAGGATTTTCCTTTACCCATTTCAATACCCAATTCACCCAATTTCACG
Source organism: Ilex aquifolium (assembly GCA_951799425.1). Lineage (NCBI taxonomy): Eukaryota > Viridiplantae > Streptophyta > Magnoliopsida > Aquifoliales > Aquifoliaceae > Ilex > Ilex aquifolium. The sequence continues at coordinate 7,131,634 of OX637410.1, read as the reverse complement.
ACAATAGGCAAGAGATACATAGGCTATCATCCTACCCATTCCATAAAAGCATTATAGGCTTGGAATAAACCTTAGTAGGAAGAAACCCTACCTCTTGAAGCGTGAGGAACGACTGAGGGAAGTTCCAAGACCCGATTCAAGCAAAAACCCTCACTTCCCGAAAATCCCGTACCTTGATCTTCAGTAAAACTTGCACTTTTTGGTATAGCCGCGTAGCCCTCGATGAGTAGAGCGACTTTAATTCTTGGCTTGCGTGGATTCGAGGTCCGTAGCACCGTAGATCGTAGAGAGAAGGTGAGTTTTCTCTCTTTTCTCCCTCTTTCTCTCTATCGGCTGAACAATCGGCTGAACAATGGGGAAAATCTAATTTTTTCCCCCTATTTATATTTTAGAATACTTGGCCCACAATTCGCCACACGTCCTATTTAATTTCGGGTCCGTTTTAATCCCGAAACGATTAAATTTCGCTCCGGTTCAAGTTCGAATTATTTTTATTTTAACTTGTCTCTAATATTTCCCCAAACATGGAAATTTTATAAAAATTTCGTGTACAGGGTCACCCGGGGCCCGTTCGTCTCGTAAAATGCGAAAAATCCGACTATCTCGGAATTCAACGAAAATTGACGTGGTAACTAGATTTCGCGAGACGAATCCAACGGTGAGGTCCGTTTCGTCATCCGAGTTCTAGAAAAATTCAGATTTACAACCTGTACCGTAGTGGCAATTTACCGTTTTGCCCTTTTTCACAAAGGTTTAAATTTTCTCGGGTTTTACAAAAATGCTATTTTTTGTACATTGATCTTTTTTTTTTTTACTGTGCAAAGGTTTTTCAAAACTTGGCATGTGATGGAACTTGCTTGATTGCATCCAACAGGGGGATATTACTCTTTACTTGCTTGAACAATTCAAAGATTTCAGCATGATTGTTCGGAGATTTAGGCTTCTTGAGTCTTTGAGGAAAAGGTAATGGAATAGGACTGGAAGGTTTTTTTTCAATTGGTGGTTCTGTTCCTTTTTAGTCACAAGTTCATGCTCAATTGGTTCATTTACAGGGATCGACTCAGGTATTCGCTCAAAAGGTTTGGCTTTAATGGTCTTGTCAATCACCTTACCACTTCTCAATGTGGTAATTGGTTGCACTTGACTCGGAGAAGGTTCGGAAGACACAATATTAGCCTAGTTTTGACTTGGGTTGAGATGAAAATTTTACCTTCCTTGATATGCTCAAAGACTGTGTCAATTTAGCTAAATGAATCTTGATATCCTCAATATTTTGTGAAGTTTGGGCTTTTAAATCATTGAATACGTGGGTGGTCTGAGTATTAAAACTAATTTGACTCTGAATGAATTGGTTCATGGTGTCCTGTACACTTCTTTTATGCCGGGGTTGATAAGGTTGATGTGACTGCTAAGTCTGTGGTTTACCTGAAGGTGGAACTGGTGGATGATTCACAGGTTGTGTATTTTTCCAACTGAAATTCAGGTGATTCCACCACCTTGGGTTATAGGTTTCAGAATAAGGGTTCGAATAAGGCTTGTTAAAATTTGAAATGACATTGGATTGCTCAAAAAAAGACCTCTTTGAATGCTAGAATGGTTGGACATTCCCCAGTGGGATGTCCTGACAATGCACAGATTCCACATGACTGCTCAGTGGAAGACACTACAGACACTTCCTTGATTTTTTTTCATTTCTAGGGCTTCAAGCTTTCGGGACAAGGTAGCCATTCTGGCTCTTAGGTCATCATCTTCTTTTAACACATACTTCCCTCATTGGGATGTAGATGGCTTGGTTTCAACAATGTTTGGAGATGCCGATTCCCACATTTGGGAACTCTCAGAAATGGTATAAAAAAAATTGAATGCCTCATCGGGATTCTTACTCATGAATTCTCCCTGGGCCATCATTTCAACAAATTGACGTAGTGCGTATGGGAGGGCATCATAGAAAAAACCTGTGATAGTCCAACTTTCAAATATATGATGTGTGCAATCTTGGCGAAGATCTTTAAATCTCTCCCTACATTGATAAAAAGGTTTCCCTTCTGTTACAGAAAAAATTATGATTGGACGTTTCAATGCATTAGTGCAATGCACAGGAAAAAACTTTCTGAAAAATTCAGTTTGCAAAACTTGCCAACTTGGAATAGATTCGGCTTTTAAAGAATTTAGCCACTGTTCAGCCTTATCCTTCAAAGAGAAAGGAAAAAGTTTCAACCGGGCCATTTTAGAATTATCTTGCAAAGCACCACATACTTCCTCAAATTCTTTAATATGAAAATACGGGTTTCCGGACTCCAGACAATGAAACTGTGGTAAAAGTTGTATTATCCCTACCTTAATGTTGAAATTTGGAGCATTAGTGGGAAAAGCAAAACATAACGGGACACTAGTGCATGTGGGATGCAAATATTCTCTTAAAGGTCGGACATTCTGAACTACCTCTTGTTCCCCTTGATTAATGTGTGTAATGCTTAACTAAAATGATGCTTGTGATTATGAATATGACGAAGATGAAGAATTAAACTAATTTACAGACCCTACAAAGTAGACAATGAAAATGCAACAACCAAAAGCTTGACATGGAAAATGCAACAAACATTGAATATACATATAACATACAAAAACAATGAAAATGCAGTAAACAGTGAATATACATATAATACAAACTAGACAACTTCTCTGTTTGTTTTGAAATCACCGTAACTCCCCTGCAACGACACCAAAAGCTTGATCTTAGCTAAATTATGTCCTACACCCAAGTATAAGTGGTCAAATTGCAATATATTTCTCGATTTAGGTCTGAGGTCGAACTCACAGGAAGCTAAATATTGGAATTCAAAACAAAAACGGTGAAATTGTCGTGGATGTAGTGTGCAATAGAATAGAATGTGGTGTGAGCTTAGAACAATTAAATAAACACTTAATTAAAACTTTAACTTCGAAAAGACAATAATAAAAAGTACCCTTCAGTTCGGGGATCCGACATGCATTATCTTTTTTCAGTTATTGGAAACTCCACCTTACAACAAATTAACTCCCATTTTACAAGAAATTCAATCGATAGGTCTGATATATATTGAACCATAACACATCAACTGATTAGGTTAGCCGAAAGGTCTCTATACCATGCATCAATTATACAACCCTAATAAAACAGAAGGCAAGCCATTCATGAGGTTTACTTCAAATATTCAATCGACAGGTTGATGATTAACTGATGACGGAGTTCCGGTTTATGCATTGAATCAAAAGCATTGGCTATGGCGAGACTTAACCCTTCTATAACCAATGTCCCGACTATTATATAAATCCAATCACAGACATCACTGTATCATGCATGAAGTATGTAATAATTATAGATAGTATGGTATATAGCTGATGAGTGGGTTTTATACCTACGAATTGCGTAATCTCGGCTTGATGAAATTGCAAGTTTTCAAGTATTTTATGTTCTTTTTTATTTATTTTGTGTGTTTTAATATTATTTTGTAGGGAGCATCATTTGGAAGGAAACAAGATGATTTGGAAGGAAACAAGGTCATTTGGTAGCCTAAATGTTGGATTTTTGAAGACTAAGCAAGAAGGGAAGCTCTAGGCTTAAAAGGGGATCAGCGCAGCTGCGCTAGGACCAGCGCCTAGGCGCTTGAAAAGCAGTAACTCAGCGCCCCTGCACTGGTTTTAAGCGCCTAGGCGCCTGTTCTAAATTGGACACGAATTCTGACTTGTTTTGGGGCCGAAATTGAACCCTAATGCTACATATATGCTAGGGTTTGAGTTTGGATAAATATAGACTTATTTTGGGGGCTGCTAACAAGAGGAAAAAGACCAAGAGTTGATAAAAAATTAAAGACAAGGATCGAAGGAAGGAACATGAAGAAGATTGGACTTGAAGGCAAGAGAGGAATTGAAGAGTGCAACTAAGTTTTCATTTTTTTCTCTTACTTTTACTTCTTAATTTTCTGAGATGTTGTTTAATTTGAGAGGGATGTTTTTCAATTACATTATGAACTAAATTTTTATTAAGATTGCAACGAAACTTGATGTTTAGTTAAATTGATTTACTCTCGTTTCTAGTTCTTGTTGATCATATATGTGTTGTTTATCATATTTTGTGCTTAATATATAATTTTTTCGCCATCAATTAATTTGATAACCTAGATGAAATTGTGAGATGAATTCTAGGTTTAGATCGGAATATGATGACATGCGTCTTGTTGATTCTTCTTCGGATTGAATAGATGTGTTTGTGTATAGGATAGGAATATACCTATATGTCGTGCGTAACTTTTATGAGAGTTTGGACTTAATGAATCTATTCCAACCTAATTTTCATAAGAATATAGTAATTTAATTGGGAGAGATATGTTCATCTAACTATCGGAAGAGGTTTGATAAATAATTTTGAAGTCTCAGTTAACAACTTGTTTTGATTAATTAACTGGAAAGAGAGTGGAAAGATTTATACAAAGCATTAGGGGAAGTTGTAATCTTAAATTCTTTTATCCGGTAAAATCACTCATTGTTCAGTAATTTTAGATTTAGTCTTAAATTAGTAATTGCATAGTTCAATTCCAATTGTTTAAATAAAATCAAATTGATATAAAGTTAGTACTTGGAAGTTATTAGCAATAATTCTCCATGGGAACGATACTCTACTTATCACTTTATTACTTGTTGATCGTGTATACTTGCACGTAAATTGTCAATATCAAATTCGGACAACAAGTTTTTGGCGCCGTTGCCGGGAAATTATTCTAGTAATTATTTCAATATTAATTTCAATCAATTTGATCTTAGTTTAAACTTATTTAATTTTTTTTTGTTTTAATTATTTTCGCAAGTATTGTTGAATTTTGTATGCAAACACGATCTACAGGTTAGGAGCTATTATTGTAGAAAGACGAAATCGAGAGAAGGCTCTGAAACTTGCGAAAGCAGTGTCAATAAGTAAATAATCAAGAAATTATGGTTGAAGATGAACATAAATCGCGTAGGGATTATGCTATGCCGCTTGTTACAGAAATACAATCGAGCATTCAAAGGCCCGCAATTCAAGCAAACAGTTTCGAGATCAAGCCGGGTACCATCCAAATGATTGAGAATTTAGTGTAGTTTGGAGGTTTGCCTAACGACGACCCAAATGATCATTTGGTGAGTTTTCTGGAGATTTGTGACACGTTCAAGTAAAACGGGGTTACCGAATATGCGATTAAACTCTGACTTTTCCCTTTCACACTTTGTGATAAGGCAAAGAGTTGGTTGCATTCTTTGCCGCCGGGTTCTATTACTATGTGGTCAGATTTAGCTCAAAATTTTTTAGCTAAATTCTTTCCACCAGTTAAAACTGCAAGGATGAGGAACGACATCACTTCATTCGCACAACATGATTCTGAGACTCTATATGAAGCTTGGGAGCGATTCAAGGATTTACTCTAAAAATGCCCTCACCATGGTATTCCTAAGTGGTTGCAAGTTCAGAAGTTGTACAAAGGGTTGTTTAGTGCTACCCGAACCAGTATCGATGCAGCCACAGGTGGGGCTTTAATGGGGAAAAATTTTGATGCAGCTTACAAGTTATTGGAGACGATGGCTGCCAACAATTATCAGTAGCCCTCTACAAGGATCAATCAACAAAAGGTAGCAGGAATTTATGAAGTTGATATTGTTACTGCACTGGCTGCATAGGTGGCTACGTTGGCAAAGAAGATTGATGCTTTAGGGGTGCAACCTATTCAGAGTGTGGCAGTTGTTTGTGAATTGTGTGTCGAGAACCATCCGAACAATCAATATGCAATTAGTTCAGAGTCGGTACAATACGTTGGTAACTTCAACAGGCACCAACATGACAATAATTTCAACAATTATAACCCTGGTTGGAGGACTCATCCGAACTTGTCTTAGAATAATAATTAAGCCCAAACCTCTGCTCCAACACAATCATACCCATCAGGCTTTCAGAATCAAGCTCCACCACAGTAGGAAAAGAAGTCAAATTTGGAGGAGCTGCTTTCCAGGTATATAGCACAGAATGAGACCAGGATGAACAGTCAGGAAGTATCAATTCGAAACCTGGAAAATCAAATGGGTCAGCTTGCTAATGCCATTAACAACCGACCTCAAGGCACTTTACCTAGTGATACGGAGATCAATCCTAAGAGAGAATGAAAGGAGCACTGCAAGACTATTACATTACGAAGCGAAAAAGAGCTATCTGAACTTGTTGGTGGAACTCCAAAACAATCACTTGGAGATGATAGTAAGGATGAAGATAGAGATAGCAGGAATGTGGAACATGAAAAGAAGGAAGAAGATCCGGTGGTAAATTCTGATGAAGGCAAGCAGAGTCCTATTGTGCCTCCCGTGTCGTTTCCACAACGTTTGCAGAAAAAGAAGTTGGATAAGTAGTTCTCAAAATTTTTGGAAGTATTCAAGAAGCTCCAAATTAATATCCCTTGCGCAGATGCATTGGAGCAGATGCCTAGCTATGTGAAATTTATGAAAGAAATTTTTTCAAGGAAGAGAAAACTAGGCGATTTTGAGACAGTTGCACTTATGGAGGAGTGCAGTGCTATTCTTCAAAAGAAGCTACCACCAAAGCTCAAAGATCTGGGTAGCTTTACAATTCCATGCACAATAGGCAGCCAGTTTTTCGGGAAAGCATTGTGTGACTTGGGAGCTAGCATTAATTTAATGTCGCTCTCAATTTATCAGCAATTGGGTTTGAACGAAGCAAAACCTACTAATGTTACATTGCAGCTAGCGGATAGATCACTCACTTATCCAAGGGGCATAGTTGAGGACGTTTTAGTTGAAGTGGATAAGTTCATTTTTCCAGCTAATTTCATAGTCTTAGATTGTGAGGAAGATAGGGAAATACCTATTATTCTTGGGCGACCATTCTTAGCAACGGGGAGAACACTTATTGATATATAGAAAGACGAACTAACTATGCGAGTCCAAGATCAAGAGGTCACATTCAATGTATTTTCAGCTATGAAATTTCCAAAGGAAGCGGAAGAATGTATTCGTATTGATTTGGTGGAAGATGCAGTGAATGAGGTATTCGTAGGAAGTTGTATTTCAGATCCCCTTAAGAAAACCAAGCTATATAAAGAGAAGGTAAAAAGGTGGCATGATAAGAAGATGATTAAGCGGAAGTTTGAGCTGGGTCAAGCTGTACTTATTTTCAATTCGCGGTTAAAGCTCTTTCTAGGAAAACTCAAATCAAGGTGGTCAGGGCAATTTATTATTACTAAAGTGTTCCCGTATGGAGCGGTTGAAGTTGAGGAAGCCAATTCGAAGAGAACTTTCAAGTTGAACGGGCAGAGACTGAAGCAGTATTGGGGTGGCGACGTTGATCGTCAAAAGACCTCAATCACCCTTGCCGACCCGGAATGATACAGGGAGTAGTCAGGATGATGACTATAAAACAAGTGCTATTTGGGAGGCAACCCAAAGTTTAGCTTTTAATTTTTACTTCATGTTTATGTCAATTTAGTTTTTTTTAGATTATTAGTGCATTTTAATTAGTGTGTCAATTGCTTGTAGGTACCGAGAATTGAAGAAAAGAAAAAATTAGAGAAGGAAGGAAAATACAGTAGCTTGCACAAGCCAAAGAAGGAAAAAAAAAAAACCCAGTAAATCAGCACCCCAACGCTGATTTTCTGCCTGGGCAGCGCAATAGGCAGCTCCCCAGCGCTCGAAACAACGCCCCAGCGCTTACCTTCTGCTCCCAAAGCTGTCCCAAGCAGTAAGGCAATGCAACAGCACCATAGGCAGCGCCCCAGCGCTGCATTTCGGGGCCTAGGCGCCTGCTCTCTGCCCAATCAGCGCCCCTACTACCCCAATTCTCGCCCAAGACAAATTTTCAGCATTCTATTCGACTTGGACAGCTCCTAAAGTAGACTTTCAGCATTATATTCACCCTGGACAGCACCCAAAACATAATTTCAGCACTATAAACCCCCAAAACAGCTCCCAACACAGAATTTCAGCATTATAAAACACCCTTCAACTCTACATTCTTGGACAATAAACTCACTACATCAACTCCTACCACTCCCAAAGATTTCAAACCTCTAAAAATACATACACCCCAACTCTTATTTACCTAAAAGTCCGTTCAATCATCTTGAATCTCTCAACCTCTTTTATATAACAATCTTACCTCTCAAGTGCCATCAATGAGTATCAACTAGAACCAATGATTTCTCCATTCTCCATGGGTAAAGATTAAGCTTTGCAACGTAAGTCTTCGAGTCCACCTATGTTTCCCGAATACACTCCTAACTCAACGGACGACGAGGACGCTGACGACGATGACAACTAGGGAAGTCTCGGGAAAGTCCTTTATCTTAACTTTTCCTATTCTATACATTGAGGACAATGTTTACTTTAAGTTTGGGGGGGTATGCTTGTTTGCATTTGCATCATTAAGTATGCATTTAGATAGCATGTTTTGCACTTTAAATAGCATGTTTTAAAACGACTTGAGCAATGGGTTTAGTGAATTTGATTATGGCCAATGATGACTGTGATTAATTGTTAAGTCAAGAGAAATTGATGAACATGTTGAATTTGAAGTTTGACATACTAGTTGGTTTTACACTATTTGTGATTCTTTCGTTCATGAGCACTTATCCATCAGTTTGGTTAGTTATTATTTAGAGAATTTATTTGGCCAAGTGATTGTGGGAGATATCAGTGAAACTCTAGAAAATTTATTTAAGCATCATTCAAAGCAAATTTAGGCATTCATATAAGTTTGGGGGAAATATTGGTTATGATGGGATAGTATAAAAAAAATAATAAAAAAGAGTTTTTGAAAAATTATTTTGATTTGATCCTTCATGAGTTAGAAGTAAATAATATATATATAAGAAGACAAGAAATAAGAAAGGGGCATGTGGTGAGTAGAGATGGAGCGTAAAACGCACTCATTCAAGAAAAGGCGAGATGGAGCGTAGAACGCACTCGCTCAATAGCAGGTGAGATGGAGCATAAAATGCACTCACCATTTGAATGAAAAAGAAGAAAAAAAAAAGAGAGAGAAAGAGAGAGACGAAAAAAAAATAAACAAAAAAATCTTTGTACATTATAGTTATACGTTTTGCCTTAATTAGCAGAGGATGATGTGAAACGTAAATTCATAGAGTTGATATTGAATATCTCTTATGGAGCGCTTGACTACGTAAATTTATCTAGGTGATGGCTAGTTTAAACAGTTTGAATATGCACATGTATTTAAAGGGTCATGTGCGGAGGTAAAATTAAGGAGTATGCTGAGCTGTTGGACTTTGTAATGTTTTGAAGTTTCCCGTGAATTACTATTTGTAGTAACTTTTGGGGCCAGTATTCAAATTCATATAAATCCATTGTTTGAGTAGTTAGTTGATAGAATAAATTTTTATAGTTTTTGTTCATAGTATTTTGCTTGAGGACAAGCAAAGATTTAAGTTTTGGGGTATTTGATGAGTGAGTTTTATACCTACGAATTGCATAATCTCGGCTTGATGAAATTGCAAGTTTTCAAGTATTTTATGTTCCTTTTTATTTGTTTTGTGTGTTTTAATGTTATTTTGTAGGGAGCATCATTTGGAAGGAAACAAGATGATTTGGAAGGAAACAAGGTCATTTGGTAGCCTAAATGTTGGATTTTTTAAGACTAAGCAAGAAGGGAAGGTCTAGGCTTAAAAGGGGATCAACGCATCTACGCTAGGACCAGCGCCTAGGTGCTTGAAAAGCAGTAACTCAGCGCCCCTGCGCTGGTTTTAAGCGCCTAGGCGCCTGTTTTAAATTGGACGTGAATTCTGACTTGTTTTGGGGCGGAAATTGAACCCTAATGCTACATATATGCTAGGGTTTTAGTTGGGATAGATATACAAATTTTGGGGGATGCTAAGAATAGAAAAAGGACCAAGGATTGATAGAAAATTGAAGACAAGGATCGAAGGAAGCAACACGAAGAAGATTGGACTTGAAGGCTAGAGAGGAATTGAAGATTGCAACTAAGTTTTCATTCTTTTCTCTTACTTTTACTTCTTGATTTTCTGAGATGTTATTTAATTTGAGCAGGATGTTTTTCAATTACATTATGAACTAAATTTTTATTAAGATTGCAACGAACCTGATGTTTAGTTAAATTGATCTACTCTAGTTTCTAGTTCTTATTGATCATATATGAGTTGTTTATCATATTTTGTGCTTAATATATAATTGTTTGGCCATCAATTAATTTGATAACCTAGATGAAATTGGGAGATGAATTATAGATTTAGATCGGAATATGATGACATGCGTCTAGTTGATTCTTCTTCGGATTGAATAGCTGGGTTTTTGTATAGGATAAAAATATACCTATATGTCGTGTGTAACTTTTATGAGAGTTTGGACTTAATGAATCTATTCCAACTTATTTTGCATAAGAATATAGTAATTTAATTGGGAGAGATATGTTTATCTTACTATCGGAAGAGGTTTGATAAATAATTTTGAAGCCTCAATTAACAACTTATTTTGATCAATTAACTAGAAAGAGAGTGGAAAGATTTATATGAAGCATTAGGGGAAGTTGTAATCTTAAATTCTTTTATCCGGTAAAATCACTCATTATTCAGTAATTTTAGATTTAGTCTTAAATTAGTAATTTCATAGTCCAATTCCAATTGTTTAAATAAAATTGAATTGATATAAAGTTAGTACTTGGAAGTTATTAGCAATAATTCTCTGTGGGAACGATACTCTACTTATCACTTTATTACTTGTTGATCGTGTATACTTGCACGTAAATTGTGAAAACTTGTTTTCCGAATTTGATATTGACAATTTACGTGCAAGTATACACGATCAACAAGTAATAAAGTGATAAGTAGAGTATCGTTCCCACGGAGAATTATTACTAATAACTTCCAAGTACTAACTTTATATCAATTCAATTTTATTTAAACAATTGGAATTGAACTATGGAATAACTAATTTAAGACTAAATCTAAAATTACTAAACAATGAGTGATTTTACCGGATAAAAGAATTTAAGATTACAACTTCCCCTAATGCTTCGTATAAATCTTTTCACTCTCTTTTCAATTAATTGATCAAAATAAGTTGTTAACTGAGACTTCAAAATTATTTATCAAACCTCTTCCGATAGTTAGATGAACATATCTCTCCCAATTAAATTACTATATTCTTATGCAAAATAAGTTGGAATATATTCATTAAGTCCAAACTCTCATAAAAGTTACACACGACATATAGGTATATTCCTATCCTATACACAAACCCAGCTATTCAATCCGAAGAAGAATCAACTAGACGCATGTCATCATATTCCGATCTAAACCTATAATTCATCTCCCAATTTCATCTAGATTATCAAATTAATTGATGGCCAAACAATTATATATTAAGCACAAAATATGATAAACAACTCATATATGATCAATAACAACTAGAAACAAGAGTAGATCGGTTTAACTAAGCATTAGGTTCAGTTGCAATCTTAATAAAAATTTAGTTCATAATGTAATTGTAAAACATTCTTCTCAAATTAAACAACATCTCAGAAAATTAAGAAGTAAAAGTAAGAGAAAATAATGAAAACTTTGTTGCAATCTTTAATTCCTCTCTAGCCTTCAAGTCCAATCTACTTCGTGTTGCTTCCTTCGATCCTTGTCTTCAATTTTTTATCAATCCTTGGTCTTTTTCCTTTTGTTAGCAGCCCCCAAAATCAGTCTATATTTATCCCAACTCAAACCCTAGCATATATGTAGCATTAGGGTTCAATTTCGGCCCCAAAACAAGTCAGAATTCGCGTCCAATTTAAAACAGGCGCCTAGGCGCTTAAAACCAGCGCAGGGGTGCTGAGTTACTGCTTTTCAAGCGCCTAGGCGCTGGTCCTAGCGCAACTGCACTGATCCCCTTTTAAGCCTAGAGCTTCCCTTCTTGCTTAGTCTTCAAAAATCCAACATTTAGGCTACCAAATGACCTTGTTTCCTTCCAAATGATGCTCCCTACAAAATAATATCAAACACACAAAACAAATGAAAAAGAACATAAAATACTTGAAAACTTGCAATTTCATCAAGCCGAGATTACACAATTCGTAAGTATAAAACTCACTCATCAAATACTCCCAAACTTAAATCTTTGCTTGTCCTCAAGCAAAATACTAAGAATAAAAACTATAAAAATTTATTCTATCAACTAACTACTCAAACAATGGATCAATATGAATCTGAATACTGGCCCCAAAAGTTACTACAAATAGTAATTTATGGGAAACTTCAAAATAGTGCAAAGTCTATCAATTCAACATACTCCTTAGTTTTACCTCCGCTCATGACCCTTTAAATACATGTACATATCCGAACTGTCAAGCTAGTCATCACCCAGATACATTTACGTAATCAAATGCTTCATAGGAGATACTCAATATCAACTCTATGAACTTACGTTTCACATCACCCTCTGCTTATTAAGGTAACCATATAACTAGAAGGTCCAAAGATTTTTTTCATCTCTCTCTCTTTCTTTCTTTTTTCATTCTTTCGGTGAGTGCATTTAATGCTCCATCTCACCTCCTATTGAGCGAGTGCGTTTTACGCTCCATCTTGCCTTCTCTTGAACGAGGGCGTTTTACGCTCCATCCGTTCTCAACATGTGTTTATGAGTGAGTGCATTTTACGCTCCATCTCTACTCACCACGTGCTCCTTTCTTGTCTCTTGTCTTCCTTTTTTTCTTTCTTCTAACTCATGAATGCCTAAATTTGCTTTGAATTATGCTTAAATAAATTTTCTAGAGTTTCACTGATATCTCCCACAAACACTTGGCCAAATAAATTCTCTAAATAATAACTAACCAAACAGATGGATATGTGCTCATGAATGAAAGAATCACAAACAGTGTAAAACCAACTAGTATGTCAAACTTCAAATTCAACATGTTCCTCAATTTCCCTTGACTTAACAATTAATCACATTCATCATTGGCCATAATCAAATTCACTCAACCCATTGCTCAAGTCGTTTTAAAACATGCTATTTAAAGTGCAAAACATGCTATCTAAATGCATACCTAATGATGCAAATGCAAACAAGAAATAGCATTAAGTACCGCTTGGTGTTCATAACCAGGAGCATATTATAAATGTAACCATCCATCAATTATGGGAGGTATAAACTTTAAAGCATAAGTAGAACATTGACATTTTTATAACTTAAACAGTATTACACATGTGTTCACCCTTCACCGAAGGGTATAAAAGGGCTACTCATGCCTCATTGCTATGGATGAGCAAAAGGAGTGAGATGTCCTCATTACAATCAAAGTAAAATACAAGACAAATCCTTCCCTGAGGAATAGCTGAAACACTACAACTCTTATTATCGGTTAGGGCACAAACGTGGGAGAGGTTCAACCCTCCAAGTAAAAAGGATAAACAGAAATATAGAAGTAGAAATTTGGCTGGAAAATGATTCTGGCAGGGCCTCACTTCACTGTTTCTCTCATTCTCTCTTTCCTCACTCTCTGGACTGACTCTCTGGTGAACCCTCCATGAATCTCTGAAACTGAAGCAGGGACAGACTATTTATAGGCGCTGGGTAAGGGACTTGAGGCGACTGTGACACCCCAAAACACACCCTGGTCGGCATTACATTCTAAGACCATTCACAACATGAGAGCACTAATATAATTCCATCAATAAGAAAAAAATTTCATTCATCATCCATAAAATTTACAATATCATCCCAAAAGAATAAGCCAAGCTATGTCATTTACATCTCAAAGGATCAAACGTAACTTAGCAGCGGAATAACAAAAGAAAACTAAACTACACATGATTTCAAAATAAATTCTCAAGTCTATTACAAAGGAAAAGAATGTCCTAGTCTAGTACAAAAGGAAAGGAGGTCGCTCTATATGTCCACCTCGGGATCTAGATTTCCCTCGAATGGGGCCTCCCAATACCCCTGGTCATCAACTCCGAGGTTCTCCTCTAGCACCGTATCTGAAAAATGTTAGCGGTAGGGGGTGAGCACTAAGCTCCGTAGCAACATTCCTCCCAAACTCGAACAAGGTTTATCAAAACATACAAAATGGCCGGTCTCATTTTACAAATAGCATACATAATCTTTGAAGTAAAACAGGGACATTTTAAAATGGATCTCAAGTTTAAGTAGCAACAGTAATTTAAGTGAACAGTAAAAGAAACCAAGATCCAATACATATCCATTTTCCAAAATATAAACCATTTTCCCACAAGACCTTGTGGAATCCCATACTCCCACAAGTTCTTGTAGGAAACCATTTTCCACAATAATACAATAATCCATAACTTGAATATTCCACAACCATATGTATGTGTATCTCAAACATGATGTAAGGCAAACCCCATGAATCGACACATTGAGTAATATCTAACCCACACACACCCACACAAATCTTATCAAAGATATCCATCCTTTAGGAAGGGCGTATGCCACACCAATGGCAGTGACGTATCCAACCTAGGTATTAGTATACTAACCCTCTTACACGGCACCCGTGAGCAATAGCGGTTTAGTCTTACCAAAGCACTAACCCCACTACGAGTGGTAGGAGAAATGCCCACCCACACGGAGCAAGCAACACGTCTACCCACTCTACGATATCTCTTCAAAGGCCACCCATGGTCATCCCACACTCATAAGAGATACAATACCAAACCCAATTTCACAATTTATAAGTATATCTTAAAAACCCCCAATTTTCTCAAGTTGTTGTACAAAGAGCAATATAAGAAAGTGTACAAGAGATCCTCATAAATACCATTTTGTTGTTCAATATGAAACACTAAAGTTTTGAAATCAAGAATAAAGGAAGAGTTCAAAAGGAAAACTCATCACTCTTGAAAACTAGGGTTTTTCAAACAAAAGAGGGATTTCATGGGTATACAACCCTAACTTTGTGTAAAACATGTAATCTTTGTCAAAAAGCCTAAGAGATGATGATTACATAGCATATATATACCCTTGATAGCCAAAACATACATATATAAATACCCTAACCTCAATGTAAGAGAAAGAGAAGAAATCCCCTACCTTCTTCTTCCTTAGTGTTCTTTGAGGAACTTGAAGTTTTGATCCTCTTCAATGTGTAAATCCTCTCTTGATCTTGTGTTTTCCCCTTATTTCTTCCTCTATAAGATTATCTAGGGTTAGAAATGTTGAAATGAGGCTAATGGGGGTGTCCTTAAGTATTTATAGTGAAAGAAATGGCCTCCTGTGCGCGATTCTGAAGTTCAGAATTCGTAACTCACGTTCGAACGTCATTGGCGTTCGAACGTCACTAGTGCAAATTATTGATTCACGTTCGAACGTCACTTTGGCTTTCGAACGTTGGTTGCTCCCAGTACTTTTTCATTTTCATCAGAGCTCTGCAGACACCAAAGTACTGGGACTCCCTCACGTTCGAACGTCGATTCACGTTCGAACGTCATCCCAGTTTCTGCTGAAACTTCCAGTGAAGGTTTTGCCTATTTAGAGATTGATTTGGAAAATTTTCATGAAATACACTTTTGTAGTCCTGGATGTCTACTATCTACTGTCAAAATTTCAGATCAAATGGACATCATGATATAGAGTTATGATCCAAATACTAGGTAGTGTCCAAAGTCCTTTCTACCCAAGTTTTCTCTTAAATGTGCTTTCATTCCGAAAATCTTCCTAACTTCCAATACACCTCATATTACCTCTTCCAAGGTTGTTCGACCTTCCGGATTCAATGGACACCTTATTTTGACCTAAAAATATTTAGAAATTCATCTAATCACCCTTTCCAAGTTTAAACGTCTTTGAAACTCAAACTTCTCAATCAATATGCATCTCTAGCATTTCTCCTACTATTACAACCTATATAGTTCATTCTTACATCATTACACATATCCACATTTTTACAACAATTATTTACTATATATCTATATACATATATATAAAAGAAAATGCGGGGTGTTACAATCCACCCCCCTTAAAGAAAGTTTCGTCCTCGAAACTTATCTCAAGTAGCGAACAAAAATGGATACTTCTCCCGCATTTCTTGCTCCGGTTCCCATGTAGCTTCCTCCACTCCATGGTGTTGCCATAAAACCTTCACTAGTCGGATGACTTTGTTACGGAACACGTTCTCTTTGGCGTCGAGAATCTTCACCGGTTGTTCTTCATAGGTTGCTCCATCTTGAATTTCTATATCTTCCAAGTTCACGACTAGAGTTGCATCCGAGTGACACGTCCTCAACATCGACACGTGAAACACGCCATGTACTCCGGATAGCCCGGCTGGTAGTCGAAGTTGATACGCCGAATTGCCTACCGCTTTGATTACCTCAAACGATCCGGTACATCTTGGCGCTAACTTGCCCTTCTTGCCGAATCTAAACACTCTTTTCTTAGGCGACCCAAATCCACATACATTTTTCCAACGAAATAATTTAAGAAAAATTAACATAATATCATCGAAAATACCATTTTATTGGTCAATACCCATAGTTAGAATTTTGAATTAAGGAACAAATAAATAATCAAGCTTTGGAATCAAGAACAAAGTAACAATCGAGTCTTGGAGTCAATAACAGGTGCATATCAAGCTTTGTAACCAAGAACTAAAGAGTATCAAGTTTTGAACTCAAGGACAAGGAGAAATCAAGTATTGAAATCAAGAGCAATTGAATGTCAAGTCTTGAAATCAAGAACCAATGAATATCAAGTATTGAATATCAAGAATAAATGAATCACAAGGGTTAGAATCAATCAAATGAATATCAAATTTGGCTATCAAGAACCAATGGGTCATGAAGCCTGGGGAAATTAAAAACAAAGGAACAACCAAGTCTTGAAATCAAGAACCAAAGGATGTCAAGTATTGAATATCAAGAATACATGAATTACAATAGTTAGAATCAATCAAATGAATATCAAATTTTGCTATCAAGAGCCAACGAATATTAGGCTTGAAAGGCGTATCAAGTTTGAAAGTCATGAACAAAGGAGAAATTAAGATTTAACGGAACAATCATGTATGGAAATCAATAACAAACGACTATCAAGGTGTGAATCAATAACAAAGGATTATGAAGCTTAGAAATCAAGACCAAAAGAACACTCAAGTCTTGGAACCAAGAATAAAGAATATCAAGTATAGAATATTGAGAATAATTGAATCACAAGGGTTATAGTCACTACCAAGTGCATATCAAATTTAGATATCAAGAACAAATGAATATTAAGCTTGGAAATCAACAACAAAGGAACAATCACTTCTTGAAATCCATCACAACGAATATCAAGCTTAGAATTAAAAATAAGGAACAATCAGGTATTGAAATCAATAACAAACAAATATCAAGGGTGGAAATCAAGAACAAAGGAGAAATCAAGAGAAAAACACATTTCCCTTAAAAACTAGGGTTTGGTAGCAAGCAAGGCGATTTAAGGGTTACCCAACCATCACATTATTTTCCACATGGCATTAATTTCAAGAATAACAAGAATCAAGGATTGGATAGCATACATATAACATTTAGAGTCAAAGAAATACATATAAGTAAACCTACTGGTAACTGAAATGTAATCCGCTTGCACGTAACCCTTACAGACTAGCTTGGTATCCCCCTGTTCTCCCGTAGGCAAGTCAACATATAAAACATGTTCTAGCTCCTCGGAACCCAATCCCAATTCCACAGCATACACGGTACGTAGAAAGGAATAAGTCACGTAGGAATCCAATATAATTCGGGCCCAAAAATTGTAGAGAAGAGCAATACCTTCCACCACGGCGTTGGAGGCATTTTCCTCCGGTTGAGTCAAAGCAAAAACCCTTCCTTGATTGGCACCGCCGGGGGCTTGAGTTTGTAACGGTCTCTGTGGTGGTAGTGGCTGTCGTAGCGGTGGCCTGTTTGCATTCACTCACCCAGTTGCTTGGTTGGTCTTGGTAGAAAGCAATGGACAATTATCTATGAAGTGCCCAACACCTCCACAGGCAAAACATCGGCGTGCATCTGTGCCTATTCTCTCTGGTACGCCTCCCGCTCCTCGAGCTATCTGAGCTCTCTGTTGTGATGGCCTTTGTAGAGGTGGCTTGTTTGCTGGTACTTGCTCGGTTGCTTGCTTGGTCATTGGGGGAAACGAGGGGCATCTATGTTTGAAGTGCCCATACATCCCGCATGCAAAGCATTGGCGCGGGTCCATGCCTGTTCTCGTCTGGGTAACTCCATCTTCTCCAACTGTCTGAAGTCTTTGTTCAACCGCGTCCACGTCCACGTCCACGTCCACGTACACGTACACGTACACGTCCACGTCCACGTTCACGAGATCTTGTATTCTCGAATTCAGAGTGTAACCAGCTTCTCGCGGATGGAAGGCCTCAAATCTTATTCAAAGCGTTTAGCCCTCCTTGCCTTAGAACGCATCCCAAGCCTCATAGTGAAGCATCGGTGTAGACATCATAGCCTTCCCCACTGCTCGGAATAATGAGGATAGGTGCCGTCGTCAACTTCTCCTTCAAGGTGCGAAAAGCTAGTTCACACGCTTGAGTCCACAAAAATTTCTCCCCCTTCTTTGTAAGGCGAGTCATCGGCATCGCAAGCTTGGAGAACCCTTCCACAAACCTACGATAATAGCCGGCTAACCCCAAGAAACTCCGTACTTCCGTTACGTTCTTCGGTGGTTCTCATTTCATCACGGCCTCAATCTTTGCAGGATCAACCGCTACTCCTTGCTCAGACACAACATGGCCAAGGAACTTCACTTCCTTCATCCAAAACTCACACTTGCTCATCTTAAAAACATCTAAGTGAACCTTACCTCCACACATCCAAATTGGGTTATAACATCTCCTTGACTTCCAAAAATATAAGCAATACTAATATTAGAAGAGAATACATAGAGTTGACAAGACACCAAATCGTAATCAAATTTTATATCGTTATCCATAAAAATAATTCAATTAACATGGGGGTGTCTCTAAATCAAAGCCTAAATAGAGAGGAAGCTTGTGCAAGGATAAGTCCTTCAGAGTCTAAGAAGAAAGCACGACATTTTGGCTATCCCAGGAATACCACAGCGCAGATTTTGACCCATTTCAAAGAATAAACTGATTTGACTCAGGTGTTTCTAGCATATGTGGCCTATACGAGTTAGGATTCCGAAAAAAAATGACGGTGCACCATTTGGACTTTCCTACAAAGAGTTATGATCGAATTAGTGAAAGGTAGTCTGCCGGACTGCTTGGTTCTTCTATGCTTGTCTAACTCGAGTTTGGGTGTCTTTTGTCACAAATCCTATCTCATACCTATCTTCAATATAGATAATGTCACTTGCATAAAGATTTATGCCTAGCATTATTCATTAACCAAAACCAAATTACCATCCTTCTTCTAGAATCATCCATAACGACATGATATAGAACAAGCATATTCATCACAATTTTCTTCAATTCTTCTAATCTAGCTAATCCATGAATTTGAACGAATAATTAATGCATAACCTAACTAAACAACCCATCACACTTATCTTATCAACATATCACTTCAAATGACTTCAAGTCTAGATTTTTTTTTTTTTAACCTAACCTAATAATCCAGTGATAGTCCACAACCTACAGCTCCCATGTAAGACCTAATTCCTAAGCTCTGATACCAACTTTGTAACACCCCAAAACACACCCTGGACGGCATTACATTCTAAGACCATTCACAACATGAGAGCACTAATATAATTCCATCAATAAGAAAAAAATTTCATTCATCATCCATAAAATTTACAATATCATCCCAAAAGAATAAGCCAAGCTATGTCATTTACATCTCAAAGGATCAAACGTAACTTAGCAGCGGAATAACAAAAGAAAACTAAACTACACATGATTTCAAAATAAATTCTCAAGTCTATTACAAAGGAAAAGAATGTCCTAGTCTAGTACAAAAGGAAAGGAGGTCGCTCTATATGTCCACCTCGGGATCTAGATTTCCCTCGAATGGGGCCTCCCAATACCCCTAGTCGTCAACTCCGAGGTTCTCCTCTAGCACCGTATCTGAAAAATGTTAGCGGTAGGGGGTGAGCACTAAGCTCCGTAGCAACATTCCTCCCAAACTCGAACAAGGTTTATCAAAACATACAAAATGGCCGGTCTCATTTTACAAATAGCATACATAATCTTTGAAGTAAAACAGGGACATTTTAAAATGGATCTCAAGTTTAAGTAGCAACAGTAATTTAAGTGAACAGTAAAAGAAACCAAGATCCAATACATATCCATTTTCCAAAATATAAACCATTTTCCCACAAGACCTTGTGGAATCCCATACTCCCACAAGTTCTTGTAGGAAACCATTTTCCACAATAATACAATAATCCATAACTTGAATATTCCACAACCATATGTATGTGTATCTCAAACATGATGTAAGGCAAACCCCATGAATCGACACATTGAGTAATATCTAACCCACACACACCCACACAAATCTTATCAAAGATATCCATCCTTTAGGAAGGGCGTATGCCACACCAATGGCAGTGACGTATCCAACCCATGTATTAGTATACTAACCCTCTTACACGGCACCCGTGAGCAATAGCGGTTTAGTCTTACCAAAGCACTAACCCCACTACGAGTGGTAGGAGAAATGCCCACCCACACGGAGCAAGCAACACGTCTACCCACTCTACGATATCTCTTCAAAGGCCACCCATGGTCATCCCACACTCATAAGAGATACAATACCAAACCCAATTTCACAATTTATAAGTATATCTTAAAAACCCCCAATTTTCTCAAGTTGTTGTACAAAGAGCAATATAAGAAAGTGTACAAGAGATCCTCATAAATACCATTTTGTTGTTCAATATGAAACACTAAAGTTTTGAAATCAAGAAAAAAGGAAGAGTTCAAAAGGAAAACCCATCACTCTTGAAAACTAGGGTTTTTCAAACAAAAGAGGGATTTCATGGGTATACAACCCTAACTGTGTGTAAAACATGTAATCTTTGTCAAAAAGCCTAAAATAGGATGATTACATAGAATATATATACCCTTGATAGCCAAAACATACATATATAAATACCCTAACCTCAATGTAAGAGAAAGAGAAGAAATCTCCTACCTTCTTCTTCCTTAGTGTTCTTTGAGGAACTTGAAGTTTTGATCATCTTCAATGTGTAAATTCTCTCTTGATCTTGTGTTTTCCCCTTATTTCTTCCTCTCTAAGATTATCTAGGGTTAGAAATGTTGAAATGAGGCTAATGGGGGTGTCCTTAAGTATTTATAGTGAAAGAAATGGCCTCCTGTGCGCGATTCTGAAGTTCAGAATTCGTAACTCACGTTCGAACGTCATTGGCGTTCGAACGTCACTAGTGCAAATTATTGATTCACGTTCGAACGTCACTTTGGCTTTCGAACGTTGGTTGCTCCCAGTACTTTTGCATTTTCATCAGAGCTCTGCAGACACCAAAGTACTGGGACTCCCTCACGTTCGAACGTCGATTCACGTTCAAACGTCATCCCAGTTTCTGCTGAAACTTCCAGTGAAGTTTTTGCCTATTTAGAGATTGATTTGGAAATTTTCATGAAATACACTTTTGTATCCCTGGATGTCTACTATCTACTGTCAAAATTTCAGATCAAATGGACATCATGATATAGAGTTATGATCCAAATACTAGGAAGTGTCCAAAGTCCTTTCTACCCAAGTTTTCTCTTAAATGTGCTTTCATTCCGAAAATCTTCCTAACTTCCAATACACCTCATATTACCTCTCCCAAGGTTGTTCGACCTTCCGGATTCAATGGATACCTTATTTTGACCTAAAAATATTTAGAAATTCATCTAATCACCCTTTCCAAGTTTAAACGTCTTTGAAACTCAAACTTCCCAATCAATATGCATCTCTAGCATTTCTCCTACTATTACAACATATATAGTTCATTCTTACATCATTACACATATCCACATTTTTACAACAATTATTTACTATATATCTATATACATATATATAAAAGAAAATGCGGGGTGTTACAGCGACAAACCTTGGCTTGGCCAATAAGGTGATCTTGCAGCATCATAGGACCGATGGGAGGAGCAGAGAGAGTTAAGGCAGTTTGACTACCGTCCAGACGCCATCACCACCATCTGGACGGTAGAGATTCTCTGGATTTGCAGCCTCCTTGCTTGATGTCTTAATGTGTTAATTGCACTTGCCTCCCCTACATGATTTAGCTAGTACACTTCACTCCTCCTTAAATTGCATAATTCCGCACAAAACCCTGCAAAAGTTAAAATTTCCACATTAACCCTAATTTCGCATAACTTAGTTGTTTTAACCTAATTCACTCACACATTTAACCTAAAAACCTAATTCATTAACGCATTATATAGGGTTAATCAGCTCACATATAATCCAAAATTGATGTGCATGCATAACAATTGAAATGACCTTGGCATAATCTCATGAATGGAATGTTAGGGCACTAGATAGCAACACTAACTTTTCTTTTCATTTAAAGTGTGCTATCACCATGATTTCTCTAGATCATTTAGTGCTTTCATGGGTTGTAATGAGGTCTGGGGGTGATATTTGGGTTGAGTGAAATGAAGGGTAGATGGAGACAAAAATAGTTATTCTGAGGACATGACCTTTATTATCAAAAATCTTTTTTTTTGTGGAATTTTCAGCTTTACACCTTCACTTCACTTCACTTTTATGTCTCTTTTTTCCTTCTTTCCTCAACATTTTTCTTCTCTTTTTCTTGGATTTTCTCTTCTTTTTCATTCAAAATTTGAATTCAGCACCATTCATCCCATTTTGGATTTCCTCACCACATTTCCCTTTCATCATGATTAATCACAGTCAGTCTCGGAACAACCAATGTGCGGTAATTGAATCATTTTGCACCGGCTTGGTAAAATATGTGGCATGGAAACGAATTTTCAATTAAGGCTCAATCACAACACTAGAGATTTTTCACAAGAAAAAGGCTAAGATTGAATGCAATTCAAAGATGGCCTAATATCCTCTCTAAATAAGCATGGGGAAGCATATTGGCATTTCAAGACAAAGTCAATCAACTATACACATGCACTCTAACCAAAGCAAGCATAATGAGATTATTGAATAGATTTTGAATTTAAAAAATTATTCCTTTGAGTAAATGTAAGGTCCCTCCAACAAGGATTGACACTAAAGCTCACATGGGTCCTTACTTCATCTCCACTATGTATGTCAAGCTCTAAAATGTGGATCCAATCAGTAAATTTTTTAAAATACACATTCAAGGTGCACTGTGGTTGAGTTCGAAAGTTCAAAAGAAAGATCAAGCAATCACAAATCCCCTAAAAATTATGATAGGGGAATATAGTTCAATATTAGATATTTCCACACAAAAATGTACAAAATTTTCACATTTTCAACTATTCTATACAAAAAGTGGTGGAATATGTATATGGTGCACCTCACCCCCCAACTTGAACCATGCATCGTCCTCAATGCACAAGGAATCAAACAATGAGAAAAACGAAAGTAACATGGGAAATAAGATACTCCCTTTTTTTCTTTTTTCTTTTTTTCCTTTTTTTTTAGTATACACATTAAAGGAAAAATGAAACACAAAAAATCTTTTTTACATCCCCCAACTTAGACTCGAACATGATACTGAATAAGATTTGTTATGATGATGCTCAAAATGAATTGAGTCCAAATTAGGGAGAGGTAAACAACTTCATGCTAAAATCTACACTACAACATCATGAAAATAAAAATGTAACAATAAAATAAATCTAATTAATATGTACATGAAAACAAAACAAAAAGGACTCATGTCAATCCGGCTTCAATTCGGATATGAGCTTGCGCCCATTGATGTTTTTTATTTTAAAATTTTTTTGGTGTATAAATGTCTTTCCTAACCAATCTATCAAACAATAAAAAAGATAATGATTAAACAATCTCAACAAAACAGAGGTGCAGACAAGTTTATGCAATTCCAATAATAGAGTATACAATTTCTCTTTATAAATTTTTACACTTAACTCCATTTCAATGCCCTCTCCAAGTTGAAAATTGTGAACCTCAAAACCACTATTTGATGGAAAATTGACCTTGCGCTTATTAGCCTCATGTGAGATAATAACTTCATTAATTTTTTCATAATCAAGAGTGATGGGAGATTCAACATCAATTTGCATTCCATAAGAATGATCATCCTAAATACATTGACTATGCTCA
Source organism: Ilex aquifolium (assembly GCA_951799425.1). Classification (NCBI taxonomy): domain Eukaryota; kingdom Viridiplantae; phylum Streptophyta; class Magnoliopsida; order Aquifoliales; family Aquifoliaceae; genus Ilex; species Ilex aquifolium. The sequence continues at coordinate 7,107,377 of OX637410.1, read as the reverse complement.
AGATGTTGTTCTTCACTCATAGTAATTATGACAGTAGTCAATGCAATAAGATCATCTCTAATTTTAGAAAATTGTTGGGCTACTTCGGCATTGACTTCCATTTGGTATTGCATAAACTCGTAAAGAGTATTTTTCAATTCTTGTTCGATTGAGTCCTCATATGTTGGATAGTGGCAAAATTTATTTGGTGGTGAGAGATCGGATGAAAAATTATAAGGTTCGTTCTCCCAACATAACTTGGATAACTTGTTGCAATATAATGGTCGGGGTAAAAATTTTGGGGGGCCAATATTGAAATTGATCCTTCACATGCAAAGTCTTGAACCGTATAATTTAACGGACACTCACTAGTGATGTGCTCATACTCATCACAAATCTCGCACACATTTTGAAAATTTGGGTCATTTAACACATTTTCATAAAAATTAGGAAACATTACATAAAACACAAACTACAACAAACTATTTACAATCGAGACGACATAACTTGGCCCGTGATGAAAATCACAAGACTTACCTATGTTGTCCCAAATCACCTTCGAACTCGACGCTTAGCCTTCCCCGACGACGATGCCAAAAATGCTTGATTGTTTTCCCTAACTACCAACTTGAACCCGAATTATGTGTATATGGCTTATAGAGATTGGTGAGTGTCACTCTCCCTCGAATTCAATGCGAGAAGTGGGTAAAATCGTGTGTGGATAAGCAAAAATGTGTGTGCAAAAGTGCTCCCCAAGCGTAGAGAGAGTCTTGCAATGTCGTGTTTTACTTGCAATGACTATTCCAAGGTCTTCTCCTCAGGGAAGGAAAGGTCAAGTGTTTTCGAAAGTGATTTGTGAAATGGAAAAATGGAAAATATTGTGAATTGAAGTTTGGTGGATTGTGTTTTGAGAAATATGCAAGTAAAAAGAGGGTTGACTAATCCATAAAGCTCATTCCAATGGGTATGCCAAATTGACTCATTTCATTCAAACAATGATGTCTCGGTGTTTGATTGATTTGTAAGAAGTGAGGGACTAATGTAGTTGTGTTGGAAAAAAGCATACCCTATGACAAGTCTACGGTGTATCAAAAGCCCCCAACTACGTCCGCACTCAACCTAGTCAAACCAAACACTTTACACTATGAGGAAGAATGAAAGAGATTCAATTTCACATACGCAAGAGGAAATCCCTCTTGGATTAGCCAACTAAGGGCTTAGCTATGCATAGTAAAGGCAAGAACAAACATGAAAGAGAAAAACATGGTAATCAAATCAAACATGAACTTGCATTAATGTAAGGAGAAGTTCAAACTACGAAAGAAATAGCATTCATACACAAAATGTAAAGCTTAAAGAGAAAATACCCAAATACAAGCAATAGAACTAGTAAACCCTAGCTAAACTCAATACAACTTGAAATAAATGAGATTAAAGTGCTAGAAAGAAAGATTACATGTGGATTGAAGCTTACAAGAATGAAAATGGTGAAGGAAAAGTAAGAACCCTAACTTTTTGTCTCTACACTACTCCTAAGCTTTAACCTCCCTCTTTCTAAAAGCTTGATGATCTGAAATTATATGAAGGAAGAATATTATTTTCATCTATCCCCCTCTCTCTACCCTTGAGTGTGCTAAGATAGGTTGCTTGTGGGTAGAGATTGTCCAAAAAAGCTTCCAAAGTCAGTCAAAAGGCATGACCCTTTTCCTTTTCCAACCATTCCCTCACTCTTCCTTGGCCACCCACTCTCTCATGCTTCAAATCTGAATATAGGGGTTAGGAGATCATCATGGAGTGTTAAAAATGTTAGGGCATGGTTTAGAGGACAAAAGGTGGGCCCCCATGGTTTGTGGAGTTGTGTGGAGAAGTGTCTGGACTTTCTAGGCATGTTATACCGGTAGGTCATGGGGCTTCTACCGATAGGTTGTGTCCAATAGGGTCTTCTACCGGTAGGTTTTAAGCTCCTACCGGTAGATTGTAAGGGGTCTACTACCGGTAGCTCAATTCCTATTTTCGTAAATTTGGTATACCGTTTGATCCCACCGTCCAATTGAGCTAAACTTTTAACACAATATAGAGTACATCTAGATCTACAACTTTTATGTTTTGCACTTGTTCAGATTCCAAGTCAATCATGTTAAAAAATGCAAAATACCATGGTACCGGTACCAAATGGAGTGAATACTGGTACCGATACCTCCTTGATATGTTTCACTTTTAAGACTCCAAATCCTCATGTAATATGTCCATCTCTTCACCACTCATCCACACTTAGTTGTAGGGTTCCGAAAGCCATCAATTACCCTATGATTACATGCAACATCAAAATTTTCGACCAACTCTAAGTAATTAAATGCAAAGTTGGGTTAAAATGCATGTAATGAGGCTGTTAAATATACAATATTATGCGCTAATCATAATGTAAATTTCTTACTTTGGTATTTTATCATGAATTTTCCAAAGGGGGAGATTGTTAGGGTCATAATTGTAATTGGCTAATTTCGTCAAGTCTTTTTGTAAATCTAAACCTATTCCATGGTCATGATGCTACAATATCAAATATCCAAAAGCATCAAATGAAGGGAGGATTTTAATCTACAATGACGCATCAAAGACTCTCTATATGCTCCTTAATGCTTAGGACAAAAGTAATAGTGCCTTTACAAACCTTAGCACCCTTGGTTTAACTTTAGACCTAGGTTTGTTAGGTTAAAATGGAATCGGAGATTGATCCATTAATGACTCCCATGTATTCTTCAAATAAAATTTTTTTTAAACCTTTATTGAGTTTTAAAAACATAGATTTGATTCATTAATCGGACCCCACTTGAGCAACACTCTTTAGTGCTCAAGGGGTCAAGTTTTTGCTTGCTTTCAAACTTAAAAACTAGTCCACTGTCTACTCACTTGCCTTCAGCTAGAGTAGTCTCTGAACACTTAGGGATAAAATTGGAAAAAGCTAAACAAATGGGCAGTAGAGACCGCCCTTTGGAACGCTCTTAGGCTGCTTGAGGTCGCTTGAGAAGTCTTTGCCCTACTATTGTGGTTTGATTTCTTATCTCATTCCAGCAACCAACGCCCTCTAGCCTCCCTTTCACTGCTCCAACTTTCGTTCACACATTTTGGTTTACTTGGTTCCCAAGACTAAACCTATTCCGAGCATATAAATAGAGGGAAGCCTTCCCATGCTAGGGCAAGCCTTAAGGAAACATCTTTAGAGAAAAATCTGCTTATTTAACACCTTGAGAGCTTGAAGAAGAACTCTAGATCCCTAGGATCCAAAGGCAAACCTCACCTTGATTCTCTAATCCAACCTCACACCTAGGTGAAGAAGATCTATATTTGGAGTTCCAATCAAACCCATTGGAGAGAATGCATACAGAGATTCTTGGATGCATCCTAGAAGTTCTTGAGGTCTAAACAAACCATCAGTGGGGAGTTCAAGTGAAGCCATCCATAACATCAGTGGGTGTATCCAGTGGAGAATGTTTATTGAAAGAAAAGAGTGTCTAGCCATGGCATTGGTTGAGGTATAAGGCTTGAGTACTTGTAAACTGACTTTGGGATAGTGGATTAGGCTTTGGTAAACCCCAAGTGGTTCCCCGCAACTTTTTTGAGGAGGATTTCTTCATCAACAAATTGCTTATGTTATTTATTATTTTTAGGGTTAATTGCACTAGAAGTCCTCAAAGTATAGTGTTTGTCTCATTTTAGTCCCCAATATTTTAATTGTATCATTTTGGTCCCTGAAGTATTAAAATATATTTCTATGTGGCCCTCCAGCAGACAGCATGCAGATTGCTAACAATTTTTGATTATGAACTTTTCACATGATACCTAAATATAGGCAAAACAATAATTTGAATAACTCTTGACCAAATTTCTACCCAAATTTTGGTCAAAGAGCTACACAAATTAAACAGTTTTGATCATGAGCTATCCAAAATTTAGTCAAAAATTACCAATATTATGCATTTTTTGTTAAGAGCTACCCAAATTTTGATCAAGAGCTACCCCAATTATTTTTTGCCTATATTTAGGTATCACGTGACAATTTATGATCAAATATTGTTAGAAATTTAGATGTTGTCTTCTTGAGGGGCTACATAGAAACATATTCAATACGTCAGGGACTAAAATGATGTAATTGAAATATTGAGGACCAAAATGAGACAAACGCCATATTTTGGGGACCGCCAGTGTAATTAACCCTTATTTTTATTATACAAACTTGTAATTTGTAGCACACACAGACACTATGTGTTTATTGATTTGATTATTTGAACATTCATATCATACATAGTGGTTTGGTTGATTGTTGCTTGCCTTGGGTGGGATTCCCATGTGAGGTTGAGAGTTAATCGTAAAATTAACAAATCAATAACTTCGATCTACATGGTCCATAGGGTTGTTCTTTGGTAAAAGGGGTTCTCAATTTTAATTAATTAACTGATTTTTACAAAGATGTAATTGTTGTAGAATTAGGTTATAATTTGGTTTTATTTGAGTGAATTGAAATTAACCAATTTCCCCTTCACCCACCCCCTTAAGTTAGCGTCTTAATCCCACGTGTGTAATCGAGAGGGACAATCCAATAAGGATAAGGGTAACGCTTATCCTTACAATAGATTAACACCATTAATTTGATTTACAAGCATTCAACATTAAGTATGTGAGGAATGTAAAACGTTAAGCAAGAAAAGGAAATAATGCAAAATGCACACACCACATGAGATAAGCAATTTTATGTGGAAATCCTTGGGGGGGAAATCATGGAACTGGAGTTCACCTAGCCTAATCCACTATGCCTAAAGTAAGATTACAAGCTATAAGACTTGTATCTCAACCAACACTATGGTTAGGTGCTTCTTAGCTTCAATCTTCACTTTGGAGTCCATCGGAAGTTCTTGAGCAATAACTTTACAAGGCAACAAACCGAGTTTCACGATCCACTCTTGGAATCCCCCTCCTCATAGTTAAAATATTCCTTCACCCTTTGAATCCTCCTATGTTCTCTCTTCCATTCCGAATTTGTGACTAACTCTTCAAAATCGAAGTTTTAAGTTGAATACCAATCTTAGTAAGGTCAAGGTTTCTTTTGATCTTAGGGAGTCTAGGGTTGTATCTAAGCTCTCTAGATATTCTATAAGACTTTTTAAGATTCTTCAAGCTTTGGGAGGCTTACCCTAAAGATAAAAGACCATCCCTTACATATAGGTCACAAAATTATGGTTTAATTAGGGCTCAAGAAAATTGAGTTTCACAACAGATTGTCCAAGTCATTAGTCAGTGATCAGGCGGGCAGCTACTAGATTGAACAATGATCAAAACTAGGGCTTAATGGAAACTGCTTGAGCCATCTGATGATTGCTCTAGTGGTTAGCAACCAGTCCTTACGGGTTGACTTTTCGGTTTCTCCCTAAACAACTAGAGACTGCTTGAGCTATCAGGTCAGTGACCACTAAGCAGTCCTTATTGGTTCTTAAGCCTAAAACACGAACTCCAAGGGGTGTTACTCAATAAGGTTCCACCTCATGGCTCTTTTAGTGTTTGGAAAGCATTGTTTTAGTTTCAAAAATCTTTTTAAACTTAACAACAGAGAGTCACACTACAAATTTCATCCTGAATCTAATTATAACTTTACTTGAGGTAACCAAATAAAGGTCAACTAGGTATCTAGGTCAGTTGCCGTTAACTAAGCTTCAAGGAGCCAATGAAGTCTTCAAATGTGACTTTGTAGCTTGGACTTGATCTTCCCTCCTCGCTTAAGTTTTCATCCACTTAGAATTTTGACCATGGATTTAGTTGAGATATTTCCATGTGACCTCAAGGTATTAGCCAATTACATTCAATTTCCTAACACTATTTATAAAACTTCTTATATTCAAGCCATTAATATTTTTATTCATTACTTTGTTGAGTATCTAGAAGGCTTAAGTGTTCGTACGAGCCGTAGTAGTTCTAGACTAAAGGAGTAGACTGCACTTATTTTATGTTTGGACAACAAGGCAGCCAGAAAAATAAAAAGAAATCTATGAATAGGAATTTTCTAAAAGTTTTCTTATTTAGTAGAACTATATAGTGGAGTAGTCTATGTAGATATTTTGTGGGAATATTAAATCATATAATGCTTGTCACTATAACAAGAGCTATATCTCCTGAGATTCATCCAATCCAAATTCTTCCTAAACGTTATTAGATATCCTTAACTAAGAGTTGAGAGTCCAACAAATAAATTAAACTATCTCACCCACATGCTCAATAAGCATCTAGGAGGTATAAAATTAGTTGTTCAAATGTCACATGTGAGAATCCGACATCAAATAGAAAATAAATTGAAAGAGTCCTAATATATGATGAATACGTATATTAGACATCTAATAGGAAACATAGAGATCAATTTTTATCCCTAACAATAAAAATTAATTTTTATCCCTAAAAATAAGGCTCGGTATCAGGTAATCAGTTATCAAATTTCTACTGAATAATAAATCGATGTAGTTTTTTGGTCTGTAGATATAGGTATGGTTTAAAAATATGGATAAGATGTATCGAATCACATTAACTCTTTCTGTCCATAGATGTAGGTATGATGTTGTTTAGCATATTTTTGGATTGCGGGTGTGACAAAGTCTAATTGGACTTAAAATGCAAACACGTCTGACCTTAACTATTTGAACCGACAGTTTCTAAAATCGTGACTTCTTAGGCAACCGTAACAAAGCGTAAGGCTACTTCTAGCTTCTTCTTTTTTTCTCTACCTCGGAGATCAAGAACTTAACTAATTTCCAACTAAACAACTTAATGGACTGAAATATAGAAAAGCAACTAGAATTGAAAGTAATAGACAGTATGACAATGATAAATATGCCAACTAATATACTTGGCATTAACTGAAAGGAAAGATCATTGAAGTGACAGATTACAAGGTAAAGGGAATCAGCAAGCGAAATAAGTTGAGCAAAGGAGAAATTGGCTCTATGTGTAGTTGTTGTGTTGATTGAGGGATCTTTTTTTGTAGCCTCTCTTTCAGTATTTGTAGGGGGTGAGCTTCCACTATCGAAGCCATCTTTTCCAACCATGACTACTATTATGGCCTATTCCCCCGATATGCTCAAACATGCACTGAATTGTTCCCAACAGGTGGCTCATGATGTCACATCTCCTCATTTTTTAGGATTCATGGAGTCTTATTCTCTCAACCGTCTTATTATATCTTGTAAAAGCCGAAAAAATTAAAACTTAATTAAAAAGGGCAAAACAGTAATTAGTCATTATAGTGCAGGTTGAAAACCCAAATTTTTCTAGAACTTTGATGAAGAAACGGACCTCACAGTTTTCATGGAATTCCAAGACAGTCGGATTTTTGGATTTTTATGATGCGATCGGGTGTTGCACGACTAAAATAAACGTGATTAGATTTTTTTTTGCAGGATCCGAGAAATAATTTAAAATTAGTTCAATAAAAAATATACTAAACTTAACATAGGACGAGATTTAATTGATTCAGGATAAAATTAGACCAATTAAAGTGAGGCATGTGGGGCATTGTGGGCCATGCATTTAAGGAATATTTAAAAGGGGAAAATAGATTTTTTCCCCATTCTTTATCCAACCATTTCTAAAAGAGAGACAGAGAGAGAGATAAGAGAGATTCTCCAAGTTCTTCCACCTTCCTTCCTTGTTCCAGCAAGATCCAACTGTTAGATCGCTTTGGGTCAAGAGTTAAAGTCACTCTACGCAACGAGAGCTACACAATCATACCAAAGATCGTGCTTTCCTCCAAAATCTCAAACAGGAGAATTTAGGGCTAAAGCTTGGAAGGCTTGGTTTGGCGTTGTTGGAACTTCTACTATGCGGGCTTAAGCTACAAGAGGTAAGGTTCCCTCCTATCTAGGTTTATTTCCAAGCTAGGGTTGTGATATGAAATAAGTAGAATGACAGAGATGAATTCTCATGTATTAGCAAATATGGAAAATGTGTATGACAATATGTTAAAACCAATTCTTTCTTGATTTGGGTTTGATGAAATTGCTTGATTTGGATTTGATGAAATGGATTGTTGGGCATGCTATGTGTTTACATATTTTGCCTATCAAGTGTTTGATAAAATGTTTATGGATGTTCAAGTGTGTTATATGAATGGAAAATGCTAGAACATTCTTAGTGATGTTACAAATGTTTTTATATGTTTCATGATATAATGGACATTTTAATGTTTATGGAATATTGTCATATGCTCACATGTCATAGTTAGCATTATGATGAATTGGAAATGGAAAATTTACATTACATTGCATATGCACGGGTCGCACTACATTCATGGGCATTAACATCAATGTGAGTGTGTGGGTGCATGGGTTGCTCATCACCACATGGTGAATTGATTGGTGGACTCGGGAAGTTTGGATCAAGGTCCAATTGAGTCGCACATAATATTGCATAGAAAAATGTGTCAATTATAGCAAGAAGGGATAGATTCTCCCTCGGGTGCTAGGCCCGGTTACTTGGTTCATTCACTTATCTGTCAGTGAAATTCCAAAAAACTATGTCAATGTACTCGAAACTGGAGGTGTGATGCCCTCAAATGTCGTGCCGGTGCGGTAGACCGTTGGTGTGATGTCCATAAATTTACCTACCTAAGAAAGACACACGAATTTTGATAAAATGGCCATTGGATGCCTAGCATCAATGCCAAGGGCTTGGAATTCCCGGATGCATACGCACGGCATAGCATGTGTTATGAGAGCTGGTGGGGATCGGACTTGCATTGCATGTGTGAATTTCCATCTCATGGCATGGCATGGAATTGTAGCATTCATTTTTGAAAAGTATGTGTTTTAATGAATGCTTGATATGATGACTTACATGTGACATTGCATCTGGGTTGGGAAGTGACCTCCTTAGGAGATACCCTATTGAGTGTGACTCACCCTTTATGGGGATAAATTTTAGGTGTTGGACAGGCTCTAGTGGACAGCCCTCACTTGGGCCCGTGTTGACGACAGAACCGGGTTGTGGCTCTTGAATTACATTTTGTAGTCCCTTGTATATTTCTATATTGGCCTTGTATAAATTATGTACAAAACGTGTACTTAGACAAAGCCATGCAATGGGACTCTATTGGACAATATTCTTTTGTAAACAAATGAATGTAATGGATGTTGCATGAGTTTGTAGGGTAAAAAGTTGAAATCTGAGAAATTTGGCAAAATCTGGGCCCTAGATACCAGTACCTCACAGGTACCTAACTTCTGGTGGCTCAAGTACCGGTACCTATGCTCACAGTTATCAGTACCCCGATGACAGTGGACCCAGGTACCAGTACCAAATTTTACAGATACCAGTACTTAGCTTCCATAGGGCTCAGGTACCGGTACTCCTTATCAGAGGTACCATTACCTCTTCTTGAAAATTGATTTTTGAACTTCAATGCTTTCAAGCCTTCATATCTTAAGCTCTTTTCTTTCGATGATATAAATTGTTAAATTTTAAGTCTTAGACTTTGGGATGTGGACCTTGGAATGGTCATATGATTAATATATATGTGTAGGTTATGTATTGGGTAGTGCTCCCGTACAAATGAGACTCTACATGAATTCCGTTTTTTTATTATCCCGGTGAATAGGGTGTAATGACGTGGTATCGGGTTATACAGTATCCATGAGAAATTCTGCGGGTTGATGGGTGATCAACAAGTTGAGAAATGACTCCCGAATTTTGGGGCATCACAGCTTGGTATTAGAGCTTAGGTTCCTTATTACCTTATGGCCTGCGGGTAGATTAGGTTAAGTGATGAGCACATAATATTGCATATTTGAAGGCCTCATTACATGCATTTTAACTCAACTTTTGCATTTAAGTAATTAGAGTTAGCCAAAGTTGTCAATAATGTTGAATTTTCGATGTTGCAGGTAATTATAGCATAAATGATGGATTTTAGAACCTTGCAACTATGTGTGGATGTGTGGTGAAGAGATGGACAAATTACATGAGGATTTGGAGGCTTAAAAGTGAAAGAAATCAAGGAGCTCAATCGGACGGTTGGATCAAAAGTTATGATGATTCTACCAAAACTGGTCCGCAGAAGAAACAGTACCGGTACACAGTACCGGTACGGTTCTGCCTCTGGAGTTCGGGGTACCGATACACAGTACCGGTACTGTCTGCTGAACAGCCCAAAACACCTACAAACCATACTCCACTTGCTTGGGGGTCCCACCATTGATTCCCCCACTTGTCCCCTGACATCCCTTACACATTTACATGATTCCTACACCCTTGTGGAAGACTTTGAAGGCAATGGCATTAATGGGGATGGGAGAGAAGGGGGCTGCCAGGGGAGTTTCTGGGTAGGCTGCTCCTAGCCTGTCCAAGCCATCATCTAACCTCCCACTGATGGGAGGCCTGAACACAGGCTAGGGGGACCACCATGGACGAAATTGCAAGGCTCTCACTCCATATATTCAGCATTCCACAAGCATTTCAAAGGCGGTGGCTACCTAAGCTTAGAAAGTCCAAGGAAGAAGATGATGAATAGTAGATAGAAAACTTAGATTTTTGCACTTTCTTCCATCCTTTCACTTGTAATTTATTGTAAGACTCTTGTAACCTTCATTTAATATCCTTAATGTCATTTATTACAAGTACTTTGCAAGTTTAGTTACATGTTCTAGATTTTACCATTGTTGCTTCCAAGTTTTCTTCATTTCTTGTTTTAAAATGGGTATTGAATATTTTTCTTCTTAGTTTAAGTTTCCTTGCTTTAAGTTAAGTTTCAATCTTTTTTTCTTCATTATGTCTCTTTACATTATGTCTTTCTTGCTTAGCATGAGTAGATAGATTTTTAAGTTGGTTAATCCAAGGGAGAACTCGTCTTGGGTGTGCCACTTCAACTCATTTTCATTCCTCCACTCAGAGTACGATGGTTCGGTTTGACTCGGTTGAGAGTGGATGCGGTTGTGAGTCTTTGATATCCCGTAGGCCTGGTCACGGGTTATGCTTAGATCCTCACCTCCATTTCATCTCTAGCTTCCCATGAATCAATTGTTCATCTAAGCTCTATTCGAGGAAGGCTTCGAGTTGATTTGGGATTCCTATTGGAGTGAACCCTTCGGATTAGCCAACACTTGTTTCATTTCATTTTTAGCAAAAACACAATCACAAAACTCAAACTCAAAAGATTTTACATTTTCCTTTTCTTTCACAAAATCACCTTCACATACTTGAACTTTCATTCCCTGAGGAGACGACCTTGGAATACTTTTCCAAGTAAAACACGACAAGCAAAAGTCTCTCTGCGCTTAGGGAGCATTTTTGTTCACACACGCATTTCATACATTTCATTCCATCCACCATTTTGTTGCCCTTTCTTTTGACATCATCCCAAGGGAGAGTGACACTCCCTTCGCACCTACATCATATACACATTGAGGGATGATATTAGGAGGTTAGGAACAACAACAGTTTTGATCAAGCATTAAGCCATTGTATTCATTATGCATTACATGTTATATGCATTGAATTTTACATGTTGTGTGATATGAGATTATATGCATGATTAAGTATGTATGGGAATGAGACATTAGGGTTAGCGAACATAACCTTGGGGTCGGAAAAAGGAAATTTTACGGTTTGGGCATCTGCTTGTAGGTGGCATACCTCCTACCATGAGACAAGAGGAAAATTTTCAACGTTTTAACTTTGATCCCTAACTTTGGGATACTAAGTTAGTATTCTATTGTTATCTTACGTGTGTGTAGATGGAAAATAGAGGAAGAGGACACTGAAACGGTGGAGGGGGTGGATGGAACAACCAACCACCACCACCGGCCTTTGACCAACAAGCCTTCTATATTGGCCTTGTATAAATTATGTACAAAACTTTTACTTTGACAAAGGTATGTAATGGGAATATCTTGGACAATATTCTTTTGTAGAGAAATGAATGTAATGAATGTTGTATGAGTTTTTAGGATTAAAAGTTGAAATCTGGGAAATTTGGGAAAATATGGGCCCTAGGTACTGGTACCTCATAAGTACCTAGCTTCTAGTGGGCTCAGGTACCAGTACCTATACTCACAGGTACTAGTACCTCAATAATAGTGGACCCAGGTATTAGTACCAAGTCTTACAGTTACCGGTACTTGGCTTCCAGAGGGCTCAGGCACCAGTACTCCTTATCAGAGGCACCGGTACCTCATCCCAAAAATTGGTTTTTGAACTTCAACCCTTCCAAGCGTTTATATCTTGAGCTCTTTTCTTTGGAAGATATAAATGGTTAAATTTTGAGTCCTAGACTTTGGGATGTGAACCTTAGAATGGTCGTATGATTAATATGTGCACAAGATATGTTTTGGGTAGTGCTCCCGTGCAAATGAGACTCTGCCCGAATTCCATTTTGTTATGATCCTAGTGAATTGGGTCTAACAACGTGGTATCGGGTTATATGGTATCCATAGGTATTTCACGGGTTGATGGGTGATCAATGAATTGACCACTAGATCTTTACCAAATGTTGTTCTTAGATTTTGATATTTTGATTGTAAACATTGCCCCCCCCCCCCCACCAAAATGATGCATCTAAATGTTTTGCATTTGGAGTGTCATTTTTGTTCTTTGCATTGAAACTTGTGTTGCCTTGATCTTTTCGACTAGCTGCCACTCTACAATTGGTTGTTCCACTCAAAGAATGTGGTACATCTTCCACGTGTAGACCTTTGACCTTCATCTTGTCCTTTTAAATCTTCAAAAAATGGCTGGCACGCGATCCATCAATATCTCTTCATCATTGCGATAATTTGTTCTCTATGCTTATATATTCCACTCTTAGATTGAAATTTTGTCATCACTCTGACTTTCCATTCTTTATATTTCTTCACTGGCAGTTATTCATGCTATTAGCCTTTAGACGGCTCTTTTGTGCATTCCTACTGATGATGTCAGCCACCATCTTTTCATTCCATTCTCTGACTCTTCTTCGGTGGTTATGAGACTTGGACCTACTTTCATAGAGTCCCCTCTAGCTGACGTGCATCATATTTACCCCGATCCTTGTATGCCTTTTCAATTCAAGTTTTAAGAACGTCTTCACTAGTGAAACTGGAGTTCTGGGATCCAATTCATGCCTGGACAGTGGTTCGAATCATGTCATTTCTACTTCGGTCAAACTTCAAGCCATCAAAAACTCTTTGTACGAACTAGAAGCTAACTTTTTCAGCCTTGTATGGTCTCTTGAAAAGTAATAAATAAAGATAGGCTTTTTTGAATTTCCTTCTTTATTTACTTTTTTGTTCTTCTTGTCTTGTCATTTACCACATGACGATTGATATGACTTTGGCTCAACTGGCATTTATTACCATTTAAATCACACTTCCATCGATTTCATTATGTGCATAATACAGGCACTTCATCTGCCATGAAAAATGATGTTGTGTTCTCCCATCCATAAACTACCATAAATGTTGGAAGATTCTAAGGTGGGTCCATTAATGTATTCCAACCTCTCATGGTCTATAAATGCACCTAAGTGCTTCATACTTCTGAGCAAGCCAAACTTTCCAAAGATATCTCACATACTGGCCAATCCCTCTGCACCTCCAGAACCTTCTAACCTAGAAGAAAGATGACTTCATTGATCTTCAATCTTTTTCTCCTTCAGTCTTAACCAGAATTATTATTTTTTTCCTTCTTTCCTAACATCAACAGTTAACTTTATCTACTTACTTCATGTTCCTCCAAATGACGGGTACCTCATTGCATTTACATTTTTTGGTCAAGCTCGAGGCCTTAGATCTAGGATTGGACAACGTGGGTCGATAGGGTTTATCTGAAGAAGTTGAAAGAAGATCTTTCTTCTGGCTTCCAATGAATCTTATGGCAATGTGACACATTTTCCCTCTTTTGATTTTTAGCTGGTCGTAGGGTGAGTTCTTCTGCACTCATCTTGAATTGAAAGATGTGGAAATTCATGACTGGGAAGGCTTGTATTTGAGGTCATAATCATCGTCAAACACCCAAGATTTCTCATCCGCCTAGTTCTTTCTCTGTCTCCAGCGCTTAAGTTGTCATCTTCAAACTAGGACATGCATCCTTCAGAACAGGCTACATCAGCGCAGAATTTTATTTTACTTTATGTTTACAAATTTTATCCACTGAAATTGTACAAAGACTTGATGAATATAATTTGAAAATTTTGTTTCGATTTCGTCCATCTTGTGTTTTACGTTGCATTTATACAAATGTTTAGTATCAGGACGTATATCGCAATGGTCGTCAGCCTGTGCTAGCCGTCGGCCATGCCTTGTGTGACTAACCGTCTTATTCGTATTATATCCTTTAAAAACTATCCATTGATGGATCGGTTATGGTGTTTGCCATCCAGATCCCTTAAGTGGTAGACGCCACCTTTCTTTAGTTATACGACTTCAAATGGTCTTTCCTAGTTAGCAGACCATTTGCCAAACTTTCGGTCGTTTAGCCCCAAAGGCAATCTTGCCTTCCACACCAAGTGACCTACCCCAAAAGCTTTCTCTTTGACTCTTCTGTTGTATGTCCTGGTGGCTCTTAGCTTTTGTACTTTAATGAAATCTAATGCGCCTAGTCAAACCTCTTCTAAGTCTTCTAGTTCCATCATCATGGCCTCATTGTATTCATCTAGACTTATACTATGTTGAAATGCCACCCTCAATGGCTTCATGGTAATTTCCATAGGCAAGACCGCGTTGTGTTCACAGGTTAACTTGAATGGTGTGATCACGATGCCAGACCATTTGGACGTTATGTATGCCTACAACGTCTATGATAACTTATCATGCCAACACTATGGATTGTCTTCCACCCTCTTAGCGATGATGCCTTTCATCACTTTGTCGATGGACTTGGCCTGACCATTCCTTGTGCATAAGACGAGGTTGAATTGATTATGTTAAAGTTGTATTCCTCTGCAAACCTCTTAACTTCACTTTCTTGAAAGACTTTACCCTGATCGGCCACTATATGCTGGGTAGTCCAAATCGGTGTACTATATTTTCTTTTATCATTCGAATAATGTCTGTCTGATTGACTGTCCTCATTGGAATGGTCTTTACCCACTCAGTATAATAGTCAGTGCCTAGGATGATAAGAGAGTGTTTCCTTGTGGTTGGAGGAAAAATCTCCCCTATTAAGTCCATTGTCCACTTTTAGAATGGTTAAGGCTTTACTATGGGCTGCATCTATATCGCTAGTGCCCTCGAGTATGTCTGTGGCATTGACATGCCTAGTAGCCTTTTGTGTATTCAATGTAATTGTTTAGTATTATTGGCAAATAATAGCCATATCTCCTTATAAGCCAACGCATATTTATGCCGACCTGATGGGCTCCACATATCCCTTCGTGGCTTTTGGCCATTACCAACATGGTCTCGTCTTTCCTAATGCATCTCAATAGCAAATCATCCTGCATTCCCATCCATAAGTATGTAGTTTGCAACTCTTCACCTTATGAACTATTCTACATTTCCATTGTGATATTTTTGGAACTGTATGATATCGAATTTCGAGTCCTTAACATTTCTTCAAAATGCATTCCTCTAGCCTTAATTAACTATTTATCCATGCCCCGATGGATTCTCAGTCCTAATCCCAATTGGACCAAATTGTTAACCTAGCTATTTAATTCCATTGGGACAGATCTCAAGGTAACATCGTCAAAATTTGACAATAGAGACATTACAATGGAATGGAATGGGCACAGCTCCTAACTCTTGAACTAAAAGTTGTTCGCTATCTGGTTGATGACTAACTAGGAATAACCAGTGATTTCTATAGTTGATGCACCCACTCCCAATAAAACCTCGAGCCTGATGATTAATGCTTCGTACTCGGCCTGGTTGTTAGTGCATTCAAATTCCAACTTGAACAACAGTTGGGTTTTGCAACTTGCGGGAGATTCTATAATGACCCTGGCCCCTACAGACTCTCGTGTCTGTTATCCATCGAACTTCAACCTCCATGGTGTAAGCGACACTATAGGTACTCCTAGAAGATTGACCGAAACCCTTGTATCCTGCTCTACCTCCACACAAAGGTGGTCTTTCAGAAAGTCAACCAACGTCTGGCCTTTGACCACACATTACAGCAAATGTTGCAATGAAAATTCCATTAAGGCCAAAACCCATTTGTCGATATGTCCTCTCATTATCGGCCTTATTTGCATATACCTAATTAAGTATGTTTGTGCAATGACATACACTACAACTGAAATCATATATAATCTTAGTTTTTTTGCTAAACAAAGTTTCTCGATCGGCTTATAACATTGCTCGACCATAGTAAAACTCTTACTTACATAATAACCGATATTTTCTTTGCCCGTATTATTATTTTTGGCCAGCAAACAACCAATGGATTCATGTGCAGCTGATAAATACAATAATAACGGCCTACCCTTTATGGGTGGCATAAGAATTGGCGATCTAGCCAAGTACTCTTTAATTTTTTTAAATGCCTCCTCCTACTACGCCTCCCACTTGAAGTCCTCTACATCATTCAACTTTAAGAGGTGCAAAAACGCCTAAGAAAATTGGCGATGAAGCGTTTGAGAAAATTGACCTGACCAATCAAGTGTTTTAGTTCTTTCTTCGTCTTTCAAGGCGCAGCTTCTATGATTGCCTTTGCCTTTCTCTTGTCCATCTCGTTCCCTTTCTTGTGCACGAGGAACCCTAGAAAATTCTTGAAAGTTACCCCAAATGCACACTTTAAAGGATTCATCTTCAACTAGTGTATGCACATCCGTAATCTGTTCAAAGATAGCTCTCAGATCGCTCAAGTATTTTTCCATGTCCTGTGTCTTGACTATAATTGTAAAACTCGGGAAAATGTAGAATTTTTAAGAAAAAGGGAAAAACGGTAATTAGCCGCTATGGTACGGGTTGAAAACCTGACATTTCCAAGAACTCGAAAGAAGAAACGGACCTCACCGTTGGATTCGACTCGCGAAATTTAGTTACCCAGTCAAATTTCATTGAATTTCGAGAAATTCATATTTTTACATTTTACAAGGCAATTAGGTGTCGAGTGACCAAAATAAAGCGACCAGGAATTAATTTCGAAACATAGAAAATAATTTAAATTTAGTTCAAATAAAATATATTAAACTTAAAACGAGATGAGATTTAATTAATTCGGGACGAAATCATATCAGTAAAAGGTGGGACGTGTGGCGCATTGTGAGCCAAGTATATGGGGAGTATAAAAAGGGGGAAAATCATATTTTCCCCCATTTTCTCAGCTTTCATCCTGATAGAGAGAGAGCGAGAGAGAGAGAGAGAGAGGGAAAACTCAAGAAATCTCCACCTTCTTCTTGAGATCTAGGGTGATTCATTTGTCGGAATCCTTCATGCCAAGAACAAAAATTGTTCTATGCGACGAGTGTTACGCCTACGTACCAAAAAGTGCGGGTTTTAACAAAGTCTCAGGAACGGGATTTTTTGGGAATCAAATTCTAAAGCTTGAGTTGGGTTTTCTTGGAGCTTCTACCATTCGTATTATGCTTCAAGAGGTAGGGTTCTTCTCCTAGCTAGGTTTATTTTCAACCTAGGGTTTCATATGAAATGGGTAGCATGACTTGGGATGAAATCTCTTGTCTAAATGTATTTCTAGTGTAACTAGAGTATGAGAAATTGTATGAGAATGAATGACACCAATTTTGCATTAATTGGGTATTGTTAAAATTGCTTATTCGGTGATTTCATGAAAATGTGATAAATTGGGCATGATTATGTGTTACATGATTATGTGATTTAAAGGTGTTTGATAAAATGTGTGACGCCTCTAAAATTGGAGGTCCTTTGTCAACCCATTGATCACTCATCAACCTGCGGAATTACCCGCGAATATCGCATAACCCGACACCACGTCAAAAACATCCCCGTTACCGAGATCATAAACAACACAGTGTTTAGATAGAGTCTCCCTTGTACCGGGCACTCGCAAACACATAACTTGTGTACATTTCAATCACATGACCCATCCAAGGTCCAATATACATTAATTTACTCTTAATATAACTCCATTTACCCCCTTGAAACAAAAGGACTCAAGGCCCAAAAGTTCGTCAAGAACATCTCAAAATTTGAAAACTGAAGGGAACCTACCGGTAGAAGATGTTCATGTTCTACCGGTAGAAAAACCTTCTGAAATTCTTCTACTGGTAGGTTTATCAGCGCTCTACCGGTAGGAAAACTCACTTGAAATGTTCTGCCGACAAAACTCGACATTCTACCGGTAGAAGAACTCATCGTTCTACCGGTGGATCCCAGTTTTCTCCCGATTCCATCCTTTTTCAATTCCAATTGATTCCAACCTTATACATCATCAACCCAAACTCATATAACATGAAATTTTACATTAAACACAATTCATACGAGTTCGATTACAATCCCTTTACATACACTTACATGTCCAAAAACTAAATTATATATTAGTTTTACAAAACATCATTTAAAGCCACATTTCGACTTTTCTTCAACATTGAGGCCCCAAGTGAGAGCCGTCCACCGGTGCATGTCCTGCACCTGAAATATTATCCCCATAAAGGGTGAGTCATGCTCAATAAAAAAGGCTACTCCCCAAACTAGATGCATATGAAATGTTCACATGCAATTCACAAGCAACTATTATTCCATTCAAGAATATACATTTCAACAATGGAATCATCTATGTCATGTCATGATATGAGATGAAACTCACACATGCAACTCAACCCATAACACATGCAATGTCATGCGTATGAATCCGGACATTCCAAGCCCCTGCCATTGATGTTGCACATCTAATGACTATTTTATAAAATCAACCATGTGTCTTTGTTGGGTACACGAATTTTGGTGTCTCACCACCGGTTCCGCACACCGATACTTTTTTTTTTTGACTTGCACCGACGGAAGTGTATAAACCAGTAACCAGGTCTTGCACCCCAAGGGAGAATCTAGCCCTACTTGCTATACCAGACACAAGTTTTTCATGCAGCCATGCAACTCACCAGACCTAGGTCCAACCTTCCCGAGTCCACGCCTCAACCACCAAGAATGGTGTTTGATCCAAAAACACGCACACACGCACCCACATACATGTCAAATGTTCACGAATGCGATACTTCCCGTGTATATGCAAATGTAAATGTACAATTGCAATATGTCATGTGCACATTATGAACAATATTTTATCTCAACCAACATTCTAAATTGTCAATTATATCATAAGCATATAATTACAATTTGCAACATCATCAAGGCATGTTATTTCAATTTCACCCAAATAACATGCTTATCTCATTCAAGAAATTTTATCAAACACCCACAAGGCACAAAATCATGTAAACACATAATATGTCCAAATCATCACATTTCTCAAGAAATCACAAGTAATTTCTATATACTCAACTCATGCTAGAATTTATTTTAACCATTCATTTTTCACATTTCAAATATCATAGGTATGTGCTATACATGAGATTACATCTCTAACACCCTACCCATTCCACATATAAACCCTAGGTTGGAAATAAACCTAATTAGGAAAGGAACCCTACCTCTTGAAGCATAAAACAGGTGGTAGAAGCCTTGAAGAACCCAAATCAAGCCTTAGCCCTTGATTTCCCCAAATCCCATCTTTTGAAATTCATCAAAATCCATGCTTTTTGGTAAATAGGCGTAGCCCTTGTCGCGTAGATGAACTTTGGTTCTTGGCCCGAGTCGATTCAACGAACGTAGAGCCGTAGATCGTAGAGAAAAGTTGAAGATCTTAATTTTTCTCCTTTCTCTCTCCCTCTCTATTTTTGAAAAACCCAGCTGAACAAATGAGGAGAAAATTTGATTTCTCCACTATTTATACTCCTTGGAATACTAGGCCCTTGTTGCGCCACACGTCCTCCTTTCCCCGGTCCGATTTCGTCCCGAATCAATTAAATTTTGTCCCGGTTCAAGTTCAAAATATTTTTATTTTAACTAGATTTAAATTATTTTTCAATTTTCGCAATTTAATTCTGTAACACCCCGCATTTTCGTTCATATAGATATATAGATATAGCCAATAATGGTTGTAAAGATGTGGATAGGGGTATTGAAGTGTGTTTGAACTTTGTAAATTTGAAAAGTAAAGATTTAAAATGTAAATGAAAATCATAGTTGAAATTTAGTTTTAGTGAGTGAAGATATAAAATGTTAGGTCCTATAACTTGTATTAGATAGGTTTAGTGTATAAATATGTGTTGGAGAGGTCTGTGATGGATTTGGTTAGTTTTGGAATAGATTGGAAATGGAAAACAAAAGAAATAGGCAAAACTGGGTAAATGGTACCGGTACTGGGTACCGGTACTGAATGGTACCGGTACTGAGTACCGGTACCCCGATTCCAGAAGGTTTCTTGTACCGGTACTGGGTACCGGTACCATTTGTCTGACGCCCGCCGAACAGTAAAAATCGGGATTTTGGTGTTTTAAAACACCCTTTTTAGCCTCATTTGCCCCATTTCTTCGTCTCCCTCTCACCCTAACCCTCCTAGAAACCCTTAGAGAGAAAGAGAGAAAGATAAAACTCAAGATCAAAAGGAAAGACAAAGGGTTCACAAGTGATTCAAGACTCAAACCCTAGGTTTCTTCAAGAGCATAAGGTAGGGGTTTTCTCTCACTCACTTACATTGAGGTTAGGGTATTTATATATGTATGTTTTGGCTATCAATGGTATGTATATGCTATCGAATCATCCTCTCTTAGACTTTTTTTGCAAAGATTACATGTTTTGAACAAAGTTAGGGTTTAATACCCATGAAATCTCTTTTCTAGTTTTAAAACCCTAGTTTTTGGGAGAGTGATGTATTTCCTTCTTAATTGTTTTCTTTATTATGAATTTCGAAACCGTAGTGTTTTGTGTTGGGTAGAAAATGATGTTATTGTGATCTCATGTATTTTCTTTGTTGGTTGTGGAATGGTTACATGATATATATTGGGGATTTTGGATAGATGGTTGTAAATTGAAATCAATATTGGAATTGTAAGCTTGGTTGGATTGGTGGTGATGCACATGAGTGAGAGGTTCCTTGTAAGGATGCTCACCCCTTCCCAAGAGGTTCCTTGTAAGGATGCTTGGGAAGCAAAGATGATCTAACGGAGGTGGAGGTTACCCTAAAGTATGCCACCTACCGAATGAATGGGGGTGGAGGTTACCCTAAAGTATGCCACCTACCGAATGAATGGGGGTGGAGGTTGCCCTAAAGTATGCCACCTACCAAAAGAAGTGTGAGAGGTTCCTTGTAAGGATGCTCACCCCTTCCCAAGAGGTTCCTTGTAAGGATGCTTGAGAAGTAAAGATGATCTAACGGGGGTGGAGGTTGCCCTAAAGTATGCCACCTACCGAAAGAATGGGGGCTGGAGGTTGCCCTAAAGTATGCCACCTACCAAAAGAAGTGTGAGAGGTTCCTTGTAAGGATGCTCACCCCTTCCCAAGAGGTTCCTTGTAAGGATGTTTGGGAAGCAAAGATGATCTAACGGGGGGTGGAGGTTACCCTAAAGTATGCCACCTACCGAAAGAATTGTTGGAAATGGTTTATGGCAATTAATGGTGATTATTTGTATGTGGTACTCTTTTATGCAATTAAGTAATGTTTTTACATAAACTTGAGATCCTTTTCAAATGTCACTGCTTTATTTCAAATTATGTATCTATGTTATGTTAAAAATGAGACCGACCGTTTTAAATGCTTTTCTAAACCTTGTTTGGGTTTGAGAGAATGTTTCTACAGAGCTTTGTGCTCACCCCCTACCGCTAACATTTTTCAGATTACCCGCTTGAGGAGGACGTAAGGGTCGAGGAGCCCGCTACTTGGGAGACTCCACTTGACGGGAGTGTGGATCCCGAGGTGGACGCATAGAGCGACCTCCTTCCCTTTTGTACTAGACTAGAACATTCTTTTGGAACATTGTGTAGTCTAGTTGCTTTTGTTTATTCCGCTGTGCAACTTTAAATAAATTTTGAGATGTAAATGCCATAGCTTGGCTTATTCTTTTGGGATGATCTTGTAAATTCTATGGATGATGAATGGAAAAATTTTCTGATTGATGGAATTATATTAGTGCTCTCATGATATGAATGTTTTAGAATGTAATGCCGTCCAGGGTGTGTTTTGGGGTGTTACAAAGTTGGTATCAGAGCCTAGGCTTTAGGTCTTACGTGGGAGCTGTAGGTTATGGATTACCACCGGAAAGGTTGGATTAGGTTGAAGGAACCGTAGGCTTGTATTGGTTTGAAGCTATGTGCTTATCAGATAGGTTAGATTCATTTTATATTTAGTGTAAGGGTTAATTAATTGTTCAAATTCGATGAGTTGTCTCGCTACGCAATCAAGTTTGTGGTCACTGAGAGCTAAACGCTTTGAACAAGATTTGAGGCCTTCCATCCGCGAGAAGCTGGTTACACTCTTAATTCGAGAATACAAGATCTCGTGGACGTGGACGTGGACGTGGACGTGTACGGGGACGTGGACGCGATGGAACAAAGGCTTCAGACAGTAGAGAAGATGGAGTTACTCAGACGAGAGTAGGCATGGACCCGCGCCCATGCTTTGCATGCGGAGAATATGGGCACTTCAAACATAGATGCCCCTCATTTCCCCCAATAACCAAGCAAGCAACTGGGCGAGTGAATGCAAACAAGCCCCGCTACGACAGCCACTACCACCACAGAGACCATTACAAGCTCATGCCCCAGGCGGCGCCAATCAAGGAAGGGTTTTTGCTTTGACCCAACCGGAGGAAGATGCCTCCAATGCCGTTGTGGATGGTATCGTTCTTCTCTACCATTCTTGGGCCCGAATTCTATTGGATTCCTATGCGACTCATTCTTCTATAGGTACTGCGGACGCTGTGGAATTGGGATTGGGTTCCAAGAAGCTAGAACTTACTGTATATGTTAACTTGCCTATGGAGAAACAAGGGGATACCAGTAGGGTTTATTTATATGTAATCTTTGACTCTAATTTATATCTACTTGCTATGGAATCATCATGTCTTGCCATTCTGGATAATACTACCTTGTCCCAAACTATATTATGGTGAGGTAAACCCTAAATCTTTTCTTATGCCTTCAAACCCTAGTTTACAAAGGAGATGTGTTTTTCTCTTGATTTCTCCTTTATTCTTGATTCCCGAACTTAAATATTATTTGTTCTAAGCTATGTTATGGGTGGATGACCACCAAATCCTTTCGGTATGCCCTTGAAATCCTAGTTTCCAAGGGAGAGGTGTTTTCTCTTTATCTTGCCTCTGTCATTGATTTCAAACCTTGATAGTCGTTTGTTATCGATTCCAATACATGATTGTTACTTTATCTCTGATTCCAAGCTTGATATCCGTTGTTATTGATCTCGAGACTTGATTGTTTCCTTGTCCTTAACTTCCTAAGCTTAATGATCCATTTGTTCTTGGTATCAAAAATTTGATATTCGTTTGTTATTGGTTCTACCCTTGTGATTCAATTATTTTCAATATTCAATACTTGATATTCTTTATTCTTGGTTCCAAGACTTGAGTGTTCTTTTGGTCTTGATTTCTAAGCTTTATAATCTTTTGTTCTTGATTTCACCCCTTGATAGTCGTTTGTTATTGATTTTCATACATGATTGTTCCGTTAAATCTTAATTTCTCATTTGTTCATGACTTTCAAGCTTGATACGCTTTTATTCTTGATTTCCAAGCTTAATATTCATTTGCTCTTGATAGCCAAATTTGGTATTCACTTGATTGATTCTAACTATTGTAATTCATGTATTCTTGATATTCAATACTTGATATTCATTGGTTCTTGATTTCAAGACTTGACATTCAATTGCTCTTGATTTCAATACTTGATTTCTCCTTGTCCTTGAGTTCAAAACTCGATACTCTTTAGTTCTTCGTTACAAAGCTTGATATGCATCTGTTATTGACTCCAAGACTCGATTGTTACTTTGTTCTTGATTCCCAAGCTTGATTATTTATTTGTTCCTTAATTCAAAATTCTAAAGATTGGTATTGACCAATAAAATGGTATTTTCGATGATATTATGTTAATTTTTCTTAAATTATTTCGTTGGAAAAATGTAGGTGGATTTGGAAGCTAAGATGGGAGGACAAGTCTGGTTAGGTTTCAACTGTAACCTTTGGTGGATTGTAATTTATATCAGAGTGCGCAGCGAACTAACAGGGTAAGGACTACAATGGGGGAAACTACGGAGAAGATTCAACTCATCCGAGAGAGGCTACGCACGGCGCGAAGTAGACAGAAGAGCTACGCGGACCACAGACGAAGATCCTTGGAATTAAAAGTGGGAGATTACATGTTTTCCAAGGTGTCACATAAGAAGGGCGTGTTTCGATTCGGCAAGAAGGAGAAGTTAGCGCCAAGATATACCGGACCGTTTGAAGTGATCAAAGCAGTAGGCAATGCGGCGTATCAACTTCGACTACTAGCCCAGATATCCAGAGTACATGGCGTGTTTCACGTGTCGATGTTGAGGACGTGTCACTCGGATGCAACTCCAGTCGTGAACTTGGAGGAGATGGAAATTTAAGACGGAGCAACCTACGAAGAACAACCGGTAGAAATTCTCGACGCAAAGGAAAAAGGTACTCGTAACAAAGTCATCCGACTAGTGAAGGTTTGGTGGCAACACCATGGAGTAGAGGAAGCTACATGGGAACCGGAGCAAGAAATGCGGGAGAAGTATCCCTTTTTGTTCACTACTTGAGGTAAGTTTCGAGGACGAAACTTTCTTTAAGGTGGGTGGATTGTAACACCCCGCATTTTCGTTCATATAGATATATAGATATAGCCAATAATGGTTGTAAAGATGTGGATAGGGGTATTGAAGTGTGTTTGAACTTTGTAAATTTGAAAAGTAAAGATTTAAAATGTAAATGAAAATCATAGTTGAAATTTAGTTTTAGTGAGTGAAGATATAAAATGTTAGGTCCTATAACTTGTATTAGATAGGTTTGGTGTATAAATATGTGTTGGAGAGGTCTGTGATGGATTTGGTTAGTTTTGGAATGGATTGGAAATGGAAAACAAAAGAAATAGGCAAAACTGGGTAAATGGTACCGGTACTGAATGGTACCGGTACCCCGATTCCAGAAGGTTTCTTGTACCGGTACTGAATGGTACCGGTACTGGGTACCGGTACCATTTGTCTAACGCCCGCCGAACAGTAAAAATCGGGATTTTGGTGTTTTAAAACACCCTTTTTAGCCTCATTTGCCCCATTTCTTCGTCTCCCTCTCACCCTAACCCTCCTAGAAACCCTTACAGAGAAAGAGAGAAAGATAAAACTCAAGATCAAAAGGAAAGACAAAGGGTTCACAAGTGATTCAAGACTCAAACCCTAGGTTTCTTCAAGAGCATAAGGTAGGGGTTTTCTCTCACTCACTTACATTGAGGCTAGGGTATTTATATATGTATGTTTTGGCTATCAATGGTATGTATATGCTATGGAATCATCCTCTCTTAGACTTTTTTTGCAAAGATTACATGTTTTGAACAAAGTTAGGGTTTAATACCCATGAAATCTCTTTTCTAGTTTTAAAACCCTAGTTTTTGGGAGAGTGATGTATTTCCTTCTTAATTGTTTTCTTTATTATGAATTTCGAAACCGTAGTGTTTTGTGTTGGGTAGAAAATGATGTTATTGTGATCTCATGTATTTTCTTTGTTGGTTGTGGAATGGTTACATGATATATTTTGGGGATTTTGGATAGATGGTTGTAAATTGAAATCAATATTGGAATTATAAGCTTGGTTGGATTGGTGGTGATGCACATGAGTGAGAGGTTCCTTGTAAGGATGCTCACCCCTTCCCAAGAGGTTCCTTGTAAGGATGCTTGGGAAGCAAAGATGATCTAACGGAGGTGGAGGTTACCCTAAAGTATGCCACATACCGAATGAATGGGGGTGGAGGTTACCCTAAAGTATGCCACCTACCGAATGAATGGGGGTGGAGGTTGCCCTAAAGTATGCCACCTACCAAAAGAAGTGTGAGAGGTTCCTTGTAAGGATGCTCACCCCTTCCCAAGAGGTTCCTTGTAAGGATGCTTGGGAAGCAAAGATGATCTAACGAGGGTGGAGGTTGCCCTAAAGTAAGCCACCTACCAAAAGAAGTGTGAGAGGTTCCTTGTAAGGATGCTCACCCCTTCCCAAGAGGTTCCTTGTAAGGATGTTTGGGAAGCAAAGATGATCTAACGGGGGGTGGAGGTTACCCTAAAGTATGCCACCTACCATGAAATCTCCTTCCTTTTTGTACTAGACTAGAACATTCTTTTGAAACATTGTGTAGTCTAGTTGCTTTTGTTTATTCCGCTGTGCAACTTTAAATAAATTTTGAGATGTAAATGTCATAGCTTGGCTTATTCTTTTGGGATGATCTTGTAAATTCTATGGATGATGAATGGAAAAATTTTCTGATTGATGGAATTATATTAGTGCTCTCATGATATGAATGTTTTAGAATGTAATGTCGTCCAGGGTGTGTTTTGGGGTGTTACAAATTTCCGGTCTCGTTTATTGTGATCACGCGACATCCGATTGTCTCGTAATATACAAAAAATTCAATTGTCTCAGAATTCAACGAAAATTGACTGGGTAACTAGATTTCGTTAGACGAATCCAACGACGAGGTCTGTTTCATCATCCGAGTTCTAAAAAAATTTGAATTTTCAACCCGTACCGTAATAGATAATTATCGTTCTCTCCTTTTTCATAATTCAAATTTACTCAGGTTTTACAAAATGCATTGGATGATGTAAGCATGTTATTTGAATGAAATTAATATAAAATGTCTTGATGATGTTGTAAATTGTAATTATATGCTTATGATATAATTGACAATTGGGAATATTGGTTGAGATGGAGTAATGTTTATATTGTGCTCATGACATGTTGAACATGATATTGTAATTGCAATTGAGAACTTGATTGCATGATCATATGAATTGCAATTGTTTATTACATTTGCATATGCATTAGTAGCATCACATTCATGGGCAATTAGCATGAGTGTGTGTGTGCATGGTTTGATCAAACACCATTCTTGGTGGATGATGTGTGGGCTCGGGAAAGTTGGACCAAGGTTCGACTGAGTTGCACGGGTTTGCATTGAAAATAGGGTCGGGATTAGCAAGAAGGTCTAAATTGTCCCTTGGGTGCAAGACCCAGTGATTTAGATTTTTACTTCATTGGTATTGAGTCCATAAAGTGTGTCGGCTTATGCGAAGCCTTTGGTGAAAGTCCATAAACGTCGTGTCGGTTGGATACCCGTTAGTGGAAGTCCATAAATACCCACCACAAGAAAGACCTGAGATTTATAAATGGTCATTGGATGTGTAACATCAATGGCGGGGGCTTGGAATGCCCGGATTCATACGCATGACATTCCATATGTTATGGGAGCCGGTGAAGGATCGGGTTATGTTGCATGTGTGAGTCTCACCTCATAACATGTCATGAAATTATGACATTCATTCTTGAAGTTGTATGTTCTTAGATGAATGCTTGTTTGATTTTTTAATTGCATATGAGCATTCCATATGCATCTAGGTTGGGGAGTTGCTTCTTTAGGAGATACCCTATTGAGTGTGGCTCACCCTTTATGGGGATAACATTTCAGGTGCGAGACAAGCACCGGTGGACGACTCTCACTTGGCCCTCGTTGAAAAAGAAAGTCGAGTTGTGGCTTTAGATTAAATTTTCGTAAAATAATCGTGTAATTGGTTTTGGATATGTAATGTTGTATGAAAGATTGTAAGACGAACTCATATGAATTATATTTTGTGTAAAATTTGATGTTCTATGTGTAAACCCCCACATGTAATAGAACTTGTACCAACTATGTTTGATATACAAATGTGTGTTGTAGAAGTTTTGGGTTGGTTTTGGAAAGGTTTGGAATGGATTGGAAATGAAAAACAGGTGAAAAAGGCAAATCCGGACAAACCGTACCGGTACGGCGTACCGGTACCCCCGATGTCCCGAGAGCAAACCATACCGGTACAGCATACCGGTACTGTCGGTAAAAATCAGAAATTTTAAAACAGTAAAATTCGGGATTGGGCTGAGTTTAAAACACCTTTTCATCCTATTTTCTTCTATTCTTTCACTCCACTCTCACCCCAAACCTCTTAGAACCCTAGGGGAAGATAAAAGGCAAAAGAAAAGGGAGGAAGGAAGTCTCTAGAGCTTGGGTATTTGCTTGGAACTCTTGATTTAAGGTAGGGGTTTCTTCCTATTCTCTTACATTGAGGCTAGGGCTTATATATATGTATTCTTTTGACTCTAAATCCTATATGTATGCTATGAAATCCTTGAGTCTTGATATTCTTGTCAATATTACCATGTTTTGGACAATGCTATGGTGGAATAGCTATTAAATCTCTTTTCTTGTCTCAAAACCTTAGTTTTCAAGAGAAATGGATTTTTCTCTTGATTTTTCCTTTGTTCTTAATTTCAAAACTTTAGTGCTTGGTATTGAACAATAAAATGGTATTTTTGATGATCTCTTGCTGATTTTTCTTAAATTCTTCTATTGGAATAATACATGAGAAATTTGGGAATTTTTGATTTACTTGTGATTGAGAAATTGGTTGGTGTTGTATCTCTTGTGGATGTTTGGATGACCATGGGTGGCCGTTGACTGGGTATCGTAGAGTGGGTAGATGCGTTTCTTACTCCGTGCAGGTTTGAATTTTTCCTACCACTCATAGTGGGATTGGTGCCTTGTGAGGACCAAACCACTATTCGCTCACGGGTACCGAGGATGAGGGTAAGTATACTATTCCTAGGTTGGATTCGTCACTGCCAATGTGTTGGTATACGCCCTTCCTAAAGTTGGATATCCTTGCGAGGATTGGGTGTGTGTGTGTGGGCCACGATATTCTCAATGTGTTTAATTCATGCGATGTCATACATCATACCTGAGATACATAATGTGATTACAGATACAAGTTGTGGGTTGAGATACATTGTGGGATATGGTACAATTGGTGGGTTATTGTTTATGGTTGGAAAGATATAATTGTTGCAATTGGTTTATTGTTGGGAATTGGTTTTATTTCTTCATTTAAATTATTTTTATTGCTTACCCTTGAGATCGGATGAATTGTCATTGTTTTCTTTCAAAAGGTATATATGATATGACATCGACTTGTTTTATATGTTTTCTAAACCTTGTTCGAGTTTTGGAGGACGTTGCTACAGAGCTTAGTGCTCACCCCCTACAAATAATATATTTTCAGATTATGGTTTAGAAGAAGAGCTCGGAGTTGACGAGCAGGTGCTTTGGGAAGCTCAAGTTGATGGGCATGTAGATCCGGAGGGAACTGTCTAGGATTGTTCTTTTTACGTTCTAGACTAGGAGATTCATTTTGAGAATATTGTTCATATTAATATTTGTGTTATTCCGCTGCAAATTAATAGTTGATTTTTGGGATGTAATTGTTATAGTTGGGCATATTCTTTTGGATGTAATGGCTAATAAGATCCATGATTTGGCTTATTCTTTTGGGATGATGTTGTAGATATTATGGATGATGAAATGAAATTTTCTTGAATTATGGATCTTATTAGCTGCTCTCAGGATGTGAATGATATTAAATTGTAATGTCGTCCAAGGTGGATTTTGGGGCTTTACAATATGAGTTTGGGTAAATGTTGTGTGAGATTGGGTGAGTTGAAATTGAAAAAGAAATGAATTGGAAGAAAACTGGGCTCATCTACCGGTAGCAAGTCTTGAGCTACCAGTAGCACAATTCCAGAGGACTCAACTACCAGTAGCACATACACGAGCTACCGATAGCTCCTCCAAAAATTTGCACTGGTAGGTTTTTAGCAGAGGGCTCAGCTAACGGTAGCACGTACACGAGCTACAAATAGCTCCTCCAAAATTTTCAAAAATTTAAAATAATTTTGTCAAGCCTTCAGACCTTGAGTATTTTTGTTCAAATGATGTAAATGGAGTAATATTAAGGGCAAATTGATGTATATTGGACATTGGATTGGTCAAGTGATTGAAATGTATACAAGTTATGCGTTTGGGAGTGCCAGTACAAGAGAGACTCTGCCCAAACTCGATGTTGTTTATGATCCCGATGAAGGGGATGTTATGACGTGGTGTCGAGTTATACGGCATTCACGGGTACTTTCGTGGATTGATGGGCGGTCAACGGGTTGACAAAGGACCCCCGGTTTTAGGGGCGTCACAATAATGTTGTTAATGTACACCTCCATAATCTTGCTAATTATGTCATGGAAAATAGTGTTCATGGCTATTTGGTATGTTACTCCCACATTTTTCAAACTCAATGGCATGACCCTCCATTCAAATGTCTCTATTGAATCGGGACACCTGGAGGCAGTTTTGTGCCTATCTACCTTGATGATGAAGATCTGATGATACCATATGTTGCCATCAATGAATGACATTATGGCCTTCATGGATGCTGCATCCACTAGCTGATCGGCCATGGGCATGACGTACTCGTCCTTCGAGATTGCCACGTTAAGGTTCTGATAATCATAACACACCCTAATATTTCCATTATTTTTCTTTACTAGCATGATGTTGTACACCCACTCAACATACCGTGCCACCTAGATGCATCTGACTTGGAGAAGTCATTTGATCTCTTCTTTTGACTAATAGAGTTACTTCTTGAGACATCAATCTTGGAGCCTATTTGATTGGCTTATATCCATCCCTGATGGATAATTGATGCTCAACCAAGGCCGGATCCAGTCCTGGCATTTCTTTGTATGGAGAGAGAGATGTAAAACTCTTTTCTCCTATTATTTCATTTGCATGAGACAAGGCAAAAAGCCAAAGCAAAAGGATAGAGAGAAGACAGAGCTCCCAAAGCCCACAAAAGTGTAGGGGGAGAGTGAGACTAGTAGGGTGATGTGGTTATCACCTTACTCCATGCACAACAGTCCCGATACTCTTTCAACAGTTGTATGAGCCATTCTTAAAAATTTAGCCCGAGCAGTTTGCTAACGAATGTGGCCTATGCTCTTCTAGTCTCCCAAGGCCGACTTCTAACAAGGGGTCCAGACTTCAATGATGTCGTCAAGCTTGGCTAGTGCAGCGCCAATTTCATCCAACTCAATGAACTCCCGGGAAATATTTCTTCAGCCACTTCAATGTCATTCAGCCTTAGCATGTTTGTGGGCGAAAGGACTTCTTCCTCCACCTATTGGATCTCTAAATCCCTCAAGTTGATCTCGAATATGAATTCTTTGGGATTTCCATACTTTTCTTGTCCCCGAAACTTTAGTGGCCCTACCCCCTCATCATACAACGAAGCATCTGCCATATGAACCACAACCACAAATGGGGTTTGATCGGCTAATACTATCTCCAACCCATCCTAATTCCACAACTCAGTCTACTGGTATAAGGTGGATGGTATGCACTCATTTAGATTAATCCATTCTGAGCCCAAGAGAATGTTATAAGAATTTGTCATGTTGATCACAAAGAATGGTGTATGTTGACTTTATTTCCCTACTATCAGCTTAATGCATATGTCCTCCATTGTATTATTCATCCCTCTTGTGAAGCAGCTCACCATTAATTCGGTGTGGACCATGTCCTCTTCTCCTTTACCAAGATTCCTCATGGTTGTGATGGGTAGGATAGTAACGGTCGCACTGTTATCCACCAGAACCTGGCTAAAAAGCCTTCCCTCCAAGTGGGCATGAATACACAAAGGCTTTAGATGTTGATTCAACGGCCAAGTGGGTTTTCAAACGGCCATTTTGTCAAGCCGCTCATCATGCTACTTTCCTCATTCATGGGCATATGCAACAGGCTGTTCTCACAAGACTATTCCAATTGGTTGTCTATTACACCCGCCACTTTATTGGTGAACATCAATCTTTGGACCTTGGTCTCCTCGACATCCCCCTCCAACGAATCACACTGTTGTCCTATAAGCTTAAAGGACATCAGTAGTAGACCAAGGGCATTTACAAAAATTGAACGCTCCAAACTACAAAATTGGATTGAATCGTCAGCATTGTTGTCTTCCCCACTACTAGGGTCGCCCTTCTTCCCTCCTTTACAAGTTTATGGAGCGATCCTCAATGTAGTTGTAATGCCCCAATTTCCTAGATGAATTATCTAATAAATCAATTGAAAGATTCCACAAAAGTACCTCCAAATACACAAGCCAGAATGCTAATTACCCCAATAAAAATTAAATTGATATCCAAATCTTCAAATACAAATACCTCTCACAATTTACATATTACAAAAGTTATATCAAATAGAGTTCCCCCAATATTCCTATCACGATCCATACTCCATAATCCTTTTGAAAAATTAATTAAGTAGGGAAGTATCCAATATGACAAGAAGCAATATGCTCAACGATAAAATTACAAATGATCAAATATCAAATAACTCAATCAACAGGCAATTACAGAATTATAAATCAAATACAAAATATCACAACATACATCGCCTCATACCTGATTCATCTTGGTAGCATGACAAGTAATACTTGGGCATAAATTCAAATCCATGCCTATCAATCACACCCCGCAGGGCCATAATCACACCCCATAGGGACACAATCACGTTTCACAAAATATGCCCCAAGTTCAATTCGTACATATACTAATTAGTTCCAAAGTAATTAGCTCAAAAACATAGCTAGTTCAAATTCATATTGATTAACAAATAACGAATAAGAATACAATTTTAAGATAATCAATAGAACATTCTTTACAAAAAGATTCAAAAGACAAGCATACTTCACACTACCCCATAACTCAAATCGTCAATTGACTCTGATAAGTATGAACTTAAAGCTAGGAAGAACCATATTCTCAATGGTAGCAATCCAATCTAAAATCATCGTTTGATGAAGTCTCGTTTTTTTATCTCTCTTTGGTGCAGTTTACTAGTGATGGAAGGGGCTGAATTTATAGAAAAATAGAAGTAGGTGGTGGCACCTTCAATGTCGGGCATCTCTCCTAACTCGACACTTGTCATGCATGCATACCACATGACATGAAATGTGACAAATGTCCAACACTTTTTGCAGACACACCCGCCCAAGACTTTGTCGTACTTGTCACGTGTCACCTCCATATTCATACACGCAAACACCACTTTCGACACGTTTCCTATGACACACCAAAGTGTACACTTGTTAACCTTCTCAGTTACTGTAGATATTTAGCATTACTTTTTTTTTTTTTTACTGATATGAAAATGTCTAATATTACAGCCATCAGACTCAACTTTACACAAGGAATTCATTTACGTATTTGAAATCTCCAGAAATAAACTATATTGATTACATAAAATTCTAATATTCCTAAAAAATTTAAACCCTAATTATGACTCTTATTTTATAAAAATTTGGGAAGTTACAATCCACACTCGTTAAAAAGAATTTTGTCCTTGAAATTCACAGTTTATAACCTAATTACTTTTCTTGCACACTCTGATACCATATTCAACTTATACATTCAAACAACAGAACTTAGCAAACTCACTCCCCACAGTACCCATGTAAAATCTAAAGCCTAAGTTCTTATACCAACTCAGTAATAAACCGATCCATTTCCATAATATTTAGAACACTAAAAGCCTCCATAAGAAACCAATGATACAATCTTCAAATAATGAGTAAGCTATGTTACCACTATTGTAAGGCCTCGATTTCCCATATGCGTTTTCTAATAAATTAATTGAAAAATTCCAAAAAAAGTTACCTCCAATGACACAACTCAGAGCTCTAATTACACCAATAAAAATTAAATTTATAATCAGATCTCCAAATACATTTACCTCTCACAATTTACATATTACAAAAGTTATATCACATCCAGTTTCTCCAATATTCTAATCATGATCTATGCTCCATAATCCTCCCAAAAAATTAATTAAGCGGGAAAGTATACAAAACGATAGGGAATAATGCTCAACAATAAAAGTACAAATGATTGAATATCGAATAACTCAATAGATAGGCAATTGCAGAATTATGCATCAAATACGAAATATCACAACATACATCACCTCATACTTGGTAGCATTGGGTATAAACACATGTTGATCAATCACATCCTGTAGGGCCATAATCAAATTTCACAAAATATGCTCCAGGTTCACTTCATAAAAGTACCAATTAGTCGCAAAGTAATTAGCTGAAAACACAGCTAGAACAAATTAATATCGATCAATAAATAACGAATAAGAATATAATTTTAAGATAATCAATAGAGTACTCTTTGCAAAGAGATTTAAAAGATATAAATATATTGTATAATACCCCATACATCAAATCGCTAATTGACTTCAATAAGTATGAACTTAAAGCTAGCAAGAACCATGTCCTCAATTTTTGTAGGAATCCGATCTGAAATCACCGTTTGATGAAGACCAATTTTTTTATCTCTCTTTGGTGCAATTTACTATTGAGGGAAGGGGCTAAATTTGTAGGAAAATAGAATTAGGTGGTGGCACCTTGAATGCCAAGCATCTCTCCTTGCTCAAAACTTGTCATGCATGCATACCATATTACATGCAATGTGACAAGTGTCCAACACTTGTCGCACACACACCGCCCAAGGCTTTGTCATGCTTGCCATGTGTAACCTCCATATTCTCCTACTGCTTTGTTGTGCTTACCACATGTCATGTACATATTCATACACACAAACACCACTTTTTACATGTTTCCTACAATCCCAAAGTTTACACTTGTTAGACCTTGGTTAATATGGGTATTTAGCATTGCTCTTTTTTTTTTAATAACATGAAACATGTCCAATATTATAGTCACAGACTCATCTTTACATAAGGAGTCCATTTAAGTATTTGAAATCTCCAAAAATAAATAATATTGATTACATAAAATTCTAATATTCCTAAAAAATTAAAAACCCAGTTATGATTCTTATTTTGTAAAAATTTAGAATGTTATAGTATACAAAATAAGGAATGTTACAGTAGCTCTAAGGTGTTTCACCACCTTTTGCACCATTCGTTCCTCTATGTCCTCTTCGAGCAAAAGCTCCGAGTTTCCCTTCTATTTTTCTTTCTCCAAAGATCTGGCCTTCCTCGTCGCCGCTGTGTGCTATCGAGGCGAAAAAACCCAATGCTCGGACCTTATCATTAATGACTTGGGAAATGACCGACGAAAGGCCTCCCTCCCTTCACGGGCTTCTTACTCTTCTTTCCACCTACGCATATCTTCTTGAATGCGACGCCATCATCTCTTCTGAGTTCTTGTCATTAGAGGCAGTTGGTGGTACTACGGGATCTTCAGGTGCTGAGCTATATACCATCGGCCATCTAGGGGCTCTGTTGGCTTGATCATCCTAGGACGATATGTGACGCCCCTAAAATTGGGGGTCTTTTCTCAACCCGTTGATCACCCATCAACCCACAGAAGTACCCGTGCATGTCGCATAACCCGACACCACATCATTATACGACCATTCCAAGGTCCCATATCCATCAATTTGCCATCAAAATTTCTCCAATTACATCCTTTAAACAAAAGAACTCAAGACCCGACGATGTGGCGCAAGTGATTTCAAATTTTTTAAAATTTTAGAGGAACTACCAATAGCTAGTGTACTTAGTACCGGTATTTGAGCCCATTACCAGTGAGCTACTAGTAGCTGTGAACCTAGCTACCGGTAGGTGCCCACTACCAGCGAGCTACCGGTACCTCAAGCTGCTACCGGTACCTGAGCCCACTGGAATCGTGGTACCGGTAGCTAATCAACTTGCTACCGGTACAAGGGCCCAAGTTTCCCCCAATTCAATCCTTTTTCAATTTCAACTCACCTAATCTCATACATCATTAACCCAAAATCATATAACATCAAACTATACTCAAAATATAGTCTGTAAAGGTTCATTATACAATCCTTTAAATACTATTACAAGTCCAAAACAATTTACACCATTGCTTTACAAAATGCAAGCTTAAAGCCACATTTCGGCTTCTTCTCAACAACGTCCCATATGAGGGCTGTCCATCGGTGCTTGTAGCACACCTAAAATGTTGTCCCCATAAAGGGTGAGCCACGCTCAATAGGGTATCTCCTAAAGAGGCTACTTTCCAACCCAGATGTATATGAAATATTCATATGCAATTCAATAATCAAACAAGCATTCATCCAAGATCATACAACTTCAAAAAATGAATGTCACAATGCTATGCCATGTTATAAGGTGAGACTCACACATGCAATGCAACATGAGCCCTCCACCGGCTCCCATACCACATGCAATGCCATGTGTATGTATCTGGACATTCCATGCCCCCGCTATTGATGTTACATTTCCAAAAAATCCTAGTTCTTTCTTGGGATGGGTATTTATGGACTTCTACCAATGGGTACCCAACTGCCACGGCATCTATGTACTTCCACCAACAGCTCCGCGTACGCCGACACACTTTATGGGCTCAATACCAACAGAGTGCGTATCCAAATCTAGCCCTTCTTGCTAACCCCGACCCTATTTTCAATGCAACCCATGCGACTCAGTCGAACCTTGGTCCAACCTTTCCGAGCCCACGCATCATCCACTAGGAATGGTGTTTGATCAAAAATCATGCACACACACACACCCATGTCACATGCCCACGAATGTAATGTTTTCCATGCATATGCAATGTAATTGCAATTCCAATGTCATGTTCGTCGTATCATGAGTATAGCATGACATACACAATTTTCATAATGTCAATTATATCATAAGCATATAATCACATTCCACAATTTCCACCAAGCATATTACATCATATCCATTCAATTAACATGCTTAATCATTCCTTGGCATTTTGTCAAACACCTATAAAGCACATAATCATATAACACATAATCATGCCTAACACATCACATTATCAATGAAATTCCCAAACCAGGCAATTTCCACAAACTCAATTCATGCAATATTGGTTTAGCACATTTCTATACCCATTTCTCATACTCTAGTTACACTAGGAGTATGTCAAACAATAGAACTCATCTCTAATCAAACTACCCATTTCATATGCAACCCTAGGTTGAAAATAAACCTAGCTATGAGAAGAACTCTGCCTCTTGAAGCGTAATACGAGTGGTAGAAACTCCAAGAAGCCCAATTCAAGCTTTAAACCTTGATTTCCAAAAATCCCATCGGTGAGACTAGAGCTACGTCCACAATTTTTGGTATGTAGACGTAGCTCTCGTCACGTAGATCGAATTTTGTTCTTGGCCTAAAGCAATTCGACGAAAGGTTGGCCCAATTCAAGCTTTTGGAAGAAACCCTTGATTTCTCTCTCTTCTTCTTCTCTCTCTCTATCCAAAAATTAGCAGCCAAATGGGAGAAAATCTAATTTTCCCCTTTTTATACCCCCAGGATACTTGGCCCACAACGCGCCACACATCCCATCTTTTCCTAATTCGATTTTATCCTGAATCAATTAAATCTCGTTCTGTGTTCTGTTTGAAATATTTTATTTGAACTAACTTTAATTTATTTTCCATGTTTCTCAATTAATATCCGATCACATTTATTTTGGTCACGCGACACCCGATCGCATCGTAAACCGCAAAAAATCCTATTACCTCAGAATACAATAAAAATTGACTAGGTAACTAGATTTCGCGAGACGAATCCAACTATGAGGTCCGTTTCGTCATTCAGGTTGTAGAAAATTTTGGTTTTTCAACCCGTACCATAGCGGCTAATTACCGTTTTGCGCTTTTTCATAAAAATTCAAATTTTCTCGGGTTTTACACTATCCCAATACCCCTAGACATTGATTGCCTGCCCCGATGTCTATCTTTTGGAGAACTCTTCATATTTTGGCATGGGCCAGACCAGTTGTGGCTCTGGCAGATCCTTGCCATGTTCCTTGTAGCTTAGTCTCATGAAATTTCCTGGCCGATCTTTGGGGTTTTACTTCTGCAGTGGCCACTCACTTGGCCTCTCCCAATGGATGCCCTTGTAGTGTCATCTTTTTCACAACCTTTCACTCACCTTTTCTTTCTCCTCTTCCTCTAGAATGAGTCCATAGTATGCTTTACACCTCAAGCATAAGCCTTTCTTGACCATATCGAGTTGTTCTCGAACTATAGTCGAAGCCAAACTTATTTTGGGTATCTTTCTTAGAAAACTCATCCTCGAGGGAGGCCTTCTCATCATTGGGCTTCTATGCACTACTCGCACTGCCACCTTCTAGATCAACTTCCTTTTTGTGGGGTTTTTTGATTGCCCAACCTCAACCATGTTAATGATGGTAGTGTTTTGGAAATAATCATGGCTGACTTCCATCTCCAGCCTTGTTTTATCCCCAAAGATTAAGTGGCCCTTAGTCAGTCCATCTTGGATAGCAGTATAAAATAACACACAATTGTTAGTAGTATGGCTCCATAGGTTGTGCCATTTATAGTACGTTTTCCCCTTCAACTTTATAGTCGGGGGAATCTTATGACCACAAGATAGCTTGACAACACCTTCTGCCAAAAAGGTGGTCAAAGATCTGATCGATCTTTCAGATATCAAACTCATACTTATGGTGACTGTCACTGGCTCCCTTCTCAGTGCTCAATGGGACCTGTGCCTAATCCTCAAAAACCCTGACTAGGGCCTTACATACGTGTAGCCATCTTGCCATAATTTCTGTCATATCACTTCTAACTCCTAGTCTGGTTTGACCATGAGAATCTTTGTGTTGGAGTCACAGTAATAGGTGCCTTTAGAGGCATTCCTATAGTCTTGTTACTCTCAGAGGATCTGTTCGTAATGCGTTTCTTGCATTGCTAATTCGAACAAATCATTAAAATACATTCCTTCAAACTTCTTTCAAAGTTCAAAACCAAGAACGTTATGGACTATGCTAACATATTCCATTCCAAGCAATGTTGGTTGTCACCTATAACGTGCCTTCTTGAAATGTGCATTGTATTGCTTCGTAGTCTCTCCATTTATCTGGTATAAGCTACCTAAGTCAGTCATAGCTACTTCGGGCTCAGTGTGGTAGAACTAAGTGTGGAACTTTTTTTCCAACTGTTGTTGATTAACCCTAAATAATGCGTAAATGATATAGGTTATAAAGTTTATTGTGTGCTTGAATTAGGTTAAAACAATTGAGTTATAGAATATTAGGGTTAATGCTTAAGTTGGATATTTTGCAGGGTTCATGCGAAAATACAGAAATTCAGGAGGGTTAAAATGTACAAGTTGAATAAGGAAGGGGAGGCAAGTAAAATTATCAAATTAATACATCAAATAAGGAGGATGCCAAGCATGGAAAAAATAAAGGATTCCCACCGTCCAGACAGTGGTGGTCCGGACAGTCCTTAAATCGCCTTACTTCTCTCTCCTCTCCCCATTGGTCCAAATAAGCAACAGAAGGTTATGATTGTTCAACAAGGTGTTTGTTGCCTTAAAAGCTCCTACCAGTGCCTATAAATACCCTCCTTCAGCCATTTTTCAAAGAGATTTAAAGAGAGCTCAATCCAGGCAGAAGGGATGAAAAGAAAGAAAGAAAAAGAGGAGCGAGGCCCTGCCAGGATCACTTTCCAACCAGATTTTTCTTCTACTTCTACATTTCTTTTTATCCTTTCTACTTGGAGGGTTGAACCTCTCTCACTTTTGTGCCCTAGCCGGTAATAAGAGTAACTGTGTTTCAGCTATTCTTCAGGGAAGGATTTGTTATGTATTTTGTTTTGGTTGTAATGAGATTATATCATTCCTTTTGCATGTGTATAGCAATGAGGCGTGAGTAATCCATTTATACTCTTTGGTGAAGGGTGAATACATGTGTAATATTGTTTATGTCATGGAAATGTTGATGTTTTACTTATGCTTTAATTTTTATACCTCCCTTAATTGATGGATGGTTATATTTATAATATGTTCATGGTTATGAACACTGAGTAGGGCTTAATGCTATATACCATATGATTAGCACAAAAAATTGCATATTCTATGTACATTTACATCCCTTTTATACTTGTTTTTGCAGTTAAAATGAGTGCAATTGCAAGTTTTGAGCTATTAATGGAGTTTCGGTATGTTTACAGGTAAAGGGGCTTAAATGGTGCTTGTTAGGCCCCATAATGCTGCTTGAGATGATTGGAGATGAGGTGGAGGCTTAATGATAGCTTGAAAGGTGAAGGAACCAAGAAATCAGTAAAACAAGTAAAAACCTACCAATAGGCCATACCGGTAGGTTTTGGCTACTGAACCTGCATCGACCACAAACCTACCAATAGATTTTGCTCGACCTACCGGTAGGTTTTACTGAAACTCGCCAGATTCTACAAATCAAGCTCTATAACTTTGGGGGTCCCACCAGTGGGTCTCCCACTTGTCCCTGACACCCCTTACACACAGACACCCCTTCCTCAACCCTAGCTTGGACTTTGGAGGCTTGGGACATTAATGAAGAGAGAGAGAAGGTGTGAAGCCTGGAGAGTGCAGGCTAGGCCTATGCTAGCCTACCAACTCCATCCTTTTAGCCTCCTATGATGCGAAGTCCATCACACAGACCCTAAAGGCTCCATGGACATTTTTTGGCAAGCTCTACACACCATTACAGGATATACATTGCAATATAGAGAGAGAAGCTCCAAGGAAGAAGGAGTTTTAGAGAGAAGTTGATATTTTTGCATTTTCTTTCATACATTGACTTGTAATTTCTTGGAAGACTTGTTCAAGCTCTATTTAATATCTTTAATGTCATTTATTACAAGCACATTTCAAGTTTAGTCTTACATTTTGCATTTCACCATTAATGCATTCAAGTTCTTCCTTTTCAAGCATTAAAATGGGTATTGCATATTTCACTTCATAGTTTACGTTTTCTTGCATTAAACTATGCTCTGATCTTCATTCCTTTATACTTTCTCTCCATTACATTTATGTCTTTGCTTTAAATATGAGTAGCTAAGTTTATAGTTGGCTAATCCAAGGGAAAATTCGCCTTGGGTATTCTATTTTCAACTCATTTTCATTCCTCCTTATAGTGTACGATGACTCAGTTTGACTAGGTTGAGTGTAGACGTGGTTGTGAGTTCTTGATACACCATAGACTTGTCACGGGGTATGCTTGAATGCTCACCTCCATTTTGGTCCCGCACTTCCTACGAATCAATCAAACATCTAGGCACCATTGGAGGAAGGTCTTGAGTTGATGTGGTATTCCCATTAGAATGACCTCTTCGGATTAGCCAACACTTGTTCCATTTAATTTTCTATCACAAACACAAATCACCAAACTCAAACATCAAAGATTTTTACACTTTTCCTTTTTCACCAAAATCACCTTCACACAATTCACCTTCCTTCCCTGAGGAGACGACCTTGGAATACGATTTCCAAGTAAAACACGACACTCAAAATTCTCTCTGCGCTTGGGGAGCACTTTTGTTCACACACACACACACACACATTTCATTCCACACTATTCTGTTACCCCATCTCTTGCATCATTCCGAGGGAGAGTGACAATCCCCTATCCGTATAAGCGATACACACATTGAGGGATGATGTTGGGAGATTAGGGTATACAACGAAAATGATCAAGCATCATACTATATATAATTATTATGCACTTCATGCATGATACAATGATGTACGTAGTTGGGCTTTATGTAACAGTCGGGAGATTGGTTATAGACGGGTTAACTCTTGTCATAGCCTGAGCCATTTTTTAAGGATTTTGAAGGACAAGGAGTGGAGGAGGATTTGATGGATCCAGTATATCCGGACTTGTTGGAGGAGTAACTGTTCTTATGATTTTTAGTGTGCAGTCATTTTTATTTACTTTAATTGTTCATGTACTTACTTTATCTTTTCGTATAGTGTTGTTTTTCTTAGTTTCAAATATTGGTGTTTTTGTCAAAGCTCAACTGCGAGGTGTTCTCTAACCCTACTCATCTTTTTACAGTCCTTCATTGCATATCATATCTTTTTTGTTGCATTGAGGACAAAGCATGAATCAATTTGGGGGATGAGGTGCACCATTTGTATGATACACCAATGGTTGTGGAAATTTTTGTTGATAATACCAATTTTTGGGGTGGAAATTCACTTTTCACATATCACACATATTTTTGTTTTCAATTGTTGCAAATTATGTGAAAACTTTGAAATTTTTTGTGAAAAATATCTGAAGGTTGATTTGTATTCCCTTATTTAGAGTGCTATGGGTTGGATGATATGTTGATCTTTGTATTGAACCTTGAGCACATGAGCAGAAGTTAATCCTATGCGTGAGTATCACATATGTATCTGCTTTTGAACTCACCTGTATGTGCTCCTTGAATGTGTAATTTTGACAATTTACGAATTTGATTCATATTTTAGGCTTGACATAAATAGTGGAGATGAGTAAGGACCCATGAGAGCTTTAGTGCCAATCCTTTTTGGAGGGAACTTACATTTACTCAAGGAACAATTTTTCAAATTTCAAATTTGTTCAATAATCTCATTATGCTTGTCTTGGCTAGGTGCATTTGGGTAGTAGATTGACTTTGTCTTGATATGTACAATGCCCCCCATACCTATCTAGAAATGATCTTAGGCCATCTTTGTTTTACTTTGAGCCTTTGCCCTTTTTCTTGTGAAAATTTTATCCCTAGTGCTGTGATTGAGCCTTAATTGTAAATTCGTTTCCACGCCACACATCTGACCAAGCCAGTGCAAAATGATAAAATCTGCCTCACCTTGGTTGTTCCTTGTGCTGAGTATGAATGATCATAAAAGAGAAGGAGGTATGGTGTGGAAGCCCAAACAAAAGGGATGAATGAAATTTGAAAATCAAAGAGTTGAATTGGAAAAGAATGAAAACTCCAAGAAAATGAGAAATAGGGGGTGAAAAGAAGAAAAGAATGACAAAAGAAAAGGAAAATGTTAAGGAAAAGAAAAAAAAAAGAAACAAAGAGTGCGGTAATGGTGTTAGACGGAAAATCCCATAAAAAAGGGATATGTTTTTGAAATAAAAGTCATTCACTCGGAACAACTCTCTTTGTTATCCTCTACCCTTCATTTCACTTGCCTCAATATCACCCCAAGGCCTCATTACAACCCTTGAAAGTCCTAAATGATCTAGAGAAAGCATGGGGAAGGCACATTTTTAAAGAACAAGAAAAGTTGATTTTGCTATCTAGTGCCCTAACATTCCTTTCATGAGATTATGCCAAGGTTATTTCATTTTTTTTATGCATGTGCTTCATTTTTGGATTATATGTGAGCATACATCGTTTTGTGCACAAGATTCCATCTGTGAAACCCCGGAAAATTTAAACTTT
Source organism: Ilex aquifolium (assembly GCA_951799425.1). Lineage (NCBI taxonomy): Eukaryota > Viridiplantae > Streptophyta > Magnoliopsida > Aquifoliales > Aquifoliaceae > Ilex > Ilex aquifolium. The sequence goes on along the minus strand of OX637410.1, from coordinate 7,064,065 downwards.
GACGAACAAGGGCAATAAGTGAATTGCCACTTCGGTACTAGTTGAAAAACTGAATTTTTCTAAATCTCGGATGACGAAACGGATTCCACCGTTGGACTCGTCTCGCGAAATCTAGTTACCACGTCAAATTTCGTTGAATTTCGAGATAGTCGGATTTTTCACGTTTTACGAGACAAACGGGCCTCGGGTGACTCCGTGCACGAAATTTTTATAAAATTTTAAAGTTTGGGGAAATATTAGAGGCAAGTTGAAATAAAAATAATTCGAACTTGAACCGGAGCGAAATTTAGTCGTTTCGGGATTAAAACGAACCCGGAATTAAAAGGGACGTGTGGCCAATTGTGGGCCAAGTATTCTAAAAATATAAATAGGGGGAAAATCTAATTTTTCCCACATATTTGCTCATTGCTCAGCCGATAGAAAGGAGAGAGAGAGTGAGGGTTCTCCAAAACTTCTCTCTACGATCTACTCCATTTTAGAGCTCGAATCCACTTGGGCCAAGAACAAAGATTGTTCTACTCGACGAGGGCTACGCGTGGGTACCAAAAACGACGGCTTTCACCGAACGTTGGGAGGCCGAAAATTTGGAAGTGGAGGATTCAAGCTTGCTTTGAGTTCTAGGAGCTTCCCACGGCGATTCTACACGCTACAAGAGGTAGGGTTTTCTTCCTACTTAGGTTTATTTCCAACCTAGGAAGGTTATATGGAATGGGTAGGTGTATATATATATGTATCACTTGCCTATTGTGGTTATTTGGGTGAAATGGGTATTGAGAATGGGTAGCAAGATTTAAATCACATTCTCTAGTTTAATGTACCACTAATGCATTTCATGTGTGGGAAATGAGTACCAAATATGCTAAGCAAGGTTGGTATGAAATGGGTAAATAAATTTACTTGATGGGTAAATTTCATAAAGAAACTTGAAGTGTAGAAAATTGATATGGGAAATTGGGTAAAGTGAATTCCTAAATGAAATGGACAATTAGGAATGGTTGTTGATAATTTCCTGAGAAATTATGACATATGAGGTTATGTTATGGGTAGAATGAATTCTATCTTGGTATAATTGTGTAGAAATCAATTAATATGATTTCTTGAGCTTTATGATGAATTTGAGTATATTATATGATTACATGCTTTGGGTAGTTCGAAGGTGTTGATTAAATGCCTTGGTGAAAATGTTGTATTGATGAGTTTGCTATGTTAATTGCATGCTTATGTGATAACATGTTTGAAAATGGTTATTGGATGAAATGTTGATATATGCATGCTTGCTATATATTGACAATGTGTTAAATTATGGTGTTCATGTGCTTATGATATGAAGTACCATGGATATGTGGATTTATTGTTGTGTTGTTCATATGGCATTCATACATATTGAACATGTGGAGAAGATGCAAGGGTACATTACATTGCATTCTCATGGGTACATCACATTCATGGTTATAAGACATGAGTGTGTGTGGGTGAGTTGACATCGCATTCATGGGTCATAGGCATGAGTGTGGGTGTGTGCATGTGTTGTGGATCAAACACCAAATCTTGGTGGTTGGTATGTGAACTCGGGAAAGTCGGGATCGAAGATCCGACTGAGTTGCACGGTTGCATTGCATAAGGAAAACTTGTGTCGGGTAAAGCAAGTAGGGCTAGACACTCCCTCGGGTGAAAAACCCGGAACCACTTGGTTTAGTCATTTGACCGGCGGTGAAATTCCAGAAAAGTGGCATGGCCCACGGAGCCAGTGGTGCGACTCCAAAATCCGTTGCCCAAGAAGACACAAGATTTTGTTATATAAAAACACCCATCCAATGGGTAGCCTCAAACAATGATTTGATTTTTTATAAAGACATAACTTTTATCTCAAACGATCATTGGGAGGGTTTTTCCGTCAATAGACGGGTTCATACACATTGGCTTTTGCATTGTGTGGTGTGAGTCGGGGAAGACTCGGGACAAGGTGCATGAGTGAGTTCCATCTCATATCATGGCATGACATAGTATAGCATGGTAGCTTTCTAACATTGAGGTGTATATTCTTGTTGGATTGGTTGATGCTTGTTGATCGTTGCATGTGCGCATTTCATATGCATTTAGGTTGGGGAGTAGCCTCTGTAGGAGGATATCCTATTGAGCGTGGCTCACCCTTCGTGGGACAACATTTTCAGGTGTGGGATATGCATGGGTGGAAGACCCTCATACGGGCTTCAAGGACGAAGAAAGCCGGATGTGGCTTTGTTTTGAATGTTTGTAAAAAATTTTAAGGAAATTTGATATTGACATGTAAATATATGTATTGGGTTGTAATAGAACTTGTACAAACAATGTTTTATGTTAGAAACTTCATTGTATAAGTTTTGGATGATTTTGAAGCAAATTGAAACGGATTCGAATTGAAAAACTAAGGAAGGAAGAAATTCTGGGCAAAACCTTTCGGAAGGTCACTAACACCTTCCGGAAGGTTAAGGCAGAATTGTGGTCCAGAAGGTAAAACCTTCCGGAAGGCGGAGTACACCTTCCGGAAGGTCGACACGTCTCATTTTCAATCTATTTTCCAGAAGGCAAAACCTTCCGGAAGGTGAAGAAAAACCTTCCGGAAGAACCTTTCCAGTGAGCAAAACCTTCCGGAAGGTTTGAGTACACCTTCCGGAAGGCCGACACGTTTCATTTTTTTTCAATCTATTTCCAGAAGGCAAAACCTTCCGGAAGGTTAAGAAAAACCTTCCGGAAGAACTTTTCCAGTGAGCAAACCTTCCGGAAGGTTTAGTCAAAACCTTCCGGAAGGTTTTCCAAAAATTTGAAATTTTCAAAATGCTTAGCCATGCTTTTGGGCTTGGTTTTCTTTGGTTCCTATGACATAAATGGACATAATTTGAGGTATAATTGATCTTGTGGATGGTAAATCCGGTTATAAGCATGTGAACGACGTGGTGTCGGGTTATACGACTATCACGAGTATTTCCGCGGGTTGACGGATGGTCAACGGTTAATAAAGGACCCCCGGAAATTGGGGTGTCACACCATCTCACATATACACATGGAGAGCATGCCAGGATAACTAGAGTGTGATTCATTGTTGAGAGAAACCTTCGGGGAGTTTTGCATTAAAGCTGAATGTGCATAGCCATTCAAATGTGAATTTTGTCGTGTAAATGCTTAAATTAATTTTCCAATTCACACACACACGAGTTTGAAAATGAATGTGTAGGTGCATACTTTAGACTAGTATTTAATGCTATAGTGATGCTCATGTGTGCTTGATTCGGGTAATTGAACGACGTGTTTCGTAGCCCTATGCTTAAAGGATGGGGGAATATTGCTCAAGTTTTTGATATTTGAATGAATTAGGAATGCCTTTGTTATTTGTACATGTGTCTTACATTGTGGGTGTTCATTTTGGTAGATTAATGTAGAAATCCATACTTTGCGTTTTGAAAACATCAAAATTTTAAATCATATTGCAATTTCGGTAATGACTTGGGTTATGATTGTTCAAATTGTGGTTTACAAGTGTAGCACACGTTTTGGTGGAGTAGAGGTCATTTATAGGGTGTTAGAATGGGTAGGCTTTGAAATAAAGTGGAGTGGAAGTGATCTGGATAAGGAGAGGTCCATTTTGCAAATAAGTAAAAACCTACCGGTAGGTTTTGGCCACTGGTCCTACTTCTACCGCAAACCTACCGATAGGTTTTGCTCACTGGAGTAAAACCTACCGGTAGGTTTTCATCGACCTACCAGTAGGTTTTGCCCAGAATGCCAAAATTAGGGCTTTTAATCGATTTTTTCGGGGGTGACTATTCATTGTCTCCCTCATTTACAAACCCCAAGGCATTTCTCTCTCACTCAAAGCATCTCTAACCTACAAAATCCCTCTCCTATTCCATTAATCTCTCAGTTCTCGCTGCTAGGTGTGTTGATTTAGTGATTTTGAGTGAAGATTTGAAGAATCCCTCTTTTGAAACCCTAGGTTTGCCAAAAATTCCTGAAGCCCTATTCTCCTTTAATCTTTTCAAAACCTCCAAGATCCTTGCAATGGCTCGTCAAGGGAAGAACCTCCGTGATTTTGTGGACCCGATTGAGGGATTCATTTTGGCTCTCTTGTCGTTATTCATGTTTGGGGCACTATTGCTATGCATAGCCCGCACAAAGCGCACCGAGCCTGGCTCTCCACAGCCCAAGGATGCAAGTGCCCGCAAAAGCAGTGGGGAAGGGTCTAGTGGAGACTGGAATGAGTAAAGGAAGAATGCGAGGAACGATGCTAGGTACCAACGCATCCAGGAGAAAAACGTTACTTGTGAGAGGTACATTGATCTGATTTCCCTGGGCCCAAACAATGAGGTGGTGAAGATCATTGTGGCTCATGGGATTAGGTTTTGGTTTGAGCCCGTGGATGGGTTCAATTTGTCTTTATGTCGGGAGTTTTACCAAAAACTCAAAGTGGTGGATGAGTTTGAGGTCTTGAGAACGAACGTGAGGGGCAAGACGTTTGATGTGACCCCTACGATGATTGCCACCCTCCTACATTACGAGAGGCCACCTCCCTCCACCCCGGTGTACCCACATAACATTACTAACACCAAGAACATCCCTGAATACGTGGCTTTGATGTACGAGGACCCGACTTAGTTTAGGGGAACGGTCCAAGTCGGGGGCCTCAAACATTCATATGGGATCATGAACAAGCTTCTATATTATAACCTGCTTCTGAGGGGCGCCGAGAAGACGCCTAACATTGAAAAGCTTGCCCTCTTGGATGCGGTGATGGCGGGAAAGGCTATGTATTTTGCACTTTTTATATGGGAGGTAATGAAGGACTTCGCCGAGACTCAAAAGCCGAAGGCAGACCTCCCTTTTGGAAACTTGGTCACTCGGATGTGCAAGCACTTCAAGGTGAAGGCTTATGCCTTTGACAAGCTCACTCCCCCCGAAACTGGGGCTATGGGGAAGGCTAGTAGTAGGAAGAGGACGACGATGAGCCGAGGTGAGCATACTAGGGCTGCGAGACCAGAGTCGTCTGGTGCAGGACCTTCCTCTACGGAGCCTGTTTTCCCTAGGCCATCTACTTCCCCCCCTGAGCACACAGTGCCTCAGCGCCTTGATGTATTGGAGGAGACAGTCTATGGGATCTCCGCTATGATGACCAGACTTTTTCAGCACACGTTCCCTGGTGAGCCAATCCCAGGTGGACCACCACCTCCAGCTGCTGGACCCTCCGCCTCTGCCCCCTCAGCTTCCACTGTAGTTGAGGTGGGGGACTCAGAGGAGGACAATGATGATGAAGAGGATGAGGACTCTGGAGAGGAGGATGCTGGTGACAATGATGATGGAGGTGATGGTGAGGATGATGAGTAGGGGTGTTATTGTTTTTATCCTTTTGGAGTAGGGTTGTACATAGCCTAGGAGTGGATTCATTGGCCTAGTAGAAGAGTTTTTAGGAATTTTAGGCCATTTTGTATCTGTTTGAAATCTATCTCCATGTACTCCAATTTGGAAAGTAATTAATGAAATACCACAGTTGTTGTTCCATCTTGCCCAAATTCATTTCGTTAATTGCATTGTGATTTTTGTATTTTGAATGTTTGATGAACTACTTGTGTATATGGATTATTATAGTTTCATACCTGTTGATTGAAATTAAACTTTGCTAGGGACTAGCAAAGCTCAAGTTGGGGGGTGTGATTAGCACAAAAGATTGCATATTCTATGTACATTTACATCCCTTTTATACTTGCTTTTGCAGTTAAAATGAGTGGAATTGCAAGTTTTGAGCTATTAATGGAGTTTCGGTATGTTTACAGGTAAAGGGGCTTAAATGGTGCTTGTTAGGCCCCATAATGGTGCTTGAGATGATTGGAGATGAGGTGGAGGCTTGATGATAGCTTGAAAGGTGAAGGTGAAGTGTAAAACCCGGGAAATTTTAAATTTTTTTTAAAGGGCAAAATGGTCATTTTGCCACTATAATGCAAAATTAAAATACGTGTTCTACAGACCTCGTATGACACAACGGACTTCGCCATTGGACTTGTATCGTGGAATATAGTCACCATATCAAATTCGTCGAATTCCGAGTTAAGTCAAATTTTTACACGTCGTTCGAGGAGACTGGGTGGTGGATAACCTCACCGAGGTCCCTAAAAGCGATAAACTCAAAATTTAATTATTTTTGATTAAAATTTCAAATAAAATTAATTTGAACTTAACCCGTAATGTAATTAGTCGTTTCGGGACGAAATTGGATCCGATTAAGCGAAGGACACGTGACGCGACGTGGGCCAAGTATTTAAAATTATAAATAAGGGTAAATATCTTAGAAAATCAGATTTTTAGCCCACTTGTGTTCTTGTTTGGCCGGCCAAGAGAGAGAGAAGAGAAAAAGAGAGAAAAACTCATTTTTCTTCAAGCTTTCTCCTTGATTTCTCGGAGTTCCGTCACTCGGAATCGCTCGAGCCAAGAATAAAAGTTGCTCTACGTGACTAGGGCTACGCGTGGGTACCAAGAACGAAGAGTTTCATCGAAGATCAAAAGGCAAAGTTTTGGAGAAATCAAAGCCTTGAGTTTTGGGGGGTGTTCTTGATGTGTTCTTGAAGCCTAGTCTTCATTTCAAGCTTCAAGAGGTAGGGTTCTTCCTACCTTGGATTAATCTTTCCTTAGATGTTGATAGTTTAAGGGTTTGATATATTTATGCATATGGATAGACTTTTATATGTATGTTTATGTTTATGGAAATGAAAAAGTGAGCATAGAAATGGCTTAAGCTAATTGCTAGCTTGATTTTGGTATATGGAAGTTACATGTGATTGACATATATAACTTATGTATTGATATATATGTAGGTTTATGTTATGGAAATGGAAAAGTGAGCATAGAAAAGGCTTAAGCTAATTGATAGCTTGATTTTGGTATATGTAAGTTACATGTGATTTATTATGTAACTTAGTGAAATTAAAGTCATGTTATGTGTTATATAAATTATGCCTTGAAGGTGTTTGGTCAAATGCCTTGAGTATTTGGAAATTGTTGTTTTGATTGAATTGAAATAACATGCTTAAGTTTAACTTGTGGAATCATATGCTTATGATATGATTTATAATTGAATGTGCTTGTTGATATATGCATGTGTTGATATATTAACATTGAGATGAATATGGTATTTATATGCTTAGGATATAAATTTACCATGGATGTGTTGAAATTGTTCATGTGTTGTTCTTGGCATATTAAGCATTATGTTGTGTGCAATGAGACATGGCATTGCATATGCACGGAAGCATCTCATCGCATGGGTGTGTGCATGGTTTATGTCAACACCACACTTGGTGATTGACGGTATGGCTTGGGAAAAGTTGGGTCGAAGACCTAGCTAAGCCGCTCGGTTGCATGATAAATTGGGTTGGGATCAACAAGAAGAGGCATGACGACCTCTCGGGTGCAAGGCGCCCGGTGATTTGGGAGATGCACTCCATTGGTGTAAGAGTCCATAAAGTGTGCGGGTATGGATGACCCTTGGTGTAAGTTCATGAACATCCAACCCCAAGAAAGACCCTAGTTTTGAAAATGTCATTTGATGTGAACATAAATGATGGAATGAAACACTTTGGCATTGCATCGTGTAGTGGGAGTCGGTGAGGACTCGGATTGAAGTGCATGAGTGAGTGTCATCTCATTTCATGGCATGGTATTGTTGCATTCCAACTTAGAATGCATATCCTTATAGGGAATGATTGTTTATATGTTGCAAATGAATGTTGCATGAGCATGAGCATCTAGGGGGGAGTAGCATTTGTAGGATCTACTCTACTGGGCATTGGCTCACCCTATACGGGAAACATTTCAGGTGTGGGGTTTGCACCGGTGGATGGCTCACTTGAAGAGCATCAGGCATGAAGGGGGCCGACTTGTGGCCTTATTTTGAGTTTTTGTAAAAGAGTTATGAAAACTTGGTCTTTGGCATGTAAATTATGCAATTAATTGTAATAGAACATATATGGACTAATGTGAAAGTAACCTTGCATGTTTTGATATAAGTATGGATAATTGGACCCGGTGTGGCCAATGTTTACTTATAAATGGATCCGGTGTGGTCATTGTTTATATTGGGCCTCGGATGGGTTTTGGGTAGAGCTCCATGTACGAAGGAGACTCTGCCCAAATTTTGTTAAGTTATGGACCCCGGTAAATGGGGCATAACAGTGTGATATCGAGTTACTCGGTATCTACGGGTGTTCCGCGGGTTGATGGGTAATCAATGGACCCCCGGATTTTGGGGTGTCACAGCTTGGTATCAGAGCATAGGTATACAATTTACCTAGGGCTTGATGGGCATGGGTCTAGACCATTGCATGCATTGTGCATTTCATCTTATGTGTTTAAATGCTACATGTTATGTGCTATGTGCTATGTGGATAATATGCATTGTAGAATGTATATCTAAATGAACGCACTAGGTTAGAAAGCATAACCTTAGGAGTGGGAAAGCAGATGAACGGGAGGGTTCATGGTATAAATGTCTACTAATGAGAGGCATATGCCCCCCTAGTGAGACAATGAGAAAACTCTTGATGTTTGAGTATTGATTCCTATTTTGGGATGCCTTGTAAAACTATTTTGCTATTTGACTTGTGTAGATGGCATATAGAGGGCGAGGACACCGAGGCGGCAGGTGGAACAACCAACCACCTCCGGCCTTTGATCACCAAGCCTTTGCAGAGGCTATTGGTGAGGCGGCGGCGACTATTGCACAGGCTAGTGCTACTGCCGCTACCATTGCACAGATTAGTGCAAATATGGGACACGGAGGCTCGAGTAACCTCCAGAGGTTCAAAGCCCATAATCCTCCGATTTTTCTAGGAGGGGCGGATCCAATGGTAGCCGACCGTTGGATTCGGCAAGTGGAGAAGATCTTGAGGGCTATGGAGATCACTTCCGATGCCACCAAGATAACTCTGGCGCCTTTTCAGCTGGAGGGAAAGTCCCAGCTATGGTGGGATTGGGTGAAGGACTCCAGAAATTTGGAGGCCATGACTTGGGAAGAATTTCGAGAACTCTTTAAGGGAAAGTATTTCCCGGCGGCTGCTCGACACGCTAAGGCCAAGGAGTTCCTAGAATTGAAGCAGGGGACTATGAGTGTGCTATAATACGTGGCCAAATTCACGGAGTTGGCCCGTTTTGCTGATGATTATGTGGCCTCAAACATGGCCAAAGTACAGAAGTTTGAGGATGGACTGAAGTTGTCCATTCGAGGCAAGATTGTGGGACTTCTCCTGCAAGACCTTGATTTGATGGTCAAGACTGCAATGGCTATCGAGAGAGAGAGGTGGAGGACGCGCGCAACATCCGGGAAGCGGGTGTTAAGGACAAAAAGAAGGAGGGTCAATCCTCTTCTTCTGGTGCGGGAAAGAGGCAAAGGACTTCTGTTTCGCAAGGATCTCAAGGGCAGAGCCGCGGCTATCAAGGTCAAGGCCAAGGTCGATTCTCCCAAGATGGGGGGAAACTTCAGAACCACCTTCCAGGCGGGTCAGAAGACTTGTTATTTTTGTCACCAGCCGGGTCACATGAGGAAGGAGTGTCCTCAACGGCAGGGATCCCAGAGCTATGGGACATCCCAATCCCAGTCTTCTGTGGGACAGCCGCAGACACAGTTTGTTCCTCCTTACCCCACCATAGGTCAAAGGAGCCAGTACCAGTCTCAGGGTGCTGCACAAGCGCCTACTACTTTCCGAGCGGGAACTCCGCAAGCAGACCAGATGGGCCAGGGCATGGGTAGAGGGCGAGGCCAGGGCTCACAGGTCGGGGCTTCAAGGACCCAGGGGCGTGTCTACGCCATTATGCCACAGACTGAGCCGGCAGATCAGTCGGTGATACAGGGTACATTTCTACTCTCTCGTTTATGGGCAAGAGTATTATTTGACTCTGGTGCATCGCATTCATTCATTTATGCATCTTGTGTGAAAGATTTGGGCTTAGAGGTTGAGACCTTAGAGGAACCATTGCATGTGAGCTCTCCCCTGGGAGCTAAGGTGAGAGTTGATCAGATATGTCGAGGTTGTGAGCTAGAGAACTCAGGGATTCTACTCATTGTGGACCTTCGGGTCATGGACATGTCGGAGTTTGATGTAATCCTGGGAATGGATTGGTTGGCGGCACACCGAGTCGTCATTGATTGTGACCGGAAGCAGGTCACTGCTTACACACCGGATGGGGTTTGTTTCATGTTTCAGGGGGATAAGCACGATGTTTTTCCTCAAGTCATGTACAACTCTAGATGGCACGGACAGTTGATGGGTTGGCTAGCAAGCCTTACCCTAGAGGACAAGGTGAGACATGAGTTGGGTCTACCTCGGGTTGTGAGTGATTATGAAGATGTTTTTCCGGATGAACTACCGGGATTACCTCCACATAGGGATGTAGACTTCACTATAGAGTTGTATCCTGGTACATCGCCCATTTCTATGACTCCACATAGGATGGCGCCTACTGAGTTGCAAGAACTCAAGGTCCAATTGCAGGAATTGTTGGACAGGGGGTTCATTAGACCGAGTACCTCACCTTGGGGGGCTCCGGTGTTATTTGCAAAGAAGAAGGACAAAACCCTTCGACTATGCATAGACTACCGGCAGTTGAATAGGGTTACTATCAAGAATAGGTACCCTTTGTCGAGGATTGATGACTTGTTTGATCAGCTAAGAGGGGCACGGGTCTACTCCAAGATAGATCTCCGCACCGGTTACCATCAGTTGAGAGTTAGGGAGGCAGATATCCCTAAGACGGCGTTTCGGACGCGGTATGGGCATTTCGAGTTCACAGTGATGCCATTCGGATTGACGAACGCCCCAACGGCATTCATGGATCTCATGCATAGGGTGTTACAACCCTACCTTGATCAGTTCGTCGTGGTTTTTGTTGACGACATCTTGATCTACTCCAAGTCTGAGGAGGAGCATGAGGGTCACTTGAGGGTCGTTCTCCAGACCTTGAGAGACCATCAGTTGTATGCCAAGTTCAGCAAGTGTGAATTTTGGCTTACTGAGGTGAAATTTTTGGGACATGTGGTGTCGGCTTCGGGTGTATCCGTAGACCCGGAGAAGGTTGAGGCAGTCATGAATTGGGAGAGGCCGAAGTCAGTCTTCGAGATACGTAGTTTCTTGGGATTGGCGGGGTATTACAGGAGATTCATTGAGGACTTCTCCCGACTAGCTGCACCTATGACGAGGTTGACACGGAAGGAGGTTAAGTTTGAGTGGAATGATTCATGTGATAAGGCATTCCAGGAGTTGAAGAGGAGGCTTACTTCAGCTCCTATTCTGATAGTCCCAGAAAGGGGACAGAGGTACACAGTGTATTGTGATGCCTCTAAGGACGGACTTGGATGCGTCTTGATGCAGTCCGGGAGAGTGGTAGCTTATGGTTCTCGGCAGTTAAAGAACCACGAGCAGAGTTACCCCACACATGACATGGAGTTGGCAGCCATTGTCTTTGCCTTGAAGGCTTGGCGCCACTATTTATACGGTGAGCAGTTCGAGGTGTTTTCAGACCACAAAAGTCTGAAGTACATCTTTACACAGCGGGACCTCAACATGAGGCAACACAGGTGGATGGAGTTTCTGGAGGACTATGACTTCACTTTGCATTACCATCCCGGTAAGGCAAATGTGATAGCTGACGCACTCAGCCGGAAGTCACGGGGATTCTTGGCTAGTGTGGCTTCCCGAGAGTGGCAGATGCTCGAGACTGTGGGACAGTTCAGGCTATGTTATATGGGTCAGACTCAGGGTACTTTGGGGAGTTTGGTGGCTACGCCTTCCCTACTGAGCAGGGTTGTTGAGTCCCAGAGTCAGGACACGTAGCTATTGTCCATCCGGGACCGTGTACAGGCAGGTACAAGTGACGAGGGCTGGGCCATTCACTCGGATGGTAGTCTTCGGTATCGAGGAAGGGTTGTGGTTCCTCAGTTGGTGGATCTGAGAAAGGAGATCCTTAGGGAGTTTCATTGTTCCCGTTTTGCGGTTCATCCAGGGGGCACGAAGATGTATCATGATCTTCGTCGCCAGTATTATTGGAATGGGATGAAGCGACAGGTTGGCGATTTTGTTAGTAGATGTCTCACGTGTTAGCAAGTGAAGGCTGAACACCAGAGACCAGCAGGGTTACTCCAGCCATTGGAGGTAGATGAGTGGAAGTGGGAACATGTCACGATGGATTTTGTGACTCACTTGCCACGGACATCGCGGGGACATGACGCGGTATGGGTGATAGTGGACCGGCTTACGAAGTCGGCACACTTTTTGGCTGTGCGGATGACCTTCACACTGGAGGAATTCTGCAGGTTATATATACGGGAGATTGTCCGATTGCATGGGGTACCCGTATCTATAGTATCGGATCGAGATCTCAGGTTTACGGCTCATTTTTGGGAGAGTTTCCAACGAGCCATGGGTACACAGCTGATGATGAGCACTGCTTTTCATCCCCAGACGAACGGTCAGTCTGAGAGGACCATTCAGACATTAGAGGACATGCTACGTGCATGTGTCCTAGATCTCAAGGGTAGCTGGGAAGATCATTTACTCTTGGTGGAACTCGCCTATAACAATAGTTATCAGGCGAGCATACAGATGGCACCCTACGAGGCACTATATGGGAGGCCATGTCGATCTCCGATTTGTTGGACAGAGGTTGGAGAGAGACCTGCTACGGGTCTGGACTTGGTTAGAGACACCTCAGAGAAGGTGGGCTTGATACGGAAGCGTCTTCTCACGGCTCAGAGCCGGCAGAAGAGCTACGCCGATAGACGGCGGCGACCTCTAGAGTTTGAGGTGGGAGATCATGTCTTCTTGAAGGTGATGCCTACGAGAGGAGTGGTCAGGTTCGGCAAGCGAGGAAAGATGTCACCGAGGTATATCGGGCCCTTTGAGATACTTGAGAGGGTTGGTACGGTCACTTACCGGTTGGCGTTACCGCCAAACCTATCGGGTGTTCATGCGGTATTTCATGTCTCTATGCTCCTGAAATACACCCCAAATCCAACTCATGTGGTGGATTGGGGCAAGCTTGTTCTTGATACGGATGGGACCTTCGAGGAGGGACCGGTGCGTATCATGGATAGCCGAGATCAGGTTTTGCGAGACAAGATCGTGAGGCTAGTGAAGGTGTTGTGGCAACACCGAGGAGTGGAGGAGGCAACATGGGAGCTCGAGGACACTATCCGTACCAAATTTCCTTTCTTATTTGAGGATGGAGGTACATTCTTATAGTCATTTCGTATTAAATGACTGTTGCATATGCATGTGAATATATGTGTATGTGTATGTGAATTTCGAGGACGAAATTCTTTTAAGGGGGGAAGAATGTAAAACCCGGGAAATTTTTAATTTTTTTTTTAAAGGGCAAAATGGTCATTTTGCCACTATAATGCAAAATTAAAATACGTGTTCTACAGACCTCATATGACACAACGGATTTCGCCGTTGGACTTGTATCGCGGAATATAGTCACCATATCAAATTCGTCGAATTCCAAGTTAAGTCAGATTTTTGCACGTCGTTCGAGGAGACTAGGTGGCGGATGACCTCACCGAGGTCCCTAAAAGCGATAAACTCAAAATTTAATTATTTTTGATTAAAAATTCAAATAAAATTAATTTGAACTTAACCCGTAATGTAATTAGTCGTTTCGGGACGAAATCGGATCCGATTAAGCGAAGGACACGTGGCGCGACGTGGGTCAAGTATTTAAAATTATAAATAAGGGTAAATATCTTAGAAAATCAGATTTTTAGCCCACTTGTGTTCTTGTTTGGCCGGCCAAGAGAGAGAGAACAGAAAAAGAGAGAAAAACTCATTTTTCTTCAAGTTTTCTCCTTGATTTCTCGGAGTTCCGTCACTCGGAATCGCTCGAGCCAAGAATTAAAGTTGCTCTAAGTGCCTAGGGCTACGTGTGGGTGATGAGCGCATAATATTGCATATTTGAAGGGCTCATTACATGCATTATAACTCAACTTTTGCATTTAAATACTTAGTGTTAGCCAAAATTGTCAATAATGTTGATATTTTGATGTTGCATGTTTTTATACCTTAAATCATGTATTTTATAACCTTGCAACTATGATGGATGTGTGGTGAAGGCATAGACACAATACATGAAGAATTGGAGGCTTAAAAGTGAAGAAATCAATAAGGCATTGGTGCTTGGGAACAAGGGCATCAGCAGCCACATCATTTGGAAGCACTGCCTTGGTTTTCCTCCATGTTGGCCATGATATACTCAGAATCAGGAAAATTTCAAAACATGAAAGTTGTAGATCTGGATGTCTTCTATATTGTGTCCAAATTTCAGCCCAATCCAACGGTTGGATCAAAAGTTATGTCGATTCTACCAAAACTGGTCCAGCGAAGCCAGATACCGCATTACTACCGGTAGCCGATTGCTTCTGGAGTTGCTGCTACCGCCGAGCTACCGGTAGCTGATTGCCCAGAAGTGCCCAGAACGACTTCTTTCTTGCTCCACTTGCTTGGGGGTCCCACCTACACTTCTACCACGCCTAGCCTGACATTTTATCCCTACAACCATGCCTCCCTTACACAAATGGGAGACTTTGGAGGCTTGGCATTGAATGAAGAGGAGAGGGAAGTGGGCTGCCATATGGGGTTGCAGACTAGCCTGTCAAGACCCATCAACTCAGCCCCCTCTTGATGAGAGGTCTGCACACAGCTAAGGGGGAGCCTCATGCACGAAATTGGAAGTCTCCCACACACCATTATATTCAGCATTACACACACATGGTATGGGGGGTTGGCTACCTAAGCTTAGGAGTAGAGATAGAAAGCTCCAAGGAGGAAGATGATGAATAGTATTTTCATTTTTTGCATTTTCTTCTCCGTTTTTGTTGTAGTAAGCTTTCATACTCTTGTAATTCTTAATCCTTGCACTTTAATCTCATCTATTTCATGTTCATTTCAAGTTTAGCCTTGCACTTTACTTTTCACCATTGTTATGCTTTCAAGTTCTTCATTTTTAGCTTAAAATGGGTTTTGAATATTTCTCTTCATAGCTTTAGATTTCTTGTTGTAAGTTAATTTTCATGCTTCATGTCTTCATTATATGTCTTTACATTATGCTTGTCTTTCTATTATGCTTGTCTTGCATTTTTAATATGAGTAGCTAGGATTTAAGTTGGTTAATCCAAGGGAAAATTCCTCTTGGGAATACCATTTTCAACTCTTTTTCATTCCTCCATTTAGAGTCAAATGGTTCGGTTTGACGGGGTTGAGAGTGGATGAGTTGGTGAGCCTTTGATATTCCGTAGGCCTAGTCACGGTTTATGCTTAGATACTCACCAATCTCATCCCTAGCTTCCCACGAATCAATCATTCATTCATGCTCAATCAGAGGAAGGCTTTGAGTTGATTTGGTATTCTCATTGGAATAAACCCTTTGGATTAGCCAACACTTGATTTATTTGCATTTTCATTTACAAACCAAACACAAAACTCAAACAAAAGATTTTACATTTTCTTTTCACTTTTGCAAAATCACTTTCAAAAAACTCCATTTCCTTCCCTGAGGAGACGACCTTGGAATACTCTTCCAAGTAAAACACCGACAACGAAAGACTCCTTGCGATTGGGGAGCGCTTTTGTTCACACCCGCATTTCATTCCACATATTTTGTTCATTCCACATTTCCATTCACATTTGTTGTTGCTCCTATACTCTTGCATTATCCGGAGGGAGAATGACATTCCCCCATCATTATAAGCCACATACACACATTGAGGGTGATGGTGATGCTTAGAGGTTAGGATACAACAACGTTTTTCCATCAATCAGTGGGTACCAAGAACGAAGAGTTTCACCGAATATCAAAAGGCAAAATTTTGGAGAAATCAAAGTCTTGAGTTTTTGGGGGTGTTCTTGATGTGTTCTTGAAGCCTAGTCTTCATTTCAAGCTTCAAGAGGTAGGGTTCTTCCTACCTTGGATTAATCTTTCCTTAGATGTTGATAGTTTAAGGGTTTGATATATTTATGCATATGGATAGACTTTTATATGTATGTTTATGTTTATGGAAATGGAAAAGTGAGCATAGAAATGGCTTAAGCTAATTGCTAGCTTGATTTTGGTATATGGACGTTACATGTGATTGACATATGTAACTTATGTATTGATATATATGTAGGTTTATGTTATGGAAATGGAAAAGTGAGCATAGAAAAGGCTTAAGCTAATTGATAGCTTGATTTTGGTATTTGGAAGTTACATGTGATTTATTATGTAACTTAGTGAAATTAAAGGCATGTTATGTGTTATATAAATTATGCCTTGAAGGTGTTTGGTCAAATGCCTTGAGTATTTGGAAATTTTTGTTTTGATTGAATTGAAATAACATGCTTAAGTTTAACTTGTGGAATCATATGCTTATGATATGATTTATAATTGAATGTGCATGTTGATATATGCATGTGTTGATATATTAACATTGAGATGAATATGGTATTTATATGCTTAGGATATAAATTTACCATGGATGTGTTGAAATTGTTCATGTGTTGTTCTTGGAATATTGAGCATTATGTTGTGTGCAATGGGACATGGCATTGCATATGCACGGAAGCATCTCATCGCATGGGTGTGTGCATGGTTTATGTCAACACCACACTTGGTGATTGACGGTATGGCTTGGGAAAAGTTGGGTCGAAGACCTAGCTAAGCCGCTTGGTTGCATGATAAATTGGGTTGGGATCAGCAAGAAGAGGCATGACGACCTCTCGGGTGCAAGGCCCGGTGATTTGGGAGATGCACTTCATTGGTGTAAGAGTCCATAAAGTGTGCAGGTATGGATGACCCTTGGTGTAAGTTCATGAACATCCAACCCCAAGAAAGACCCTAATTTTGAAAATGTCATTTGATGTGAACATAAATGATGGAATGAAACACTTTGGCATTGCATCGTGTAGTGGGAGTCGGTGAGGACTCGGGTTGAAGTGCATGAGTGAGTGTCATCTCATTTCATGGCATGGTATTATTGCATTCCAACTTAGAATGCATATCCTTATAGGGAATGATTGTTTATATGTTGCAAATGAATGTTGCATGAGCATGAGCATCTAGGAGGGGAGTAGCCTTTGTAGGATCTACTCTACTGGGCGTTGGCTCACCCTATACGGGAAACATTTCAGGTGTGGGGTTTGCACCGGTGGATGGCTCACTTGGAGAGCATCAGGCATGAAGGGGACCGACTTGTGGCCTTATTTTGAGTTTTTGTAAAAGAGTTATGAAAACTTGGTCTTTGGCATGTAAATTATGCAATTAATTGTAATAAAACATATATGGACTAATGTTAAAGTAATCTTGCATGTTTTGATATAAGTATGGATAATTGGACCCGGTGTGACCAATGTTTACTTATAAATAGACCTGGTGTTGTCATTGTTTATATTGGGCCTCGGATGGGTCATGTAAAGTTAAATTGCACAGGTTGGATTTTGGGTAGAGCTCCCTGTACGAAGGAGACTCTGCCCAAATTTTGTTAAGTTATAGACCCCGGTAAATGGGGCATAACAGTGTGATATCGAGTTACTCGGTATCTACGGGTGTTCTGCTGGTTGATGGGTAATCAACGGACCCCCGGATTTTGGGGTGTCACATGAAGGAACCAAGAAATCAGCAAAACAAGTAAAAACCTACCGGTTGGCCCTACCGGTAGGTTTTGGCTACAGAACCTACACCTACCGCAAACCTGCCGATAGGTTTTGCTCACTGGAGTAAAACCTACCGGTAAGTTTTCATCGACCTACCGGTAGGTTTTACTAAAACTCGCCAGATTCTGCAAATCAAGCTCTGCAACTTTGGGGGTCCCACCATTGGGTCTCCCACTTGTCCCTGACACCCCTTACACACAGACACCCCCTCCTCAACCCTAGCTTGGACTTTGGAGGCTTGGGACATTAATGAAGAGAGATAGAGAAGGTGTGAAGCCTGGAGAGTGCAGGCTAGGCCTGTGCTAACCTGCCAACTCCAACCTTTCAGCCTCCTATGATGGGAAGTCCATCACACAGACCCTAGAGGCTCCATGGACTTTTTTGGCAAGCTCTACACACCATTACAGGATATACATTGTAATATGCAGATAGAAGCTCCAAGGAAGAAGAAGAAGTTTTAGAGAGAGAATTTCATATTTTTGCATTTTCTTCCATACATTGACTTGTAATTTCTTGTAAGACTTGTTCAAGCTCTATTTAATGTCTTTAACGTCATTTCTTACAAGCACATTTCAAGTTTAGTCTTACATTTTGGATTTCACCATTAATACATTCAAGTTCTTCCTTTTCAAGCTTTAAAATGGGTATTACATATTTCACTTCATAGTTTACGCTTTTTTGCATTAAACTAAGCTCCAATCTTCATTCCTTTATAATGTCTCTCCATTACATTTATGTTTTTGCTTTAGATATGAGTAGCTAAGTTTATAGTTGGCTAATCCAAGGGAAAATTTCCCTTGGGTATGCTATTTTCAACTCATTTCCATTCCTCCTCGTAGTGTACGATGACTCAGTTTGACTAGATTGAGTGTGGACGTGGTTGTAAGTTCTTGATACACCGTAGAATTGTCACGGGATATGCTTGAATCCTCACCTCCATTTTGGTCCCTCGCTTCCTACGAATCAATCGAACATCTAGGCACCATTAGAGGAAGGTCTTGAGTTGATTTGACATCCCATTGGAATGACCTCTTCGGATTAGCCAATACTTGTTCCATTTCATTTTCTATCACAAACACAAATCACCAAACTCAAACATCAAAGATTTTTACACTTTTCCTTTTTCACCAAAATCACCTTCACACAATTTACCTTTCTTCCCTGAGGAGACGACCTTGGAATACGATTTACAAGTAAAACACGACACTCGAAAGTCTCTCTGCGCTTGGGGAGCACTTTTGTTCACACACACACATTTCATTCCAAACTATTATGTTATCCCATCTCTTGCATCATTCCGAGGGAGAGTGACACTCCCCTATCAGTATAAGCCATACACACATTGAGGGATGATGTTGGGAGATTATGGTATACAACGAAAATGATCAAGCACCATACTATATATAATTATTATGCACTTCATGCATGATACAATGATGTACGTAGTTGGGCTTTATGTAACAGTCGGGAGATTGGTATAGAGGGGTTAAATCTTGTCATAGCCAATGTTTTTGATTCAATACATAAATCGAAACTCCGTCACCATTGAATCATCAACCTCCCGATTAAATAACTAGAGACCTTTTGAATGGTTCACCTTCTGATTTACTTGGGTTATTTGATTGATGCATGGTACAAAGACCTTCCGACTAACCTAATCAGTTGTTGTGTTATGGTTCAATATACATCAAATCTACCGGTTGACTCTCCAGTAAAATGGGAGTTAATTGTTGTAAGATGACATTTTCATAAACAAACAATATAATGCATGTTGGATCCCCAAACTAAAAAGTACATTTTATCATTGTCTTTCAAAGTTTGAATTAAGTATTTATTTGATAGTTCTAATCTCACACAACAAGTTATTTCATTGCTCATTGTATCCACGACAATTTTACTATTTCTGTTTTGAATCCTGACAGTTAGCTCCCTGTGGGTTCGACCTTGGACTTAAACCGAGAAATATTATAATTTGACCACTTATACTTGGGTGTATGACATAATTTAGGTCAGATCAGTTGCCAAACTAACACTAAATTAGGCAGCAAGTCTATGTACCTTCTAAAAGGCATTCCAGTTAACGAATTCATAAACAACCTCAGTTTCAATAATTTGTTTGCCCCTGACTCATTGCATTGCATGGTAAAGCATCCTATATGCTCCACAATCGACTAACCATCCTTGACGTCATGGTTGAGCTGACGTGCTCTTGGATAATTCCATCTAGTTGGTCTCTGTTCATAACCACTTGCAGCATTGCAGGAAGAATGATTGTCGACTGCTTCCTTTGCCCCCCAAACTCAGGAATATGGTGTAATCCTCCTAGAATAGGGGATTCTTATTTCTCTAGGGTTCATTCCTAGCCTGTTGCACCCTTTGAGGCGAAATGTACGGAGCAGGCACTGACTATAGTGCTTCTACTGGTATTGCTTATACGAGGGGGAAGTGGCAGTTGCCTTGTACCCTCTGGTTGATTTAAACTATCAAACGACTACTCCAGTGCCTGCCTGGTGTAGCTAGATTTTTCTCTTAACAAGTCTCTCAAGTCGTTGATGAATGCAGAGACCTACTAGGAGACTTCTTGGGACAATGCCATAATCAATGCCTCCGGCTCTAAGTCGAACTCTTGATTTTCTTGCCCCCCCTCCCCCCCAGGTGGAGGCAATACCTCTAGTAGGTTGGGGATATCAGACCTGCCTTCTTCAACCAATTCGTGCACGGGTGGCACTTCTACTAAGCCAATCTTGGCTTTTCCATAGGTGTTTGCCATGTTGTTACCTTGGATCCCCACTAGGCATGCCAAAAAATATGTTTGGCGTATTTTTGGATTGTAGGCTTGCCAAAGTCCTATTGGACTTCAAATCTATACATGTACGACCTTACCTATTTGAACCAACGTGAGATTCTAAAATCATGACTGTTCAGCCGAATGTAATAAAGCATAAGGCTACTTCTAGGTTCTTTTCTCTGCCTCGAAGATCAAAGACTTCACTAATTTCCAACTAACCAACTTAATGGACTGAAATGTAGAAAAGAAACTGGAATTGAAAGTAACAAAAAGTATGACAATGATAAATGTGCAAACTATTGTACTTGGCATTAATTGAAATGAAACATCACTAGAGTGGCAAATTATAAGGTAAAGTGAGAATAAGATAAGGAGAGGCTAGCTCTTTGTGTATTTGTTGTGTTGATGGATCTCTCTCTATAGCCGCTCTTTCGGTATTTATAAGGGATGACCTTCAACTGTCGAAGCCATCTTTTTTCAGCCATGAATACTATCATGGCATCTTCCCTAATATGCTCAAACATGAACTAAATCGTCCCCAATTGGCAACTCATGATGTCATGTCTCCTCGTTTCTCGATATTTATAGAATCATATTCTCTCAATCAACTTGTTGTATCTGGACTCTCTCTAACTTTATCTAGACTGTTGGATCTTCGCCACGTGACGTTCTCAGATTTTGATATTTTGGGTGTAAATAGATGTACCAGAGCAGGTTGTTGACGATCCAACGATAAGTTGGTGTTTATGTTGTAGCTAGCTCACCTAGCCACGTGTGTATGACGTGCTGCGAAAGTTGATTCGTCATGTATACATTAAGGATGTAGTCTTAGAATTTTTTAATAAAGTGTTTGGATCCACACAAAAACAAAAAAAAAAACAGAGTCAATGGCTGATACTTCTGGTTGAATTCTTCAAGTTATATAGTGTACTGGTCTTGAAGATGGTATTTCAAGAATTTGGACGCTTGAGTTGTAGCCATGGTAAGGCAATTGTTTTGGATATACTGGGTCAGCACCCACCCAGTATTAATTTGGTGTCTTGTAAATATGTGTTACGAGTGACTGGGCTTTACCTTGATAAATTGGTGAAGCAATTGACCATTGAATCCTCCTAAAAGCAAGTAAACACGGGAAGAGACACATAAATGATGCGAGCCAAGACATAAACTCTTGAAAGACAAAGAGGATTGTGGCAGCTCATAAGAGTATATTTAATGTTGTGCTTCAAGAGAATAATGGATTGAAATCTGGGCGAGCTGAATTCGGTGTGGCTCACACATGAGGGGAGTTTTTTTGGGATACCACATGTGAGAAATCCCAAATCAAAGAGGAAACAAATTGAAAGTATTATAATATACCGTGAATAGGTATATTAGACATGTGATATGAAATATAGAGATCAAGTTGTATCTGAATAGGTTTGGGTGGCAATGTTTTTATCCCTATAAATAGGGTTTAGTATCATATAATCAGTTACAAGATTTTTAGTGAATAATACATCGATGTAATTGTTTGTTCTATGCATGTAGGTACAGCGTACCTAAATTAGTACACTGGATCGAAATACATATATCTTTGTATTTTATTTTATTATATTTTTCTATCTTGAATTCGTATCTCCCAATTTATGATATCAATGTTGATCTATCGTTGCGCGAAATAAACATGACTAACCAAATCTTTATTGTGGTCTATTTTCATCAAGAAACTATGGCGGGCCAAACTTCAGTGACCCAAGGTGAGAACATACCGGTTTATCATCTTTAACATGTCTAGTAGTTCAATTTATTTATCAGGAAATTTGGAGGTCGATCTCTCTTTGTGGACTTATTTTGTGATAAGTCCATCAAAGAAATTTATTTAATATTAAGTCCACTTTGATCTCCATTGTATAGTAACATTAAAAAACATAGTAACATTTAAACACAAAAAATAGTACCATTGAAATACAAAAAATAATACCATTTACACACAAAAAAAAAAGTAGTAACATTTAAACACAAAAAAATAATAATATTCAAAAACAAAAAAATAATAACATTGAATATTAATATTTGAAAAAATAACAGTAATAATATGCTCAATAAAAACAGTAACATGCCCAACAAAAATAGTAATATGCTCTTAAAAATAGTAACATGAACAATAACATGGTAAATATATATATATAATATCAGTTGTTCTTTCAATTTGAATTTCAAATGTATGTAAACAAAATTGTTAGCATATCTTCGTTGATAGTTAATTAAGGGATAATAATTCATAAATTAGAAAACTAATTTAAAGTTGCTGGAAGGGTAGTTTAGAGTTTTAAAAAAATAGTAGACTTAACTATTCGTTAGTAAGATTAAAAACAGACTTATCCCAAATAAATTTCCTTAACGGACTAACTCATTATAAGTATCTTAAGGAGGACTCAACTGCAATTTTTACTTATTTATTTTTGTGATAAAACTAAAACCTTTTTCTTAGTTAGGTTATTCCTTGGTGATAATGTAAAACTGAAAGAGATAGCAGGTGTAGAAAAGCTGTACAATGATGGGATGGGATGCTCTGGACCAACATCTGCATATGTATGTATCAATAAGAATATGAAGCAGGTCCACTTTATTGGCTTTACAGTTTAAAAGCTGAAGTAGTACGTCCCAATACACAATTTGATTTCTTGAGAAAAAAGCCACAGACCTAAGAAAAATAAAAAAGGTGGATTCGAAAGATGGAATGAATATATAATAAATAAAGCAAACAGATACCACTCAGCAATATATAAATAGCCACAGACTCTCTCACGAACTCATGCAAAAAGCCCATAAAAAATAAGTTGGATCTGTCCAATTGCAGTTGCAGAGCAGAGAATAAAAGTATCTCTTCATGCCTCGGGACAGAGATCCTCTTGTTGTAGGTCGTGTTATAGGGGATGTTTTAGATCCCTTTACAAGGTCAATGGCCCTTAGGGTGACCTATAACATTAGGGAAGTTAACAATGGATGTGAAATCAGACCCTCTCAACTTCTCAATCCGCCTAGGGTTGATATTGGAGGGGATGACCTTAGGACCTTCTACACTCTAGTAAGTCCAACTCCTACTCTCATTATCAGCTCGAGAAATGGTCCTATTCTCATTATCAGCACCTTCGTCTTTGCGCTCGTCGTCTTCTTCTTTTTACGCGCAACCTTTAATCCTCGTTTCATGATCTTATTCGATGGTTGTTATTGCTGCAGATCATGGTGGATCCTGACGCTCCAAGTCCCAGTGACCCAACTCTCAGGGAATACTTGCATTGGTGGGTGCTCTCTCTCTCTCTCTCTCTCTCTCTCTCTCTGAATGGGAGCCTGCTTGCTCTAATATAATAGTGTTTGCTTTAATGAACACCAGTCCCTCTTCCTTCCATTCTCCAACATCACAACTCCATTTCCACGCAAAGAGAAAAAAGAAAAGAAACACGTAATGACGAAGATCTTTATCTCTTTCTAGAAAAACTTTGTCAATCTTTGTTACTTGGGGTTGTTAACGTCAGGTCGGGCCCAAGTAAGGCCAATAAAATTTGGACTCACAGATTTTTTTTCATAATTTTTAGGTGTGTAATAATAGAACAAATAAAATTAATAAAAAATTGACTTCACAAAAAATTTAGATTTAATGTTTAAAAAAAATATTTTAGCTTGAGTGGATTAGGGCTATTAATTCAGCCCATAAAATTTAAATAAATATGTCTACAAAAACTTATGAAACTTGGTGTGACAATCGTACAAAAACAACAGAAAATTAAATAAATCAATCAAATTTCATAAAATATTCAAGTTAAACATCAAATTCTATCAGTGGGCCCTGTTGCGCCAGTAGGTGTCAAAAACATGTCGCCCAACACTTAAAAAAAAAAAATACAAAGTAAGAAAATAAAGGTCTGATCACCTCCATATAGGAGCAGAAGAAGCCAATCGATTTTTGTCTCTAGAAAAAGATCTCTCTGATTTTTTGGCTACACTGATTAATTTGCACGTGTCTCTGATGGAGCAATGGTCGCTCTTTGAATGTACAAGGTTTTAGGAGATATTATGGCCCTACATGCACCATGGTAAAGTAACCATTTTATTTCTGGCTTTGGTGCGCATTTTATTTTCCTTTTTCTGGTTCTCAAATTGCTTTTTTATAGAGCAGAATATGTAGTGATCTCTAAAGTATGGGTTTTGTGTGGTTTTCATCCTTGTTCTTTAAATTTTATCAATGATTACTTTATGTTCAACACAAACAAACGAAGTCCCCAATTGTTTTCATATGCTACTTTAGTTGGTCAGACTAATTTCATATGATGTGGACTTTGTTTTCGAAACTGGTTTTTCAGACTGAATAGTGCCAAAAAGCTCACTTGTATTCTTGGTACTCTTTTTTTTTTTAAATCCGGAAAGTATCATTGATCACTGTATGTGAACTCTATGTAGTTCAGGTGGTGTCTCACACTATGGATTTATTCCGAAATTATGATCTGACGGGCTTTTCAAAAGTTTTGGAGACAAAAACCATTTTTATTTATCTAAAACTAGCGGCTTCTCGTGTGATACACAGTATTTTAAATTTTTTACATCACAATTTTATCACCTCCTACCATCACCCCAACTCTCCCCCCCCCAAAACACCCCCTATTACCAAATCTCATCCCACCCCACCCTCATTTAGATCCTAGTATTTTTGAAAATTATTTATTGCTGTGTTAAATTAAGGATGATGAGATAAAATGATTTTATAGGAATAGTTATATAAGACATGGAATGATTTAATCTCATGGTATCAATGCAATGTTATTAAATAATTTGAAAGAAAAAAATCTAGTACTTAATAAGTGAAAGTTTTATAAGTACCTTCTCTCTTAAATCGATAGTTATAATATATATTAAATAAGATTTAGGGTATAGAGTATAAGTGAGAGAGAGAGAGACCGGAAAGGAAGAGATGATGGGTGAAAAAATTGAGACAGTTGAGAAATTTTAAGAATTAAGTTATTCAAAAAGGGCCAACAATTGAAAGTCAAATCAAATTTGATAATGATGGGATTTTGGAGCTCATTCAAGTCACCTACATTGCTATATATAATGTATAAATTATAGATAGTAAGTTGAATTCTTATCTTATAAATGCACAATAATAATTAAGATTGATCCAATTTTTATATACTTTGATCTAATGATACAAAATGCATCCCAAAATATTTTTCTTTCATTAAAAAATATCATTTTTAATACATGACTCCTTATGTCTGACAACTCAACTAACATAATCCTCAATGTCAAACAACCCACTAATTTTCGCATACTTCACTCTTCCATATTGCTCTCTAATTATTTATCTGTTTAATTTAATTTTAAATTACGTAATTAAAAAAATAATATAAAATATTACACGATCAATGCAAAAACACTTTCGTACAACGCCATTTATGCTTGCGTGTCATCACAAGAAATAACCTAGGGTTAAGTTTTTGTTTTGCTTTCTAATAAATTCATGTGATAGAGCCTGAGTAATTCCTGTACATAAGATTATCTAATTGTCCATTATATTTGGCTACTTTAAATTTATCTTCAACTAACATGGTGCTCTTCATTGGAGGGCAAAATATGCTTTTAGCCTTAAAGTATGCATCAAATGTCACTTTGGTCCCTCAACTTCCAATTTTACAATTTTATCACCAAAATTTTGAATTTGAGTTTGAATTATCCTATTAGTGACAGACATTTACACTCCTAAATTTAAAATTCCAGGAGAACATCATGTGATGGGTATCCTTTGGAAAAAGAGCAATACTATTGAGACATAATTTAGGACATAATTTAGGGACTTAATGATTGTAACTACTAAATTGTCAGTGAGTTTCAATATTAAATTATCAGTGGGTCCCAACACTATCAATCCAATGGTCACGATATATTAAGTCCCCAAATTATGTTCTTAAATTATGTTTCAATCGCATTAGTATTGGGTAAAAATAGGAAACCTAAATTGACACCCTTTATAATTTTTAAAATTACACTTAACTCTTCTGTTTCCCACTTTGTAACTCGACTCAACCAAACACCATCTCCTTTCGCTGTAACTACTCACCTCCCGCCTCCTACCCTACAATGATCCCACCCCCTACCCCTTCCTCGTGGTTCAAACTCACCTCTGCCTCTTTCTCTCCATTGAACCTGTCAGACCCCCCATTTAGGTTATCTGATTGATCAAGCTTTGAGAGACCCAAATTAGGATAGAAATATTACTTTTTTAACCTGACAAGTAGACTTTTCAAGCAATTTCAGTTGTTTTTGGGAACAAAATCAGAATTAATTAATGCTAAAGTTATATCAAATATATTGACAACGTAGCACTCTGCTTAATTGTTTTGATTGAACCTGGTTTGTCTCAAATTTGGCAGAAATCAAAGCTATAGTTTGTTGGTTTTTGATCCCCCTCGAATGTTGAGTCGATTCCCGATTGGGTTTTCTTTCTTCTCCTCAAAATATGCCTGGAAGCCATTATGTGAGGTGCACGTCATATTTGTTTCACATAGTAAATGTCAGTTAGCATTTGAATCATTTAAACTCAAATTGAAAACTTTAGGGATAATTAATGTAACTGTCAGTTGAGAAACCAAAAACATGTTTCATGCATACTTTAAGGGCTAAAAGTATATTTAGTCCCTTAATGAACTTTAGGTTGGTGACTGATATTCCAGCAACCACGGGGGCAGGCTTTGGTAAGTACTTTAATGCATTTGAACAATTAATAGAAATTTTCTACTTATTTTGGGCCTAGTTATTATGATGTATTCTATTTGGTGAAGGATTAATTGAAAGGCATTGATTTGGGCCTGGTTTTGGCATAAACAAATTTTCTTCTAGTTCAGAAAAGCATAGAATCTAGGCAAGCTTTCCACTGCGACGTTGAAGTTACATACTGACAATAATAATTGCTTAACAAATAGATTTATTATACTTTTTAATAGCATTATCCTTATCAATTTTATATATCAAATCTTTCACATTAAATGATAGGACAGACTCACCACTCTGAGAAAAATGGGTCTTACTTTTATTTAACAATCGTGAATGTTTTCACATCATTTGAGATGAAAGATTTAATAGAATTTTAGTGAAAATAATGCATATTACTATAGATTTATTTCTTATAGAGACCAAAAACTCATAGAGCAACAATAAGTGAGTAAATATATGTTTTCCCCATATCTTTCTTCCAGTAAGAAAGTGCAAATAAATTCAATGGACTTTAACATGGTATTCTAACTACCGTTTAATTTTTCTTTTTTGATTGAGAATGCATGAACAAAGAGGCCGCAAGAGTTTAGGGTATAGTTGCAGCCTTGAGAAAAAAAATTAGTATCATTATGAAAAATAATTTATGGATAGTCGTTGGTCATCAAAATTATAAATAAAGTAAAATAATAAAATAAAAGAGTTTTACATGTGTTATATTCTCATTAATTAAGAAAAGAAGATATGAAATTGAAAAATAACTTTATACTATATTAACACCCTCTGGTTTATCTTCAATAGCAAAATTTCCCCTTTTTTAAGACCACCGTTTTGTTATTTTATTCGCCTACTTAGTCTACTTTTTTCACTTCAACTAGAAAAGCAGAATCGCACCAAAAAAGAAAAAAAAAAACAAGGAAATAAGAAAAAAGGTACAAAAGAGTAGTCAGTTGTAGAGGGAGCAACACATGTAAAGTAGTGGTGGAGACTGTACCTTACGCATTGTTTTTCAGATTTAATGCGGGACTTACGCATGGATGCTTGACAGGACATAGGTTTCAGTACTAGACTTTTATGATTTACACAGTCTTTTGCTCTTGGAGAAATTTAAGCTACCATGTTTTTCGGTTACTAAAGTTGTTGGCTTTGTACTTCCTAGTTCCATCAAAATTTGGTGTTTAAGATCGAATATTTAGAGGGTCACTTCATAATTGAAAAATAGTTTTTTGCGAGAAATTCCTAGATTTAATTTGGAAGAGAAAACTTTAGAAGTTATTGTTTTGTGATTTTAAATTCGAGTTTCATTATAAAATTGAGTTATATTACACAAATGACTCAAATTTATTTTTAAGGGTGCTCAAATTTTCAATTATACTCAATTTCTTATCCTACCTGACCCTACCCTATTATATTGATTGGTTAATTGAAAAAATCGGGTAGGAATGCAGAAATTTTTTTTAATCTTCCAATTAAATCGGGTAGGAATGCAGAATACCCACCAAATGTTCATAATCCTACCATACCCTACACGTATTTATATATATATTCATAATCCTACCATCCCTTAAAATAGTTGTTATTGTATTTGTGCAACAATTATGATGGATTGATGTTTGTGTCTTGGATTTTCTTGTATTTTATTGTAATTGTTTTAGATTTTAGTGTTATTGATTTATTGTGTTGTTAAATTGGTTTATTGTGTTGTTAAATTGGTGTAATTTACTTAATTGAATTATTAAAATGATCTAGAAATTAATAACAACAAAATGTGTTCACCCGACTTCATATCCGATTAATTTGGACGAAAGTCAGGTAGGAATACTACACTTGATCAGGTAGGGTAGCATAAGAAAAAAAATTCGCAAAATATCGGGTAAGAAGATGAAAAACCATATTTCCTATCCATAGGATAAGGTGAACACCCCTAATTATTTCTTTGTTGTTTAATTTTTTGGGTCTAGTTATGGCGTTGAAAATTTATTTTTCGGCATCATATTTTCCTTTTTTGTCTTTAAAAACATGACAAGCGTAAAATTTTTTTTATATGTAATGTGATTTGTAAGTAACTTGTTTGTCTTATTTGCTAATCTAATCACTTTTCACCATTTGATTGATAGTTAATCTCACCATTAATTGCAGCCAAAATTTAATAATTATGATGCATTAAATTAATAAATTAACGCTAAACAATATTTTTATTATTTTATGATCCAACTTCATTATTTCATTTTCCACAAATCAACTGCTGTAAACATATCAAATCAAAATTTATTGGTAATACCCAATTGTAGTACGATAACGAACTTGTTTTCTAAGTTAACAGAGCCTTAGCCATTATCTTTTATGATAAAACAAGTACAATAATAACATACTTTATCTTGTGACTGATGTCTCAAGAACATGCCATCAAAATCATTGATTTCACAGACAAATGACCGCATAGCACTCACACAGTGACATGATGTTATTAGGTAGGCCACATAAGTCGCTTCGCAACTGCTTTTTACGAGGGTGCTTTTTTTTTCTGATCAAACTTGTTTTGTTTCTTTTCTTGATTATGTTTCTTTTAATAGTTCTCCATGCATGTCCAACCAATAGAAGTTTTCTAAATTGACTATCCACTAGATTGATTTGGGTTTAGCATCAAAATGTGCATTTATGTCAGATTAATAGGCTTTCATGTCCATGTCAAATATTATTCTTTAGAATATATACATTGACGGTATGAAAGTTTTACCATAGAAAACAGGGTCGGGCTCTGTTATTGGAGGGTATTGTGACTCAAAAATATGAGTTAATGATAAAATAAGATTGTTTTTAAGTTTAATATTGACATTTATGTATGCTTTAAAATCCATTGTCAATTCTTTTGAGTGGCAATTTTATGTTTATTGAGTCGAAAATGTACTAGGCGTAGTTTATTTTAGTTTTTTTTGTAAGATATATGTTTTTTTAATAGCCTTATCTTAACTTTCGATATGGGAATCTTAGCCTATAAACCATTGAACCAGCCAAAAAGCTGAGCAGCCAGCCTATGAAAACTAGAGAAACATTGTTGGATGTGATGTGACCACTGTAGTTAACATGAACATCTCAATTCATGTCCTACAGGCACTGCTGCAAAGTTGACCGTTGGGGCCCCCGGATAAGCTCCATGTCGCTAGCTAATTCCGGTTCCCCAGTTATTCGATTTCGATTTGTTCTTGTAGTTTTGCTGTTATAGGCTATATTTTGTTATCATATTTTTATTTTTTATTTAATTGAATATAATCGTATCAAACAAATTTTATTTTATTATTTTGTATTCCTTTTTCATTGTTACAATCATTTATTATCAATCATCAAAATCAAAATCTACGGCAACAGATAAATTTTTGTGCATTATTGCACGTTTTTTAAATCTGGGACCTACAAAATTAGGGAGGGCATTTGGCAAAAAATATGAAGACGTGCTGCTACTATACTTCCTTATACAAACCAGTAGTTATTTTAACCAAATATGATTCCTAGATAAAACTTGATAATGTTTATAATATTATTGCTTTTAGGTATCTATTTTTACTTCCTCGTTTTAACTTTAATAAAATGTACACTAATATACACTTTTGATGATGTACAAAATTGTCTTTGGCAAGATCAACAGTCAAGTATGAGTAGTGATGCAATTAATGAGCAATTAGTGAGTAATCAATGACAATCAAGGGAACTAAAACAGTAAACAATAGATCAACACAGGGAATTATAGTGGTTTGGTCTCGGATGACCTACGTCCACTCTCAGGAATGACAGCGATGGCCGGTATTCTTTATTAATAAATAATTGTCACCGGGCGGTGTATACCGGAGTTACAGTGCTTCTGTGAGAGAGAGAGAGAGCAGTGTGTATGAGGGTGAGTGTAGGGGTTTCGGAGACGTGTTGAGACGTGCCCTCAATGTTGAGAGGGCGTACGTTATATAGTTAGGGTAAGGCGGTGAGGCGGTGTCGTGGTAAAGGAGGCCTCTGCCATTTTGGTAAGTTCTATTTTGGTAGAACTTGATCTTCTCAATCTTCATCCCGGTATTCTCTCTCTCGTGTTCCTATTCCGTCGGGGAATGATTCTGAGTTGGACTGGGCTCACCCTTGATCTTGAGATTGGGCCTGGAGTTCGTTTGGACTCGCACTGAAGTGAAAGAGGACGAAGGAGGACGGACCAGGAGGGCATGGCACTGGGCGGCGCCCTGGGGGCTAGGTGGGCGGCGCCCATTGAGGACTGGTGGGCGACGCCCACTTGGAACCTTGGGCGGCGCCCTCCTCCCTTGGGTGTCCTGGAGCTCGCCTCTTAGTGCTTTGGTGAATTGGGCTTACTGCGGGTTGACCCAACTCCGATTTGGGAGCTTCTTTGGGCTTCCTTGGTTCATTTGAATTGGGCTTTGGCCCGGTAGAATTCGGGCTCATCATTTGCCCCTCATGCCCCGAGCCTCTGATTTTCTTTGAGAGGCAGAGGTCGAGGGCATGTGTTCCGTATTTATTCAGGCGGGCAGGAATTTTCCTTGCTCTTCACGGCATCCTTTGATTCTCGGAGACTCGTTTTTAGGGACTTTGCTGAACTTCCCGATATCGAAAAAATGTATACACACACACACACACACATATATATATATATATATTTTTTACTGTTTCTCTATAAATTGAGATCACTGTTCCACCTTCTTCATCTTTTCCTATCTTCTGAAATTTCTCTCAAAGGGTGTCCCTCCAAGCTTATCCAAGAAGCCCTTTAGTCAAGCTTCCTTGAGAAGCTATTTATCAAGCTTCTTCAAGAAGCTTTGAGTGAGGCTTTCTCAAGAAGCTTCCTTCTCCTATTTAAAGGCAAGAGTTACTGTTCATCTTCTCTTCTCCCCTCTTACTTTCATTTCTTCTTCCATTACTCCTCTTGAAAACATGAAGACTAGGGGCTCATCCACTGGAAAGGGCCTTCACGTTGAAGGCAGCGCCCATGAGGAAGGAGACATGGTGGGCGGCGCCCATGAGGAGGGAGGCATGGTGGGCGGCGCCCATGAGGAGGTGGGCGGCGCCCATGCTCCAGGTGAGGTCCGTTGTGGCGCTGGCAGTGGGATCAGCGGAGTTCTTGGGCAGCGCAAGGGAAGATCAGGGGCCTCCATGGGCGATGCCCCCTTGGGCGGCGCCAGGGGCTTGGGTGGCTCTCCTTCAGGCTTCGGACGCTTGGGTCCTTTTCCTCGCGGTGGTTTTGACGTGGTTTCAGCGACTAGTGAGAGACCCTTTGGGACCATTAGTGGTGGATCGGGTACGAGTAGGAGGACCTCAAGTAATCCTTTTAGTGTATTTGGAGGGACCCCAGGCATGGGTGGACATCGGAGTGCATCCTTAGGAGATTCAGAGGGTGTCCCTCATGGACTGGATAGTGCCACAGGCACTTCAGGAGGCGCCCAGGATGCACTGGGCGGCGCCCCAAGCGCGGTTCAATCTCCTCTTCACAAGTCCAGGAAGCGACCGATCAGCGATGTGGACGATTCTGGCTCTCAAGGTATGTTCCCGGTACTTCTTTTGCTCATCTATTGGTATGGGTACTCTCTTTATCAACGGCTTAGCTTTGTTTGTTGATGAGCTTTCATTCAGACGAGCGGGAGATTGTCAGGGATCTCGATGGAGGCCCGGTTACTGACGGAGGCGACTGCTCCAAGGTAGCCTCTATATTTAGCTACTTTAAGTCTGATGAAGATATTATGGAGTTAGTTTCCTTGTACCGTATTCCACCTTCGGTATTGTGCCGTCATGCGGAGGCTGATGAGGCAGCTTGCTGCGATTCCCCGGATGAGAGAGTCCTCTATGAGGGGACCTTAGAGGCGGGTATGAGGTTTCCGATTCCCGGGCCCATATGTCGGGTCTTGGAGTATTTTTCGTTAGTCCCTGGGAAGCTCGCTCCGAACGGTTGGAGAGTGTTATTGGCTTTCTTTGCACTGTGGCGATTGACACACGGAGCTAGTGTTCCTCCACCATTTGAGGAGTTCTTGGTCACCTACACACTTCTGGAGAACCCCACTCCCCACCAAGGGTGGTATCGATTTCCCCCAAGGTCAGGGAAAGGGAAGTTTATCACCGGGCTCACCTCCAATCTTCACCGTTGGAAGAAGAAGTTCTTCTTTGTCGGGGGCGAATGGGCTTCCGAGTCCGATCGTGTCAGGGTGCCTACCCGTTGGGGTACCGTCCCAAAAGCTAAGCAGGGTAAGGACTTTAACTTTGAACTTTTGCCTTGCAGCCATGTACTTATTCTTATGATGAGACTGTTCTCTTGCAGCCCCGCCGACCCTCACCGATGAACAGAAGAGGCTACTCGAGATGGTCCATAATAACCTAGCTAGGGAGTACTCCGAGATTATGTTGGCAGCTGGTTATTCTACGGCCTCCTTGAGGCCAAAGAAAAAAGGTATTTGACTTTCTACTAGTCCATTTGAAAAGACTGTGTCGTAGGATTCATTGGCTTACACTGGTTTTTTAGGTCCTCCACTTGTCAGGTCCTTTGTGGAAGAGATATGTGCCTCCAGGATAGTCCCTTCTCCTCCTCCTTCCAAGAGGATGAGGACCGATGCCCCTAGTTTGGGTGGTCTTGCGGAGGCAGAGCTCGGCAATGCTCCTCCCCCCTCTCTGACTGATATTTCATCACCTCCGAGGGGTGGTCCTAGGGCTGTTGAGGCCGAGGTTCCGGCGCC
Source organism: Ilex aquifolium (assembly GCA_951799425.1). NCBI lineage: Eukaryota > Viridiplantae > Streptophyta > Magnoliopsida > Aquifoliales > Aquifoliaceae > Ilex > Ilex aquifolium. The sequence goes on along the minus strand of OX637410.1, from coordinate 7,030,130 downwards.
ACATTCCACTGGGACGGAGGGTCCGTTTAAACGTACTTCCCAGGGCAACACCCCAGCGTCCATGCTACACGATGTGGAGTTGGCAAAGGAGAGATTTTGTACCTTTGTGACCGGCGCTGAAGCTCAAGAGATTGCCTCCCTAGGTTCGTAGGGCGTGGTTAACGTCGCCGTAGAGGGTTTCGCCTTGGTATGTCTTACATTCCTGCTTTGCATGTGGCTTTCTTTGTTATACCTTGACCTAGTTCTTAATCCCCTTTTATCTTTGAATGCCAATAGGTGCTGCTGCCTTGCCTTATCTCTTTAGCCATACCCTGAATATTGGGGACGCAGTCCACGGTCAGGCGATGGAGAGGCAGGCACGTGAGGCTGCTGAGGAGTGGCTTCGGCATGAGCGACAGGCACGAGAGAATCCCGTGGAGCTAGCTTGACAGGCGCGAGAGGATGTCGAGAAGCAACTAGAGCTCGAGCGGCAGACGCGAGAGAGTGCTGCTGAGCAGTTGAGGCTGTCACAGGAGAAGGTTACTCAACTTGATGTTGACCTTCACGTAGCACTTGAGAGAGCTACCAGGGTAGAGGCTCAGAGGGATGCTGCTGAGAAGGCCAGGGCTAGTGCCTTCGTTGACGGCTATGAGGAGCTTAGGAGGAAGGCTTCAGTAGCATACCCTTACTGCGATCTTTCTGACCTCAAGCCTTATGAGGCCCTTGAGTCTGATGATGAAGGCGATTAAGTGAGTGGAGGCAGTGAAAGTCAGTAGGGGTGCGACACTTTGTATTTTTTGCTTGTCAGACTATGTCTAACTCTTTTGTAAAAGCTTCAAGACTTTGAACGAAATACAATCTTTTGAGAAAATACTAAGAAATTTTATTTCATAATCCAAAGTGGATACTCGAAGAAAATCAATTAATCATGAGACATTAACTAAGGTAAAAAGGTAAACAGTCTAAACAGTGGACACCAACTCATGACCTATTGCCCCCAACTACTGGTAGTATTTCTTTAAATGTTCTGCATTCCAGGGGTGGCCCAGGACCTTTTCTTCAAAATTCTGGATTTTGTAGGTACCTGGTCTTACTACCTCTGTGACCGTGTAGGGTCCTTCCCAGTTGGGTCCCAGCTTTCCTTCCCTGGAGTCCTTGGTAGACAGGATGACCTTCTTTAGGACCAAGTCCCCGGGTAAGAAGGAGCGAGGCTTCACCCTCGAGTTGTAGTACTTGGTCATGCGACGCTTGTACTCTGCATTCCTGAACATGGTTATTTCCCTCTCCCCCTCTACCAAGTCGAGGTTGATGTGGAGGCTTTCTTCGTTACTGGTAGGGTCATGAAACTGAACCCTAAGGGAGTGTACCCCGATTTCAACGGGTATCACTGCCTCTGTTCCATAGGATAGGGAGAATGGGGTCTCGCCTGTAGGACCTCGTGGTGTAGTCCGATAGGCCCATAGCACTCCTGGGAGTTCGTCTACCCACTTCCCTTTTGCGGCTTCAAGTCTGGTTTTCAAGTTGCGGAGTATGGTCCTGACAGTGACCTCCGCTTGCCCGTTTGCCTATGGATGGGCGGGGCTGGAGTGGGGTTGCTTGATCTGGAGATCTGCACATAAACTGTTGAGTAGTCTGTTATCAAACTGCTTGGCGTTGTCGCTTACAATTGCGTATGGTACCCCAAAGCGACATACCAGAATTCTCCATATAAAATCCTTTATCTTCTGGTCTGTGATCCTGGCTAGGGCTTCAGCTTCAGCCCACTTAGTGAAGTAGTCTATGGCGATGACCACGAATTTGCATTGGCCTCGGCTTACTGGGAGGGGACCCAGGATGTCGATCCCCCACATGGAGAAAGGCCATGGGTTCTAGATGGTGGTGAGCTCCTCGGGTGGTTGTCTAGACACAGACGCGAAGCGTTGGCACTTGTCACACTTCCTGACAAAGTCTCTAGACTCTCTGATCATGGTGGGCCAATAGTATCCTTGTCTGACTGCTTTATGGGCCAATGCACGCCCTCCTGAGTGATTTCCACATATCCCTTCATGAATCTCCCTCATGGCATAGTCTGCTTCCTCTAGTGTGAGACAGCGGAGTAGTGGGAGAGAATGGCTTTTCTTGTAGAGGGTATTCTGTAGGATGACGTACTTGGACGATCTAATCCTCAACTTCCTGGCTTCCATTGGGTTGTCTGGGAGAGTGACCTCCTCGAGGTAGGCTCGGATGGGGGTCATCCAGTTGGATTCCGAGGATGTGCAGTGGACATCGCCCTCTTGAGTTTTGAAGGTGCTAGGCTCGTACTAGTGACCTGTCAATGTCGGGCCCATAAGCAGATTCGCAGAGGCGAACTTTGCGAGGGCTTCGGCCATCGCGTTTTCTTCTCGAGGCACATGACTGATACGGAAGCAGGTAAACTTTGTGAGCAGAGCTTGTACCACTGAGAGGTTCTCCTGCATCCTTTCTTCCTTTGCTTCGAAATCTCCTCTCACTTGGTTGACTATGAGTTGAGAGTCACTGAAGGCCATAAGGTTAAGGGTTTCCATCTCCAATGCTAGTCTCAAGCCTGATATGAAGGCCTCGTACTCAGCCTGATTGTTGGACGTGGCAACGTGGAGAGAGACGACATACTTCAACGGAGTACCATGAGGGCTGATCAGTACTAGTCCAGCTCCTCCACCCTCGTTGGTGGATGACCCATCTACATAAAGCTTCCAGAAGGGTGTAGTGGGTGATGGGGAGGGGACCGACCTTGTAGGCGATACCGTAATCGAAGAGGTTGGTGGCAATAGGCTGCTGGGTGACTCCTGTTGAGAGAGGTGCGAGGCAGGAGGAGAGGACAGCATCCCGAGCAAGGTGGACGGTGCCCTAGGTGTGATGGGCGGAACCAGGCCATGGTGGGCGGCGCCCTGTTCATGGTGTGGGGTGCCTTGGGCTGCTTAGTCCATTGCTGCTCCTCCGAACTGTCACGTTCTCCCAGGGTTGCGTCTAATTCAGTCTCCTGGTAGGTGGAGTCAGTGTGCACTGAGCGTATGGACGTAGGGACTTCTAGAGTCTCTCCCTGGGACTCCTGTAATGGTGTAGACTCCGCAACGAAATCTGCGAGTGCTTGTGCTTTAATGGCTGATCGTGGCTGATACTGCACATCAAACTCGCTCAACTCAACGGCCCACTTGAGTAGTCGGCCGGATACATCAGGCTTTCCTAATATCCTTTTGAGAGGTTGGTTTGTGACCACCCTGATGGTGTGGCTCTGAAAGTAATGGCGCAGGCGTCTTGCGGCAGTGATAAGGGCAAGAGCTAACTTCTCCAATTTCGAGTATCTCACCTCTGCCCATCGATACGCCCTACTTACATAGTATATGGGCTTCTGGATGCCTCCATTCTCTCTGATAAGGACAGAGCTGACAGCAGAGGGCGAGGAGGAGAGGTAAAGGTAGAGGACCTCTCCTGGAACAGCATGGGAGAGTAATGGTGGTGTGACCAAGTAGGCTTTGAGCTTCTGGAAGGCTTCCTCAGCGTTTGGCCCCCATTGGAAGGACCTGCGGAGTATCTTAAAGAAGGGAAGACATTTATCAGCGGACTTAGAAACGAACCTGTTAAGGGCTGCTATTCTCCCATTAAGGCGTTGGACCTCCTTGGTGGATGCATGAGACTTCATCTCCAATACAGCCCTGATTTTGTCCGGGTTTGCCTTTATTCCCCTCTTGTGGACCATGAAGCCCAAGAACTTTCCTGAGCTGACGCCGAAGGCACACTTTTCAGGGTTCAGCTTCATTCTGTAGGCTCTCAACACTTTGAAGGTCTCCTGGAGATGTGCTACATGGTCTACTGCAGCTATGCTCTTCACTAGCATGTCGTCAACATAAACCTCCATGGTCTTCCCAATCTGGCTCTCGAACATCCTGTTAACGAGGCGCTGGTATGTGGCTCCGGCGTTCTTGAGCCCGAAATGCATCACCGTGTAACAGTAAGTGCCTCTCGGGGTGATGAATGAGGTCTTTTCCTGATCAGGGGGGAACATGCTGATCTGGTTGTACCCGGAGTAGGCATCCAGAAAACTTAGTAGCTCGTGCCCCGCAGTGGCATCGATGAGGAGGTCGATGCGGGGGAGAGGGTAGCTGTCTTTGGGACAGGCCTTGTTGAGTTCTGTGAAGTCCACGCACAGGCGCCACTTCTCATTGGTCTTTGTGACCATGACCACATTGGACAGCCAGTCTGGGTAGGCTACCTCCCTCACTGATCCATTCACCAGCAACTTGTCTACCTCTTTTTCCATAGCTTGCCCCCTTTCAATGCTCATGCTTCTCAATTTTTGGCGGATAGACTTGTATCTAGGGTCAACGTTGAGTCGATAGGAAGCCACCTTGGGGTCAATGCCCTCCAAGTCTTCATGGGACCAGGCGAAGACGTCTATGTTCTGCTCGAGGAAGTCTACTAAGGCAGATACCAACTCCTGGGAGAGTGAGGAGTACTACTGGATGGAGTTCTTCTGCAGGTTCACCTCTTTCCAAGGTGTTGTCATCCCTGGGGTCGAGCACTTCGACTTGGAGAGTCTCGTGCGGTCTCTTAGCCCTCATAGAGGCCACATAACACTCTCTGGCTGAGACATGATCTCCTCTTATCTCCCCGATCCCATTGAGGGTTGGGAAACGAAGGAGAAGGTGGTAGGTAGAGGGTACTGCCCTTAAAGCATTGAGGGCAGGACGTCCAAGAATTACATTATAAGCAGAAGGGTAATCAAGTACAAGGAAATTTACCATTATGGTAGAGCTTCTAGGAGCAGTCCCTGCTATGATAGGCAGAGTGATGGATCCCAAAGGCTGGACCCTCTCTCCCGAGAAACCAACCAATGGAGTCCGGACTGGCTGTAGCCTCTCTCTGCCGAGGTGAAGGCTGTCATAGGCAGTAGCGAATAGGATGTCGGCTGAGCTGCCGCTGTCGACCAGGACCCTCCTGACTTGGTAGTTGGCCACCATCAGAGTCAAGACTAGAGGGTCATCATGTGGGACCTGGACTCCTTCAAGGTCTCTATCTGAGAAGGTGATGACCTCCTCCTCCCCATGTCAGGGGGTCTTCAGTGGGCGAGAGTCATAAGGTTCTACCTGTCTGGCTCTACGGGCGTGCACCTTCCTGGCGGAGTTGGAGTCACCTCCTCCTCCTAACCCTCCGGCGATGGTCTAAATCTCACCAAGGGGCTGTTGGCGGTCATGTTCTTCGTTCGAAGGAACTGGTCCTCGACCAGCTACATATTGTCTGAGATGACCCCGCAGGATAAGTTCCTCAATCTGTTTCTTTAGTTGGAAACAGTCATCCGTGTCATGCCCATGGTCGCGGTGGAAGCGACAATACTTACTGGGGTTCCTACGTTTGGGGTCAGACTTCATCTTTCTGGGCCAGCGGATGGCTGGGTCATCTTGTATCTGGAGCAAGATATGCTCCACTGAGGCATTGAGTGGAGTGAATGGTTGTCGGTCTCTTGGGGGCAATGGCCCGAGACGGTCTTTTACTGAGACTCTCTCGGCCTTCTTTCTCTTGTTCTCGGTCTCCCTTCTGTCTTCTCGGCTGTCCTTCCTTTTCTCCTCTCCTCGTGAGGACTCACCTCGGCGGGCCTTAGTGATGTCCTCGGCATTCATATACTTCTGTGCTTTGGTCAGCAGCTCGGGCATGCTGGAGGGTGGTTTCTTGAGGACTGAGAACATGAAGCTGGAGGTGCGGAGGCCGGCGATAAAGGTAGCTAAGGTCACCTTATCAGTTGGCTCCTCAACCTGGAGGACCTCGTCGTTGAAATGGGCGAGGTAGCTTCTGAGGCTTTCGTCCCTGTCCTGCTTGATGGTGAGCAGGTGGGTCACTGGTTTCTGATGGCGACGTCCCCCAATGAAGTGGGAGACGAAAGACCTACTGAGCTCTGCGAAAGAATGGATGGAGGAGGGCTTCATCTTGGAGAACCATTGGCGAGCAGACCCCTTCAGGGTGGTAGGGAAAGCTCTGCACATGATCTCCTCAGGCACGTTGTGGAGTTGCATGAGGGACTTGTAGGTGTCCAAGTGGTCTAGAGGGTCTTTGGTGCCATCGAAGATCTCGATGGTGGGCATCTTGAACTTCGAGGGCAAAGGGTAATTCACTATATCAGCAGTAAAAGGAGTGTCGGTACGTCTTACCAGGTAGTCCAAGGTCTCAGGCGCCTGTGCCTTGATAGCATTGAAGGCATCACCCAGTTGGTTTTGCACCTCTCTAATCTTCTCGTCCCATTGATTAGGGACATCCTTGGTCGGATATTGGCTTTCGTGGTCTCCATATTGACTCTCTCCTGCGTCCTCCTGGGCAGGCACATGCGAAGGGGGAACGCGTGAACTCCCTGCGTGTTGAGGAGGGACTGTTGGACGAGGGGCTCCCTGGAGTGGCCCTGGAGCATTATGGTGAGGGACCCCATGGTGGGGGGCAGTCTGGCGTCCAGAAGGGATAGGTTGTTCCTCTCCTGGTGGAGGGAGTGGGACTCCTCCTTGGGAGAGCATGAGTTGGATGATCTGCTGGTTTTGGCTCACCAGCAGCTGCATGGTCTGGAGGAGTTGTTGTTGTCCAGTGGCGGGAGTAACAGTAGTAGAAGGTTCCCCAGGTACGATGGGAGGCAGAGCCTCCTCCCGGTGAGCCTGGTTGTTGTCTCCCGGTTGCTGGCTCATAAATCGGGTAGTGATTGCCATGGATTGAATGAGAGTAGGAAGACTAGTCGGTTCCCACAGACGGCGCCAAACTGATGATGCACAAAATTGTTTTTGGCAAGATCAATAGTCAAGTATGAGTAATGATGCAATTAATGAGCAATTAGTGAGTAATCAATGGCAATCAAGGGAACTAAAATAGTAAACAACAGATCAACACAAGGAATTATAGTGGTTCGGTCTCGGATGACCTACGTCCACTTTCAGGAATGGCAGCGATGGCCGGTGTTCTTTATTAATGAATAATTGTCACCGGACGATATATACCGGAGTTACAGTGCTTCTGTGAGAGAGAGAGAAAGCAGTGTGTATGAGGGTGAGTGTAGGGGTTTCGGAGACGTGTTGAGACGTGCCCTCAATGTTGAGAGGGCGTACGTTATATAGTTAGGGTAAGGCGGTGAGGCGGTGTCGTGGTAGAGGAGGCCTCTGCCATTTTGGTAAGTTCTATTTTGGTAGAACTTGATCTTCTCAATCTTCATCCCGGTATTCTCTCTCTCGTGTTCCTATTCCTTCGGGGAATGATTCTGAGTTGGACTGGGCTCACCCTTGATCTTGAGATTGGGCCTGGAGTTCGTTTGGACTCGCACTGAAGTGAAAGAGAACGAAGGAGGACGGACCAGGAGGGCATGGCACTGGGCGGCGCCTTGGGGGCTAGGTGGGCGGCGCCCATTGAGGACTGGTGGGCGGCGCCCATTGAGGACTAGTGGGTGACGCCCACTTGGGACCTTGGGTGGCGCCCTCCTCCCTTGGGTGTCCTGGAGCTCGCCTCTTAGTGCTTTGGTGAATTGGGCTTACTGCGGGTTGACCCAACTCCGATTTGGGAGCTTCTTTGGGCTTCCTTGGTTCATTTGAATTGGGCTTTGGCCCGATAGAATTCGGGCTCATCAACTTTCAGGGAATGTACAGTAATATACGTATATATGTATATTAAGTGCGTTATTTTATAATAAAATGTATCTAAATCATTTTTTAAAATACTTATTGAGCATTTTTTTTTTTGACCCAATTCTTTTTCATTCACAAATTACTTAAAACAACATTGCCAAATGGTAGCTTAGCTTACTTAGGTTTCAAAAATCGGCTTCGAATTATTTTTAGAAGCAAGAATTTCAGCTCAGTCCTTGGTAAATTTATATTATAAAAATCTCACTGGCTTCACGAAGGGAAATTGATGAATGGTCCATCACTAACTTTCCTTTCTTGTATGAATTAAAAATCTTTCGTTGTTTGATTGCTGTACTAGCCAGGAAGGACTGCTCGTCAAAGGGGACTGATGAAAAACACAATAATGGTTGGTGTAGGTCAAGAGATTGTCTGTTATGAGGCTCCGCGGCCATCAATGGGAATCCATCGATTCGTTTTCGTGTTGTTCCGGCAGTTGGGTCGGCAGACCGTGTATGCACCTGGGTGGCGCCAGAATTTTAACACAAGGGACTTTGCTGAGCTTTACAATCTTGGCTTGCCAGTCGCCGCTGTGTATTTTAACTGCCAGAGGGAGAGCGGCTCAGGAGGGCGACGACGATAAGCAATATAATCAACCATCGATCTGCGTTTCTCACCATCTATATTCTAGGGACATTGAAACTAGTTATTATCGTAAGGATGCATACGAACTAAAATATTGTATAAATCTGCGGTCCATGAACCTTGTGGTTCCTGTATTACGCTTTCTTATGTTTGTTAACTATTTCGTCAGAGAAAAATGGCCTTGTATTTCAAGTCCATATTGAAGACTCCTATATTTTGAATAACAAAATTAGCATTGGCAAAAAACTCACGTTTGGTCATGCCTAGTCCCTAAATGGATAGACAGTTTAGTTTTTGATAGAATGATCACGTGTTAGGCATGTGATATCGTCTAAAAAAATGACACGTAGTCAGTTCGGTCAAATAATAAGACGTATTGTCTGATTAGAGACTAAAATGACACGAATTAAATACTATAGGGACGAAATTAACAAAATTGATACAATAAGAACTAAACTGATAAAAAATAGAAACTTTAGGGACCAAAAGTACTATTAACCCTAAAAACAATATATATTTTTTTAGTCATCTGACTTAAAATTAAAATGACCCGAGAGAAAATAAGAGAGAAGAGAGAAGTAGGTGTACATTATTGATGTCGTTTGACATTGGGGATTGTTTTGGTTGCATTGTTTGACATTGAGAGTCGTCCAGTGAAATGATGTTTTTGAGGGGAAAAAAGGTTTTGGAATGAATTTTATACAATTATAAAAACATATAGGGTAAATTAAAATCGGACCCTTGACATTTGATTTTATTACACGGATCACCCCTCATATTTCAAAAATTATACTGAGATCCCCTTGACATTTGAAACATTTAACATATAGACCCCCTCCACTTGATGGGAGTTAGAAAAAGTTATGAAAAATGTTGACATCACCAAGAAATTTTCTTATAATTCCCATAATACCCTCATTTGGTCAAAGTCATCCTACACAAAATCATAATGTTAAACTTCTTTTTCCTCTCCCAATTAAAATTTTAAATTTTATTTAATTGATTATAACATATTAATTAAAATTTATTAATTAGTTATTCAAGTATATAAATTATTCTTTATTTCCTCAACTAAACAGTTTTGATAATTACTTACCATTGGAATTATAACTCAAAAAAATTAATTATTAAATTGTATCATATTGACAAACTAGCGATAACCCGTGTCTGAAGACACTATACAATTCAAAATATTCGAGCATTGATCGTAGACATGAAAAAATAAGTAATAATCCGTGTCTGAAGGTACTATGTAATAAAAAAAATTTTCAATCAAAAAATAGAAAAAAAAATAAAGAATTCTTATTTGTACAAATACATGGAACAACTATAACTCATCAAATCAAACAAATATATGAAAGCAACTGTAACCCATTTACATAGAGGCAAATATATCAATGAATAGAAAGAAAAACACACTATGTACACTAATATTAGAATAGTAAACAATTGAAATTTCTTTAAATCACATTAGTTACAACAAATCCACACTATGGTACTTCATCACTTTCTCTGTCAATCCAATTATCTATTCAAAAGAAAAAAACCCGACATAAATTCTAGCTTATAATCCCATAACGAGCTCACAATATTATGGAGAAGCGTAAAAAAAAATTAATAAAAAGCAATGCAATATAAAAAAATAAGTCCGGCAATTTTCCTCAATTTCAGGCTTCTCCACAAAAATTGGTTGCTTCCAATTTTAATATTCAACATAAAAGTTAGTTCTATAAATGATAAGCATCTCATTTTAACAATACAACACATCTCAGTTTAATAATACAACACATCTACCTACCAAAATGATTTGAGCAAATTTATGGGAGGGACTTAAAATGCTTATAGTTCTGCAAGAAATAACTGAATAAACAATAAGAATCAAAGAAGAATCTCAAAACTACCATCAATAAATGAATTAAATTTTAATCCAAGTATCGAATTTCAATAGATTCAAAATCAAGATTGGCCAATGAACCAATGAATTGTGTATTATCTGTGTGTGTTTTAAAAGAAGCCAAGGATGTGATTTGAGCTTTACCTAACATCTGATATTGTCACCCTTGAATTTTAACACTTACGATGGATTAAAATTCACATGATATATTTGAGGCATATCAGCTCACAAACTATGAATTCAGAAAATTGACTTGGAACATCAATCTAAGTATCAAATTTCTAGAACCAATTTCAGAGGTGCTACTGACATATTCTCAAGTTAGCAACTATAACGGATGGTCGTTGGACGAAAGCTAAAGTCGTACACCTAAGTTACCTTAGAGTAACATTTAGAGTAATTTGTGCAGTTTCATATTATAGCAATCAAAATTCAAATTCACACATTGTTAATAGTCCACTGGTGCACAATAGAACATTTCAAAGGAAAATTACCTTTTGTTTTTTTCTCAATTCTTCTTCATCTTCCAAGTCAAGACGAACTTGACAAACTGATTTTTCCAACTGCCAACATGTAACAATTCTAATAGTTGTTTTCAATAAAATCAAATAACCACAAACCTAGGTTAATTTCAAGGAATTAAAAAAAAAAATCAAGAGCAGATTCATAAATGAAAGCCCATTATATAGGCCGGGCAAACCCATCTATTGAATAACTACCATAAAAAATTAAATTTGACAAATGTGTTATTCCAATAATGTTACCTTTGGGGATAAGGAGAGGGTAGTTGCCCAAAAACCTTCTTTTCCACGTGCCTATTCAAATTTATCTTTTCAAAAAGAAAACAAAAAATATAATATTCAAACTTAAAATTTCCCTTAAAATAAGTTAATCTAAGGAGCAACGATATCAACAATTTGAGTACACACATCAAAATTTAGATAGCATCACAAAATTCACCTCATATTCATGTAAGATGTCACTAACTATAAAAAAAAAATCACAGCAAATGTATACGCATGTATAACTTCTTGCAGAGTATGATCGATCAAACCCAAATCCAAAAAAACTTCAACAATTTCAAGGATCATTAGAAAAAGTTCAACCATAGAAAATATCCAAATAGTCCACTTGATAGGCTTTGGCATTTAATGTGCAAGTTTAAGCTAAATGAAAGCAAGATAAAAGAAAGCAATTGAAATAGACTTAGTCATGTGAACTTATATGTCATGGATCACACCCATCATCATCATATCATCCTCAATGTAGACTACCTACCATTTCTATGCTGATCCACAAAGTTCGCCTTCAGGTTCCAACATGTCCTCTAATTTTCTTATCAGGCTCATATACCCATCCAATTGTGTCAAATCCATTGTCCTCCCAATAGCAATCCCTTGTATGTTAACCTGAATAAAATTAGAACAATATTCCATCAAAATGTTTTCATTTGGACAAAAAATGCCAAATTCAGTTTTGTATCTGAAACCAAAATGAAGATATAATTTGGAAAATTTAAATTACTTTAATTCAAATAAAGAGAACAAAAATATATCAAACAAATTAGAGAAAAAGATAAACAAATGAAGACATATTTTCGTTGAGGCAAAACAAAAAATCATCCAATTGAGAAAAAGAGAGGAGATGAGAAACATAGAGAGAGAATTAAGAAAAAGGGGAAAGAGAAAAAAGGATCAAGGGGGATATATGGTATTTGTTTGTTGGCAATAACTTGTGCCTAAATACATGGGTTATTGAGAGATCATCACTTATTAGAAGAATGAACAACCTAAGTTTTCTAGACAACAAAACTCATCATAAACTACTTAGATTGACTTCCTATATATATTGCTAGACAGTTTACTAAGGAATTTTTTTTTTAAGCCTAAGCAAATAAAAAACATAAGATCAAATACGAAACAATGAATAATAGCTATAATTCTTTGTAAATAGAAAAAAAATATAACACCCACAAATAACAATTGAGTTGAACTGCTTCTTGGTATATTTAGGTTATACGATCAATTTTCCACCCAAATCAATTTTTACATAATAAAGCAATAGTCTCCTTCTAATTACTATAACATCAAAGAAGCTAATACAAAACTCCATAATGCAAGCATTAGAATTCTGCATATAATCCCCCGATCACAACCTACAATTGTCTTGCCAATTAGCTCATCAATCGATTGAGAATTAATCGGCAACAATTTCACTCTTAAATAATAGAGAAAAAATAATAAAACATATATTTCCTATGATCTCAAACTATATCAAATGAACAAAGGGAAAATTTTTAAGGCAAATAAATAGTCTACCCATAGTTACCTAGAATACATGTGAACCCTATATTATGTATAATACCAATAGTGCCACACCACACCATTAAAATAGAGCATACCTAGGTATAAATTATTGGTCCTTGGAATAAATGAAGAAAACAAATGTATAAGGGGTGAGGGTCCACATTTCTATTCATTGTACACACATTAGTATAAGAATTATCAGTCCACTCATTGAGACATTTCATCAAAAACTCATTATGCTAAAAATTATTGATCCAAACAACACTCATTGAGACATTTCATCGAACACACATTAGCGTAACAATTTCAATCCACTCCATTATATAATCAGTAAAACGTGTGGTTGAGTGTGCTTGAAGAGTAAAGATTTGTTATATAACCATTCTAGAATTACTTACCAAATACCAAAGTCTAAAAAGAAAACTATTAATCATTTTTTGTACGATATTACAGAGTGAACACAGGTTGGGGGTAGTGGCAGTCCACACAATGCAATAAAATTAAAATTCTAAAGTCCCAAATCAACCTTATTACTATGATTTATGAATTCAATTGTAGGCCCAAATTGAAATCTCGTATTAAGGAAACACCCTAAAAAAAACCATGCAAATTTTTCATTAAGGCAAAAAAATAAATAATTTGAAATCATACCCTTTGAACCTAAGAAATCATGTAATCTACTACCTTGATAAAGCACCCGTGAATATGTGTGATTGTGTTATGTGTGTGTATGCGATGAGTGTGTGTTCTGTATGTTCTGTTGTATGTGTGCTATACGTTCTTTGCATGTGTATGTGCTGGGTTTTTGTGTGTTGTGTGTGTTCTATGCTTGTGTATGTGTTGGGTGCGTGTGTTCTGTTGTGTGCGTGATGGGTGTGTTCCGTTGTACGTGTGTGCAAAGTGTGTGTGTGCGAAATGTGGTGAAGAAGAGGAAGAACAAAGAAGAGAGAGGAGGAGAAAAGTAGACAAACCTTTGAGGGTCAGAGGGCTTCCCGAGGTGCTAGATCGTCAGAGAGAGAGAGGAGAGAAGTGGGTGAAAATCCCTGGAAAACAACACCCTAAAAAAACAACATGGAAAATTTTCATTGAGGCAAAACAACAAACAATTTGAAATCATAGCCTTTTAACATAAGAAATCATGTAATCTACTGCATTGATAAACAGAGGGTGTGTGTGAGAAAGAGAAACAGAGGGTGTATGTGTGTATGTGTGCGTGTGAGAGAGAGAGAAGTAGAGAATGGGGGGTTTGCATAGAAATTGGAGAGCTTGGGGTGGGGGGTTGTCGTCGTCGTGTGTGTGAGAGAGAGAGAGAGAAACAGAGAAGATGCATACCTGGGATGGGTGTGGCTGTAGCGGTGTCGCAGGGGATGGTGGTGTCGCTTGAGATAGTGTAACAGAGAGAGAGAGAGAGAGAGAGAGAGAGAGAGAGAAAAGGGAGAGAGGCCTTGAAGGGGAGGCCGAGAGGAAGCAGATGTGACTCTGTGTGTGTGCTTCCGTAGAGAGGGAGGTCAGAAAGAGAGAAGAGAGAGAGAGAAACAAAGAGAGCTTACCTGTTGACGGTGGGGTGGCCAGTGATGGGTGAGAGGGAGTAGAGAGGTCGCAAAGAGGAGACACACAAAGAGAGAGAGAGAGAGAGAGAGAGAGAGAGAGAGAGAGAGAGAGAGAAAGAATAAGAGAGACGTTGGGATCATGTCAGACAATTTAGTTGGGCACTGTGCAAAAGGTTTGGGCGGGATAAATTTTGTTTGAGATGCATTGTGAGCCTTTGGATTAAATTGGAACAATGAAGATGAAATCTGGGCCATTAAATTAAAAGTAGATTAAATCTGAGCCCTTCTTGTGCTTTCTCAACTTTAGAGTTTTTTTTTTTTTTGATCAAACTCTAAATATTCAAATGTGGTTCTATCTTATTATTATAGATAGCTCAAATTAATTTTCAAATTGCATCATATTGACTAATAATTACTATTGAAATGAAGTAAATCCACTTATCAAAAAAAAATATAAAAATGAAGCTAATCCCACCGCCACCATTGTGCCATCACTGTAATCCTCTTCCCTCCCTCATTGGTTTTTTTTTTTGGGCCTGTGGACCAAGCCCTCACTATTGAAACCACCAAAAACCAATCAAAAGGGAAACCCACGATGCTTGCATTCGGACTATTTATTGATTACTCATTCAAAACCTTACACTAAAATCCACCATCACACACAGTTTTGTCAAGAATGAACTTGTATAGAACCACCCATCATCAAAAAATAAATTGAGAGAAAGAAGATCTGAGGTAGAGATTGCAAACCCTAGGTGAAGATCCCTTTGTGCGCCAATCGAAGATCAAATCCTATGAGTGGCAGGGAGTGATGTTAGGGGTGATTTTGGATGGTTAATGTGGTGGTGTTGATGTGTCTCTCTATCTCTTGTGGGATTTCGGGCGATGGATGTGTTGATGGGGAGTCCACTGTTGCGATTGGGTCTTCAATAGTAATGTTGGTGATGGGTACTAATGACAATATGTAGGAGAGTAGGATAAGTGGGAGGTATTAGGTGTTTGTTATATTGTCGAAGAGAGAGAGAGGGAGAGAGATAGATAGATAGAAAGAGGGGGCTGGGTGGAGGGACAAGGGTTAGCGTATGGGGGAGAGATTGTTTGGATCATAAGTCTTGGGTGATGGGCTTGGCATGGATCATGGTTATGGATGTGGATATGAATTTTGCTAATTTCTTAGTCAGTTAAATTAAGGGTAAAATAGTCTTTTTGTTAATGCTGTTAGTGGCATCCATTTAATGGGGTCTTAGTGTTATTTTTAAAATATGAGGGGTGTCCGTGTAATAAAACCAAATGTCAAGGGGTCTAAATTTAATTTATCCAAATATATAAAAATTGGATCAATCTTGATAGTTGTCTTATTTTTATAAGTTGAAAATTCAATTTACCAAACGTAATACTAGATATATATTATTGGTACAATTGCACGCTATAAGAACATCTCCAGTCTTTACACAATTTTAGAATAAAATTTAAATTTGAGTAAAAATTGCTCAAAAATTATTTCCAATCCTTTAATCAAATCCATATCAAATCAAAAGAAACTAAAGTCTAGACCCAAATCAAAAAAAACTCATACATTTTACCAAAAAGTCCAACCATAAAATTCTTGCCCAAATCCTTCATTTTGTGAGCGAAGTCCTCATATTCTCTGCGTGCATAGAAACTTGTATTAAAAAAGTAAGTCTTCATTTGTGTAGTTAATTCTTCATCTAGAATGTTTTCATCTTCCTTGCCTAAATCCCTCATTGTGTGTTGCAACTGATCGAACTATTGGGATCTTCGTCTACATCTAGAACATCTTCGTCTTCGTCTTCGTCTTCCTTGCCCAAATCACTCACTGAAGTCGTTTAATGTCCCATATTTTGATAGATGTTTTGAACCCAGACATTAATGGAAAATGTTTATTCTGCTCTGCTTATTGATCTCAATTCAAGCATGACATGGTGCATTGCAGCAGTTGAAACAAATTTATGGAAGTGCGAAATATGGATCGACCTTTCTGATGATGCACAAAACAGTCTCGTGCAAGATCAACAGCCGAGTATGTGATAAGATGTAATTAATAGACAATAATTAAAGTAATCAATGGCAGTAATGTAAATATTGAGTCAATACATAGATATATAGTGGTTCGGTCTGGGTGACTTACTCCACTTTTGGAAACGACAACGGTGGCTGGGGACTCTTTATTGATGAATAAAGTAAGAGAGAGAAAGCTCCGGGAGAGGTACAATAGCTAGGAGAGAGAAGCTATGTGTGTTGAGAGGTGTAGTGAGATAACAAGGTGTGTTGAGAGATCTCTCTTTCCATGTGGAGAGAGCTTACAATTTGTAGGTATGGTAAGGTGGTGAGGTGAGGCGGTGACGTGAGTGTGAGAGTACTACTTATTCGGGGAGGATAGTTACAAAAGGTAAGTACAATTAAAGTAAGATTGATCTTCGTGAGTGCGTATCCCCATAATCTCTCTCCCACGTGCTCTTATCTTCCCGAGCTCCTTGGATATTGGACTGGGCCGGATAGATGAACCGGACTTGGGCTGCCTTTTAGCTGACTTGGGCTTGCTTGATTTATTGGGTCTGGCCCAATTGGATTTGGGCTCATCACTTTCAATCTGAAGTGACTTGGAGTGAATAGGTCTTACGCACTTGAATGCGAAATTATGTGCATATAAAACTTAGCTCACGCAATTATAAAATTAAACCCCTAAGTGGAGTAGGCCTTTGACCTAGCAAATAATTGTGTATGTAAATTTAATGAAAATTAGTTCCACACAATTCACAATTAGCAATAAATTTAGATTTATGCAATTTATTTCACCCGATCAACACATGTGGGATTCAACCAATCATCCAATTATGAATAAAAAAGAAAAAAATAAAAAATTGCATGTATATATAGGTTAGCAATCACACAACACAAGCAATTTTTATGTGAAAACCGTCTTGAAAAAAAACACCTGACCAATCTTGGCCCACCTAGCATAATCCACTAGTTTTAAACTTAGACTACAAGTTCGAAGTCATATATCAAAACCAATTCCATAGCTAGTGGGGAACCATGATGTACGGTGGATCATCCCTCACAATTATACAAGTGGGATTCTAGACACAATCTAGGGGGTGAATATGTTAATTAAAATTAAGGCTGAACAATCTCTAATTTTAATCTAATACATCATAATTACCAAATCAAAGATGGATTTGTCAATTATGCGTGTGAACCCCTTTTAACAACCAAGAAATCACTTCCTGTGATTAGATGTAATGATATTGCATTTGATCAAGTTATACTCTAACTCACAACGAACATGATCCCAACCAAGCCAATGATAAACCCTTTTTTAATGAATTGAAAGACGAAAAAATAAAACCATTAAATACATGGTGCGTGTGTGTGCGAAATTGCAAGTGTATAAGAAAATTAAAGCAATAAAGAATAAAAGCAATTCGTTAACATAGAAACCCACTGACCTAAATGCAACTTAAGAGGGGGTGAATTAGGTTGTGTAAGTTAATGACTAATTTTTACCTTCTTCGATTCATACTAATAATGTAACACCCCGCATTTTCGTTTATATATGTATATAGATATATACTAAATAATAGTGTAAAAATGTTGATATAAAATAACTCGAGGAAATAATATTTGAAATTTAGTTTTAGTATATGAAAATAGGAAATTTTATGTCCTAGAACTTGTACTAAATAGGTTTGAGGTAGAAATATATGTTGGAGAGGTTTGGGATGGTTTTGGAAGAGATTGGAATGGATTAGAAATGAAAAATAAAGGAAGTAGGCAAATCTGGGATCAACTACCGGTAGTAGCTACCGGTAGTAACTACCGGTAGTCAATGGTCCAGTGTGCCCGAGCTACCGGTAGTCAACGGGTAGTCGAGTGCCAATGTACCCGAGCTACCGGTAGTAAAAAATTAACTACCGGTAGTCACTGTAAAAAATCTGAAATTTTAAGTCGCGAACAAGCCGGTTTTTCCTCCACTATAAATACATTTTGTCACCTCCTTAGCCTTCATTACACCACTCCAAACCCTAGAAAACATAAGAGAGGAAGAGAGAAAGAGAGAAACACAAGATCAAGAGAAAACAAGAGATTGAAGGGTTGATTCAAAATCAAAGCCTTAATTTTTCCAAGAACATTAAGGTAGGGGATTTCTTCCTATTCTCTTACATTGAGGCTAGGATTAAATTATATGTATTCTTTTGGTTCAAAATCATATATACTTGCTATTAATTACTTGATTCTTGATCCTCTTGCATTTATTGCCATGTTTTAAACATTTTGGTAGTTGGGTAACCATTAAAGGTCCCTTTTTCATTCTCAAACCCTAGTTTTAAGAAAAATGAATTTTCCCCCTTTACATTTTCTTTGTTCTCACCATCACAACCTTAGTGCTTGATATTGTATAACAAAATGATGTTTATGTGATCTCTTGCTCTTTTTCTTCAATTTTGCTATGGTACAAATTGTGAAATTTGGGGATTTCTGGTAAATTGAGAAAATGTTTGTAATGAATCTCTTGTATGATTGTTGTGATGGACTTGAATTGCTTTCGAGCATTGCCGTAGAGGGTTAGAGGTTCGTCTATCCCGGTGGGGGTTTATGGTATGGTTAGAATCTGAGATAATTGTGGGAATTTTAGCGCTTGCGTGGTTGTACGATACGAACATGGATTACTATGGACTGGGTATCATGTAGTGGGTATACGTCTTTATATGCCACGCGGGTATGAACTTTTCCTACCACATGGAGTGGGTAGACGCTTTTGTACGCCGTGTGGGTATAAACTTTTCATATCACTAATGATCACAGTTTAGTAACGTGGGTTGTATCGGGCACACAGTGTGGGTCATCGTGCATTGTACCATAAATTGTTTTGACAAGAGTTTCGGGAAGTATGGGATTCTGCGAGAACTTGTTGAAAACGGTTCATGGTAGAATGAATCACCAATGGTATATGGTGTTTATTTATCCATTTCGATTACTATTGCTACTTAAACTTGAGATCTATTTAAAATGTCCTGCTTTTCCTTCAAAATGTTATATATGCTATTTGTGAAAAAGAGACCAACCGTTTTATATGCTTTCCTAAACCTTGTTTGAGTTTGGGAAGATTTTGCTACAGAGCTTCGTGCTCATCCCTTACAATTAACATTTTTCAGATTATGCTATAGAGGAGGAGCTTGGCGCTAATGAGTCGGGCCTTGGGGAAGCCTCATTAGAGGGGTACCTGGATCCCGAGTGGGACATTTAGAGATGCCCCTTTTATTTTTGTACTAGACTAGGAACCAATATGTACAAACATTGTAAAGTCTAGTTTCTTTTGAAATTCCGCTGCAATATATTCATGTAATTCTTTTGGGTTGTAATGGCCTTAGTTTGGCTTATTCTTTTGGGATGATTGTTGTGGATAGTATATATGGTGAATGAAATATTTTGGATTGGATGGTTAAATGGACCCTGTGTGGTCAAGTTAATAGAATTGCACATGTTGTGATTTTTGGGTGGAACTTCCTGTACAAAGGAGACTCTGCCCAAATTTTGTTAAATTAAGAATGTTTCTTATTTGATGGATATATATTTAGTGCTCTCATGATGAGAATGTTTTAGAATGTAATGCCGTCCAGGGTGGTATTTGGGGCGTTACAAAGTTGGTATCAGAGCCTAGGCTTTAGGTCTTACATGGGAGCTGTAGGTTATGGATCACCATTAGAGATATAGGATTAGGGTGAAGGAAATTGTGGTCTAGATTGATATAAACTTTATGCTTTAGACTAAATCTATACTTAGGATGCCTTGTACATCAATGAAACTGAATTGTGAATTGATGTGCAGGATGGACGGGTTACGAGGACGAGGACGTGGCCGTGGCCGTGGAGGTCAAGCAAATCCACCACCACCACCACCTCCGGATGCCATGCAAGGCATATATCAATGCTTGAGGGAGCTCACCACTTTGGTACAAAACCAAAATGGTAACAACAACCACAATGGTGGAGCTCATCCTCTCGCTCAAGTACGGGGCAACGGAGAGGAGAATAGGAGAATGGTAGTTCTCCGAGAGTTTCTGAGGCAACGCCCGCCTACTTTCCAAGGGAGCTCTAATCCTTTGGATGCGGATAAATGGATCCGTCGGGTAAAGAAGATTTGTGACGGCATGGGGGTTGCCGAAGACTTGAGGGTTGGCTTGGCTACCTATTTGCTCGAGGAGTAGGAGGGGTACCGGGGAGGACAGCCACAGACCCCCGTCACTGCTTTGCATGTGGAGAGGTTGGGCACTACAAAAATCAATGCCCATCGTTTCCACCAAGGACCAATCAAGCAACCGGACAATTACCCACAAACAAGCCACCTTTACAAAGGCCAACACAGCAGAGACCGTTACAAGCTCAAGCCCCCGGCGGCGCAAATCAAGGAAGGGTTTTTGCTTTGACCCAAACGGAGGAAGATGCCTCCAAGGCAGTAGTTGAAGGTATTGTTCTTCTCTACAATTCTTGGGCCCGAATTCTATTTGATCCCGGTGCGACTCATTCTTTTATACGTACTGCGTATGCTACTAATTTGGGATTGGGTTTCGAGAAGCTAGAACATGCATTGAATGTTGACTTGCCTACGGGAGAACGATTGGATACAACTAGGGTATGTAGAGAATGTGTGCTTCGCATTGGGGAGCAAGAGTTGATTGTAGATTTGGTTGTGTTAGACATGAAGGGGTATGACGTTATTTTTGGGATGAATTTGTTGTCCGCTTTCCGTGCGGTGATGGATTGTTTTCGCAAGCGGATCTCATTCCAATTACCGGGAGGGGTAGTCTTTACTTTCATGAATGATCGTAATTCTTTCCATCCATTTCCTACTACGGGTAGTAAATTCTTGAAAGCGAAGGCGGGAAGCCAGTTGAGTTTCTTAGCCAGCTTAATGGGAGATGATCGGGATAAATCCCATGCGGACGTAGTGTTGATAGTATCGGATTTTTCGGATGTCTTCCCTGACGAATTACCTGGGTTACCTCCACAAAGGGAGATTGAGTTCAAGATTGATCTCTATCTAGGAACTGAACCCATATCCATTGCCCCTTATCGAATGGCACCTTTGGAGTTGAAGGAGCTAAGGAAGCAATTGGATCATCTATTGGCCATTGGGTTTATACGTTTGAGCACCTCACCTTGGGGAGCCCCGGTCCTCTTTGTGAAGAAGACAGATGAGACACTACGGTTGTGCACGGATTACCGAAGGTTGAATCGGGTTACCGTGAAGAATAAGTATCTGTTGCCGAGAATTGATGACTTATTTGATCAGTTGAGGGGTTCGAAGTATTACTCCAAGATTGATCTTCGCACGGGGTATCATCAGCTGCGGATTAAGGATGAGGATATTCCTAAGACTGCTTTCCGTGCCCGGTATGGTCATTTCGAGTATACGGTGATGCCGTTCGGATTGACTAATGCCCCCGCAGCCTTCATGGATTTGATGCATAGAGTCTTTCGGCCTTACCTCGATCAATTTGTCATTGTGTTTATTGATGAGATATTGATTTACTCACAGACTCAGGAGGAACATGCTCGTCATCTCTCTATTGTGCTACAAACATTGAGAGAACATAAGTTATATGCGAAGATGAGCAAGTGTGAGTTTTGGATGAAGGAAGTGAAGTTCCTTGGCCATGTTGTGTCCGAGAAAGGAGTAGCTGTTGATCCCGCAAAGATTGAGGCTGTGATGAAATGGGAACCACCGAAGAATGTGACCGAGATACGTAGCTTCTTGGGTTTAGCAGGTTACTATCGGAGGTTCGTAGAAGGGTTCTCAAAGCTTGCGATGCCGATGACTCGCCTTACAAAGAAGGGAGAAAAATTTGTGTGGACTCAAGCGTGTGAGCTAGCCTTTCGCACCTTGAAGGAGAAGTTGACGACGGCTCCTGTCCTCATTATTCCAAGCAGTGGGGAGGGATATGATGTGTGCACAGATGCTTCGCTACGAGGCTTGGGATGCGTTTTAATGCAAGGAGGGAAGGTTGTAGCTTATGGCTCGAGGCAACTCAAGGTGCATGAGCAGAATTATCCCACCCACGACTTAGAGCTTGCCGCGGTGGTCTTTGCTCTTAAGTTGTGGAGGTGTTATTTGTACGGGGAGAAATTTCAAGTGTTCTCTGATCATAAGAGCCTCAAGTATATCTTCACACAGAAAGACTTGAATCTCCGGCAAAGAAGGTGGATTGAGTACCTAGAAGACTATGATTTCACACTCAACTACCATCCGGGGAAGGCGAATGTAGTTGCCGACGCACTTAGCAGGAAGTCTTGGGGTGAACTCAACGTTTCCATAGGTGAATGGAAGTTGAAAGATGCCCTTGGAGATTTTGATCTATGGGTTGGAGAAGATGGATCCCGACCATGTTTGTTCAACCTTGTGGCTCAACCTACTCTCCAACGTAGGGTTGTGGAATTGCAAGGCTTGGATCCTGAATTAATGTCGATGCGAGCTAAATTGGAGAATGGAGAAACTATGGAGGGTTGGTCTTTGAGAAATGGAGAATTGAGATATGGGGAGAAGCTATGCGTTCCCGACGATTCGTCTCTAAAGGAGGAGATACTTGGAGAGTGTCATCGCTCTAAGTTTGCTATCCACCCCGGTAGCACAAAAATGTATAGGGACATGAAGCGCCAATATTGGTGGAAGGGAATGAAGAAGGATGTGGCAAGGTTCATAGCACGATGTGCGGTGTGCCAGCAGGTGAAGATTGAACATCAATAGCCAGGAGGATTACTACAGTCTTTGCCTATCCCAGAGTGGAAGTGGGATCACATCACCATGGACTTCGTATCTGGCTTTCCACGGACTTCACGAGGGCATAATGCCGTATGGGTCATTGTTGATAGACTCACCAAGTCCGCTCACTTGTTGAGTATGAAGACCACTGACACGTTAGAGACCCTGAGCAAGCTCTATATTCGCGAGATAGTGAGGTTGCATGGAGTTCCGCTATCCATTGTGTCGGATCGTGATTCTCGTTTCGTAGCGTAATTTTGGCAAAGTCTTCAAAGAGCTATGGGGACAGAGTTGCACTTCAGCACCGCCTTTCATCCCCAAACGGATGGCCAATCCGAGAGGGTGAACCAGATTCTAGAAGACATGTTGCGTGCTTGTGTGTTGGATTTCAAGGGAGGTTGGAGCGACCATTTACCGTTGGTGGAATTTGCATACAACAACAGCTATCAAGCAAGCATCGGAATGGCGCCTTATGAAGCATTGTATGGAAGACCGTGTAGATCTCCTACTTGTTGGTTGGAAGCCGGAGAAAGTAGCTTGTTCGGGCCGGACATTGTTCGAGAGACTACGGAGAAGATCCAACTAATCCGGGAGAGACTACGCACGGCGCAAAGTAGACAGAAGAGCTATGCAGACCATAGACGAAGACCTTTAGAGTTCAAGGTGGGAGACTACATATTTCTCAAGGTGTCACCCAAGAAGGGCGTGTTTCGATTCGGCAAGAAAGGGAAGTTAGCGCCAAGATATACCGGGCCATTTGAAGTGATCAAAGTTGTGGGCAAAGCGGCGTATCAGTTGCGATTACCAGCTCAGTTGTATGGGGTACATGACGTGTTCCACGTGTCGATGTTGAGAAAGTGTCAATCGGATGCAACGCCGGTTGTAGACTTGGAAGATATTGAAATTCAAGATGGAGCAACCTATGAAGAACAACCGTTGAAGATTCTCGATGCCAAGGAGAAGGTGCTCCGTACCAAAGTCATCCGACTAGTGAAGGTTTTGTGGCAACACCATGGAGTGGAGGAAGCTACATGGGAACCAGAGCAAGAAATGCGGGAGAAGTATCCCTTTTTGTTCACTACTTGAGGTAAGTTTCGAGGACGAAACTTTCGTTAAGGGGGGTGGATTGTAACACCCCGCATTTTCGTTTATATATGTATATAGATATATACTAAATAATAGTGTAAAAATGTTGATATAAAATAACTCGAGGAAATAATATTTGAAATTTAGTTTTAGCATGTGAAAATAGGAAATTTTATGTCCTAGAACTTGTACTAAATAGGTTTGAGGTAGAAATATATGTTGGAGAGGTTTGGGATGGTTTTGGAAGAGATTGGAATGGATTAGAAATGAAAAATAAAGGAAGTAGGCAAATCTGGGATCAACTACCGGTAGTAGCTACCGGTAGTCAATGGTCCAGTGTGCCCGAGCTACCGGTAGTCAACGGGTAGTCGAGTGCCAATGTACCCGAGCTACTGGTAGTAAAAAATTAACTACCGGTAGTCACTGTAAAAAATCTGAAATTTTAAGTCGCGAACAAGCCGGTTTTTCCTCCACTATAAATACATTTTGTCACCTCCTTAGCCTTCATTACACCACTCCAAACCCTAAAAAACCTAAGAGAGGAAGAGAGAAAGAGAGAAACACAAGATCAAGAGAAAACAAGAGATTGAAGGGTTGATTCAAAATCAAAGCCTTAATTTTTCCAAGAACATTAAGGTAGGGGATTTCTTCCTATTCTCTTACATTGAGGCTAGGATTAAATTATATGTATTCTTTTGGTTCAAAATCATATATACTTGCTATTAATTACTTGATTCTTGATCCTCTTGCATTTATTGCCATGTTTTAAACATTTTGGTAGTTGGGTAACCATTAAAGGTCCCTTTTTCATTCTCAAACCCTAGTTTTAAGAAAAATGAATTTTCCCGCTTTACATTTTCTTTGTTCTCACCATCACAACCTTAGTGCTTGATATTGTATAACAAAATGATGTTTATGTGATCTCTTGCTCTTTTTCTTCAATTTTGCTATGGTACAAATTGTGAAATTTGGGGATTTTGGGATTTCTGGTAAATTGAGAAAATGTTTGTAATGATATCTCTTGTATGATTGTTGTGATGGACTTGAATTGTTTTCGAGCATTGCCGTAGAGGGTTAGAGGTTAGTCTATTCCGGTGGGGGTTTATGGTATGGTTAGAATGTGAGATAATTGTGGGAATTTTAGCGCTTGCGTGGTTGTACGATACGAACATGGATTACTATGGACCGGGTATCATGTAGTGGGTATACGTCTTTATATGCCACGCGGGTATGAACTTTTCCTACCACATGGAGTGGGTAGACGCATTTGTACGCCGTGTGGGTATAAACTTTTCATATCACTAATGATCACGGTTTAGTAACGTGGGTTGTATCGGGCACACAGTGTGGGTCATCGTGCATTGTACCATAAATTGTTTTGACAAGAGTTTCGGGAAGTATGGGATTCTGCGAGAACTTGTTGAAAACGGTTCATGGTAGAATGAATCACCAATGGTATATGGTGTTTATTTATCCATTTCGATTACTATTGCTACTTAAACTTGAGATCTATTTAAAATGTCCTGCTTTTCCTTCAAAATGTTATATATGCTATTTGTGAAAATGAGACCAACCGTTTTATATGCTTTCCTAAACCTTGTTTGAGTTTGGGAAGATTTTGCTACAGAGCTTCGTGCTCATCCCCTACAATTAACATTTTTCAGATTATGCTATAGAGGAGGAGCTTGGCGCTAATGAGTCGGGCCTTGGGGAAGCCTCATTAGAGGGGTACCTGGATCCCGAGTGGCACATTTAGAGATGCCCCTTTTATTTTTGTACTAGACTAGGAACCAATATGTACAAACATTGTAAAGTCTAGTTTCTTTTGAAATTCCGCTGTAATATATTCATGTAATTCTTTTGGGTTGTAATGGCCTTAGTTTGACTTATTCTTTTAGGATGATTGTTGTGGATAGTATATATGGTGAATGAAATATTTTGGATTGGATGGTTAAATGGACCCTGTGTGGTCAAGTTAATAGAATTGCACAGGTTGTGATTTTTGGGTGGAGCTTCCTGTACAAAGGAGACTCTGCCCAAATTTTGTTAAAATTAAGAATGTTTCTTATTTGATGGATATATATTTAGTGCTCTCATGATGAGAATGTTTTAGAATGTAATGCCGTCTAGGGTGGTATTTGGGGCGTTACAAAGTTGGTATCAGAGCCTAGACTTTAGGTCTTACATGGGAGCTGTAGGTTATGGATCACCATTAGAGATATAGGATTAGGGTGTAGGAAATTGTGGTCTAGATTGATATAAAATTTATGCTTTAGACTAAATCTATACTTAGGATGCCTTGTACATCAATGAAACTGAATTGTGAATTGATGTGCAGGATGGACGGGTTACGAGGACGAGGACGTGGCCGTGGCCGTGGAGGTCAAGCAAATCCACCACCACCACCACCTCCGGATGCCATGCAAGGCATATATCAATGCTTGAGGGAGCTCACCACTTTGGTACAAAACCAAAATGGTAACAACAACCACAATGGTGGAGCTCATCCTCTCGCTCAAGTACCGGGCAACGGAGAGGAGAATAGGAGAATGGTAGTTCTCCGAGAGTTTTTGAGGCAACGCCCGCCTACTTTCCAAGGGAGCTCTAATCCATTGGATGCGGATAAATGGATCCGTCGGGTAAAGAAGATTTGTGACGGCATGGGGGTTGCCGAAGACTTGAGGGTTGGCTTGGCTACCTATTTGCTCGAGGAGCAGGAGGGGTACCAGGGAGGACAGCTACAGACCCCTGTCACTGCTTTGCATGTGGAGAGGTTGGGCACTACAAAAATCAATGCCCATCGTTTCCACCAAGGACCAATCAAGCAATCGGACAATTACCCACAAACAAGCCACCTTTACAAAGGCCAACACAGCAGAGACCGTTACAAGCTCAAGCCCCCGGCGGCGCAAATCAAGGAAGGGTTTTTGCTTTGACCCAAACGGAGGAAGATGCCTCCAAGGCAGTAGTTGAAGGTATTGTTCTTCTCTACAATTCTTGGGCCCGAATTCTATTTGATCCCGGTGCGACTCATTCTTTTATACGTACTGCGTATGCTACTAATTTGGGATTGGGTTTCGAGAAGCTAGAACATGCATTGAATGTTGACTTGCCTACGGGAGAACGATTGGATACAACTAGGGTATGTAGAGAATGTGTGCTTCGCATTGGGGAGCAAGAGTTGATTGTAGATTTGGTTGTGTTAGACATGAAGGGGTATGACGTTATTTTTGGGATGAATTTGTTGTCCGCTTTCCGTGCGGTGATGGATTGTTTTCGCAAGCGGATCTCATTCCAATTACCGGGAGGGGTAGTCTTTACTTTCATGAATGATCGTAATTCTTTCCATCCATTTCCTACTACGGGTAGTAAATTCTTGAAAGCGAAGGCGGGAAGCCAGTTGAGTTTCTTAGCCAGCTTAATGGGAGATAATCGGGATAAATCCCATGCGGACGTAGTGTTGATAGTATCGGATTTTTCGGATGTCTTCCCTGACGAATTACCTGGGTTACCTCCACAAAGGGAGATTGAGTTCAAGATTGATCTCTATCTAGGAACTGAACCCATATCCATTGCCCCTTATCGAATGGCACCTTTGGAGTTGAAGGAGCTAAGGAAGCAATTGGATCATCTATTGGCCATTGGGTTTATACGTTTGAGCACCTCACCTTGGGGAGCCCCGGTCCTCTTTGTGAAGAAGACAGATGAGACACTACGGTTGTGCACGGATTACCGAAGGTTGAATCGGGTTACCGTGAAGAATAAGTATCCGTTGCCGAGAATTGATGACTTATTTGATCAGTTGAGGGGTTCGAAGTATTACTCCAAGATTGATCTTCGCACGGGGTATCATCAGCTGCGGATTAAGGAGGATGATATTCCTAAGACTGCTTTCTGTACCCGGTATGGTCATTTCGAGTATACGGTGATGCCGTTCGGATTGACTAATGCCCCCGCAGCCTTCATGGATTTGATGCATAGAGTCTTTCGGCCTTATCTCGATCAATTTGTCATTGTGTTTATTGATGAGATATTGATTTACTCACAGACTCAGGAGGAACATGCTCGTCATCTCTCTATTGTGCTACAAACATTGAGAGAACATAAGTTATATGCGAAGATGAGCAAGTGTGAGTTTTGGATAGAGGAAGTGAAGTTCCTTGGCCATGTTGTGTCCGAGAAAGGAGTAGCTGTTGATCCCGCAAAGATTGAGGCTGTGATGAAATGGGAACCACCGAAAAATGTGACCGAGATACGTAGCTTCTTGGGTTTAGTAGGTTACTATCGGAGGTTCGTAGAAGGGTTCTCAAAGCTTGCGATGCCGATGAATCGCCTTACAAAGAAGGGAGAAAAATTTGTGTGGACTCAAGCGTGTGAGCTAGCCTTTCGCACCTTGAAGGAGAAGTTGACGACGGCTCCTGTCCTCATTATTCCGAGCAGTGGGGAGGGATATGATGTGTACACAGATGCTTCGCTACGAAGCTTGGGATGCGTTTTAATGCAAGGAGGGAAGGTAGTAGCTTATGGCTCGAGGCAACTCAAGGTGCATGAGCAGAATTATCCCACCCACGACTTAGAGCTTGCCGCGGTGGTCTTTGCTCTTAAGTTGTGGAGGTGTTATTTGTACGGGGAGAAATTTCAAGTGTTCTCTGATCATAAGAGCCTCAAGTATATCTTCACACAGAAAGACTTGAATCTCCGACAAAGAAGGTGGATTGAGTACCTAGAAGACTACGATTTCACACTCAACTACCATCCGGGGAAGGCGAATGTAGTTGCCGACGCACTTAGCAGGAAGTCTTGGGGTGAACTCAACGTTTCCATAGGTGAATGGAAGTTGAAAGATGCCCTTGGAGATTTTGATCTATGGGTTGGAGAAGATGGATCCCGACCATGTTTGTTCAACCTTGTGGCTCAACCTACTCTCCAACGTAGGGTTGTGGAATTGCAAGGCTTGGATCCTGAATTAACGTCGATGCGAGCTAAATTGGAGAATGGAGAAACTATGGAGGGTTGGTCTTTGAGAAATGGAGAATTGAGATATGGGGAGAAGCTATGCGTTCCCGACGATTCGTCTCTAAAGGAGGAGATACTTGGAGAGTGTCATCGCTCTAAGTTTGCTATCCACCCCGGTAGCACAAAAATGTATAGGGACATGAAGCGCCAATATTGGTGGAAGGGAATGAAGAAGGATGTGGCAAGGTTCATAGCACGATGTGCGGTGTGCCAGCAGGTGAAGATTGAACATCAAAAGCTAGGAGGATTACTACAGTCTTTGCCTATCCCAGAGTGGAAGTGGGATCACATCACCATGGACTTCGTATCTGGCTTTCCACGGACTTCACGAGGGCATAATGCCGTATGGGTCATTGTTGATAGACTCACCAAGTCCGCTCACTTGTTGAGTATGAAGACCACTGACACGTTAGAGACCCTGAGCAAGCTCTATATTCGCGAGATAGTGAGGTTGCATGGAGTTCCGCTATCCATTGTGTCGGATCGTGATTCTCGTTTCGTAGCGCAATTTTGGCAAAGTCTTCAAAGAGCTATGGGGACAGAGTTGCACTTCAGCACCGCCTTTCATCCCCAAACGGATGGCCAATCCGAGAGGGTGAACCAGATTCTAGAAGACATGTTGCGTGCTTGTGTGTTGGATTTCAAGGGAGGTTGGAGCGACCATTTACCGTTGGTGGAATTTGCATAGAACAACAGCTATCAAGCAAGCATCGGAATGGCGCCTTATGAAGCATTGTATGGAAGACCGTGTAGATCTCCTACTTGTTGGTTGGAAGCCGGAGAAAGTAGCTTGTTCGGGCCGGACATTGTTCGAGAGACTACGGAGAAGATCCAACTAATCCGGGAGAGACTACGCACGGCGCAAAGTAGACAGAAGAGCTATGCAGACCATAGACGAAGACCTTTAGAGTTCAAGGTGAGAGACTACGTATTTCTCAAGGTGTCACCCAAGAAGGGCGTGTTTCGATTCGGCAAGAAAGGGAAGTTAGCGCCAAGATATACCGGGCCATTTGAAGTGATCAAAGTTGTGGGCAAAGCGGCGTATCAGTTGCGATTACCAGCTCAGTTGTATGGGGTACATGACGTGTTCCACGTGTCGATGTTGAGAAAGTGTCAATCGGATGCAACGCCAGTTGTAGACTTGGAAGATATTGAAATTCAAGATGGAGCAACCTATGAAGAACAACCGTTGAAGATTCTCGATGCCAAGGAGAAGGTGCTCCGTACCAAAGTCATCCGACTAGTGAAGGTTTTGTGGCAACACCATGGAGTGGAGGAAGCTACATGGGAACCGGAGCAAGAAATGCGGGAGAAGTATCCCTTTTTGTTCACTACTTGGGGTAAGTTTCGAGGATGAAACTTTCTTTAAGGGGGGTGGATTGTAACACCCCGCATTTTCGTTTATATATGTATATAGATATATACTAAATAATAGTGTAAAAATGTTGATATAAAATAACTCGAGGAAATAATATTTGAAATTTAGTTTTAGTATGTGAAAATAGGAAATTTTATGTCCTAGAACTTGTACTAAATAGGTTTGAGGTAGAAATATATGTTGGAGAGGTTTGGGATGGTTTTGGAAGAGATTGGAATGGATTAGAAATGAAAAATAAAGGAAGTAGGCAAATCTGGGATCAACTACCGGTAGTAGCTACCGGTAGTAACTACCGGTAGTCAATGGTCCAGTGTGCCCGAGCTACCGGTAGTCAACGGGTAGTCGAGTGCCAATGTACCCGAGCTACCGGTAGTAAAAAATTAACTACCGGTAGTCACTGTAAAAAATCTGAAATTTTAAGTCGCGAACAAGCCGGTTTTTCCTCCACTATAAATACATTTTGTCACCTCCTTAGCCTTCATTACACCACTCCAAACCCTAGAAAACATAAGAGAGGAAGAGAGAAATAGAGAAACACAAGATCAAGAGAAAACAAGAGATTGAAGGGTTGATTCAAAATCAAAGCCTTAATTTTTCCAAGAACATTAAGGTAGGGGATTTCTTCCTATTCTCTTACATTGAGGCTAGGATTAAATTATATGTATTCTTTTGGTTCAAAATCATATATACTTGCTATTAATTACTTGATTCTTGATCCTCTTGCATTTATTGCCATGTTTTAAACATTTTGGTAGTTGGGTAACCATTAAAGATCCCTTTTTCATTCTCAAACCCTAGTTTTAAGAAAAATGAATTTTCCCTCTTTACATTTTCTTTGTTCTCACCATCACAACCTTAGTGCTTGATATTGTATAACAAAATGATGTTTATGTGATCTCTTGCTCTTTTTCTTCAATTTTGCTATGGTACAAATTGTGAAATTTGGGGATTTTGGGATTTCTGGTAAATTGAGAAAATGTTTGTAATGATATCTCTTGTATGATTGTTGTGATGGACTTGAATTGCTTTCGAGCATTGCCGTAGAGGGTTAGATGTTAGTCTATCCCGGTGGGGGTTTATGGTATGGTTAGAATGTGAGATAATTGTGGGAATTTTAGCGCTTGCGTGGTTGTACGATACGAACATGGATTACTATGGACCGGGTATCATGTAGTGGGTATACGTCTTTATATGCCACGCGGGTATGAACTTTTCCTACCACATGGAGTGGGTAGACGCATTTGTACGCCGTGTGGGTATAAACTTTTCATATCACTAATGATCACGGTTTAGTAACGTGGGTTGTATCGGACACACAGTGTGGGTCATCGTGCATTGTACCATAAATTGTTTTGACAAGAGTTTCGGGAAGTATGGGATTCTGCGAGAACTTGTTGAAAACGGTTCATGGTAGAATGAATCACCAATGGTATATGGTGTTTATTTATCCATTTCGATTACTATTGCTACTTAAACTTGAGATCTATTTAAAATGTCCTGCTTTTCCTTCAAAATGTTATATATGCTATTTGTGAAAATGAGACCAACCGTTTTATATGCTTTCCTAAACCTTGTTTGAGTTTGGGAAGATTTTGCTACAGAGCTTCGTGCTCGTCCCCTACAATTAACATTTTTCAGATTATGCTATAGAGGAGGAGCTTGGCGCTAATGAGCCGGGCCTTGGGGAAGCCTCATTAGAGGGGTACCTGGATCCCGAGTGGGACATTTAGAGATGCCCCTTTTATTTTTGTACTAGACTAGGAACCAATATGTACAAACATTGTAAAGTCTAGTTTCTTTTAAAATTCCGCTGCAATATATTCATGTAATTCTTTTGGGTTGTAATGACCTTAGTTTGGCTTATTCTTTTGGGATGATTGTTGTGGATAATATATATGGTGAATGAAATATTTTGGATTGGATGGTTAAATGGACCCTGTGTGGTCAAGTTAATAGAATTGCACAGGTTGTGATTTTTGGGTGGAGCTTCCTGTACAAAGGAGACTCTGCCCAAATTTTGTTAAAATTAAGAATGTTTCTTATTTGATGGATATATATTTAGTGCTCTCATGATGTGAATGTTTTAGAATGTAATGCCGTCTAGGGTGGTATTTGGGGCGTTACAAATAATATTTGATGAAGATGATAATGTATATGATAGGTAATGTAATATGAATGATTCAAATAGGCAAGGAAGAGAACAAAACGGTTTATAGAGATTTGGACCAACCATGATGGCCTACGTCATCTCTTCCGCCTCCTCCACGGTGCTTCTCTTTCACTATCTCTATTGTTCTGGGAGGGGGGAGAAACACTGAGTATCTTCCTTCACGATTATACACGTGGAGCGCACGACACTATCTAGAGGGGGCGAATATGTTTTTCTATTTTAGCACAATTGATTATCGATTAAAATCTAGTTCAACCACAATTACTTCTTCTCACTCTAATGGAACAATGAAGAGTGAGAACCCCTTTAATCACCACAAACCCTTAAACCCATGAAGGTTTATGTTAATTAATTTTCAATTGATTCACACAAACACTCAATCTCACAGGGATCCCATAACCCAAAATCCTACTCAACTATGGATGAAAAGATGTTAATCAATCATTCATGAAAAAACATAGTGCGTGTGTGCAAAAAATCACAAATGTATATGCATTAACAATAAATAACACAAGTAATTTATTAATGTAGAAAACACTACGTGGGAAAAACTACAGAGAACCACTTGAGGTTCACCAAAACTTAATCCACTACTCACAAAGTCAATCTATAAGTACACAAGTCTTATACCTCAATCAATACCATTGATATATGCCTTCATATATATCTCCAATGAAAGTCCCTCTCCGACGTCTTACATAGATTCACTTGACCTGCCCGCCACACGGTTCGTTTAGGCCTCGAGCAATCATGGGCAAGCCAATGATTTTGGTATGCACATATCAAAGATTTTTCAAACCATCAAGATGCTTCCAGATCTTCATTCTTGATAGCATTATAACCATGGAATAGATTAAGATTTACAATGGACTCTATGAAATTAGCCAATTACAAATGTATATCTAACAATCTCCCCTTTTACAATTTCGTGACAAAATACACAAGTAATAAATTAAGATTACAACCCACAACCCACAAACCATTAAATAAAATGAATTATAAATCTTATCTCAACACTCATGCACACTTCCTAAATCTTTATCTTAGTAGAAGATCTATATCTTAGGATATTGCTTGAAGATCATAGTCATGTGCTTGACTTATTACCTTGTTGTTCCTATCCTCCTAACATCGTCCCTCAAATATACGTATGATATATGTGTGAAAGGGGGGAGTGTCACTCTCCCTTGGAATGATGTCAAAAGAAAGGGCAAGGGAATGGTGGAAAATGAAATGTGTGAGTGAACAAAAATGCTTCCCAAGCGCAAGAAGACTTTTGCATGTCGTGTTTTACTTGGAGAGTACTCCAATGTCGTCTCCTCAGGGAAGGATGTGAATCATGTAGAAGGTGATTTTGGTGAAAGAAAAGTGTAAAATATTTTGTTGTTTGAAATTGGTTTGTGAATTGTTTTGTGATGAAAATAAGATGGGAAAATAAGTGTTGGTTATCCAAAGGGTTCACTCCAATGGGGATGCCAAGACAACTCGAGTCTTTCCTCTAATAGAGCATAGATGTACGATTGATTCGTGGAAAACTAGGGATGAGATGGAAGTGAGGATCCAAGCATAACCCATGACCAGGCCTACAGGATATCAAAGACTCACAACCGCATCCACTCTCAACCTAGTCAAACCGAGCCATCGTACTCTAAGAGGAGGAAATAAAATGAATTGTAAAGACATACCCAAGTGGAGGTCTCCCTTGGATTAGCCAACTAAAAATCTTAGCTACTCATACTTAAAGTAAAGACAACAATATAATAAGAAGACATTATAAAGAGATGAAGATTGTAGCTAAGTTAATGCAAGAAACACAAACTAAAAGAGAATGCATTCACTACCCATTTTAAGGTAAGAAATTGAAGAACATGAATGCATTAATGGTAAAAGCTTGAATAGACAATTAAACTTAAAAGAAACTTGAAATAACTAGCATTAATGACTTCAAACAAAGCTTAGAAAGATCTTACATGAAATTACAAGACAATGTGTGGAAGAAAATGCAAAAATATCAACTTCTCTCTCTAACACTATTCATCTTCTTCCTCAACTCTCTCTCTATTTTACAATGTATATCCTCTAATTGAGAACAATGGAGTCTTTTTCCTCCCAAAAACGTCCATGGAGTGCTGCTCTAGCCCCTGGTTGGATCTCCAAGCCTAGGACTGAGAAGGGATGGGCTGGACAGGTTCGGTGTAGGCCTTGTCTTCACACCCAGCACCTTCTTTCTCCTCTTTCCTCATTTATGATAAAAAATCCAAAAGTCCATGGAGAGGTGTAAGAGGGATGTCCATGGTGTTGGGAGTGGCAGGGGCAAGTAGGAGAATGTCTAGTGGGACCCCCAAGACTATAGAGCTTGAGATTCAGAATCTGGCACTTATCAGTAAAACCTACCGGTATGTCGATGGAAACCTACCGGTAGGTTTCACTCCAGTAGGCAAAAGATACCGGTATGTCTGGTGGTAGGTGCAGGTCCAGTAGCTAAAACCTATCAGTAGGTTTTCCCTTGTTTTGCTGATTTCTTGGTTTCCTTGCCTCCTGAGCTATCATTAAGCCATCCTTTCATCATCATTCATCTTGAACTCTATGAGAAGGCTTTAAGAAGCACCATTTATCACCTTTTATCTGCAACCATACCGACATTCCATAAATAGCGCAGACAATGCATAACAACTCATTTAATCCACAAGAACTAGCACAAAACAGGGATGCAAAAGCACGTTAAATAGACGATGTTTTGTGCTAATCATCCTGCACATCACCACTCAAACTAAAACCTTGTGAAGAGCATCATATGTTAGAGAATTAACACAATCACAGATGCTTACCATACGTATGCTTGTAAATCTAATCTCAACACTCATGCACACGTCCTAAATCTCTATCTTAGTACAAGATCTACATCTTAGGATATTGCTTAAACATTATAGTTCTACACATCACCACTGAAATCAAAACCTTGTGAAAAGCATCATATGCAAGAGAATTAAATAATACAATCACAGGTATATAAGTACCAAGTTAAGCATAGGGTATATTTGTGTATACATCATGTAAGTAGAAATATATAACATGTTAAGAACAAAATTTCCCCTATTGATATATCAATGTCAATGACATCAAGTTCTCCCCCTTAGTTGGTGTCCACAAGTACAATACCAAGTGTAAATAAATCAGTGTAAAATAGGTGATTTCATGCCAAGTTTGTAAATATACTGATTAGCACAATATATTGTATGATTCACATGTGCAAATCAATGTTAATTGAATGGTTTTTATAATTAAAAGATGGAGTTTTACTTCATAATTTCTCAATTTAGCATTTGATGATTGCAGGGTAAAAGTGCGCAACATAAACATCTTGAGGCTTCTCAAATACATCAAGATGAATAAGGGTGAAGGAAAACCAAAGGCAAGCTCAACAGGGGAGGACAGGAAGAAATTCAGGAAAATAAGGCCAGCGTACCGGTACGCGTACCGGTACGCTGACCCTACTGGAGTGTTGCGTACCGGTACACGTACCGGTACGCCCGAAGGAATTTTGCCCAAATTCTGCGAACTTGTCTCAGCCGATTTCTGTGGACCCCACCATGTCTTCTCCCACCTGCCTCCTGCAAGCCCACAACACTATTCATTGTGTTCACACCTCTTTTGGACTATTGATTGCAAGAGAGCATTAATGAGAGGAGTGAGAAGTTGAGCTGCTGGGTCTTGAGGAGTGCCCTGCCATGCCCTGTCCAAGCCATCACCTGCAACCTATTGATGGAGATCACTTCTCCAGGCTACTCGATGTCTCCTGCACGTTAGGGTTGATGAATGATCTCCATTACAAGGGGAGGATTGTATGTATTACAGGAGAGAGTTTTTAGAGAGAGATGCTCCAAGCGTAGAGATGATGAATAGTAGATTCTAGAGAGAGAAAGTTGTAATTTTCACTTATTTTCCAGTACATTGCCTTGCATTCTCCTGTAAGACTCTTTAGAACTTTCTTCAATGCCATTAATGTTAGCTCTTCCATGCTTTTCACTAGTTGAATGTTCTCTTCCACTTTCTACCATTAATGAATTAAAGTTCTTCATTTTCATAGCTATGTAATGGGTTTAAATGCATTGTCTTTTAGCTCATGAATTCTTGTACTTTGTAGCTTTAGAAGTTCATAGATTTGCAATGCACTTTCATTACATAGTCATTTCCATTCCAAGTATGAGTAGCTAAATCCTTTAGTTGGCAAGACCAAGAGGGATCT
Source organism: Ilex aquifolium (assembly GCA_951799425.1). Lineage (NCBI taxonomy): Eukaryota > Viridiplantae > Streptophyta > Magnoliopsida > Aquifoliales > Aquifoliaceae > Ilex > Ilex aquifolium. Next base: position 6,993,481 of record OX637410.1, on the reverse strand, counting down.
CCTTTGGGGATACCATTTCAACTCTTTCTCCTCCTTCCCTTTAGAGTCAAATGGTTCGTTTTGACCGGATGGAAGATGGATGAGTCGATGAGTCTTTGATAAACCGTAGGCCTAGTCACGGTTTATGCTTAGATACTCACCGACGTCATCCTCGGCTTTCCGTGATTCAAGCGTTCATTCATGCTCAATCGGAGGAGTGATTTGAGTTGAGGTGGTATACCCATTGGAGTGATCTCTTGGAATTGCCAACACTTGTTTTATCATTACATCTTCATTAGCATACACTTCACAAACCAACTCTCAAGACAAAAGATTTTACATTTCTGTTTTTCACCAAATCACTTCAATCTTGATTCACTTCCTTCCCTGTGGATACGACCTTGGAATACTCTTCCAAGTAACTCACAACACACGAAAGTCTCCTTGCGATTGGGGAGCATTTTTGTACATACATATCCCATATTTACATCTTCCCATTTCCCTTTCCTCATTGCCCTTTCTTTTCACACTATCCCAAAGGGGGAGAAATCCTTCCTTCCGCACATACATTGCATCATTTGAGGGATAGCATTTTAGGGGTTAGGAAAGACATAGTTTCCAATCAATCATATACTCCTGTTGAGTATTGAACAAGTTCCCTTACTATTTAGCTTAATCAAGAGTAAATCTCACCGAGTCCTCTCATAAGTACCTAAAATATTCTCCCCCTTTTTGTCATAAATGCCAACCCAATGACAACATATAACAAGCACGGTACAGAATCAAGTTAACCAACATGTTATTTTCTTATTTACTATAAATGTCAACCCAATGATAAAATATAACAATCATGAGATATAATCATGGTATAAAAAGAAGGTATAAAAAATACAAACTAGCTAAATCATGCACATAAAATAAGCAAAGGACAAACAGGACATATAACTCATAGTAAGATATGATAAAAACATCTATAAATAGGACTTAGAATATTGTCACAACAAACAAAAATTAACTAAAAAAAGAAAAGTAAAAAAGATGGAAAAGCAAACAAAAGAAAAATATAGTACTTTAGTATAGACCATGAATGAATAATAAACACTAAAACTCCTATATGGCCTAAACTACAAGTCTCTAAACTAGCTCCAATGGCTGCATCAAACTCCACTGAATCCATAATCTCCTGGTTCACCATCATGTTGGGCTAGCTCTGTATTTGAATCTCCCTCATCTGGAACTAGCTCCCCCACGATTTGCTTACCTTAAATCAATCTCTGTAGTCGACCAACTCTCTTTGTAAATGATCCAAAAATAGCCTACTGAGCAGTTTCCATACTCACAATACAACCATCCAATGCATCTAATCGCTATGAAATAAGATGATGATGTTACTCTATATGTTGTTGCATACCTATAAGCATATCTACCAGAGCAGCAAGGATATCTGAACTAGGCTCACATGGTAGTGGTGGTGTCCTAGACGTACTAGGCTCAGGATGTACTAGTGGATCTCCTACAACTTCTCCTCTCTCCTTAGTTATTACAACGTAGTCAGGTTGGGCCTTACTCTGCTCCATAGAACTTTTGTTCAAGACCCTTATAGGATTCTGCAACTGGTCCCTATGCAAAACTACAACACCTTTCCCTTGGCAGACATGAGTGATCAGAGATCCAAAAGGAAGAAGAATTGATACTCTTCCCTCTAAAAAGGCTCTTCGAATATACCCAAAAATTATTAATGGCAAATCAAGACCAAACCCTTTCCCTATGGCATAACACTTATGGGCTTTCTGAACAATGAAGTCTGAGACATGATTATTCAGCTTTACGTTATAGTTGGAAATGAGATTTAGCATCCTATACTTTGAGGTCAAATATTTTTAAAGAATGTTTTTGTGACCCAGTGATTAGTATGGTCTATACCATACAACTCATTAGCCACTACATGGAGAGGAGGCAATAGGTCTATTGGTCTTGCACTAAGGTAATCATTCTGTACCCTAGGTAGCCAAGTGTGGTACCAATAAGATCTAAAGTAAACGTAAACTCAATGCCTCTAATGTATGTGACAAAGTGGTCAGCAAGAGGATTGAGATCACGAACATGGGCATAGAACTCCCTCATAATGCTATCATATGATGTCACAGATTCATTGAACATTGAAGTCCACCCATGGTTAGATTGGTAACAATGGAATGAATTACTTCCATGATGTTTATTCCCTGTTCGATCAACACTAGCCTGAGAGAAAATTTCCCTTTAAATCTCTCTGAGAACTCCAATGTTTGTAATCGAGTGCCTTCATCGAAATTCTTCTCAACTTGCTCATAAACATCCTCAACCTTAGGTATTTTCTCTCTTATTGGAGCCATCTCGACAAACACTCTATGAATATATGTCTCACTTGTGAATTTGTAGATTAAGCGGTGAATCAACCTTAGATCTTTGTAGAATGTGTTTGGGAGGGCTTTGGGACCAAGGTTTAGGGTATTAGGAGGCTTGGGACGTGAATGAAAGGGTTTGACATGCAATGGGTCTGCCAAAACATGGTTTTAAAACCCAAGCCACTGACTTATGCAAGGTCGCTTGAGCGGTGAGAAGCTTGATTGAGTGGTCTAAGAGCCTTATCAGTCCGATTTTGTCTGAACAGCCTCAGCTCCTCTATGGACCAACTCAGTCCTAGTATTCAGTCATCCACCCTATCCTTCAAAACTCAAATGCATGGATAGGTGTATGTACAAACTTTATACAACTATCATGCACATGCATGGATGAAATTGGATCTATTTTAATGCAATTCTCAAATTAAACAGTGAATGCTCACTATAAAAAATCATGAAAATTACACATGTTCACATTATAATAGCCCCACCCAAAATTCATCATCTCAATGCATTACTCTAAGACATGTTCAAGATATTAAACTCAATTTTGTACATCCTAGAGAAATGTTTCCTCACTTTGTTCAATTTCACTCACGTTTTTAAATTTTCTTCAACTTTGACAAATTCAAGTGTGACGTGTGTGAAACCAAACTCCAACACAATTAGGATTCTGCTTAGTTCAAATCATTAATAAGCTCAACATTAAATCCTAATGCATTATCTAAGTGACTACATGACCGGTTAGTGAGTGTCCTAATGTTTTCTTTTTGACAACTCCCACTTTCTTTTATCTGTTTTACTCTATGGCTTCAATTAATACGATTATGAATTCTTTACTTTTAAAGTAGGCTTTTAATCATGTTTAGCACAAAAAAAAAAAAAAAGAAAAAAAAATCATGTTTAGTATGAGCTCTTTGAGCTTTACAAATAAACAATGTCTTCAAAGCATAAATACTCTCAACAATTCAAGTGGAATTGTTTTTTGCCATTTATTTGTGCTTCATCTTTTTAATGATTGGCCACATTAGACTCTTTTCATACAATTGGCCTTTGGCATCTTTTAAGGGATTGTAATTTAAGTAATCTTTAGTCAGGTGTTCACCTATCACCAACACTTAGAGTCAATTAATATCATTAATAGCTTAAACCAATTAGACTCCTAAGTATGTAGGTGAATGCTTGCGTATACTTGGTTTATGAATTTTTCAAAGGTAAACACTATCCAAGAACGCTAGGATGAAAGAGACTTTGAGTAATGAATAATGCTCTAAGATTTATGCTACTAAGTTCTCAGTCTCCTAATATGACTCATAGCAATGCACATTTCAAATTTGATTTAAAGATGAAATCATTATAATACAAACCAAAGTGTGAATTACCATGATCTTGAACAAGGAAAAAATAAATAAAAGAAAATATTTATGGCCTTTTCTTTTTCAATGTTTTTGAATTTTCAATTTAACATATACAAGAAAAATATGCATAAGCATGCACTAAAACAAAGGAAAGACCAATAAAGCATTTAGCATAAATCCTAAAGATGAATCTCACACTTGCCATCAAAACTCTTTTTGAATTTTTGAATTTCTTTTGTTTTTGGGTTTATCAAATTTCTATATTTTTTTTTTTTGGGTTTTCATATAGAAAAAAAAAATCAACAATAAACAAAGAAAAATATATACAATGTATGACCCTAGGGTGTTTGATGCAATGCATTACTGAGCACCTAGGTTCATATTCTCATCTCTCCTACTTCTTAGGAGCCATGACTTTGCAAGAAACACTCGAGGCCTCCAACTTGGTTGAGATGGTGAGTTTCTCAAGGTCCTCCCTACTCACTCAAACTTCCTTTCTCTTTCTAAAACTTGGGTTAGGTTAGGGAATGGGAGGAGAACTAACTCTCTTATCCCCAGATGTGTGTAGATCAATTTTGACCTTGGGGGTAGAAGGAGCTTTGGGCAGTCTAGTATGTGGTCCATTTGATGATAATGCATTACTATGCTTGGACCCACTAGACCTTTCTAAAGGAATAGAAAAATTCAACACTTCGTTGTTTAAGGCCTTATATTGGTTAGCTAGATGCATGAGCTTCTTACTTAAGACTTCCTTATCATGAATGCGACGTGCACTATAGTGACCATATTCACCACAAGTAAAACACACAAATGATTTGGTTTGGGTTTCCTTTTTAACCAGTACCTAAGAAATCCGGAGTTACGGTGGTTGAGAATGATGAGAATGAGCTTATACCTCCAAGAGTGATCACCCGATGAAGGGTGTGCATTGATTACCGAAAGCTGAACGCTTGCACAAGAAAAGACCACTTCCCATTGCCATTCCTCGATCAAGTTCTAGAATGAGTAGTGGGTCATCTATTCTACTGCTTTTTAGATGGATACTCCGGCTACAATCAGATCGAGATTGCTTTGGAGGATCAAGAGAAGACCACCTTCACGTGCCTCTATGGTACCTTTGCCTACCGCCGCATGCCATTTGGACTATGCAATGCTCCGGGGACTTTTCAACACTGTATGATGGGGATTTTCAGTGACATGGTGGAAAAGATAGTGGAGGTCTTTATGAACGAATTTTCGGTGTTTGGGGATTCATTCGAGGGATGTTTGGCAAACTTGGAGAAAGTTCTAACAAGATGTGAGGAGAAGAATCTAGTATTGAATTGGGAAAAGTGTCACTTTATGGTGATGGAAGGAATTGTGCTTGGCCATATAGTTTCGGCAAGGGGTATTGAAGTCGACAAATCCAAGGTGGAGGCCATCTCCAACCTCCCCACGCCGAGAGCCATCAAAGGCATCCGGTCGTTTTTGGGCCATGCGGGGTTTTACCGTTGATTCATAAAGAATTTCAGTGCATTGGCCCGACACTTGACCAACCTGCTGTCTAAGGAGGTCCCATTCGAGTGGTCGGATGATTGTGAGGCATCCTTTAAAAAACTTAAAAGCATGCTAGTCACACCTCCGATCATGCGACCACCCAATTGGGATCTACCTTTTGAGCTCATGTGCGACGCGAGTGATTATGCGGTCGGTGCAGTGCTCGGTCAAAGGGAGGAAAATAGATCGTATGTGATACACTATGCTAACAAAAAACTGAATGAGGCTCTGATAAATTACACTACCACCAAGAAAGAGTTGCTAGCGGTAGTGTTTGCCTTAGATAAATTTCGTTCTTACATTATTGGTTCACCTATTGTTGTCTTTACTGATCACTCTGCTTTGAAGTATTTGTTGTCGAAGTAGGATGCAAAATCGAGACTCATTAGGTGGATACTTCTCTTACAAGAATTCGACTTGACGATCAAGGACAAGAAAGGAGTTGAGAACGTGGTGGCTGATCATTTATCCCAGCTTGTGGTGTAAGAGGCGATGAGCACATTCCTATCCCTGAATTTTTCCCTGACGAGCATTTGCTTTCAATTCATTCTGTATGTCCTTGGTATGCTGATATATGTAACTATCTTGCAACATGACAGATACCACCGCAATGGAGCCCAGAAGATCGAAGACGATTTATGGCTAATGTGAAGTACTTCTACTTCGACAACCCGTAATTGTTCAAGTACTACCCCGACCAAGTTATGAGAAGATGTGTACTTGAGAATGAACAATGGGACGTCCTTGCATTTTGCCATTCACAAGCATGCGGTGGACATTTTTCAGCAAAAAAGACTTCGGCTAAAATTCTCCAATTAGGTTTTTAATGGCCCTCTCTTATCAAAGATTGTGTTTCATTTTGTAAGGGATGCGACAGATGCCAACGTTTGGGTAGTGTGACCCGAAGAAACATGATGCCCCTTTCCCATGTGCTTGTCATAGAAATATTCGACTGTTGGGGCATCGACTTCATGGGTCCTTTCCCTATGTCATTTGGTTATTTGTACATCCTCCTGGCAGTGGACTATGTGTCCAAGTGGGTGGAGGCTATCCCGACCAAGACTAATGACCACTGGGTCGTATTCAAGTTTCTCAAGGTGAACATCTTTTCGAGGTTTGGGATGCCTCGTGCAATAATAAGTGATGGTGGATCACATTTCTGTAATAGGCCATTTGCATCTCTAATGTTCAAATATGGCGTCACTCACAAAGTATCCATTGCCTATCACCCACAAACAAATGGCCAAGCCGAGCTAGCCAATAGGGAGATCAAGAACATTCTAGAAAAAATGGTTAACCCAAATAGGAAGGATTGGTCCGATAGATTGACCGATGCCCTATGGGCATACTTCACTGCCTTTAAAACTGTTTTGGGCATGTCTCCCTATCGGCTTGTCTATGGAAAGGCTTGCCACCTGCCAGTCGAAATGGAACCCAAGGCCTATTGGACCATTAAGACTTTAAATTTTAATTTGAGAATGACCGGTGATCATGGAAGTTAGAGCTGAATGAGTTGCAAGAGATTCGACGAGATGCGTATGAGAGCTCCAAAATCTCAAAGGAACGGGCTAAAATCTTTCATGATAATTCCATCATACGAAAATCATTCGAGCCCAGCCAAAAAGTGCTCTTATATAATTCTCACCTCTCAATTTTCCAGGGAAAACTTCGATCCCATTGGGATGGCCCCTATCTTGTCAAGGTGGTCTACCCCAACGGAGCTGTTGAGGTGACAAACCCTGAGAATGGCCAGACATTCAAGGTCAATGGTCAAAGACTTAAGCCATTCTTTGAGGGTTTTGAAGGACAGGAGGTAGAGGAGGAGTTAACGGATCCGGTGTATCCGGAATTTGTGGAGGAGTAGCTAGTTTCTATGTTTTCTAGTGTATATTTGCTTTTATTTACTTATGATATTTTTATTTCATGCCAGTTACTTTACTTGTTTGTATATCTTTGTTTTTCTTAGCTTCAGACATTGGTATTTTTAACGAAGCTCAATTGCGAGGTGTCCTTTAACCCTACTCATCTTTCTACTGTTCTTCATTGCATATCATATCTTTTTGTTGCATTGGGGGACAATGCATGAATCAAGTTGGGGGGTGAGGTGCATGCTACACCAATGTTTGTGGGAATTTTTACACCAATGTTTGGGGGAATTTTTGGGGTGAAAATTCACCTTTCACATATTATATGGATTTTTGCTTACATTAGTGTAATTATGTAAAAATTTAAAAATTTTTGATGAAAAATATCTGAATGTTGATCTGTATTCCCATATGAAGAGTGTGTGGATTAGATGATATATTGATCTTTGTTGTGAACTTTGAGCACATGAGCATACTATGGAAATTGATCCTATGTGTGAGTATCACATATGTATTAATTTTTGAACTCAACTGTATGTGACCTTTGAATGTGTAATTTTAGCAATTTACGGATTGGATTCATGTTTTAGGCTTGACATAAGTAGTGGAAATGAGTAAGGACCCGTGAGAGCTTTAGTACCAATCCTTATTGGAGGGAACTTACAATTACTCAATGAATAATTTTTCAATGTCAAATTTGTTCAATAATCTCATTATGTTTGTCTTGGCTAGGCGCATTTGGGTAGTAGATTAATGTTGTCTTGTATATGCAATGCCCTCTCATGCGTATCTGGAAGTGATCTTAGGCCATCTTTGAATATTTCGAGCCTTTTCCTTATTCTTGTGAAATATTATCCCTAGTGCCGTGATTGAGCCTAATTGAAATTCATTTCTATGCCACACATTTGACGAAGCCAATGAAAAATGAGAAATATCTACCTTACGTTGGTTGTTCATAAAAGCTAAAAATGAGTGATTGCAAAATTAAAGGAAGTGTGGTGTGGAAATTCGAGCAAGGGATGAATGGAAGTGAAACTCAAGGAGTTCATTAGAAAGAGAATGAAAATTCAAGAAAAGGAAGGAAATGGGTGAGAAGAAGAAAGAATGATCAAAAAGAAAAAGAAAATGTTAAGGAAAATAAAGAAAATAAACAAAGAGTGAGGTGAAGGTGTAAGAATGGAATGAAAAAATCCCATAAAAAGGGAAGTGTCTTGAAATAGAAAGGCTTTCACTCGGAACAACTCTATTTGTATCCTATGTCCTTCGTCTCTTTTACCTCAATATCACCCCAAGGCCCCATTATAACCTTCGAAGTCCTAAGTGATCTAGTGAAGTATGGGAGATGCATAATTTTAAAGAAAATGATGAGTTAGTCTTACCACCCAATGCCCTAGTTTTCTTTTCATGAGATTATGTCAAAGTCGCTTCATTTTCATAACATGAACTTCATTTTTGGATTACATGTGAGCATACTTTGTTTTGAGTACAAGATTCCATCTCACATGTACACATGGAGTGCATGCCAGGATAACTAGAGTGTATTTCATTGTGAGAGTGACTTTTGGTGAGTTTTGCATTGAAACTGAATTTGGCTGGCCATTCGAATGTGAATTCTGTTGCACAAGTGTTCAAATTATTTGTTCAATTCACACACACACGAGTTCAGAAATAAATGTGTAGGTGCATACTGTAGACTAGTATTTATGACTATGGTACTGCTCATGTGTGCTTAGTTCAGACATCTGAACAATTGATTATTGGTTTCCATGCTTGCAAAGTAAGGGAATATGGCTCAAGTTTTTGATATTTGAAAGGAATTAGGAATGCCCGTGTTATTAGTTGTGTGACTTGCAGTTTGGGTGTTCATTTTGATAGTTAAAGAATAGAAATCCATTCCTTGTACGTTGAATGCATCAAAAGTTTAAATCACTTTGCAATTTCAGTAATAATTTGGGCATGATGGTTCGGATTGTGGTTTATAAGTGGAGTACATTTTTGGATGGAGTAGAGGTCATAAGTAGTGTGGTAAAATGTCTAGGGAGGTCTTGAGTTGGAATGGAGTGGAGAGGTGTGCTCAGCAGGATTATTTTGGCAAACAAAGCAAAAGCGTACCGGTACCGCGTACCAGTACGGTTTGGCCTCTGGAGCATAGCGTACCAGTACGGTTCTGCCTCTGGAGTTCGGAGTACCGGTACCGTGTACCGGTACGGTCTGCTGAACCGAAAAAAAAAATTTAGGGCTTTAAGTTAATTTCTTCGGGGAACCCTTCATTTCCCACCTCTAATTATAGCCCTAAACCACCCTCTCTCACTCGAAAACCTCCCAAGCCTCCAAATCCCCTCATATCTTTTTCAAATCCAAATTCATCCTTTCCTTAAGCTTTGATTTTGTGCAATCCACGCCTCTGGAATCCTAAGTGCCGAATTTCCATAAGCTTCATTCACCCCTATTTTTCTCCAATCTCTTCAAGGAACTCTGCATGGCTCGTCATTTGCATGTTGTTCTTGAGGCCATAGACCCGATTGAGGGTCTTTTCTTGATCCTATTTGCATTTCTCTCGATGGGGGCACTGTTGCATTGCATGGCCCGAACCAAACGATCCAGACCCAGTTCCTCTCCACCCGAGGATCCCACTCGCCGCAAGAGAAGCGGTGAAGGGTCAAGCGAGGACCCAAATGTGCAAAGGAAGAAGGCCAGGAACGAGGCACGACTCCAGTGGATTCAAGGGAGGAGTGTGACTTGTGAGCGGCACCTTGATCACCTCTCACTGACCCCAATGCATGAGGTTGTGAAGATCATTGAGAGACATGGCATGAGATTTTGGTTTAAGCCCGTTGATGGGTATAATTTGTCAATGTGTAGAGAATTCTACCAAACGCTTAGGGTGGCTGTGGTGGACAGTGTGGAAGTTTTGAGAGCGAATGTGCGGGGTAAAAGGTTCGAGGTGACCCCCGATGTCATTGCCACTGTTCTTGGAGAATACGAGAGACCACCACCCTTCTTGCCTGTCTATCCTCACAATGTCACTAGAGCCAAGACTAGAGACAAGTTCGTGGTCTAATGTATGAGGATCCCACTCAATTCAAGGGACGTTTTCAAAGTGGAGGGTTAAAGCACGTGTACAGGCTTCTGAATAAACTTCTCCATTACAATCTACTCCCAAGGGCTTCGGAAAAGAAGCCGAATATGGAGAAGTTAGCCCTGTTAGATGCCGTCGTGTCAGGTAAAACGATCGACTTTGCACTCTTCATGTGGGAAGTAATGAAAGATTTTGCTGAAACAACGAAGTCGATGACTAATTTGCCATACGGGAATTTGGTAACTCAGATGTGCACGCACTTCAAAGTAAAGGGCTATGTGTTTGAGAAGCTCACTCCTCCAGAGATCGGGGCTATTGGCAAGGCCAGTAGTAAGAAGAGAAAAGCAATGAGTAAGGGAGAGCGAGCTAAGACACTGGGTTCTGATGCTGAGGCTCCCGAACCATCCTCATCCACTGGGCCATCCACAGCTGCATCAGCATGCTCAATCCCCCAGCGTCTGGATGCACTCGAAGCATCAATGCAGGGGATGACGGCCATGCTAAGAGAGATGTTCATGCATACCTTCCCAGGGAGGCCCATCCCAGAAGGACCCACTCCACAAGCTACTGTCCATTCTGCACCTGCCCCCTCTGCCTCCACAGAAGTTGAGGCTGATGATGGGGATGATGGAGAGGATGATGACGATGAAGATACTGAGGAGTCTGGGGAAGATGAAGGGTCTAAGGAAGATGAGGCTGATGATGGGGGTGATGGAGAGGGTGATGAGTAGGAGGCTGTTGTAGTTGCTGCCTTTCCTTTGGTGTTGGATTATATGTAGTTAGGATGGGGTTGTAGGCCGTTTTGGTTTCATTTTGATGTCCTACTCTATGTACTCCAACTTTATAACACATTACCACAGTTCCTGATTCAATCTTGTCTATGTTATTTTGTTAATTGCATTATGATTTTTGTTTTTTTTGATTGAGTGAATTGTTTGTTTAAATGGATTTTTGTAAGTTATGCTCGTTACCTTGTTTGGAAAATAAATTTTTGCTAAGGGACTAGCAAAACCCAAGCTCGGGGGTGTGATTAGCACAAAACTTTGCATATTTTAGGTGCTAATCATCCTATTTTCAATTGCTTTTGGGGGTTAAATGATTGGAGTTGTATTATTAGAGTTCTTAACGAAGATTTTTGGTGTTTACAGAAAAAAGGTGCTAAATGAGGCTTCTTAAAGCCTTCCCAAATGAGTTGAGGTGAATGAGGATGAAAGAGTGGCTAAAGAATGGCTCAGGAGTGAAGAAATTAGAAAAATCAAACAAAGTAGCAGAAGCGTACCAGTACGGTTTGGCCACTGGAACATAGCGTACCGGTACGCAGTACCGGTACTGTACTGCCTCTGGAGTTCAGGGTACCGGTACTGAGTACCGGTACGGTCTGCTATCCCTACCCCAAATCTCTGCAACTCAGGTCCGCCGTTTTTGAGGGACCCACCAATCACTCTCCCACTTGTCTCTGACTCCTCCATCACATTGTGCTCCTTCCATTTGACTTTTGGAAGCTTGAATGATAAATGAGGAGAGAGAAGAAGAATGGAGCTGGGTGTGCAGGCTAGCTCTGCACCACCCTGTCCAGCCCATCCCTCTTGACAACCTATGGATTGAGATCACATCACTCAACTAGGAGAGGACATTGTGGACGTTTTGGGGAGAAAGAGGACTCCATTCATTGGGGATTCAGCATGGGATACACTACACATATATAGAGAGAGAGAGTCTGGGTAGAAGATGATGAATAGTATTCTAGAGAGATAAAATTGAGATTTTTACATTTTCTTCAATATATTGTCTTGTAATCTCCTGTAAGAATTTTTAGAGCCTCATTTAATGTCATTAATGCTAGTTCCTACAAGTTCATCGCAAGTTTAATTCTCTTTTAAGGCTTTCACCATCAATGCATCAAAGTTCTTATTTTTCTTACTTTTAAAATGGGTATTCATTGCTTTCATTTATAGCTTATGTTTGCATGCATTGAGAAATGCCTTCTTATGCACATTCATCTTCCTCTTCACGGTGCACAAGTCTTTCAAAATTTTTGCACATGAAGGTATTTGCTTGATGTCATCAGGGAGCGGAATGTATATCTTCACCTGCTTAAACATTTGAATAATATCCGAATAGTTAGCAAGTTTAGCCGGTGGCTTCAAACGTTGGGGAAAAGGGGTCGGAATAGGACAATCATGCAAATTCAAATCAACAATTTTTTTCTTTTCAAGTGTATCACCCTCCTCGAAGTTGCCATTAGTATCTTTTTCATTTACTAATGTGGCTTTAGGTGAGGCTTTTGGAAAAATTATTTTTCAATTTGTTTGCCACTCCTAAGGGTGGTGACTGCCTTGAGTTGCTCACAACTCTCCTTGGTGGACTTGGACGACTCAATCACATGTTGACCCCTTGGGTTTTCTTGGGGTTGAGCGAAAAATTTCCCTTTCTCTTGTTGGAGTAGTGAGTTGGAGAAGCAGTAAATAAGATATTACAGTGAAATCAACTACTAAGGTTTAGTATGTTGCCGCCTTAAAAGATGCCAAAGAAGCTGTTTGGATTAAGAAGTTCAATAATGAACTTATATACTACTGTATAGTGACAACAATGGGGCAATAGCTCAAGCCAAGGAACCAAAGTCTCATAAAAAATCCAAACAATTATAGTGGCATTCAACATGATCTGAGAGATCATTGGAATAGGTGATGTGTGTATTTAAAGGATTGCATCAATAGATAATATAGTGGACCCACTTATGAAAGCACTAAGATAACAACAACTAGATTGACATCTTGAGAAGATGAGTATTAGATACATGGTCGATTGGTATTAGTGCAAGTGGGAGATTGTTACTAGTATGCTCTAAGAACAATCATATAGATGATGTTTTAGGGTTGTACTAGCAACATTCATTACTTAATTAAATAAAAGGGCAAGTTTATTTATCATGTTTCTACTTTATTTCATTTTAATATACATGATATAGTCCATAGAGTATAAGTTAAGAAGATAGTTTTTCAAGATGTTGAGAAGAGGAGACCTATACTTCTTAGTACTTAACTCTTAAATGTTCCTAGTCATAGGATTATTATGTGGGCACTACGTAATCCAGATAGACTAGCACACACTATGTTTACTCGTATTTGATATAAGGTGACTCATCCAAGTCACTAGTGTAGGGACACTGAAGCAGGTGTGTGGGTGCTTGTTAGAGAACAAGTACACTGAACGTGACCGTTAACTAACGTAAGATTTTTCATATGGATTTTTACATACCTGTCAATGTTAAATCCTAAAGTTATAGTTATACAACTGATCCTTAGACTTGAGACACCATGGTTGTCTTGTGCATGGACTTCTATGCTTTAACTATACAACATATTCATATACTAACCATGTAACTTAGATATGTATTGTTGGACATAGTTAGACATGCATGGAGATTTATGAGTGTATAACATAGAATCTATCATCCTTAGTAATTAAAGGGAGAATGTCCTATGTGATCTTCTGGGATATGACTCAAAGAGTCCTTGAACAAGGCAGGATGACAATTAGAAAAGAGTTTCTAATTGATCATTAAGAGTCATAGTCCTAAGATTGAACACATAAGATTGAATTAGGGGTTTGACAGTAATTCCATACCCTAGTAAATCAATTGGGCATTGTATGATAGAATGATTGAATTACATAGCAACTATAGACTGAATGGGTTCTTTACATACTTTGTGCTATCCGGAGGTTGATCATGATATGATGCTAGGTGTCACTCATGATTAGTAGAAGCCTGAAGAATGAAATTAATATAAATATATTAATTGTTCTTCATAAAGGGAGAATTATAAGAGTTCTAATTCAAGCTAAATTAGAAAGAGTTCTAATTTGAGATGCTACTTGTAGTTAGTATCGAATGCCTACAACTGGGTATGCTTGAACCTATAGGGTCACACACAATAGAATTGATTGAAAACTAAAGGATAAAAGAGAGACAACCAATTAAGAGTTAATTGGGGTGAAAACCTAATGAAGATTTAATTAGGGACTTTATTACAATTAATGTTAATAAAGGGGTTATATGTAATTATGAGATAATTGCAACTTGACCCAAATTAGGATTAGAGCCTTTAAAGCTCTATAAATACCTTTATGTAGGATGTGGATATAAAATATAACAACTCTCTTGCTAGCACAAGAAGAACCACCCCTCATTCTCTCTCTCTACTAGTTTTATCAATGGCTTAAGTAGATCCTTCAAGTTTGTCAATTCGTGTGGATACCGATAGAGGCCAAACGTTTGTGAGGCTTGGGGTAAAGATCAAATTCAGATTTGATGATTTAAAGTTTTTGAGATGCTTGGAGATTGCTAAAGGCACGCTTCAAGAGGTAACCCTTAATCTTCTCTATAGATCTAAGGTTTCTCGGTTTGTATTAAACATGAATAGATCTTGGTATGAGGAATCAAATTATTTTTTTTTAAATTTCGCTACATTTATTATATGATTCCTTTCAGGGAGGACCCTATGGCATTGGTCAATTTAGTGATTTGAGTCCGAATATCATTAAAAGCGGTGGTGGTTTAGTTGTTGACTGTTGTTTGGCCTTGAATGAATTGGTGCATGACATCCTCCAAATTTCTCTTGAGAGGAGGTTGGTAGGTGGGTGGGTTAGATGGTCCTTGTTGACCAAACCCTTGTTGAGGTGGGTTTTGGGAAAACCCTTGTTGATGGGACCGTGGGAAATGGGAGCTAGACGAGGGACCATGACCATAGTAGGATTGGTTTTGCTTGGGTGGAATGGGAGGCGACAATGAGCTAGACCCATGAGGAGAGGGTTGTCATTCTTCCAACTAAAGTTCAGGTGAATGCTCCAACCCGGATTATATGTATTGGAGTGTGGAGATAATGATTGCCTACTTTGGTTGAAAGCATTCACTTGCTCATGATAAACTTCTTTGAGTGCCGAAATGTTTGGGCACTCCGAGATAGAATACTCAACACTTTCACATATAGAGCAACACCCCTCAGCCTTAGTAATGTTAGACACCTCATGCCTTCTATTCACCTCTAGATTCTGCACCTTGCGAGACAATGTTATGATTTTGGCAAGTAAGACTTCTTGGTCACGCAAATTATACATCCCTCCCCCACTTGGTTGACTACCCGGAGAGGACCTTGGCACATCGGCGAGATCTGTGATATCCCATGATTGAGCATTTTCTGCCAATGTGTTGAAGTACTCAAGGGCATCTTCGGGATCCTTATTTAGAAACTCTCTGTTGCACATCATATCTATGAATTGTCGATGACCCGTTGTAATTCTTTCATAGAAGAAACTCACCAATTGCCATGGTTCGAATCCATGATGTGGAATGGATTGTGGCAAGTCCTTGTGTCAATCCCAACATTGATTAAACTACTCATTGAATTTTTTTGAAAAATTTTGAATTTATTTCTTAAAAGCAGTGGTCTTGGGCACCAAATTTTTTTTTAAAAAAATTCAGAAATCATTTGTGCCAAAGAACTTATCGATCGGGGTTTCAATGAGTTCAACCAAGTTTTGGCTTTGTCTTTGAGGGAGAAGGGAAATAATTTCATGCGTGCGATGTCTTCCATAGCATGATTTATGATGAATGTTCCAACAATTTTTTCACATTCCTTAATGTGCAAATAAGGATTTTCTCGTTCAATTCCATAGAATTGAGGAAGTAGTTGTAACATTACCAGTTTAAGAAGGAAGCCATGGATTTGGACCGGTGGAAGTATCACGAGGGGGTGGTGCTTCGGGTTGGCTGGAGATAATCCCTTATTGACTTCGTCGGAAGATCAATTGGGATATTATTTCCCTCATTTCTTGGAGGGGGGGATTTGCATTCGGGGGTTTTGCATTCCCCCGCCCCTTGGAATATTAGCACCATCATCCCCGAAATTGTCTCCGGCATCCTCGGGTGGGTCTTGGTCTAGATTCATGTTTGGTCCTAAGGCACGTCTCAATAGTCTATTTTGATCGTCCCGTCCCAACATACAAAAACACTATCTACAATTGAAAGAAAATGTTTACACAAATATGTACAAAGGAACAACGTACCTTGGCCAGTGATAAGAATCACGGGACTTACCTCTGTTGTCTGAAATAACCTTCTAATTTGACGCCTAGCCTTCCCTGGCAAGGGCACAAAAAATGCTTGATTGTGATTCACCCTAATCTCAAAACATGGTCCCGGTTGTGTGTATATGGCTTATACGAATAGGTGAGTGTCATTCTCCCTTGGGTTCGATACTAGAAATGGGGAAAATTGTGGGTGTGAGTGAAAACGTGTGTGAGCAAAAGTGCTCCCCAAGTGAAGAGAGACTTGCAATGTCATGTTTTACTTGGAATGGGTATTCCAAGGTCGTCTCCTCAGAGAAGAAATGTCAAATTAATGTGAAGGGTGATTTGTAAAGAAATGAAAATGAGAAAATCTTTTGAATTGTGTTTTGGTGAGTGGTGTTTTGATAAAAATGCAAGAAAGCAAGGTTGGCTAATCCAAAGCGGTTATTCCAATGGGAATGCCAAATCAACTCAATTCATTCAACCAATAGTGTCTCGGTGTTTGATTGATTCGTCGGAAGTGAGGGGCTAATGTGGAGGTGTAGGCACAAGCATACCCCGTGACAAGTCTACAGTGTATCAAAATCTCACAACCACGTCCGCACTCAACCTAGTCAAACCAAACACTTTACACTACGAGGAAGAATGGAAGAGAGTTGATTTCACATACCTAAGAGGAAATTCCCCTTCGATTAGCCAACTAAAAGTCTAGCTACTCATAGTCAAAACAAGAACAAGCATAATGTAATGAGACATGGTAGTGAAATAAATCATAAGACTTGTATTGATGCAATAAAAAGTTTAGACTACAAGAACAATTTCATTCATACCCAAAATACCAAGATTGAAGAACAAATACCCAAATGAAGAAATGTAAATGCTAGAACACTTAACAAAGCTTGATTACATATAAAATAAAAGAGTTTAGAGTAAAATAGGAAAATATTACAAGTAATTGAAAGCTTACTACAATGAAAATGGTGAAGGAAAATAAAAAACCCAACTTTCTCTCTCTACAACTTTATCTTCTTCCTAGGACTTTCTCTCTCTAAAAGCTTGTGTAAAAATTGAATAATCTGAAGAGCTTTGTCAAAATTCACCCATACCCCACCTATGGTCTGTGAGAACTGACTTCCAATGTGTGGGAAGGGATTAGACACTTTAACAAGTAAGGACAGCCAAACACACCTCCCATGCCTTCACCAACTACCCTTCTTCTCTTTGATACTTCTCCTATGCTTTCTCTTCCAAAACCAGACTTTAGGTGTAAGAGATCATCATGGTGTGTCAAAGATGTCAGGGCATGAGTGGGATGACAAGAGGTGGGTCCCCGAAGTAGGTGGAGTCATGTTTGCAGGCTTCTGGAATTTTTGGGCAAAACCTACTGGTAGAAAGATAAAAAACCTACCTTTAGGTTTTTTCCAATAAGCAAAATCTACCAATAGGTTTTGGCAAAGGCTACGGTAGAAGAATTTCAGTGCACTTTTCCTACTGGTAGGTTTTGGAACTTATGCCCGTAGTTTTTTGCTGATTTCTACTTGTAGGTTATAATGAACTTCTACCGGTAGGTTTTCTCCTGTTTTGGCATTTTCTTTGTCTCTTGATGTCTCGAGTAATCTGTTAAGTCTTCCCTTCTTCTCCAATGCCTTTACGCACTTGATGGGAGGCTTAATACACGACCTTACCCGCTCTTTACCTACAATCACATGAATTTCCATTAAAAGTGAGTTTAAATGCATTTTCCCCCATTTTCACCTCAAAAGCAAGTATAAATGGGTGCAAAGAGATACATGACATGCTTTTGACTTAATGCATAAACCGGAACTCCATCTTCATTGAATCATCAACCTGCCAATCAAATAGTTGAGGTAAACCTTTTGAATGGTTCTCCTTCAGGTTTACTAAAGATGTTTGGTGGATGCACGATAAATAGACCTTCCAGCTAACCTAAATAGTTGCTATGTTACGGTTCTGTTAATACATCAAACCTACCTGTTAACTGTTCAGTAAAATGAAGGTTAATTGTTGTAAGGTAGCATTTCAAAAGTCAAACATGAATCTGCATGTTGGATCCCCAAACTAAAGAGTATCCTTTAATATTTATTGTTATTCTAAGTTTAGTTCATTGTTTATTTGTTAAATCTAAGTTTACACCACAAACTATTCCATTGCACACAACTTGCATGACAATCTTACCTTTTCTATTTTGAATACCAATAGTTAGCTCCCTGTAGGTTTGACCTCTGACTTAAACCGGGAAATATTAAAATTTGACCCCTTATTGTTGGGTGTATGATTTAAATAAGGTCAAGATTTTTGGAGCCATTGCTGGGAGTTATGGTGATTCGAAAAAGAACAGGGAAGTTGTTATAATATGTATTCTATGTTCATATACTGTTTGTTTTCTTTTCATTGTTTATGTTTGTTAAATTGTTAGTAGGGTCTGTAAATCTGTCTGGTTCTTCATCCTCATCATCATCATTCACGAGCATCTTCAAACTCCTTTGAGTTAAGCACGACTAATAATAATCTAAGAGAGCAAGAAGTTGGTCAAAATGCTAAACCTTTGAGAGAATATTTGTATCCTACACACAAAAGTGTCCCCTCATGTTTTGTTTTCCTCACAAATGCTCCAAATTTTAATGTTAAGGCAGGGACAATACAACTTTTGCCTCAGTTTCATTGTATTGAATCTGAAAATCCTTACTTGCATATGAAAGAATTTGAAGAAATATGTGGTGCATTACAAGACAATTTTGAAATGGTCCAGTTGAAACTTTTTCATTTTTCTTTAAAAGATAAAGTTAAACAATGGCTAAATTCTTTAAAAGCTCAATCCATTCCAAGTTGGCAAGTTTTGCAAAATGAATTTTTCAAGAAATTTTTTCCTATGCATCTCACAAATGCATTGAAACGTCAAATCATGAATTTTTTTGTGAAAGATGGAGAAAATTTTTATTAATGTTGGGAAAGATTTAAGGATCTTCTCCAGACTTGCCCACATCATGCATTTGAACGTTGGACTTTAGTTGGATTCTTTTATGATGCCTTTCCTTTTGGAATGCATCATTTTGTTGAAATGATGGACCGGAGAGAATTCATGGGTAAAAATCACGATGAGGCATTCGAGTTTTTTGATACCATTTCTGAGAGTTCTCAGATGTGGACTTTGCCTCACCAAACGTAGTTGAAAGTAAGCCATCCCCATCGGGAGGTAAATATGGGTTAAAGGAAGATGATGACCTAAGGGCTAGAATGACTACCTTGTCTCGAATGTTAGAGGCTTTAAAGATCAAAAAAGTCAAAGAAGTTTCGATTGTGTCACCTACCGATCAGTTATGTGGAATTTGTGCCATGTTAGGACATCCCACGGGGGAATGTCCTACTATTCCAACCTTTAAGGAAGTTTTGATGGACCTTTGTATAGTAAGGAGAAGGATCAATGTACAGAAAAGAGCATTTTTGATTGAACAAGCTAGTGCTATTATATAGCACAAGGCCCCTTTAAAGTATAAAGATCCTAGGAGTCCTACAGTTTCATGCATAATCGGGAACTTCAGGATTGAGAAAGCCTTGCTTGATCTTGGAGCCAGTGTTAATTTGCTTCCATATTCAGTCTATGGGCAATTTGGATTGGGTGAATTAAAGCCCACAAATGTCACATTACAACTGGCTGACCGTTCTGTGAAAATTCCGCGCGGAGTTGTTGAAGATGTACTTGTTCAAGTCGATAAGTTTTATTTTTTAGTGGATTTTATTTTCTTAGATACACAGCTAGTCTTGTAAGTCTCTGCACAAATTTATGTCATCCTAGGGCGACCATTCCTAGCTACATCAAATGCATTGATTAATTATAAGACTGGAATTATGAAACTTTCATTTGGAAATATGACTTTGGAATTGAATGTGTTTGATATTACTAAGCAACCCAGAGAGGAAGAAAAATTGCATGAAGTAAATTGCATTGAGTAATTAACTCAAAATTTGTTTGAAAAAGCTTGTACAAAGAAAAAGTCACATGCATTATTAGTGTAAACCCCCACAGTCTTATCGTGATATAGTAACATAAATATGTTTTAAAATGCTAATATATGTAATGATGTATGCATAAACTATGTAGATTGTAAGATTAGAAATGAAAATGTTAGTTGAGGTAATAGGGTATATTGTAGAAGTTTGGAAGCATTCCGGAGTGAAAGCACACTTTAGAGAGAATTTGGGTAAAAAGATTGTGGATACTGCCTGAGTAATTTGACCATAACTTTTTATCCTGATGTCCATTTGATTTGAAATTTGGACAGTAGATAGTAGACATATAAGGCCACAAAATAGTATTTCACGAAAATTTTCCAAATCCATCTCTAAATAGGTCAAAACTATACTGGAAGTTCCTACAGAAACTGGGATGACGTTCGAACGTTAATCGACGTTCGAACGATAGTGAGTCCCAGTACTTTGGTCTAATGGAAATGCAGAAGTACTGGGAGCAAGTGACGTTCGAACACAAATTGACGTTCGAACGTAAAGTAACAATTTGCACTAATGACGTTCGAACGCCAGATGACGTTCGAACGTGAGCAACGAATCAGAACATCAGATTTACGTCGGTTGAGATATTTTCTTCCTCTATAAATACATAGTGCCACCTCCTTTAGCCTCCATGCACCATTTACAACCCTAGAAAAGCTTGAGAAACAAGAAAGAAAAGGAGAAACACAAGATCAAAGAGGATTTGCACTTTGAAGTGGATCAAAATCTCAAGGTCTTCAAGAACTCTAAGGAAAAAGAAAGTAGGGGTTTTCTTCCACTCTTATTCATTGATGCTAGGCTTATATATACATATGTTTTGACTCTTAGTCATATATATTTGTTATGGAATCCTTGTTTCTTGATTGTTCTTGCAAATCTTACCATGTTTGATGGAAGTTATGGCTTGATGATCATAAAACCTTTGTTCTTGACATCCAAACTCTAGTTTTTCAAGAAGTATGGATTTTTCTTATTGATATTTATTTGTTCTTGACTTCAAAACCTTATATTCATTTGTTCTTTATTTCAAGACTTAATATCCATTTGTTCTTGAGTTCAAAACCTTATATTCATGTGTTCTTGATATCAAAACTTGATATTCATTGGTTCTTGATATTCAAACTTGATATTCAATTGTTCTTGATATCAAAACTCTATCATTTGTTTTTGAAACCAAAAACTTTAGTGTTTTGATTGGAACAATAAAATTATATCTTGTGATGATCTCTTGCTCATTTTTTCTTGAGATGCTATATTGAGAAATACCCATGAAGTTTGGGGGTTTTTTGAATTACTTGTGATATGAGAAAATGTTTGGTATTGCATCTCTTGTATGGTTTGTTGTGATGGACTTGAATTGCCTTCGAGAGCTGCCGTAGAGTGTTAGAGGTTAGTCTATCCCAGTGGGGGTGAGATGGTTGCCTAACACTTGTAGTGGTTTGTTGTTTGTGAGAGCAACCACTATTGTTCACGTAAGTTCGAGGCTGAGGGATGCTATATCTTTCCTAGGAAGGATTCGTCAATGCCGTGGGAGACGGTATACGCCCTTCCTAAAGTGATTTGTGTGGCTATGATGGGTGAACGAGGTAGAAACGTTGTGTAGATTCATGGGAAGCAACCAACATACATGAGTGATACCAACATACATGAGTGATACGACATACATGAGTGATACGACATACATGAGAATATGGATTGATGCTATTAAATGATTAATTGATTTCTTCAACTCTGACATGTTTATTCCTTTCATTTACTTATTGCTATTGCGTTGAGATCGAATAAATGGTCACTGTTTATTTCAAGTTATATATGATATTTTGAAAAGTGAGACCGAACTGCTTTACATGTTTTCCAAACCTTGTTTGAGTTTGGGAGAACGTTGCTACAGAGCTTAGTGCTCACCCCCTACAAACAATATATTTTTCAGATTATGGTTTAGAGGAAGAGCTCGGAGTTGATGAGCAGATAGCTTGGGAAGCACAATTGGATGTAAGCGTGGATCCCGAGGGGGATATCTAGAATTGTTATCTTTATGTCCTAGACTAGGAGAGATATTATAATACAATGGATGAATGTTATTTTGTTTATTCCGCTGCAAGATTAAGTCTGATTTTGAGATGTAAATGTCATAGTTTGGCATATTCTTTTGGATGATGTTGTAGATAGTATGTATAATGAATGAAATTTTCTTTATCTATGGATTTTATTAGTTGCTCTCATGATGTAAATAGTTTTAAATAGTAATGCCGTCCAAGGCGGATTTTGGGGTGTTACAGGTTTGGTATCAGAGCATAGGCTTTAGGTCTTACATGGGAGCTATAGGTTAGGAATTACCTCTAGAGAGGTAGGACTAGGTCGAATGAATTGTCGATCTAAATCTTATACAAGTCTTATGCTTTAGGTTAAGGTGATAGTTAGGGTGTCTTGTACATTAAGAAAACAAAATTGTGAATTGATGTACAGGATGGACGGAGGACGTGGACGTGGACGTGGGCGTGGTCGTGGAGGTCAAGCAAACCCACCACCACCACCACCTCCAGATGCCATGAATGGCATTTATCAATGCCTAAGGGAGCTAACCACTCTGGTACAACACCAGAATGGAAACAACCACCACAACGGGGGGTTTCAACCCTTAGCTCATGTACCGGGCAACGGGGACGACAATAGGAGGATGATAGTTCTTAGCGAATTCTTGAGGCAACGCCCACCTACTTTCCAAGGAAGTTCTCACCCTTTGGAGGCGGATAAGTGGATTCGCCGAGTGAAGAAAATGTTTGATAGCATGGGAGTTGCCGAGGAGCTACGGGTCGGCCTCGCTACATATCTACTGGAAGGAGAGGCAGATCATTGGTGGGACTTGGTGAAAAGAAGGAGGAACACCGATGCTTTTTCTTGGGAGGATTTTGATTGTATCTTCCAAGACAAGTATTTTCCTGAATCTGTCAGGGATAAAACGAGTGCAGATTTCCTGGCTCTACGACAGGGTAGCATGACGGTGGCGGAGTATGAGAGAAGGTTTGACGAGCTATCTCGCTACGCCACAGAGTTCATTTCTACTGAGGCCAGGAGAGCGAAACGGTTTGAGCAGGGCTTGAGGCCTGCCATCAGAGAGAAGCTTATGGCTCACAAAATCCGGGACTATGGGGATCTTGTCGACAGAGCTACACTGGTGGAGAGAGACATCGAGGACAACCAAAGACGACAGAACTTCGCGAAGGGAGGACCGATTAGGACTGGTGCTAGCGGCAGTGGATTCACACAAAGGGCAGCTCCATACCGTCGACCGGATCAAGTTGCGGGACAAAGGGATCAAGCCGTTCGAGGAGCTGGGGTTACTCAGAATAGAGCAAGCACTGACACGCGTTAATGCTTCTTATGTGGAGGGTCTGGGCACTTCAGAAATAATTGTCCATCATTTCCACCAAAGACCAATCAAGCGGCAGGACAAGTGAATGCAAATAGGCCACCACTACAGAAGCCATTACAGCAGAGACCGTTAGCAGCTGTAGCCCCAGGCGGTACCAATCAAGGAAGAGTTTTCGCTTTGACCCAACCGGAGGAGGACGTTTCCAACGCAGTTGTGGAAGGTATTGTTCTTCTCTATAATTCTTGGGCACGTATTTTATTTGATCCCGGTGCTACTCATTCCTTCTTACGCACTACATATGCCATTGAATTGGGATTAGAACTTGAGAAGCTAGAACATACTTTGCGTATTGATATGCCTACGGGAGAACGGTTGGATACTAGAAGGGTGTGTAGAGGTTGTGTGCTTCGCATTGGGGAGCAAGAATTGATTGTAGACTTGGTTGCATTAGACATGAAGGGGTATGACGTAATATTTGGGATGAATTTGTTGTCCACTTTCCGTGCAGTAATGGACTGTTTTCGAAAGCGGATTTCATTTCAATTACCGGGAGGGGTAGTTTTCAGCTTTATTAATGATCGAAATTCTTCCCATCCATTTCCTACTACGGGTAGTAGATTCTTGAAAGCTAAGGCGGGGAGCCATTTGAGTTTCTTAGCTAGCTTGATGGGAAATGATCGGGATAGATCCCAATCGGGTGTGGTATTAATTGTGTCGGACTTTCTGGATGTTTTCCCAGATGAACTACCCAGATTACGTCCAAAGAGAGAGATTGAGTTTAGGATTGATCTCTATTCGGGTACCGAACCCATATCCATTGCTCCCTATCGAATGGCACCTTTGGAGTTGAAGGAACTAAGGAAGCAGTTGGACCATCTCTTGACTATTGGGTTTATCCATTTAAGCACTTCACCTTGGGGAGCCCCGGTCCTCTTTGTGAAGAAGCATGACGAAACACTTCGGTTATGCACGGATTACCGAAGGTTGAATCGGGTAACAGTGAAGAATAAATATCCTTTGCCACGAATTGATGATTTATTCGATCAGCTGAGGGGTTCTAAGTATTACTCCAAGATTGATCTTCGCACAGGGTACCATCAACTGCGGATCAAGGAGGAAGATATTCCTAAGACAGCTTTTCGTACCCGGTATGGTTATTTCGAATATACGGTAATGCCGTTCGGACTGACTAATGCTCCTGCTGCCTTCATGGATTTGATGCACAGAGTATTCCGGCCGTATCTAGATCAGTTTGTCATTGTGTTTATTGATGACATCTTGATTTATTCACGGACACAAGGGGAACATAAACGCCATCTCTCGATTGTGCTACAGACATTGAGAGAGCATAAGTTGTATGCTAAGATGAGTAAATGCGAGTTCTGGATGAAGGAAGTGAAATTCCTTAGCCATGTTGTGTTCGAACAGGGTGTAGCTGTTGACCCTGCAAAGATTGAAGCCGTGATGAAATGGGAACCACCGAGGAATGTTACCGAAATACGTAGTTTCTTGGGATTAGCAGGCTACTACCGGAGGTTTGTGGAAGGATTCTCAAAGCTCGCAATGCCGATGACTCGTCTTACGAAGAAGGGGGAAAGGTTCTTATGGACTCAAGATTGCGAACTAGCCTTTCGCACATTGAAGGAGAAGTTGACAACAACTCCTGTCCTCATTATTCCTAACAGTGGGGAAGGATACGATGTTTACACAGATGCTTCGTTACGAGGCTTGGGATGTGTGTTAATGCAGGAAGGTAAGGTAGTTGCTTATGGTTCGAGGCAACTAAAGATTCACGAGCAAAACTATCCCACTCATGACTTGGAGCTTGCCGCAGTGGTTTTCGCTCTTAAGTTGTGCAGTGTTACCTGTATGGAGAAAAGTTTCAAGTGTTTTCTGATCACAAGAGCCTCAAGTATATATTCACACAGAAAGACTTGAATCTTCGGCAAAGAAGGTGGATTGAGTATTTAGAAGATTACGATTTCACACTCAACTACCATCCGGGGAAGGCTAATGTAGTAGCAGATGCACTTAGTAGAAAGTCTCGGGGTGAACTCAATGTTCTTGCTGTTAATAGGTGGAAGATGATTGATGCTTTGGAGGAATTTGATCTATTGGTGGATAGACAGGGGGATCGACCATGCTTATTTAATCTTGTAGCTCAACCAATTCTCCGACAAAGGATTGTGGAGTTACAACGATTAGACACAGAGTTGGAAGCTATCCGGGGTAAATTGGAGAGGAATGAGATTGTTGAGAACTGGTCCATACATGATGATTGGTTACAGTTTCGTGGACGACTATGTGTACCAAACAATGACCAAGTAAGGGAAGAAGTGTTGGGTGAATGCCATCGTTCAAAATTCTCCATACATCCGGGTAGTACTAAGATGTATAGAGATATGAAGCGTCAATACTGGTGGAAAGGAATGAAACAAGATGTGGCCAAATACGTTGCAAAGTGCGCAGTGTGTCAGCAAGTAAAGGTGGAGCATCAAAAACCCGGAGGATTGCTACAGTCCTTGCCTATTCCAGAGTGGAAATGGGAGCACATCACCATGGATTTCGTGTCTGGTTTTCCACGGACTTCACGAGGGCATAATGCCGTATGGGTCATTGTAGATAGACTCACCAAGTCCGCCCATTTCTTGAGTATGAAGACCACTGACACTCTAGAGACTTTGAGCAAGCTTTATATCCGGGAGATTGTTAGATTGCATGGAGTTCCACTCTCAATTGTGTCGGATCGTGATTCTCGTTTTGTGGCGCAATTTTGGCAAAGTCTACAACGAGCTATGGGGACAGAGTTGCACCTTAGCACTGCCTTTCATCCTCAAACGGATGGCCAATCCGAGAGGGTGATACAAATTTTGGAAGACATGCTACGAGCTTGTGTGTTGGACTTCAAGGGAAGTTGGAGTGACCATTTGCCGTTGGTGGAATTTGCGTATAATAACAGCTATCAAGCA
This sequence comes from Ilex aquifolium, assembly GCA_951799425.1. Taxonomy (NCBI): domain Eukaryota; kingdom Viridiplantae; phylum Streptophyta; class Magnoliopsida; order Aquifoliales; family Aquifoliaceae; genus Ilex; species Ilex aquifolium. The sequence continues at coordinate 6,966,843 of OX637410.1, read as the reverse complement.
AGTATTGGAATGGCTCCTTATGAGGCACTGTATGGGAGACCATGTAGATCCCCGACTTGTTGGTTAGAAGCTGGAGAAAATAGTTTGTTTGGGCCAGAAATTGTTCTGGAGACTGCGGAGAAAATTCAACTCATCCGGGAGAGACTACGCACGGCTCAAAGTAGACAGAAAAGCTATGCGGATAGAAGAAGACGACCATTGAAATTCCAAGAGGGTGACTATGTGTTTCTCAAGGTGTCACCCAAGAAGGGGGTGTTTAGATTTGGCAAGAAGGGAAAATTAGCTCCAAGGTACATCGGACCCTTTGAAGTGATCAAAGCTGTGGGCAAAGTGGCGTATCGACTTCGGTTACCAGCCCAGTTGTCAGGGGTACACAACGTGTTCCATGTGTCAATGTTAAGAAAGTGTCAATCGGATACAACACATGTTGTGGATTTGGAGGACATTGAAGTTCAAGATGGAGCAACATATGAAGAACAACCGGTGGAGATTCTCGATACCAAGGAGAAGGTGCTTCGCAATAAAGTCATCCAACTGGTGAAAGTCTTGTGGCAACATCACGGGGTGGAGGAAGCTACTTGGGAACCAGAGCTAGAGATGCGAGAGAAGTACTCTCATCTGTTCTCTACTTAAGGTAAGTTTCGAGGACGAAACTTTCTTTAAGGGGGGTGGATTGTAAACCCCCACAGTCTTATCGTGATATAGTAACATAAATATGTTTTAAAATGCTAATATATGTAATGATGTATGCATAAACTATGTAGATTGTAAGATTAGAAATGAAAATGTTAGTTGAGGTAATAGGGTATATTGTAGAAGTTTGGAAGCATTCCGGAGTGAAACACTTTAGAGAGAATTTGGGTAAAAGGATTGTGGATACTGCCTGAGTAATTTGACCATAACTTTTTATCCTGATGTCCATTTGATCTGAACGTTGGACAGTAGATAGTAGACATATAAGGCTACAAAATAGTATTTCACGAAAATTTTCCAAATCCATCTCTAAATAGGTCAAAACTTTACTGGAAGTTCCTACAGAAACTGGGATGACGTTCGAACGTTAATCGACGTTCGAACGAAAGTGAGTCCCAGTACTTTGGTCTGATGGAAATGCAGAAGTACTGTGAGCAAGTGACGTTCGAACGCAAATTGACGTTCGAACGTAAAGTAACAATTTGCACTAATGACGTTCGAACGCCAGATGACGTTCGAACGTGAGCAACGAATCAGAACATCAGATTTACGTCGGTTGAGATATTTTCTTCCTCTATAAATACATAGTGCCGCCTCCTTTGGCCTCCATGCACCATTTACAACCCTAGAAAAGCTTGAGAAACAAGAAAGAAAAGGAGAAACACAAGATCAAAGAGGATTTGCACTTTGAAGTGGATCAAAATCTCAAGTTCTTCAAGAACTCTAAGGAAGAAGAAAGTAGGGGTTTTCTTCCACTCTTATTCATTGATGCTAGGCTTATATATACATATGTTTTGACTCTTAATCATATATATTTGTTATGGAATCCTTGTTTCTTGATTGTTCTTGCAAATCTTACCATGTTTGATGGAAGTTATGGCTTGATGATCATAAAACCTTTGTTCTTGACATCCAAACTCTAGTTTTTCAAGAAGTATGGATTTTTCTTATTGATATTTATTTGTTCTTGACTTCAAAACCTTATATTCATTTGTTCTTTATTTCAAGACTTAATATCCATTTGTTCTTGAGTTCAAAACCTTATATTCATGTGTTCTTGATATCAAAACTTGATATTCATTGGTTCTTGATATTCAAACTTGATATTCAATGGTTCTTGATATCAAAACTCTATATTCATTTGTTTTTGAAACCAAAAACTTTAGTGTTTTGATTGGAACAATAAAATTATATCTTGTGATGATCTCTTGCTCATTTTTTCTTGAGATGCTATATTGAGAAATACCTATGAAGTTCGGGGGTTTTTTGAATTACTTGTGATATGAGAAAATGTTTGTTATTGCATCTCTTGTATGGTTTGTTGTGATGGACTTGAATTGCCTTTGAGAGCTGTCGTAGAGTGTTAGAGGTTAGTCTATCCCAGTGGGGGTGAGATGGTTGCCTAACACTTGTAGTGGTTTGTTGTTTGTGAGAGCTAGGGCTGTTAATCGAGCTGAATTTGAGCCTTTGTCAAGCCTAATTTACACATAAACGAGCTGACTCGTTTAACAATTAACACATAAACGAGCCTTAAATAATGTTCAAGCTTGGCTTGATTAACAGCCCTAGTGAGAGCAACCACTATTGTTCACGTAAGTTTGAGGCTGAGGGATGATATATCTTTCCTGGGAAGGATTCGTCAATGCTGTGGGAGACGGTATACGCCCTTCCTAAAGTGATTTGTGTGGCTATGATGGGTGAACGAGGTAGAAACGTTGTGTAGATTCATGGGAAGCAACCAACATACATGAGTGATACCAACATACATGAGTGATATGACATACATGAGTGATACGACATACATGAGAATATGGATTGATGCTATTAAATGATTAATTGATTTCTTCAACTCTGACATGTTTATTCCTTTCATTTACTTATTGCTATTGCGTTGAGATCGAATAAATGGTCACTGTTTATTTCAAGTTATATATGATATTTTGAAAAGTGAGACCGAACTGCTTTACATGTTTTCCAAACCTTGTTTGAGTTTGGGAGAACGTTGCTACAGAGCTTAGTGCTCACCCCCTACAAACAATATATTTTTCAGATTATGGTTTAGAGGAAGAGCTCGGAGTTGATAAGCAGATAGCTTGGGAAGCACAATTGGATGTAAGCGTGGATCCCGAGGGGGATATCTAGAATTGTTATCTCTATGTCCTAGACTAGGAGAGGTATTGTAATACAATGGATGAATGTTATTTTGTTTATTCCGCTGCAAGATTAAGTCTGATTTTGAGATGTAAATGCCATAGTTTGGCATATTTTTTTGGATGATGTTGTAGATAGTATGTATAATGAATGAAATTTTCTTTATCTATGGATTTTATTAGTTGCTCTCATGATGTAAATGATTTTAAATAGTAATGCCGTCCAAGGCGGATTTTGGGGCGTTACAATTAGAGTTTGTAAATAATGATAAGTAAATTGTAGATATGTTTACTATCAGAACATAGGTTCCAAAATTTGAAGAGTTATTTCCCTATGGAACAAAGTCTGTAAAATCCAGTGTTGTTGCTCCTAAACCAGAGTTGAAACGTCTTCCTACTGACTTAAAATATGTCTTATTGGGAGAGGATGGACCTTATCTAGTGGTAATATCTTCAAAATTTTCAGAATTTCAAGAAAAGCAATTGATAAGAGTCATAAAAAATCATCAAAGTGCAATCGGTTGGACAGTAGCCGATTTAAAGAGAATAAGTCTTCTTCTCTGTATATACTTGGAAGAAGACTTTAACCATCCCGACAGCCGCAAAGAAGATTAAATCCACATTTAAAAGAAATATTCCGGACTGAAGTGCTTAAACTATTAGACGCTGATATTATATATCCAATATCTGATAGTAAATGGGTCAGCCCTACACAGGTAGTACGAAAAAAATCTGGTGTTATGGTAGTGAGAAACCAAGAAAATGAATTAATCCCTATGTGTAGAGTCACTGGTTGGCGTATGTGTATTGACTATCAAAAATTAAATTCTCTAACCAGAAAAGATCATTTTTCATTACCTTTCCTAAACCAAGTTTTGGAAAGAATAGTCGGACATACATATTATTATTTTTTTGATGGGTACTCCGACTATAACAAAATAGAAATAGCAATTGATGATTAAGAGAAAACTACTTTTACTTGTCCTTTTGTCACTTTTGCTTATAAAAGAATGTCATTTGGATTATGTAATGCTCTAGCCACTTTTCAGGGTTGTATGTTGAGCATTTTTAGCGATATGGTGAAGCGATTTTTGGAAGTTTTTATGGATGATTTTTTCTGTATATGGTGATTCATTTGAATTGTGTTTAGAAAATATTGAAAAATTCCTTATTCGATGTAAGAAAACAAATCTTCTTTTGAATTGGGAAAAGTGTCATTTCATGGTTACACAGGGTATTGTGCTAGGACATGTAGTGTCTGTAGAGGGAATTGAAGTTGACAAGTCAAAGATTTATTTAATAGCCAATCTCCCTCCACCTAAGACTGTAAAAGATGTTCGATCCTTTCTAGGTCATGTAGGATTTTATAGAAGATTCATTAAAGATTTTAGTTTGATATCCAGACCTATGATGCCCAAAAATCCTGGTGTCCGTAATTACCCTGTTGATCACCCATCAACTTGCAGAATACTCGTAGATACCGTGTAACTCGATACCACACCGTAATACCCCATCTACTGGGATCCATAACTTAACAAAATTCGGGCAGAGTCTCCTCTGTACGGGGAGCTCTACCCAAAACGCAACATGTGCAATCATACAACATTGACCACGCCAGGTCTATTTATCCATAATAATATAACAACAACCCAAACTCATATAATATACAATTTTACACAAACTATAGTTCATATGAGTTTGTTTTGCAATTCCTTGCACAATATTACATGTCCAAAAATATTTACACATGTGTTTTACAAAAACGCAATTTAAAGCCACATCTCGGCTTTTCTTTATCAATGAGGGCCCGATAGCCATCCACCGGCGCATATCCCGCACCTGAAATATTGTCCCCATAAAGGGTGAGACACACTCAATAGGGTTTCTCCTAAAGAGGCTACTCCCCAACCTAGATGCATATGAAATGCTCACATGCAATTCAACAAGCAACAAATAATCCATTCAAGAATATGCCATTCATAATAGAATTTTCTATGTCATGTCATGTCATGTGATGAGACTCACACATGAAACTCAACCCGAGCCTTCACCGGCTCCCATAACACATGCAATGCCATGCGTATGGATTCGGGCATTCCAAGCCCCCGCCATTGATGTTACACATCCAATGATCATTTTATAAAATAAACCATGTGTCGTTCTTGCTTACATTGATTTTGGTATCTCACCGCCGGTTCCATGACACCAATACACTTTTTTGGATTTGCACTGATAGAAATGTATAAACCAGTAACCGGGTCTTGCACTCGAGGGAGAATCTAGCCCTTCTTGCTATAATCGGCACAAGTTTTTCATGCAACCGTGCAACTCAGCCGAACCTAGGTCCAACCTTCTCGAGTCCATACCTCAACCACCAAGAATGGTGTTTGATCCAAAAACATGCACACACACCCACACTCATGTCAAATGCCTACGAATGCGATGCTTCCCGTGTATATGCAAATGTAATGTACACTTGCAATTTCATTATCATGTTCACATGTCATGAGCTCAATATGAACATCTTAAATATCCTTTAACCTTTTTCCATGGTCAATTACATCATAAGCATGCAACCACCATCAACAACCTCAATGTCAATATATCATAATGCATATACCAACATCAACTTCCAAGCATGCCATAACATAATCAATGCAAATAACACACTTAATCCACATATGCATTTCATTAAATACCTTCAAGGCATAAATGTAAACACTTAGCATGCCCAATCAATACATTTCACAAGAAATCACAAACAAGTAATTTCTAAATACTCAATTCATGCTAGAATTGATTTTAACCCTTTTCAATACCCATTTTCCACATTTCAACTACCATAGGTATGTGCCATACCATGTTCAACATGCCATGAGCACAATATGAACATTTACAATTTCTTAATGTAATCTATATCGTAAAACATACAATTACATTCCAATATCATCATATTCCCAAATTGTCAATTATATCAAAGACAAATAATTACAATCCACATTTTCACCAAGCATGTTGTAACATTTTTAATGGAACCAACATGCTACATCAACATAGGCTTTTTATCAAACACCCAAAATACATACAATCATGTAACACACAATCATACCCAATTTATCACATTTCTCATGAATTTACCAAACAAGTAAATTCTACAAACCCAATTCATGCAACATTGGTTTAGCATATTTCTACACCCATTTCCCATACTCTAGTTACACCAGGAGTACATCAAATAAGAGAATTCATCTCAAGTCATGCTACCCATATCATATGGAACCCTAGTTTGAAAATAAATCTAATTAGGAAAAGAACCCTACTTCGTGAAGCATAAAACAACGGTAGAAAACTCCCAAGACCCGAAACAAGCTCTAATCCTTGCTTCCTCCAAAATTCCATTTTTTGTTCTTCATTAAAACCTTCGATTTTTGGTACGTATGCGTAGCCCTCGTCGTGTAAATGAACTTTGGTTCTTGGCCCGAAGAATTTTGACCAATGTAGAGCCGTAGATCTTAGAGATAAGTTGGAGAATCCTCTATTTTCCCTCTCTTCCTCTCTAATTTCGAAAATCTGATGGGTATGGGGAGAAAATTTGATTTTCTCCTCTGTTTATAGCTCTTAGATGCTTAACCCTCGTTGTGCCACATGTCCTCTTTTCCTGGGTCCGGTTTCATCCCGAAACAATTAAATTTTGTTTCGGTTCAAGTTCAAAATATTTTTATTTGAACTAGATTTAAATTATTTTTTGATTTTTGAAATTTAATTCCTCGTCTCGTTTTTAGGTCACGCGACACCCGATCGCTTCGTAAAACATGAAAAATTCAACTGTCTCGGAATTCAACGAAAATTGATTGGTTAACTCGATTTCGTGAGACGAATCCAACGGTGAGGTCAATTTCATCATCAGAGTTCTAGAAAAATCAGGTTTTCAACTCATACTGTAGTGGCTAATTATCGTTTTGCCCTTTTTTCATAAAAAATCAAATTTATCCTGGTTTTACAAGACCAATGTGTAATCTTCTATGTCAGAATGTACCACATGATTGGAATGATGCATGTCAATCAACAATTGATAAACTAAAAAATATGCTTATTTCTACACCAATTATGCAACCTCCTGATTAGTCCTTACTGTTTGAATTAATGTGTGATTCTAGTGATTATGTAGTAGGAGCTGTCTTAGGTCAAAAAAAAAGATAAAAGACCCTATATGATTTACTATGTAAGCAAAACTCTGAATGATGCACATATGGATTATTCCACTACAAGAAAAAAATTGCTTGTTGTAGTATTTGCTTTAAATAAATTTCGATCATATTTAGTTGGATCCTTCATTATTATATTTGCTGATCATTCAACCTTGAAATATCTGATTACCAAGAAGGATGCTAAGCCACATCTCCTAAGATGGATGCTACTGCTTCAAGAATTTGATTATATTATCAAAGACAAGAAATGAGTTGAAAATGTGGTAGCTAATCATTTATCGAGGCTGAATTATGATACAAAAAAAGAGTCAATACCAACCAAGGAAACTTTTCCTGATGAGGAATTGCAATCACGGAAGTACTGTAACACCCCAAAACACACCCTGGACGGCATTACGCTATGAAGCCATTCATGTCATGAGAGCAACTAAAAATATATCCATCAAATAAGAAACATTCTTAATTTTAACCAAATTTGGGCAGAGTCTCCTTCGTACGGGAAGCTCTCCCAAAACTCACAACCTGTACATTTATAATACCTTGACCACACCGGGTCTATCTAACCATCAAATCTAAAATATTTCATTCCCCATATATACTATCCACAACAATCATCCCAAAAGAATAAGCCAAACTAAGGCCATTACAACCCAAAAGAATTACATGAATATATTGCAGCGGAATTTCAAAAGAAACTAGACTTTACAATGTTTGTACATATTGATTCCTAGTCTAGTACAAAAATAAAAGGGGCATCTCTAAATGTCCCACTCAGGATCCATGTACCCCTCTAATGAGGCTTCCCCAAGGCCCGGCTCATTAGCGCCACGCTCCTCCTCTATAGCATAATCTGAAAAATGTTAATTGTAGGGGATGAGCACGAAGCTCTGTAGCAAAATCTTCCCAAACTCAACCAAGGTTTAGGAAAGCATATAAAACGGTTGGTCTCATTTTCACAAATAGCATATATAACATTTTGAAGGAAAAGCAGGACATTTTAAATAGATCTCAAGTTTACGTAGCAATAGTAAACAATGACCCACACTGTGTGCCCGATACAACCCACGTTACTAACCCGTGATCATTAGCGGTATGAAAAGTTTATACCCACACGGCGTACAAAGGCGTCTACCCACTCCATGTGGTAGGAAAAGTTCATACCCGCGTGGCATATAAAGGCGTATACCCACTACATGATACCCGGTCCATAGTAATCCATGTTCGTATCGTACAACCACGCAAACGATAAAATTCCCACCAATATCTCACATTCTAACCATACCATAAACCCCCACCGGGATAGACTAACCTCTAACACTCTACGACAATGCTCGAAAGCAATTCAATTCCATCACAACAATCATACAAGAGATATCATTACAAACATTTCTCAATTCACAAGAAATCCCCAAATTTCACCATTTGTACCATAGCATAATTGAAGAAAAAGAGCAAGAGATCACCATAAACATTATTTTGTTATACAATATCAAGCACTAAGGTTTTGCTGGTGAGAACAAAGAAAATGGAAAGAGGAGAAATTCATTTTTCTTAAAACTAGGGTTTGAGAATGAAAAAGGGACCTTTAATGGTTACCCAACTACCACAATGTTTAAAACATGGCAATAAATGCAAGAGGATCATGAATCAAGTAAATAATAGCAAGTATATAGGATTTTGAACCAAAAGAATACATATAATTTAATCCTAGCCTCAATGTAAGAGAATAGGAAGAAATCCCCTACCTTAATGTTTTTGGAAAAATTAGGGCTTTGATCTTGAACCAACCCTTCAATCTCTTGTTTTCTCTTGATCTTGTGTTTCTCTCTTTCTCTCTTCCTCTCTTATGTTTTCTAGGGTTTGGAGTGGTGTAATGAAGGCTAAGGAGGTGACAAAAATGTATTTATACTGGAGGAAAAATCGGCTTGTTCGCGACTTAAAATTTCAGATTTTTACAGTGACTACCGGTAGCTGATTTTGACTACCGGTAGCTCGGGTACACTGGACACTCGACTACCGGTAGCTCGGACACACTGGACCATTGACTACCGGTAGTTACTACCGGTAGTTGATCCCAGATTTGCCTACTTCCTTTATTTTTCATTTCTAATCCATTCCAATCTCTTCCAAAACCATCCCAAACCTCTCCAACATATATTTCTACCTCAAACCTATTTAGTACAAGTTCTAGGACATAAAATTTCATATTTTCACATACTAAAACTAAATTTCAAATATTATTTCCTCGAGTTATACTATATCAACATTTTTACAACTATTATTTAGTATATATCTATATACATATATAAACGAAAATGCGGGGTGTTACAATCCACCCCCCTTAAAGAAAGTTTCGTCCTCGAAACTTACCTCAAGTAGTGAACAAAAAGGGATACTTCTCCCGCATTTCTTGCTCCGGTTCCCATGTAGCTTCCTCCACTCCATGGTGTTGCCACAAAACCTTCACTAGTCGGATGACTTTGTTACGGAGCACCTTCTCTTTGGCATCGAGAATCTTCAACGGTTGTTCTTCATAGGTTGCTCCATCTTGAATTTCAATATCTTCCAAGTCTACAACCGGCGTTGCATCCAATTGACACTTTCTCAACATCGACACGTGGAACACGTCATGTACCCCATACAGCTGAGCTGGTAATCGCAACTGATACGCCGCTTTGCCCACAACTTTGATCACTTCAAATGGCCCGGTATATCTTGGCGCTAACTTTCCCTTCTTGCCGAATCTAAATACTCCTTTCTTGGGCGACACTTTGAGAAATACGTAGTCTCCCACCTTGAATTCTAAGGGTCTTCGTCTGTGGTCCGCATAGCTCTTCTGTCTACTTTGCGCCGTCCGTAGCCTCTCTCGGATGAGTTGAATCTTCTCCGTAGTTTCTCGAACAATGTCCGGTCCCAACAAACTACTCTCGCCGGCTTCTAACCAACACGTCGGTGATCGGCATGGTCTTCCATACAATGCTTCATACGGTGCCATCCCAATACTTTCCTGATAGCTGTTGTTGTAAGCAAACTCCACCAACGGTAGGTGGTCGCTCCAACTCCCCTTGAAGTCCAACGTGCAAGCGCGTAACATATCCTCCACAATCTGTATCACCCTCTCGGATTGGCCATCCGTTTGGGGATGAAAGGCGGTGCTGAAGTGCAACTCAGTCCCCATAGCTCTTTGAAGACTTTGCCAAAATTGCGCTACGAAACGAGAATCACGATCCGACACAATGGATAGCGGAACTCCATGCAATCTCACTATCTCGCGAATATAGAGCTTGCTCAGGGTCTCTAACGTGTCGGTGGTCTTCATACTCAAGAAGTGAGTGGACTTGGTGAGTCTATCAACAATGACCCATGCGGCATTATGCCCTCGTGAAGTCCGTGGAAAGCCAGATACGAAGTCCATGGTGATGTGATCCCACTTCCACTCCGGGATAGGCAGAGACTGTAATAATCCTCCAGGTCGTTGATGCTCAATCTTCACTTGCTGGCACACCGCACATTTTGCTATAAACCTTGCCACATCCTTCTTCATTCCCTTCCACCAATATTGGCGCTTCATGTCCCTGTACATTTTGGTGCTACCGGGGTGGATAGCAAACTTGGAGCGATGACACTCTCCAAGTATTTCCTCCTTTAGGGACGAATCGTCGGGAACGCATAATTTCTCCCCATATCTTAATTCTTCGTTTCTTAAAGACCAACCCTCCATAGTTTCTCCATTTTCCAATTTAGCTCGCATCGACGCTAATTCAGGATCCACGCATTGCAATTCCACAACCCTACGTTGGAGAGTATGTTGAGCCACAAGGTTGAACAAACATGGTCGGGATCCATCTTCTCCAACCCATAGATCAAAATCTCCAAGGGCATTCTTCAACTTCCATTTACTTGCAAGAACATTGATTTCACCCTGAGACTTCCTGCTAAGAGCGTCAACAACTACATTTGCCTTCCCCGGATGGTAGTTGAGCGTGAACTCATAATCTTCCAAGTACTCAATCCACCTTCTCTGCCGGAGATTCAAGTCTTTCTGTGTGAAGATATACTTGAGGCTTTTATGGTCTGAGAACACTTGAAATTTCTCCCCGTATAAATAACACCTCCACAGTTTAAGAGCAAACACCACAGCGGCTAACTCCAAGTCGTGAGTGGGATAGTTCTGTTCGTGAGTTTTGAGTTACCTCGATCCATAAGCAACTACCTTCCCTCCTTGCATTAGAACACATCCCAAGCCTCGTAGCGAAGCATCTGTGTACACATCATATCCCTCCCCACTGCTCGGAATAATGAGGACAGGAGCCGTCGTCAACTTCTCCTTCAAGGTGCGAAAGGCTAACTCACACGCTTGAGTCCACACAAATTTTTCTCCCTTCTTTGTAAGGCGAGTCATTGGCATCGCAAGCTTTGAGAACCCTTCTACGAACCTTCGATAGTAACCTGCTAAACCCAAGAAGCTACGTATCTCGGTCACATTCTTCGGTGGTTCCCATTTCATCACCGCCTCAATCTTTGCGGGATCAACAGCTACTCCTTTCTCGGACACAACATGGCCAAGGAACTTCACTTCCTTCATCCAAAACTCACACTTGCTCATCTTCGCATATAACCTATGTTCTCTCAATGTTTGTAGCACAATAGAGAGATGATGAGCATGTTCCTCCTGAGTCTGGGAGTAAATCAATATGTCATCAATAAACACAATGACAAATTGATCGTGGTAAGGCCGGAAGACTCTGTGCATCAAATCCATGAAGGCTGCGGGGGCATTAGTCAATCCGAACGGCATCACCGTATACTCGAAGTGACCATACCGGGTACGGAAAGCAGTCTTATGAATATCCTCCTCCTTGATCCGCAGCTGATGATACCCCATGCGAAGATCAATCTTGGAGTAATACTTCGACCCCTTCAACTGATCAAATAAGTCATCAATTCTCGGCAACAGATACTTATTCTTCACGGTAACCCTATTCAACCTCCGATAATCCGTGCACAACCGTATAGTCTCATCCGTTTTCTTCACAAAGAGGACCGGGGCTCCCCAGGGTGAAGTGTTGAGACGGATAAACCCGATCGCCAACAAATGATCCAATTGCTTCCTTAGCTCCTTCAACTCCAAAGGTGCCATCCGATAGGGAGCAATAGATATGGGTTCAGTTCCCGGATAGAGATCGATCTTGAATTCAATTTCCCTATGTGGCGGTAATCCGGGTAATTCCTCGGGAAAAACATCTGAAAACTCCGATACAATGAACATCACATCCGTGTGGGGTTTATCCCGGTCATCTCCCATCAAGCTAGCTAAGAAACTCAATTGACTTTCCGCTTTTGCTTTTAAGAATCTACTACCCGTAGTAGGAAATGGATGGAAAGAATCTCGGTTATTCACAAAACTAAAAACGACTCCTCCCGGTAACTGAAATGTAATCCGCTTGCGGAAACAATCCATTATCGCCCTGAAAGCGGACAACAAGTTCATCCCGAAAATCACATCATACCCCTTTATCTCTAAGGCAATCAAATCCACAATCAATTCGTGCTCCCCAATGCGAAGCACGCAATCCTTGCAGACTCGGTTAGAATCTAACCGTTCTCCCGTGGGCAAGCTAATATTCATAACATGCTCTAACTTCGCGAAACTCAATCCCAAATCAAGTGCGTATGTTGTGCGTACAAATGAGTGTGTTGCACCGGGGTCAAATAATATTCGGGCCCAAGAATTATAAATAAGGGCGATACCTTCCACAACGGCGTTGGCAATGTCCTCCTCCGGCTGGGTTAAAGCAAAAACCCTCCCTTGATTTGCACCACCGGGGGCTTGAGCTTGTAACGGTTTCTGCTGTGTTGGCCTTTGTAGAGGTGGCTTGTTTGTGGGTAATTGTCCGGTTGCTTGATTGGTCCTTGGTGGAAACGATGGGCATTGACTTTTGTAGTGCCCAACCTCTCCACATGCAAAGCAGTGACGGGGGTCTGTGGTTGTCCTACCCGGTACACCTCCTGCTCCTCGAGCTACCTGAGGTCTCTGTCCCCCTGCCTGATCTGGGCGCCGGTAAGGTGCCGCTCGCTGCACTCCACTAGTGCTAGTGCCCGTCCTGATCGGACCTCCCCTCATAAGGCTCTGTCGCCGCTGAGTTGTAACACCCCAAAACACACCCTGGACGGCGTTACTATCCAAGACCATTCACAACATGAGAGCGACTAAATAAATTCCATAAATAAAGAAATTTCATTCATCATATATCATGTCCATAACATTATCCCAAAAGAATAAGCCAAATCATGGCAATTACATCCCAAAAGAGTTAAACGTAACTTAGCAGCGGAATAATAAAAGATTACATTTTACATGATCCCAAAATAACCCTTCAATCTAATACAAAGAAGGACCGTCGAGATATCCCCCTCCGGATCCCCCTACTCGTCTTCTAACCGATCCTCTGTTATAGCATCACCTGAAAAATGTGTTGATGTGTAGGGGGTGAGCACTAAGCTCTGTAGGAAAATCCTCCCAAACTCAAACAAGGTTTAGAAAACTTGTAAAACAAGTCGGTCTCATTTCACAAATATCATATATAACTTTTGAAGTAAAACCAGAACATTTGAATAGATCTCAAGTTTAAGGAACAACAATAATTGAATGAATAAGTGAAACCAATATACAGTTAACAAACCATATCCAAATATAATCCAATCCACCGTACACTGTTTCCACAAGTTCTCGCAGAATCCCATACTTCCCAAGACTCTTGTAGAAACCTTCTATGGTAAAGTGAACAATAACCAATATACAATAGATAATCTATTCTACCATAAACCGTTTCCAACAAGTTCTCGCGGAATCCCATACTTCCGGAAACTCTTGTCGAAACCATTTCTGGTACAATGCACGATAACCCACACTGTATGTCCGACACAACCCACGTTACTAATCCGTGATCATTAGTGATATGAAAAGTTTATACCCACACAGCGTACAAAGGCGTCTACCCACTCCATGTGATAGGAAAAGTTCATACCCACGTGGCATATAAAGACGTATACCCACTACATGATACCTGGTCAATAGTAATCCATGTTCGTATCATACAACCACGTAAGAAATAAAATACCAATAAATATCTCACATAACCAACAATTACACAAGTCCCCAATTCACCCTCAAAGCCTTATTTCTCAAGCATCCTTACAAGGAACCTCCTGAGAAGGAATGAGCATCCTTACAAGGAACCTCTCACCCTTGTTCCTCCAAACAACCAAACAAGACATACGATATCCACAATTTCCTCAATTAACAATTAACTCCACAAATCCCCAATTTCACATGTAACATTCCAATAAAACAATTTAAGCAAAAGTACATGAGATCATCAAAAATATCATTTTATTGTTCGACACAAACCACTAAAGTTTTGAAATCAAAACATATGAGTAATCAAACTTTGGAATCATTATAACGGAATATTAAGCTTGGAGTACAAGGAATAAAGGCGCACCAAGCTTGAAAATCATGAACAAAGGAGAATTCGAGATTTAACGGAACAATCATGTATGGAAATAAATAACAAACGACCACCAAGGTGTGAAATCAAGAACAAATAATTATGAAGCTTAGAAATCAAGACCAAAAGAACACTCAAGTCTTGGAACCAAGAATGAAGAATATCAAGTATTGAATATCAGGCTTAGAATTCAAAATAATGGAACAATCATGAATTGAAATCAATAACAAAGGAGAAGTCAAGAGAAAAACACATTTCTCTTCCAGACTAGGGTTTGGTAGCAAGCAAGGAGATTTAGGGTTACCCAACAATCACATGATTTTCCACATGGCATTAATTGCAAGAATAGCAAGAATTAAGGATTGGATAGCATACATATAACATTTAGAGTTAAGAGATACATATAAATAAACCTAGCCTCAATGTAAAAGAATGGAAGAAAACCCCTACCTCAATGCTAAAGAGTTTTAGCCAAATACCCAAGCTTCAAGACCTTCTTGCTTTCCTTTCTTTTCTTTTTTAATCTCCTCTCCCTAGGGTTTTCAAAAGATTTGGGTAAGAGTGGGTGAAGAATGGAAGAAAAGAGAATGAGTAGAGAAGTGAAATCTTAGAAATCTAGGGTTTTAATCTTCTAAAATGGTGTATCTCTCCTTATCTTTGATGTTCTTCTCTCCCTCTCTTTTTCTCTAAAGGTGCCTAGGGTTTAGAAGGCTGAAATGGGGCTCAAATAGTCGGCCTTAAGTATTTATAGGGAGAGAGAGAGAGGCCGAAATTTGTGACTTTAAAATAAACAGTCTGGTTTCTGGTACTCAGTACCGGTACCATTCAGTACCGGTACCCAGTACCGGTACAAGAAACCTTCTGGAATCGGGGGTACCGGTACTCAGTACCGGTACCATTCAGTACCGGTACCCAGTACCGGTACCATTTACCCAGTTTTGCCTATTTCTTTTGTTTTCCATTTCCAATCCATTCCAAAACTAACCAAATCCATCACAAACCTCTCCAACACATATTTATACACCAAACCTATCTAATACAAGTTATAGGACCTAACATTTTATATTTTCACTAACTAAAACTAAATTTCAACTATGATTTTCATTAACATTTTAAATCTTTACTTTTCAAATTTACAAAGTTCAAACACACTTGAATACCCCTATCCACATCTTTACAACCATTATTTGCTATATCTATATATCTATATGCATATACAAAAGAAAATGCGGGGTGTTACATGAGTATCCTCCATGTCTCTCTCCACAAGTGCGGCTCTATCAACCAGATCCCCATACTCCCTGATCTTGAGAGCCACCAACTTCTCCCTGATAGTCGGCCTCAAGCCCTGCTCAAATCGCTTGGCCCTGTCGGCCTCAGTAGCTATAAACTCCGTAGCGTAACGGGATAGCTCATCAAACCTCCTCTCATACTCGGCCACAGACATGCTGCCCTATCGTAGAGCAAGAAACTTGGCCTTCATTCTATCTCTGACTGATTCGGGGAAGTACTTGTCTTGGAAGATTTGGTCGAACTCCTCCCAAATGAGTGTATCGGTGTTCCTCCTTCTCTTTACGGATTCCCACCAATGGTCGGCCTCCCCCTCGAGCAAATAGGTAGCCAAGCCAACCCTCAAGTCTTCGGCAACCCCCATGCCGTCACAAATCTTCTTTACCCGACGGATCCATTTATCCGCATCCAAAGGATTGGAGCTCCCTTGGAAAGTAGGCGGGTGTTGCCTCAGAAATTCCCGAAGGGTTACCATCCTCCGGTTATCATCCCCATTGCCCGGTACTTGGGCTAAGGGATGAGCTCCCCCGTTGTGGTTGTGGTTGTTGTTGTTTCCATTCTGGTTTTGCACCAGAGTGGTGAGCTCCCTCAAGCATTGATATATGCCTTGCATGGCATCGGGAGGTGGTGGTGGTGGTGGATTTGCTTGACCTCCACGGCCACGCCCACGTCCGCGTCCCCGTGTACCTTCCATCCTGCACATCAATCCATAATTTTGTTCCCTTGATGTGCAAGATATAAACTAAAGTGATATGTAGGATGTCCTGATTTAAGCACAAGGCATATACAAAATTTAACTTAACAATTTCCTTCACCCTAAACCTACATCTCTAGTGGTAATCCATAACCTACAGCTCCCATGTAAGACCTAAAGCCTAGGCTCTGATACCAACTTTGTAACACCCCAAAACACACCCTGGACGACATTACACTATGAAGTCATTCATGTCATGAGAGCAACTAAAAATATATCCATCAAATAAGAAACATTCTTAATTTTAACCAAATTTGGGCAGAGTCTCCTTCGTACGGGAAGCTCTCCCAAAACTCACAACCTGTACATTTATAATACCTTGACCACACCGGGTCTATCTAACCATCAAATCCAAAATATTTCATTCCCCATATATACTATCCACAACAATCATCCCAAAAGAATAAGCCAAACTAAGGCCATTACAACCCAAAAGAATTACATGAATATATTGCAGCGGAATTTCAAAAGAAACTAGACTTTACAATGTTTGTACATATTGGTTCCTAGTCTAGTACAAAAATAAAATGGGCATCTCTAAATGTCCCACTCAGGATCCAGGTACCCCTCTAATGAGGCTTCTCCAAGGCCCGGCTCATTAGCGCCACGCTCCTCCTCTATAGCATAATCTGAAAAATGTTAATTGTAGGGGATGAGCACGAAGCTCTGCAGCAAAATCTTCCCAAACTCAACCAAGGTTTAGGAAAGCATGTAAAACGGTTGGTCTCATTTTCACAAATAGCATATATAACATTTTGATGGAAAAGCAGGACATTTTAAATAGATCTCAAGTTTACGTAGCAATAGTAATCGAAATGGGTAAATAAACACCATATACCATTGGTAATTCATTCTACCATGAACCGTTTTCAACAAGTTCTCGCAGAATCCCATACTTCCCGAAACTCTTGTCAAAACAATTTATGGTACAATGCACGATGACCCACACTGTGTGCCCGATACAACCCACGTTACTAACCCGTGATCATTAGCGGTATGAAAAGTTTATACCCACACGACGTACAAAGGCGTCTACCCACTCCATGTGGTAGGAAAAGTTCATACCCGCGTGGCATATAAAGACGTATACCCACTACATGATACCCGGTCCATAGTAATCCATGTTCGTATCGTACAACCACGCAAACGATAAAATTCCCACCAATATCTCACATTCTAACCATACCATAAACCCCCACCGGGATAGACTAACCTCTAACACTCTACGGCAATGCTCGAAAGCAATTCAATTCCATCACAACAATCATACAAGAGATATCATTACAAACATTTCTCAATTCACAAGAAATCCCCAAATTTCACCATTTGTACCATAGCATAATTGAAGAAAAAGAGCAAGAGATCACCATAAACATCATTTTGTTATACAATATCAAGCACTAAGGTTTTGCTGGTGAGAACAAAGAAAATGGAAAGAGGAGAAATTCATTTTTCTTAAAACTAGGGTTTGAGAATGAAAAAGGGACCATTAATGGTTACCCAACTACCACAATGTTTAAAACATGGCAATAAATGCAAGAGGATCATGAATCAAGTAAATAATAGCAAGTATATAGGATTTTGAACCAAAAGAACACATATAATTTAATCCTAGCCTCAATGTAAGAGAATAGGAAGAAATCCCCTACCTTAATGTTCTTGGAAAAATTAGGGCTTTGATCTTGAACCAACCCTTCAATCTCTTGTTTTCTCTTGATCTTGTGTTTCTCTCTTTCTCTCTTCCTCTCTTATGTTTTCTAGGGTTTGGAGTGGTGTAATGAAGGCTAAGGAGGTGACAAAAATGTATTTATACTGGAGGAAAAATCGGCTTGTTCGCGACTTAAAATTTCAGATTTTTACAGTGACTACCGGTAGCTGATTTTGACTACCGGTAGCTCGGGTACACTGGACACTCGACTACCTGTTGACTACCGGTAGCTCGGGCACACTGGACCATTGACTACCGGTAGTTACTACCAGTAGTTGATCCCAGATTTGCCTACTTCCTTTATTTTTCATTTCTAATCCATTCCAATCTCTTCCAAAACCATCCCAAACCTCTCCAACATATATTTCTACCTCAAACCTATTTAGTACGAGTTCTAGGACATAAAATTTCATATTTTCACATACTAAAACTAAATTTCAAATATTATTTCCTCGAGTTATACTATATCAACATTTTTACAACTATTATTTAGTATATATCTATATACATATATAAACGAAAATGCGGGGTGTTACAAGTACCATGGTATACAGATATAACTAATTATTTAGCCACATGTACTATTCCTTTTCATAAGAAATTTTTAAGAGAGGTACACAATTTCTTTTGGGAAGATCCCAATGTGTTTAAGTACTACAAGGATTAAATAATAAGAAATTGTGTACCCAATCATGAAATAGGTCAGGTCATTTCATTTTTCCATTCTGAAGGTTGTGGAGGGCATTTTTCTTCAAAGAAAACTGCTGCTAAAATTTTGCAGTGTGAATTTTATTGGCCTACCATTTTCAAGGATGTACATGCTTTTTGTCTAAATTGCGACCAATGTCAAAGGATGGAAAATATTTCAAAAAGAAACATGATGCCTTTGAATCCTATTTTGATTATTGAAAGTTTTGATTGTTGGGGCATCGATTATATGGGAATATTTTCCCCCATCCATTGGACATCTGTATATTTTGGTTACCGTTGATTATGCTTCCAAATGGGTGGAGGCAATTCTTTGTCAAAACAATGATCACCACACAGTGATCAGGTTTTTAAAAAAAATATTTTGTCAAGATTCGGAATTCCTTGAGCCATTATAAGTGATGGGGGTACATAGGTTTGTAATAAATCTTTTGAAAATTTAATGAAAAAATATTTGATTACACATAAAGTATCTGACCCTTATCATCTAAAGACAAGCGGACAGGCTGAATTAGCCAACAGGGGGATAAAATATATTTTAGAAAAAATAGTTAACCCATATCACAAAGACTGGTCATTGAGATTGACTAATGCGCTTTGGGCTTACCGAACTGCATACAACACTATTTTGGGAATGTCTCCTTATCGACTGGTTCATGGTAAACCATGTCACTTGCCTGTGGAATTGGAACATCGAGCATACTTGACAATAAAAATGATGAATTTTGATATTGGCAAAGCAAGTGCATCACGCAAACTTCAAATCAATGAATTAGAAGAATTGAGAAATGAAGCTTATGAAAATGCAAAAATTGCCAAGTCAAGAATGAAAATATTTCTTGATAAAAATATTATGCGGAAGTCCTTTTTACCTTCTCAAAAATTTATGTTATACAATTCAAGGCTCCGCCTATTTCCTAGAAAATTAAGATCAAGGTGGACAGGTCCATACATTGTTAGAAAAATATTTGAACATGGGGCAATTGAAATTGAAAATCCATTATCGGGAAATGTTTTCAAGGTAAATGGTCAAAGGCTTAAGCCATATCATGATGAATTTGTTCGAAATATGGATTCCATTCAGTTAATGGAACAAGCATATGTGTCTTAAAAAGTTATTATAAATGTTTGATTATAAATAGGAGTACTAACTGTTTTGGTGTTTGTTTTACAGATTAGGATTTTGCACTATGGATTTGCCTCACCTGCAGTTCTTATTAGCAATTCTCTATAAATTTTACCTTATAATGTTATACATTGAGGATAATGTTAAATTTAGGTTGGAAGGAGTGAAGAATCTATATTTGTCTTTGTGACTGACAAGCGTTAAAAAACCGGATAGTGAGTCTTTTTCTAAATTTTTGTTCCAAAATTTTCAAAAAAATTTCAAAAATGGATGAATTTTTTTTTTTGTTTCGTTTGGGTATGTTACGTACTTTTACAAAAGATATACACTCTTTGATCATAGCAAAAGCAAAGGTCGTAAGAAAATTAAAAAATTTTGGTAGTCAAGCAAAACCTTTGTGTGAAAAAATTCATTTGCCAAACTCCGACGAGCAAATCGACTCGGTGGCTGTGTAAAGTGTGGTCAATTAAAGCATATGAGAGAATTTAATCAATGTTTCGAACCAATTTCAGGTCGAGCATTAGATTGTCTTGACTGGATTGAGTATGTGCAGAGTAAAGATTACCCTGAGACGCCATCCTATTCCAGTCCAATGCTCTCAAGATATGTGCAACATGAAATTAATCGGTTCACTAATACAGTTTGATTTAATGTATTAATTTAGAGTTTAAGATTATTAGTTAGTTAAATGTGAAATTTTTTGAATTTAAACTGATTATCTTTAACTGCAGGTTGAAAACTAAAGCTGGAAACCAGTGGGATATCATGGGTCAGCAGCTGGAATGCCTATGCAAAAATCTAGAGGATCAGCACTGTCTGGATGGTGCTGATAGCGTCTGGATGGTACTCCCCAGTATAAAACATCCAATTCGAGAAACATAACAGTCTAGCAGTTCCCTCAAAGCAGAAATTTGAAAAACCAACAACTTTCTCCATCTTATTTCTTCAGATTCGCTTCACCCACAAGCTTTTCTCCAATTCTACTCCGATTAAACACTTACCCATCATCTTTTAGAGGTTTCTACCAAACAAAAACTTCTAAAAATCTATATTAAACAAGAAATTCTAGATTTCATAGATCCAAGAAGGAAGACGAGAGCCTCATCAAGTCGAGCAAGGCAAGAAGCCTCTTCATTGCCTGAACCGTCCAACAACAAGAAGAACAACCCCAGGTTCACAATCAATTTCATAGTGCTATGTTTGAGAACATTGAGCACCAAGTTTGGTATGATACTCATTTTTTTTTCTAAAACTATTATTTTTGAAAGACCTATGATATATGAGGATTTTGGAAATATAGGGGTTAGGCAAAATCTTGCAATAGGGGGTTGGTTGCATTATGTGAAATTGGTAGGTCTTGCCTATGAATGTTTTGTCTGAGAATTTTATAGTAATGCACAAGAAACTAGGCCAAGGCAATTGTGCGCATATGTTAGGGGAGTTATATTTCAGGTTACACTCGCTACAATTGCCAATTTTTTAAACCCTATACCAAGTCATCAGTATCCTCAATATCCCTTTACTACACTGACTGATATGTCTACTATTGGGATTGAGTTAACTAGGAATCCAGATTATGTTTGGGGTAGGTTGAATAAGTATATTAACCAGGGTGACTTGACTGATAAATACAGAATCTTTAATTTGATAAATGTAAATAATTTGGTACCCCACTCTCAGAAAAATCATATCTACACTGAGTGAGCTTATTTTCTTTATGCTTTTGGAATGAGATACACTATTGACTTGTCGACGATCATAATGGATCAAATAATGTTAAATGACAAGACTAAGAAGCTCTCACTCCCATTTGCTATTTTAGTATCTGAGTTATGTAGAACAAAAAGAGTGATTGCATATCCAACTTGGTCAATAATGAAGCGTTTGGCGCCTTTAGATAAAACCTCACTGAAAAAAAGCCATGGAAGGCAGGCACAAGAGCAACAAGAAGCACTACCAGAACCATAAGCAGATCCATTCCCAGAAGGTGTAGATTTTCATTCACCAGAGGAGCCCCAGTAGCAACATCTCTATATTCCTGTTGATAACCAGACTGACTACCAGATTTTGCCAGACTAGAGACTAGCATGACCCAATTGGATCAAAGGATAGCTATGAGGAGAATCAAAATAAAATCCTAAGGCTACTTTGAGGGCGATACAGAGGTTACCCATCAACCTAGTGACCTGAGTACTTGAAATTTCTATGCTCTTTCTACCTTTACTGAACTCTTTTTATTTAAATTTCAGTTATTCACTTTGTTTTATGTTGGTTGGATGTTTTGAACAATTGTTTCATTTTAGTTTTGATTAATTTGGTTAGTTTATGATTTTACTTAAATTTAGCTGTGTTGGGATACTTAATTCATATAATTCACAATACAAATTACATTAACATTCTAATGCTTTGCAGGTATAACCCTAACCGAATTACGAAATATTTTCATACATCGTTTTGTACACTTTCTCTATATTTTCATAAAAACTCATCCTTTTGAGCTGAAATAATTTTTTATTTTGAAAACCTTTTTGAAATAGTGTGGTCTCTTATCAAGCTTGCATATATAGTGGAGATGTGAAACCCGTGTGCATATTTTGAGCCAATCTTCCTTGGAGAGATTTTAATATTTACTCAAGTAAGAATTTCAGTTCAGCATACTATTTCTTTGAATAATCTCATTATCCTTGTTTTGGTTAGCACTTGTTGAATAACATGGTTAGCATTTTCCCTTAAAATTTTAAATGGAAATTATGCAGGTGTATTAATTCTAGAAAATGATCTTAGGTCTTGGTGATTTTATTTTGAGCCTTAGTCAATTCTTTTGCAAAACTATACCCCTAGTAAGCCGTGATTGAGCCTAAGTAAAAATTCTTTTCTTTAACCCATCTGATAACCAAGCCAATGACAAAAAAATGTTTATTCGACCCTTGCTATCTAATTTTCTTGCACCTCTCTTAAGAAAATTGTACAAGAGTGGAAAAATGGATTGAGAAAGAGAAGAAAAAGTAGAAGAAAGAACAAAAGAATCCATGAAAGAAGGAAGAAAAGAGAAATATAAAAAAGAAAAAGAAAAGAATGGAAAGAAATAAAATAGTCAAGAATTTGCAAATATGGGATTGAAAAAGAAAAAAATGGGAAGTATAATGTGCAAAAGTTTAGGAAAGCTAGAAAATAGGAGGGATGTGTGCGACAATTGAAAAAGATAGCTCTTTGAATACTTTGTCGTCGTTTCTTTAAACCCAATACCCTTTAGCCACGTTATAACCCTAATGAAGTCCTTTTTTGATTCCAGAACTCATGCACATGTATTATTTTGATCAATCCATTAAAAAGGGAGAGTGTTGATTATGTTATTTGATATAGTGTTAATGTTCTTTCATGAGATTATGCCAAATTCCATTTTTTTTCAAATAGCCTTCTTTTGGAATATTACATGTGCTATTACTTTGTTCTGATTACAATATTCTTATTACATGTAATTTTTTAGTAATAGTCACTAAAACTCGAGAGTATTCTTTAATGAGTGATTTCCAGGAAAGGATTGACATCGAGGCTAATTCTTGTACAATAGAGTAACTGATTGTCATATTTCTTAATTGTTTTTGAAACAAAGAAATCCATGCACACACACGAGTTTTTCTGAAATTATGTGTAATAGTGTTACAATTAATGTATGTTACTCTTATAGTAAGGGGAGGGGAAATATTCTGGTATTAGAATAGAATGGTGATTTAATTTTATCTGTGAAAATATGAATTATGTAATCCTAACATTTGAAGTTTGTAGATATATTCACTAAAAACCTTCACGAGACAAAACTCGTCCACTAGGGATCACCTACGGGTTAAACGACTTGTTGCATAGGCTAAATGCAATCGTAAAATCTATGAAAGTGATTTTGTTTTATTTGATTTATGTAACACCCCGCATTTTCTTTTGTATATGCATATAGATATATAGATATAGCAAATAATGGTTGTAAAGATGTGGATAGGGGTATTGAAGTGTGTTTGAACTTTGTAAATTTGAAAAGTAAAGATTTAAAATGTTAATGAAAATCATAATTGAAATTTAGTTTTAGTGAGTGAAAATATAAAATGTTAGGTCCTATAACTTGTATTAGATAGGTTTGGTGTATAAATATGTGTTGGAGAGGTTTGTGATGGATTTGGTTAGTTTTGGAATGGATTGGAAATGGAAAACAAAAGAAATAGGCAAAACTGGGTAAATGGTACCGGTACTACCGAAACTAGACTGTTTATTTTAAAGTCGCGAATTTCGGCCTCTCTCTCTGTAACACCCCAAATACCACCCTGGACGGCATTACACTATGAAACCATTCATGTTATGAGAGCAACTAAATATATATCCATCAAATAAGAAACATTCTTAATTTTAACAAAATTTGGGCAGAGTCTCCTTTGTACAGGAAGCTCCACCCAAAAATCACAACCTGTGCAATTATATTAACTTAACCACACAGGGTCCATTTAACCATCCAATAACAAAATATTTCATTCACCATATATACTATCCACAACGATCATCCCAAAAGAATAAGCCAAACTAAGGCCATTACAATCCAAAAGAATTACATGAATATATTGCAGCGGAATTTCAAAAGAAACTAGACTTTACAATGTTTGTACATATTGGTTCCTAGTCTAGTACAAAATAAAAGGGGCATCTCTAAGTGTCCCACTCGGGATCCAGGTACCCCTCCAAAGAAGCTTCCCCAAGGTCCGGCTCATTCACACCGAGCTCCTCCTCTAAAGTCAAATCTGAAAAATATTAATTGTAGGGGATGAGCACGAAGCTCTGTAGCAAAATCTTCCCAACTCAAACAAGGTTTAGAAAAGCATATAAAACGGTTGGTCTCATTTTCACAAATAGCATATATACCATTTTGAAGGAAAAGCAGGATATTTTAAATAGATCTCAAGTTTAAGCCATAACAACAATCAAGTAAAAGAATAAATTACATTGAACAACAATACACCGTGTCCAAAGTTAGGCCAATTCGGAAGGGCGTCTTCCGATGCATTGTCCCATACCAATGCACCGGCCAAGACGTTCCAACTCATCATCCCATGTATATTGGTTCATCCCCGTACCATGTATGTTGATTGCTTCTCATGAATCTACCCAACGATTATACCTAGTCCACCAATCACAATCACATTCACAAGCATTTTAGGAAAGGGCGTCTGCCATCCCAATGGCAGTGACGAGTCCCTTCCCAGGAAAAAGTATACTATCCCTTGTTCGAACTCCAGTGAACGATAGTGATTTCCATACCAAATGACAACTCACTACAAGTGCTAGGAAACCATCTCACCCCCACTGGGGTAGACTAACCTCTAACACTCTACGGCATCTCTCGAAGGCAATCCAAGTCCCTCACAACAAGCATACAATTGAGGAAACCAAAATATTCTCAATTCATCAACATTTCAAGGAATTACCAAATTCCACAATTTCTAATATAATGTTTCATAATATGATGGAAGAAAATGAGCAAGAGATCATCATAAGTAACATTTTGGTGTACAATATCAAACACTAAAGTTTTGAAAGTAATACCAAGGAAAAATAGAGGGAAAAGTCCATTTCTCTTTAAAACCAAGGTTTTAAGATGAAAAAGAGAAATTTAATAGTTACCCAACCATCACAATGTTCAAAACATGGCATTTATTTCAAGAGGAACAAGAATCATGTATTTCTTATCATGTATATAAGGATGAGAGTGAAAAAGATAGCTTTAATAGTTACCCAACTACCAAAATGTAAAAAGAAAGGAAATCAATGCAAGGAGACAAAGAATCAAGTATTTAATAGCAAGTACATATGATTTTAAACCAAAAGAATACATATAATTTAGCCCTAGCCTCAATGTAAGAACATAGGAAGAAATCCTCTACTTTGAATCCAAGAGTTGTAAGCTAACCCAAGCTCCAAAGATCTCCTTCCTCCCTTCTCCTTCTCCTTCTCCTTCTTGTCTTCTCTTAGGGTTCTAAGAGATGTGGGTAAGGGTGTAGTGAAAGTGTATAGGAAGAGAGGAGAAGAATGGTGTTCTTGAGGAATTTCGGTTTTGATTTCTATGAGGTGTGAATCTATCTTGATCTTGGTATTTTTCCCTTTCTTTATCTCCTCCTAGGGCTCTAAGATGTTTATGGGGAGGATGAGATGAAGAATGGGGCAAATAGGGCTTGGAATGGGTGTTTTAAAACCCAAAATCCCGACTTTTTACTGTTCGGGAAGGCTCCAATCAAAGGGTACCGGTACCGGGTACCGGTACCAATTAGTTTCTGGTTCGGGGGTACCGGTACTGGGTACCGGTACTGTTTGGATGCTTCGACTTCCAGGGCAGTTTTGACCCCTTTAGAGGTCGAATTAGAAAATTTTCAAGAGATACACTTTTGTAGCCCTAGATGTCTACTATCTACTGTAAAAATTTCAGATCAATTGGATGTAAGCATAAAAAGTTATGGCTAAAATACTAGAAGGTGTCCAAGATACTTTTTACCCAATTTTTCTCTAAGTGTGTTTTCACTCCGGAATACTTCCTAACTTCCAATACACCCCATATTACCTCTCCCAAGGTTGTTCGACCTTCCGGATTCAATGGACACATTATTTTGACCTAAAAATATTTAGAAACTTCCATAATCCCTCTTCTCAAGTTTGCACACTTTCGAAACTCAAACTTCCCAATCCATTTGTCTCCCTAGTATTTATTCCTACTATTACTACATATATCCACATTTTTACCTCAATTATCTACTATATATCTATATACATATATGAAAGAAAAATGCGGGGTGTTACACTCTCTCTCCCTATAAATACTTAAGGCCGACTATTTGAGCCCCATTTCAGCCTTCTAAACCCTAGGCACCTTTAGAGAGAAAGTGTAAAACCCGAGAAAATTTGAACTTTTGCGAAAAAGGGCAAAAAGGTAATTTGCCACTATGGTACAGGTTGTAAACCTGAATTTTTCTAGAGCTCGGATGACGAAACGGACATCACCGTTGGATTCGTCTCGCGAAATCTAGTTAGCCTGTTAAATTTCATTGAATTCCGAGTTAATCGGATTTTTCGCGTTTTACGAGACGGTCAGACCTCGGGAGACCCAAAAACGAAATTCTGAATAAAATTTTATATTTTGGGAAATAAATGACGGCAAGTTAAAATAAAAATATTTTGAACTTGAACCGGAGCGAAATTTAATCGTTTCGGGGTTAAAACGGACCCGGGAAATAAGGGCCGTGTGGCGCGTTGTAGGCCAAGTATTTAAAGAGTATTTAAAGGGGAGAAAATCAGATTTTCTCCCCATTTTGTTCAGCCGATCAACGTGAGAGAGGAAGAGAGGGAAAGGGCTTGGGTTCTCCATCTTCTCTCTACGATCTACGGAGATTGAGAGCTCAAATCCACACGGGCCAAGAACAAAAGTTGTTCTCCTCGCCGAGGACTACAAAACCATACCAAGGAGGTCGAGTTTTGGAGTGATCCGAAGAACGGGAATTTGGGAGAGTGAAGACTCCACCTCGTTTGGAGTTCTCGGAGCTTCTCAAAGTTGTTCTCTACGCTTCAAGAGGTAGGATTCCCTCCTACTAAGGTTTATTCCAAACCTAGGATGTTTTTTATGAAATGGGTAGGATGATAGATTGTATATCTCTTGCCTATTGTTGGTAATGTGTTGAAATTGGTATTGAAATGGGTAAAGATCAATTCTAATTGGATTGATAATTAGAAATTTTAAAATGAAATTTCTAGAATTGGGTATATGGGATTGACCCAATGAAATTCTTGGATTATGTGAATTGTGGGCATGCTATGTGCTTATATTATGCCATGAGAATTATAGTGTGTTATTACTTGATTTTGTGATGACATGCTTGGGTGTTATTCAAGATAAAATGTTGGTATATGTATACATGTTATAAGATATTGACATTGTAGAGAATTATGGAAATTATATGCTTATGATGTAATTTTGCCATGAAATATGTAAAATGTGTTTGGAATGTTCATGTGTTCCTCATAGCATATTGAACATGGTAATATTGTTGCAATGGAGCATCACATTGCATATGCACGGGAACATCGCATTTAGTGGGTGTGTGTGCATGGTGGTTGTCTTCACCACGCGTGGTGGATGACGAGTGGGCTCGGGTAATATGGGTCGATGACCTAGTCGAGTCGCATGGTTTATATGTTGATAGGGTTGGGGTAGCAAGAAGGGCTAGACTATCCCTCGGGGTGAGAGACCCGGTGATTGGATACGCACTCCGTTGGTATAAGAGTCCATAAAGTGTGTCGGTGTACGCGGAACCGTTGGTGGAAGTCCATGAATTCCGTGTCGGTTGGATGCCGTTGGTGTAAGTCCATAAATATCCACCCCAAGAAAGACCCTAGAATGAAATGTCATTTGATGTACAACATAAATGACGGATTAGTACACATTGACACTTGCATGTGTAGAGGAGCCGGGAGGGGCTCGGATGATATGCATGAATGGGTCTCATCTCATTCCATAGCATGGCATTGCAAATTCCATCATTGAATATAATTCCTTGCTTGGAATGTTATAAATTGTTGTTTTGGGCATGTGAACATTTCATATGCATATAGGTTGGGGAGTAGCCTCATTAGGAGATACCCTATTGAGCGTGGCTCACCCTTTGTAGGAAAAACATTTCAGGTGCGGGGTTCACACCGGCGGACGGCTCCCATTTCGAGCCCCAAAGTTGAAGAAAGCCGACTTGTGGCTTTTATGGTTATTTTGTAAAGCTTTTGAAAGAATTCCATTTTTTGATATGTAAATGTATGGAATCAATTGTAATAGAACTTGTACAAACCATGTTTTATATGGAAATCCTTGTCAAACATGTATTTGATGAATTGGGAAGGGTTTTGAATGGATTGGAAATGAAAAATGGTTGAAAATGGCAAAACTGGGCAGAGAGTACCGGTACTGAATGGTACCGGTACTGTGTACCGGTACCCCCTTTCCAGTGGGTTGACAGTACCGGTAACGGGTACCGGTACTGAATGGTACCGGTACTGTGTACCGGTACCCCCTTTCCAGTGGGTTGACAGTACCGGTACTGGGTACCGGTACACTCTCCAAAATTTTCAGATTTTAAACTGCCTTGCCCTATTTTCGGTCTGGGTCTTCCCTTCCCTCCAATGATCTAAATGGACTATAATGGAGTATAAAACATGGTATATTGAATATTGGTTGAACCCAAATGAATAATCGAATCCGGTTAACAATAGTGAGTTAAGATCCCGGTTAAGGGGATGCTACTACCGTGGTGTTAGGTTGAGTGACATCCACGGGTATTTCCGCGGGTTGACGGGTGGTCAACGGTTAATAAGGGACCCCCAGATTTTGGGGTGTCACAGAAAGAGAGGGAGAGAAGAACATCAAAGATAAGGAGAGATACACCATTTTAGAAGATTAAAACCCTAGATTTCTAAGATTTCACTTCTCTACTCATTCTCTTTTCTTCCATTCTTCACCCACTCTTACCCAAGTCTTTTGAAAACCCTAGGGAGAGGAGATTAAAAAGGAAAAGAAAGGAAAGCAAGAAGGTCTTGAAGCTTGGGTATTTGGCTAAAACTCTTTAGCATTGAGGTAGGGGTTTTCTTCCATTCTTTTACATTGAGGCTACGTTTATTTATATGTATCTCTTAACTCTAAATGTTATATGTATGCTATCCAATCCTTAATTCTTGCTATTCTTGCAATTAATGCCATGTGGAAAATCATGTGATTGTTGGGTAACCCTAAATCTCCTTGCTTGCTACCAAACCCTAGTCTTCAAGAGAAATGTGTTTTTCTCTTGACTTCTCCTTTGTTATTGATTTCAATTCATGATTGTTCCATTATTTTGAATTCTAAGCTTGATATTCAATACTTGATATTCTTCATTCTTGGTTCCAAGACTTGAGTGTTCTTTTGGTCTTGATTTCTAAGCTTCATAATTATTTGTTCTTGATTTCACACCTTGGTGGTCGTTTGTTATTTATTTCCATACATGATTGTTCCGTTAAATCTCAAATTCTCCTTTGTTCATGATTTTCAAGCTTGGTGCGCCTTTATTCCTTGTACTCCAAGCTTAATATTCCGTTATAATGATTCCAAAGTTTGATTACTCATATGTTTTGATTTCAAAACTTTAGTGGTTTGTGTCGAACAATAAAATGATATTTTTGATGATCTCATGTACTTTTGCTTAAATTGTTTTATTGGAATGTTACATGTGAAATTGGGGATTTGTGGAGTTAATTGTTAATTGAGGAAATTGTGGATATCGTATGTCTTGTTTGGTTGTTTGGAGGAACAAGGGTGAGAGGTTCCTTGTAAGGATGCTCATTCCTTCTCAGGAGGTTCCTTGTAAGGATGCTTGAGAAATAAGGCTTTGAGGGTGAATTGGGGACTTGTGTAATTGTTGGTTATGTGAGATATTTATTGGTATTTTATTTCTTACGTGGTTGTACGATACGAACATGGATTACTATTGACCGGGTATCATGTAGTGGATATACATCTTTATATGCCACGCGGGTATGAACTTTTCCTACCACATGGAGTGGGTAGACGCCTTTGTACGCCGTGTGGGTATAAACTTTTCATATCACTAATGATCACGGATTAGTAACGTGGGTTGTGTTGGACATACAGTGTGGGTTATCGTGCATTGTACCAGAAATGGTTTCGACAAGAGTTTCCGGAAGTATGGGATTCCGCGAGAACTTGTTGGAAACGGTTTATGGTAGAATGGATTATCTATTGTATATTGGTTATTGTTCACTTTACCATAGAAGGTTTCTACAAGAGTCTTGGGAAGTATGGGATTCTGCGAGAACTTGTGGAAACAGTGTATGGTGGATTGGATTATATTTGGATATGGTTTGTTAACTGTATATTGGTTTCACTTATTCATTTAATTACTGTTGTTCCTTAAACTTGAGATCTATTCAAATGTCCTGGTTTTACTTCAAAAGTTATATATGATGTTTGTGAAATGAGACCGACTTGTTTTACATGTTTTCTAAACCTTGTTTGAGTTTGGGAGGATTTTCCTACAGAGCTTAGTGCTCACCCCCTACACATCAACACATTTTTCAGGTGATGCTATAACAGAGGATCGGTTAGAAGACCAGTAGGGGGATCCGGAGGGGGATATCTCGACGGTCCTTCTTTGTATTAGATTGAAGGGTTATTTTGGGATCATGTAAAATGTAATCTTTTATTATTCCGCTGCTAAGTTACGTTTAACTCTTTTGGGATGTAATTGCCATGATTTGGCTTATTCTATTGGGATAATGTTATGGACATGATATATGATGAATGAGATTTCTTTATTTATGGAATTTATTTAGTCGCTCTCATGTTGTGAATGGTCTTGGATAGTAACGTCGTCCAGGGTGTGTTTTGGGGTGTTACAATTTATTACTAGGGACTAGTACTGTTTGGTTGCTGTATGGGTGAAGGGAGTGTCACTTTCCCTCGGAATGATGTGGAAAATAGGGCAACAGAATGGTGGATGAATGAAGTGAACAAATATGTGTGGAAATGATATGTGTGAACAAAAGTGTTCCCCAAGCGCAAGGAGTCTTTTGCTTGTCGTGTTTTACTTGGAAAAGTATTCCAAGGTCGTCTCCTCAGGGAAGAAAAGTTCAAGTGTGTGAAGGTGATTTTGTCAAAAAGAGAAAGTGTAAAAAAATCTTTTGTGTTTGAGTTTTTGTGAGTGAAAATGAAATAAAACAAGTGTTAGCTAATCCGAAGGGTTCATTCCAATGGGAATCTCAAATCAACTCGAAGCCTTCCTTGAATAGAGCTTAGATGAACGATTGATTCGTGGGAAGCTAGGGACGAAATGGAGGTGAGGATCCAAGCATAACTCGTGACCAGGCCTACAGGCTATCAAAGACTCACAACTGCATCCACTCTCAACCCAGTCAAACCGAACCATCGTACCCTGAGAGGAGGAAAGAAAATGAGTTGAAATGGCACACCCAAGAGGAGGTCTCCCTTGGATTAGCCAACTTAAAAATCTAGCTACTCATGAAAGCAAGAAAGACATGCATATGGAGTGTGAGAGCTCTGCATTTTCGTCCATGATGGTCCCCCTAGGTGTGCGATAAGCCTCCCATCCATAGGAGGTTGAGTTGATGCATTGCGCAGGCTAAGACAAGCCTAACCTGCAACTCTCCTGGCTGCCCCCTTCTCTCCCATCCCCATTAATGTCATTGCCTTCAAAGTTTTCCACAATGGTGTAGGAATCATGTAAATGTGTAAGGGATGTCAAGGGACAAGTGGGGTAATCAATGGTGGGACCCCCAAGCAAGTGGAGCATGGTTTGCAGGTGTTTTGGGCTGTTCAGCAGACAGTACCGGTACTGTGTATCGGTACCCCGAACTCCAGAGGCAGAACCATACCGGTACTGCGTACCGGTACTGTGTACCGATACTGTTTCTGCTGCGGACCAGTTTTCGTAGAATCATCATAACTTTTGATCCAACCGTTCGATTGAGATAACTTTTGACAGAATACAAAAGACATCCAAATCTACAACTTTGATGTTTTTCAATTTCTCAGATTTGAAGCGAATCATGGTCAAAATGGAGGAAAACCAATGTACTGCAACCAAATGGTGTGGGTGCTGGTGCCTTTGTTACCAAACACCAATACCTCCTTAATTTCTTTAACTTTTAAGCCTCCAAATCCTCAAGTTATGTGTCAATGCCTTCACCACACATCCACACTTTGTTGCAAGGTTCTAAAATCCATCATTTAAGCTATAATTACCTGCAACATCAAAAATTTTACATTATTCATAACTTTGGCTAACTCTAAGTAATTAAATGCAAAGTTAAGTTAAAATGCATGAAATGAGGCCGTCAAATATACAATATTTTGCGCTCATCATACCCCCCAACTTAAGCTTTGCTAGTCCCTAGCAAACAAAATGTAAAAATTAAGAAAACAAAGAATAAACCTATACTACTTCTGCTATTGCATTTAGCACATACAACAAGCCTTTAAACCCCTAGGTGATCCCTAGTGGACAAGTTTTGTCTCGTGAAGGTACCTATAAACTTCTTTTCCTAGTGTCAAATATTTAAAGCATATTCACTTATCCTAACTAGCATTGGGATGTCAAAAACAACTTGCTCCGAACACCTGAACAAATCACACATAAGACACATCATAGCCATAAATGCTATTCTAGAGTATCCACATACACATTCATTTTCAAACTCGTGTGTGTGTGAAATGGACATGTAATTTAAACATTTACACAATGTAGTTCACATTTACTTGGGCTATCCAAATTCAGCTTCGATGCAAACTCACCAAAGGTGTCTCTCAATAATGAATCACACTATAGTTATCCTGACATGCTCTCCATGTGTAATTGTGAGATAGAGTCTTGTGCACAAAACAAAGTATGCTCACATATAATCCAAAAATGAAGTTCATTCATAAAAATGAAACAACCTTGGCATAATCTCATGAAAGGAATGCTAGGGCATTAGATAGCAAAATCAACTTCTCTTTTTCTTTAAAAGTATGCATCCCCCATGCTTCTCTAGATCATTTAGGACTTTCACGGGTTATAATGGAGCCTTGGGGTGATATTGATGCAAAAGAAACGAAGGATATAGGATAACAAAGAGAGTTGTTCCGAGTAGATGACATTTATTTCAAAAAGATCTCCCTTTTATGGGATTTCTAGGCTAACACCATCACCACACTCTTTGTTTCTTTTCTTTCTTCTTTTCCTTAACATTTTTCTTTTCTTTTTCTTCTTCCACCCCTTTTTCTCCTTTTCTTGGATTTTCATTCTTTTCCGTTCAACTCTTTGAATTCAACATCATTCATCCCTTTTTGTTGAGTTTCTGCCATACTTCCTTCTCTTTTATGATCACTCATACTTAGCACTAGGAACAACCAAGGTGAGGTAGATTTTTATCTTTTTGCACTGGCTTGGTCACTTGTGTGGCATGGAAACGAATTTTCAATTAAGGCTCAATCATAGCACTAGGGATAAAAATTTTACAAGAAAAAGGCTAAGGCTCAAAGCAAAACAAAGATGGCCTAAGATCATTTCTAAATAAGCATGGGGGAGCATTATGCATTTCAAGACAAAGTCAATCAACTACCCAAATGCACCTAACCAAAACAAGCATAATGAGATTATTGAACAAATTTGGAATTTGAAAAATTGTTCCTTGAGTAAATGTAAGTTCCCTCCAAACAAGGATTGGCATTAAAGCTCACATGGGTTCTTACTCATCTCCACTATTCATGTCAAGCACTAAATGTGAACTCAATCCATAAATTGAAAAAATTACAAGTTCATGGTGCACTTATGGTTGAGTTCAAAAGCAAAAAAAGTATGTGATATTCTTAGCAATAGGATAAACTTCTATAATGTGCTCATGTATTCAAAGTTCAAAATGAAGATCAAGTAATCACAAATCCCATAACCATTAGGATAGGGGAATATAGTTCAATATTGGAACCAAAATTTTTCAAAATTCACATTTTTCATTATTCTATACAAAAAGTGGTGGAAAATGTAAATGGTGCACCTCACCCCCCAACTTGAACCATGCATTGTCCTCAATGCACAAGGAATCATGCAATGATAAAAAATGAAAGTAACATGGGAAATGAGATACTCCCCCTTTTTTTTTTTTCATATATATATGTACATTAACGAAAAAAATAAAACACAAAAAACTTGTTTACACCCCCCAACTTAGACTAGAACATGATACCCAATAAGATTTGCTACAATGATGCTCAAAGTGAAATGAGTCCAACTTAGGAAGAGGTAAACAACCTTCTTGCTAAAATCTACACTACAACATTATGAAAATAAAAATATACCAATAAAAGAAATCTAACTACTATGTACATGGAAACAAAACAACAAGGGCTCATGTCAATCCGTCTTCAATTCGGATATGAGCTTGCGCCCATTGATTTTTTTTGATTTTACAATTTTTTTGTTGTATAAATGCCCTTCCTAACCCATCTATCCAAACATAGCAAGGATAATGATTCAAAATTCTCAACCAAACCGAGGTGTAGGCAAGTTTATGCAATTCCAACAATTGAGTATACAATTTCTCGTCAAAAGTTTCTACGCTTAACTCCATTTCAATGCCCTCCCTAAGTTGAAAAATGTGAATCTCAACAGCACTCTTTGATGGAAAAATGACCTTGGGCTCATTAGCCTCATGTGAGATAACAACATCGTTAAATTTTTCACAATCAATAGTGGTGGGAGATTCAACATCAATTTGTATTCCATTGAGATGATCATCCTCAATACATTGACTATGCTCAAGATATTGTTCTTCATGTATAGTACTTATAGCATTAGTCAATGCAATAACGTCATCTCTAATTTCATTAAATTGTTGGGCTACTTGGGCATTGACTTCCATTTGATATTGCATAAACTCGTAAATAATATTTTCCAATTCTTGTTCGGTTGAGTCCTCATATGTTGGATAGTGGTAAAATTCATTTGGTGGTGTGAGATTGGATGAAAAATTATAGGGTTCATTCTCCCAACCATAACTCGAATAATGATGGCTTGATCCAAATGTATACACCCAAGTGCAGGCGGTCAAGCTGTAGTAATAATCCGGTTTGAGTCCGGAGTCGAATCCACAGGGAACTTTTGTTGATATTTCTAAGGCAAGCAGTGGTAGAGACCTTTTGATTGTAACCTTTTTGATTTGCTGCGAGATATGGGTTTTGCTGGACAGAATATAAGATTCTTTCCAGAAAGATTTTCTTAACAAAATAGGAGATGAATGCTAATTAAAAAGAGTCATCCTTTAGTGCAAGGATCTGGACATGTAGTTAGTTATCCGGTTTGTCATAATTGTGCTTGATAACTCAATTAACTCCCGTGTCAACAACAAGTTAATCGGAAGATAAAGATGGATTGTGAGAATTAAGAACATGATTCCGATGTCTTTCTAGAAGTTTACAAGAATTGCCTGTGCCGAGACTTAACCCGTCTACAAACAAGCAAGTGTTTCTACAAGACATCCAATAATGATATTAATAGTCCATTCTTTAAATGAAGTACATTAAGGGGGAAGATTGAAGGGTAGTCATTAGGATCTAGCCGGGGTACTTGCCTTGAACTGATGAGTCTTTCTATGCAGGAGTCATCCCTGTCATAGAAAGAGCTCACAATTATACAAAGTACCTTAGCTTTGCTAGATGCAATCAATCATCCGATAACAAGAAGAAATAAACATTAAGCATAAAAGAACATTGCACAAATATGATTCCCGGATAACTTGTACATGCCTTTCTCCTCTCACTAAAGAGTGAATGAGAAACTACTCACTCTTCATGGCTTGGGTAAAGCTAGAAAAGTGAGTGATGCTCATCCTTCCAAGTGGAGAACTTTTAAAAGATAAAGTAACAACAAACGCGGAGCGAATCTTTCACAAAGAATGAGTGAATCACGTTCCACCCTTCACGGCTTTAATCAAGCTCTAGAAAAATGGAAGAGTTTCACACTTCTAAGAAAGAAGGAAGCTCAAGCAATGGAAGTGAAATGCATGAACAATAAAAGTAGAAGAAAGCTAGTCACATTTGGAGGGTGGCTTCCTCAACCAAAGATTGGAGGGTTGCTTCCTCAACCAAGATGGGAGCTATTTCTCTTCTATGCATGAGAAATGAAAGCATAAACATAAGCATAAGCATCAAACTACTGTTATAACAAGCAAGAGATGTTGGGCTAAAGCCAAACTAATCTCTAAAATAAAGAATTCATAAGGAAAATGAACTAACTACAATGAGAGTGAGAGTCTAAGCCTCCATCACTATCTACTTCCTACTATGCTCCCTTTTAGCTCTCCAACAAGGGGAGTATTTATAGGCAAGAGGAGGAGGCAGGGGGGGTGAAAGAATAGTGTTTGCCGCCCAAGTCCAAGTGAACAGTCAACAACTCTGCTGCCAGTCTGTGGATAACGTTCGAACGTGAGTTGGCGTTCGAACGTTCTTTCTGTTTTTGCACTGAGGGCGTTCGAACGTTGACTGCCGTTCGAACGTTTCTTCTTGTTTTTGCACTAAGGGCGTTCGAACGCCAGATTTGCTCTGACCCCTTTCACTGTGGTCTTCTGTGAAGTTCAGTTCCAACTCTCTGCAGTGGTCTGGTCTTCCATCAACTCAAGTGCACGTTCGAATGTGAGTTGGCGTTCGAACGTGCACTCAAGTACTTCAGAGTTCCAGTCTTCTTTCCTAACTGCAACACGCCTTCTCTTCAACAGTTGAGTCTGCTACAGTGTATTGTGGACGTTCGAACGTGAGTTGGCGTTCGAACGTTCTAGCTGTGCTCCAAGCTTCTCCAATTTTGGGCTCTAATGTACTGGTGCATCCAAGTGTGGTACTTGTTGTTCTTGGGTCCTTGTTCAGTTTAGGGCCTGAAATGACATCACTTAAACTCCATTAAAGTACCATTAGTCTTAAAATGTCATAATAATATGTCAACTTTAAGTACTAATCAAATAACTCGTTGCAACATAATGGTTTGGGTAAAAAATTAAGTAGTTCAAAATTGAATTTGAACCTTTGCATGCAAAGTCTTGAACCAGATAATTTATTGGGTACTCACTAGTGATGTGTCCATACTCTTCACAAATCTCACACACATTTTCATAATATGGGGCATTTAATACATTATCATAAAAATTATAAGACATTACATAAAACAAAAGCTATTTACAAACTATTTACAAAAGAGACGACATACCTTGGCCCGTGATGAAAATCACGACACTTACCTATGCCGTCCAAAATCACCTTTGAACTCGACGCTTAACCTTCCCCGGCAACGACGCCAAAAATGCTTGGTGAAAACCGTTGTAGTTCCTAACCTCCTAAAATCATCCCTCAATGTGTATATGGTGTATGTGTGAGGGGAGTGTCACTCTCCCTCAGAATGATGTGGGAAATAGGGCAACGGAATGGTGGATGAATGAAGTGAACAAAATATGTGTGGAAATAATATGTGTGAACAAAAGTGCTCCCCAAGCGCAAGGAGTCTTTTGCTTGTCGTGTTTTACTTGGAAAAGTATTCCAAGGTCGTCTCCTCAGGGAAAGAAAGTTCAAGTGTGTGAAGGTGATTTTGTCAAAAAGAGAAAGTGTAAAAAAATCTTTTGTGTTTGAGTTTTTGTGAGTGAAGTTTGTGAATGAAAATGAAATAAAACAAGTGTTAGCTAATTCGAAGGGTTCATTCCAATGGGAATCCCAAATCAACTCGAAGCCTTCCTCGAATAAAGCTTAGATGAACGATTGATTCGTGGGAAGTTAGGGATGAAATGGAGGTGAGGATCCAAGCATAACCCGTGACCAGGCCTACGGGATATCAAAGACTCACAACTGTATCCACTCTCAACCCAGTCAAACCGATCCATCGTACCCTGAGAGGGGGAAAGAAAATGAGTTAAAATGGCACACCCAAGAGGAGGTCTCCCTTGGATTAGCCAACTTAAAAATCTAGCTACTCATGAAAGCAAGAAATACATGCATAATGTAAAGGGACATAATGAAGAAAGGAAACATTGAACTTAACTTAAAGCAAGAAATCTTAAGCTATGAAGAAAAATATTCAATACCCATTTCAAAGCTTGAAAATGAAGAACTCAAAACAACAATGGTAGAATCTAGAATGCATAACTAAACTTGCAAAGCATTAGAAATAAATGACATTAAAGACAATAAATGAGGCTTACAAGATCCTTAAAAAAGATTACAAGTGAAATGGGTGAAGACAATGCAAAAATCTAACTATTCATCTTTTTCCTTGGAACTACTCCTAAGCTTAGGTAGCCACCCCTTCAAAGCTTGTGAATGCTGAGTATATGGAGTGTGAGAGCTCTGCATTTTCGTCCATGATGGTCCCCCTATGTGTGTGATAAGCCTCCCATCCATAGGAGGCTGAGTTGATGCATTGCACAGGCTAAGACAAGCCTAGCCTGCAACTCTCCTGGCTGCCCCCTTCTCTCCCATCCCCATTAATGCCATTGCCTTCAAAATCTTCCACAAGGGTGTAAGAATCATGTAAATGTGTAAGGGATGTCAGGGGACAAGTGGGGGAATCAATAGTGTGACCCCCAAGAAAGTGGAGCATGGTTTGCAGGTGTTTTGGGCTGTTCAGCAGACAGTACCGGTATTGTGTACCGGTACCCCCGAACTCCAGAGGCAGAACCGTACCGGTAGTGTTTCTACTGCGGACCAATTTTTGTAGAATCATCATAATTTTGATCCAACCGTCCGATTGAGCTAAAATTTTGACAGAATACAGAAGACATTCAGATCTACAACTTTCATGTTTTGCACTTTTTCATATTCGAAGCGAATCATGGTCAAAATGGAGGAAAATTGAGGTACTGCAACCAAATGGTGTGGGTGCTGGTGCCTTTGTTACCAAACACCAATACCTCCTTGATTTCTTTCAATTTTAAGCCTCCAAATTCTCAAGTAATGTGTCCATGCCTTCACCACACATCCACACTTAGTTGCAAGGTTCTAAAATCCATCATTTAAGCTGTAATTACCTGCAACATAAAAAAATTCAACATTATTCCTAACTTTGGCTAACTCTAAGTAATTAAATGCAAAGTTAAGTTAAAATGCATGAAATGAGGCCGTCAAATATACAATATTTTGCGCTCATCAATTGCGGTTGTGATTAACCCTGAATAATACAATAATGAATTAGAAATTAGGGTTAAGTGTGTGTGTAAAGTAGGTTGAAGTAATTACTTTATGCCTTATTAGGGTTAATGTTTGATTTATCTATTTTGTAGGATTTCAAAGATAATTACGGAAGATCGGAGCGATAAAAGTGCAAAGGCTGAAAAAGACAAGGGAGGCAAGTGTAATTCACAATTCAATGAGTCAACAAAGGAATGTTGGGAAGCAAAAAAACTAGATAATCATCACTGTCCGGACGGTGGTGGTTATGTCCGGACGGTGCCCTAAACCGCGTTACTCTTCTTCCTCCTCCTAATGGTCCATTTAAGCAACAAAGAAGCCTGATTGGTCTGTCGCCTTGAAGCACCTCTCTAGTGCCTATAAATAGCCTGTTGCAGGAGAGTTCAGTCCAGTTTAGAATGGGAGGAAGGGAAAAGAGGAAAAAAAACTCCAGAGAGAGTTCTATAGACAGAAGAGTGAAGCCATGCCCTAAACATATCCCAACCAGAATTTATTTACTTCTACATTTTTGTTTTATCCTTTCCACTTGGAGGGTTGAACCTCTCTCACTTTTATGCCCTAGCTGGTAATAAGAGTGGCTGTGTTTCAACTAATCATCAGGGAAGAATTTATTTTACTATAGTCATGAGATTATCTCGCACTTCTTGCTTGTTTATAGTAATGAGGTGTGAGTGGCCTACTTATACTCTTTAGTACATGTAAATAAATGTGTATTTTTGTTTGAGTTATGAAAATGCTGAAGTTTTATTTATGCGTTAATTTGTATACCTCCCTTAACTGATGGATGGTTACTATTATTTTGTTTGGTATTGGATGTTCATGGTTATGAGTACCGAGCTATGCTTACTGCTATATACCAGTTCATCTTAATATTATTACATACTTCATGCATGATACAATGATGAATGTGGTTGGGTTTTATGTAATAATCGAGAGATTGGTTATAGACAGGTTAAATCTCGACATAGCTAATGCTTTTGACTTAATGCATAAACCAGAACTCTATCTTCATTGAATCATCAACCCGCCGATCAAATAGATGAGGTAATCCTTTTGAATGGTTCTCCTTCAGGTTTTCTAAATATATTTGGTTAATGCACGGTGCATAGACCTTCCAGCTAACGTAAACAATTGTTGTGTTATGGTTATGTTAATACATCAAACCTACTGGTTAACTTTTCAGTAAAATGAAGGTTAATTGTTATAAGTTAGCCTTTCCAGAGTCAAGCATGAATCCTCATGTTGGGTTCCCTAATTAAAGAGTATCCTTTAATATTTATTGTTATTCAAATTTTAGTTTAGTGTTTATTTGTTAAATCTAAGTTTACACAACAAGCTATTCCATTGCACACAACATGCATGACAATCTTACCTTTTCTATTTTGAATAGTAAGAGTTAGCTCCATGTAGGTTCGACGTTGGATAGAACCAAGAAATACTACAATTTGACTACTTATACTTGGGTGTATGATTTAAATCAAGTCAGTTTTTCCATCAGTAGGATCAACTTCTACAGTTGCATGATGGGCAGTTTGAATTTTTTTAGGGGATAGTGTTTTCCTGAATTGAGACAGGACCGACCTATTATGAAAGAGAAGGGATGAATAGTAAGAAAAGAGCTCCAGTATAAAGGTCTTTGTTCATGCGTAAACCAAACCATTTGTATACCACCACTCATAAAGATTGGAATAAGTAATCTTTACTAGACCTGGGGCCCCGTATAGTGTTTCGCTTTCGGTTCTTCAGAAGAATCAACTTACTTTCTCCTTCTTCATTGATGTAGGCGAAAAGGAACCGTCTCCTAGTTGGGAAGCTAAACATCAAGTAAGTGGCTTGATGAGGATAACTAAGCTAACATGCCGGGGGTGGTTGCTGGAATAATAGGGTGGTGCCTTCGAAAAAGTTCAATTCAGCAAAAGGGGGACAAAGAAAACTCCATGGATCCTTCCTAGGTCAACAGGCTTTGACGGGGCTTTGATGCCCTTTGTATAGGTTGGGTTACTGGATATCGGATCCTCATAGTAGGATGGACCAACATCTAGCTCAAAGAGGGCAATCTTTAGAAGTAACAGGTTGGGAAACCTAGAGAACACTTTGCCTTTTCTTATTTTCTTCCCGCCCTAGGATTAGGATTTTTTTGAGCTTACAAGTAGGATATGAAATAGAGAGTTTAGAAGTAGTTT
This sequence comes from Ilex aquifolium, assembly GCA_951799425.1. Classification (NCBI taxonomy): domain Eukaryota; kingdom Viridiplantae; phylum Streptophyta; class Magnoliopsida; order Aquifoliales; family Aquifoliaceae; genus Ilex; species Ilex aquifolium. The sequence continues at coordinate 6,924,735 of OX637410.1, read as the reverse complement.
AAAACATGAAGTGGTTTAAAACATAAAGCAGAAAGCCGCCCTATTTAGGTTGTTGAGATTGAAGGAGGAAGGAAGGTTTCATCTATTAGCCACTTGAATTGAACTGACTGACTACCAACTTGACTTGCCTATCGACTGAGACAAGACTAAAGCTAGATATAAGGTCACAAATAGGAGAAAGCTTGTTGACTCAAGAACACATTTGCCTTCGACCTTTGCAGGGTGAGAACCTTCCGTTTGCTCTTTTAAGTGTTGATTCTTCCATATTTAGATATGGATATAGATCCATAGAGAGATCTATATATTTCTATCGATACCATTGGACTATCTTATCAGGAAAACTAGTGGCTCTAAGGACCACTCGAATGAAATCAAAGCGAACCCTGTCGTAAGCCTTTATTAGATCTACTTTTGATGCACATCGGGGCTTGCCTTTGTCTCGGTGATAGTTTTTCAATAATTATTTCGCTAGTATACTTTGTCGAAATCACAAGTTTTCAATGATACTGACAATTGAGAATCTTAGTCGATGAGCCTGGCGAACGGAGCTACAAAACTAAGAAGCATACTTTGTCTTTAATACCTTTTGAGTCCAGTCTTACTGCTTGTACAGAGTACGAATAAGGGGGCTGCCCAGTCTCAAATAAAAGATAAAGCTATGCCTCCAACCCCTCATTTGGAATTATTACTATCCACTGCAATTGAACCACTGATGCTACCATTGGTGCCTCTTCTTGCACTTTCTAGGTTTTCGTATTCCAAACCCCCTTGAATAGTAAGCAATGGCAGAAAATTCTCATAGATTTCCCTATATGAGAATGAAGACTCAGAGGGGATAAGAACATTACGAGAAAATGCTTGAAACATTTCACTAACTTCACTTTTGCATTTCATCATATAGAGCCATCTAATTCTAGTGTGATCTGAGTTGACCTGAATTAAATCATACACCCAAGTATAAGTGGTCAACTTGTAGTATTTCTCAGTTTAAGTCCGAGGTCGAACCCACATGGAGCTAACTGTTTGTATTAAAACAGAACAAGGTAAAATTATCGTGTGTAGTGTGCAATGGAATAGCTTGTAGAGTGAGCTTAGAATTATAATATAAAAACTTAACTAAAACTTTAGATAATAATGATAAAAGGTACTCTTCAGTTCGGGGGTCCAACATACATTAAATTGCTTGTTTATGAAAAAGCCACCTTACAACAATTAACTCCCATTCTACTAGAAAGTCAACCGGTAGGTTTGATGTATAACTGAACCATATCACAACAACTGCTTAGGTTAGTCAGAAGGTATTTGTACCATGCAACAATCAAATAAACCTAGTAAACTTGAAGGTGAACCATTCAAAAGGTTTACTCTAGCTATTCAATCGGCAAGTTGATGATTCAGTGATGATGGAGTTCCGGTTTATGCATTGAATCAAAATCATTGGCTATGACAAGATTTAACCCGTTTATAATCAGTCTCCCGACTGTTACATAAAGCCCAACTGCATGCATCATTGAATCATGCATGAAGTAAGTAATAATTATGGATTGAATGGTATATAGCATTAAGCTCCCCACCATGTTCATAACCATGAGCATATTATAATAGTAACCATCCATCAATTAAGGGAGGTATAAACATTAACGCATGACTAAAAAATCGACATTTTCATAACTTAAACAATATTACACATGCATTAACCCTTCACCAAAGAGTATAAACAGACTACTCACGCTTCATTGCTATAGACGAGCATGAAGAATGAGATGACCCCATTACAACCGAAAATAAAATACAACGAAGTCCTTCCCCGATGAATAGCTGAAACACTGCCACTCTTATTACCATCTAGTTCATAAAAGTGAGAGAAGTTCAACCCTCCAAGTAGAAAGGATAAACAAAAATGTAGAAATATAGAAAATTATGGCTGAGAAATGATTAGGGCAGGGCTTCGCTCTTTCTTTCTTTCCCTCCTTTCTATCATCTCTTGAACTGGAATGAACTTCGATGAATATAACCTGAAAATGAGCAGAATAGGGATATTTATAGGCACTTTAAGGGGGTGTGTAAAACCCGGGTAAATTTGAACTTTTTCTGAAAAAGGGTAAAATGGTAATTTGCCACTATAATATGGATTTAAAATACGTATTTATCTAGAGCTCGGATGACGCAACAGACTTCATTATTGGATTCGTATCGCGAAATCGAGTTGCCCAGAAAATTTTTATCGAATTCCGAGATAGTCAGAATTTTTCACGTTTTACGAGACAACAGGGTGTCGGGTGACCTCACGAACATCCCCACAAATAAAATTTATAAAATTTCCTTATAATTGAAGGAAATTTCAAATAAAAATAATTTGAACTTAAACCGGGATGAAATTAATAGTTTCGGGGTGAAAACGGACCAGGACAAGGGGGGCGTGTGGCGCGACGTGCACCAAGCATCATTGTTTATAAATATCCATAAAAATCTGATTTTCTAGCAGAATATTCTGCTGAAACCAGTGTGTAAACGTTGGAGAGAGGAGGAGAGGAAAAAAAAGAAATTTCAAGACTTGTTTATCAAATCTACGGAGTTCCGCCGGTCAGAATTCTTCGGGCCAAGAATCAAAGTCGATCTCCTCGACGAGGGCTACGCAACCATACAAAAAACGAAGGATTTCACCGAAGATCCAAAGAAGATATTTTGGAAAATCAAAAGTTTAGAGTTGTGTTTGGTGTTCTTGAAGGTTCTACCCTTCATTTTACAATTCAAGAGGTAGAGTTCCCTCCTACTTTGGTTTATTTCTAAACCATGGTGTCCATAGGGAATGGTTAGGTGTATAGAAATTGCCTATTGTTAGGGAAATGAGGAAATGGGTATAGAAATGGCTTGAATCAATTTCTAGCTTGAATTTGAGGTGTGGAAGTTACTTGTATAATTTCTTGGAATTTGGTATTACATGGGCATTCTATGTGTTTATATTGTACCTTTGTGAATGAAATGTGTTAGTGACATAGATTATGTAATAACATGCTTGTGATATTGTTCTTGATATATGCTTAGTGATATATTGACGGTGTGATAAATTTTGGTGATTATATGCATATGATGTAAGTCGCCATGAAATATGATGATATGCGGTTAAATGGCTCATTTGACATTCATTACATAGTGGGCATGATGTTGGCATCACATTCATGGGCATTGGGCATGAGTGTAGGTGTGTTTGAATGGTTGATCAAACACCATACTTGGTGGTTGATAAGTGGACTCGGGAAGGTTGGATCGAAGATCCCGTTGAGTCACATGGTTGCATGAAAAAAACTTGTGTCGGGTATAGCAAGAAGGGATAGATTCTCCCTCGGGTGAAAAACCTGGCCACTTGGTTAATACACTCCCCTGTGGTGAAATTCCAGAAAAGTGTAATGGCGTACGGAGCCAGCGGTGTGATTCTAAAATCCGATACCCAATAAAGACACATGATTTGGTTTTATAAAGTACTCATTCGATAGGTAACATCCAACAATGATTTGGTTTTATAAACACATGAATTTTATTTCAAGCAATCATTAGATGTATTTCATCAATGACAAAAGTATTACACACGTGCATAGCATTGTGTTGTGGGAGTCGGTGAGGACTCGAGTTAAAGTGCATGAGTGAGTATCATCTCATACCATGGTAGAATTCCCATCTTGAATTACATGTTCTTGTTTGGAATGGATAATGGTTGTTGATTATTACATGTGCACATTTCATATGCATCTAGGTTGGGGAGTAGCCTCTGTAAGAGATACTCTATTGAGCGTAGCTCACCCTATACGGGAAAATATTTTAGGTGGGGGATACACGCCGTTGGACGGTGCTTATTCGGGGCCCCAGTAACGAAGAAAAACCGATATGTGGCTTTTAAATCTTATTTTTGTAAAACTTCATGTAAATTCATTTTAGGCATGTAATTTATGTAAAAGAATTATAATTTTGAACTATGTTTAATGCATAAATTCATGATGTGGGAGTATGAATGGATGTATATTGGACCTCAGATGGGTCATGTGATTAAATGTTGTTATATGGGTATGGATAAATGGACCCGGTGTGGTCAATGTTGTATATTAGACCTCAGATGGGTCATGTGATTGTATATGACACATGTTGAGTTTTGGGTAGAGCTCCCCGTACAAAGGAGACTCTGCCCGAATTTTGTTAAATTAAAAACCCTCGATTTTTGGGGCGTCACAAGGTGGGGCAGAGGCGACAAACACTCAAGCTACCCAATCACATCAAGTTGTTGGTTAAATGGACCAATGGGAGGAAATGGAGGAGAAAGGGGGTTGAAACACCGTTCGGATGCCACCACCACCGTCCGGACGGTGGGGATCTTCTGGTTTTTCATGCTTGGCAGCCACCCTTGTTGACTCTTTAATTACATTTGCCTCCCTTTCTTCATTCAGCCTACGTACTTTTATCCTCTTAAGCTTTCGTAATTATTCTTGAAACCCTACAAAATATACAATCTACATATTAACCCTAATACTTTGTAAATTAATCACTTTATCCTAATTTAAGCACATAATTAATCCTAAACCCTAATTTTTTTATGCACTTTTTAGGGTTAATCACACCCCCAACCAAACATTACTAGTCCCTACTATTAAAACAAATAAAACAAAATCACTTTCGTAGATCTCACGATTGTATTTAGCTTATGCAACAAGTCGTTACACCCCTAGGTGGTCCCTAGTGGACAAGTTTTGTCTCGTGAAAGTTTTCAGTGAAGATACTACAAGCTTCAAAGGTAGGATTACATAATTCATATTTTCCACAGATAAGATTAAATCATCATTCTATTCTATTACCAGGACACTTCCCTTCCCTTGATCACTATAAGAGTAACTGTAACGCCCCAAAACACACCCTGGACGACATTACATTCTAAAACATTCATATCATGAGAGCACTAATATAATTCCATCAATAAGAAAATTTTTCCATTCATCATCCATAGAATTTACAATATCATCCCAAAAGAATAAGCCAAGCTATGGCATTTACCTCTCAAAGGATCAAACGTAACTTAGTAGCGGAATAACAAAAGAAAACTAAACTTCACATGATTTCAAAATAAATTCTCAAGTCTATTATAGAAGAAGCTATGTCTCTACAGGTCCATCTCGGGATCTACGTTCCCTTCTATGGGAGCTTCCCAATGTCCCGGCTCGTCAGTTCCAAGCTCCTCCTCTAGACAAAGACCTGAAATATGTTGTTTGTAGGGGGTGAGCACTAAGCTCTGTAGCAACATTCCTCCCAAACTCGAACAAGGTTTATAAAAGCATATAAAATGGCCGGTCTCATTTCACAAATAGCATATATAATCTTTGAAGTAAAACAGGGACATTTTTAAATAGATCTCAAGTTTAAGCTGTAACAATAATCAAGTGAAAGGTTAAGGTAAATTTCATAACAATATATCATTTTCAACTTTTAGCCATTTAGGAAGGGCGCCTTCCGATGCATTGTCCCATACCAGTGCACCGGCCAAGGCGGTCCAACCCATCATCCCATTTATATTGGCTCATCCCCGTACCATGTATATTGATTGCTTCTCATGAATCTACCCAACGATTACACCTAGTCCACCAATTACAATCACAATCACAAACACTTTAAGAAAGGGCGTCTACCATCTCAATGGCAGTGACGAGTCCCTTCCCAGGAAAAATATACCATCCCTTGTTCGAACTCCAGTGAATGATAGTGGTCGCATTACCAAATGACAACCCACTACAAGTGTTAGGAAACCATCTCACCCCCACTGGGATAGACTAACCTCTAACACTCTACGGCATCTCTCGAAGGCAATCCAAGTCCATCACAACAACCATACCAATGAGGAAACCAAAATATTCTCAATTTGCCAACAATTCCAAATAACTACAAAATCCACAATTTCTCATTTTACAAGCATATCTCAAAATCCCCAAATTAAGCATGTGACATTTTCAATAACCAACCAAGAAAAATGTAAGAGATCACAACAATATCATTTTATTACTCAACACAAAACACTATGATTTTGAAATCAAGAATAAAGGAAGAGTTCAAGAGGAAAACCCATCACTCTTGAAAACTAGGGTTTTTCAAACCAAAAAGAGATTTCATGGGTATTCAACCCTAACTTTGTGTAAAACATGTTAACAATTGCAAAAGAACCAAGAAACAATGGAGCCATAGCAAATACATATCATTAAGAATCAAAACATACATATTTATTAACCCTAACATCAATGTAAGAGAAAGAGAAGAAATCCCCTACCTTGGTATTCTTAAAAATCTAGGGCTTTGATCTTTTTGGAAGTGTAACTCCCTCGTGATCTTGTGTTTCTTTCTCCTCCTTTATCTCCTCCTAGGGTTCTAAAGTGTTTAGGATGAGAGTGGAGTGAAGAATGGAGCAAATGAGGGCTTGAGGTGGTGTTTTAAACCCAAAAATCTCGACTTTTTAACTGTTCGGCGCGTGTCAGAGAAAGCGTACCGGTACGGTTAAGCCACTGGTTTGGGCGTACCGGTACACTTTGGCTGCTTCAACGTCTAGGGCAGTTTTGACCCATTTAGAGGTCGAATTGGAAAATTTTCATGAGATACACTGTTGTAGCCCTAGATGTCTACTAGCTACTGTACAAATTTCAGATCAATTGGACATAAGGATAAAAAGTTATGACCAAAATACTAGAAGGTGTCCCTACTCCTTTTTACCCAAATTCTCTATAAGTGTGTTTTCACTCCGGAATACTTCCTAACTTCCAATACACCCCATATTACCTCTCCCAAGGTTGTTCGACCTTCCGGATTCAATGGACACCTTATTTTGACCTAAAAAATATTTAGAAATTCATCTAATCACCCTTTCCAAGTTTAGACGTCTTTGAAACTCAAACTTCCCAATCAGTATGCATCTCTAGCATTTCTCCTACTATTACAACCTATATAGTTCATTCTTACACCATTGCACATATCTACATTTTTACAATAATTATTTACTATATATCTATATACATATATAAAAGAAAATGCGGGGTGTTACAGTAACACACATGAATTGTAACACTATTGCCTATATTTTCAGAAAAAATCATGTGTGTGTGCTTGGATTTCTTTGTTTAAAAAATATTTAAGAAATAACACAATCTTTCATTCTGATGTAAAAGAATTAGCCTTGATCCAATCCTTTTTTGGAAATCACTCAGCAAAGAACACACTCAAGTTTTAGTGACTATCACTCAAAAATTACATGGGACAAAATAATAGCACATGTAATATTCCAAAAGAATGTTATTTGAATAAAACTAGAATTTGGCATAATCTCATGAAAGAATATTAACACTATATCAAACAACATTATCAACATTCTCCCTTTTTTGTAGTAGTTAGATGAAAATAATACAAGTGCATGACTTCTAGAATCAGAAAGGACTTTATTAGGGTTATAACATGGCCACATGTATCGGGTGTAAGAAGCGACATCAAAGGTATTCAACAAGCTATCCTTTTTGATTAGTGTAGCACATATCTCTCCCATTTTTCCTAAACTTTTACACATTATATTTACCATTTCTCATTTCAATCCCATATTTGCAATTTCTTGACTATTTTATTTCTTTGCTTCCTTGCTTTTTATTTTTCTGTTCTCTTTTGTTTCATTTAGTGATTATTTTCTCTTCCCTTTTCTTTCATGAACCATAATCACCATTTTTCTCCTTTTTTTCTATATAATGCCTTCTATAGGAGAGGGAGCAAGAAAATTAGATAGCAAGGGTTGGATAAATATTTTTTTTCTGTGGCTCGGTTAATTGATGGGTTTAAGAAAATAAATTTTCACTTAGGCTCAATCACGACTTACTAGGAATATAGTTTTGAAAAAGAAATGGCTAAGACTCAAAATAAAATCACAAATGGCCAAAGATTATTTTCCAGAATTCATGCACCTGCATAATTTCCATAAATATTTTCGAAGAGATTGTTAACATGTCATCTGATGAGTGGTAATCAAAACAAGAATTAATGAGATTATTCAAAGAAATTTTATGCTGAACTGAAATTCTTACTCGAGTAAATGTGGAAAATCTTTCCAAGAACGATTGGTTAAAAATTTGCATACGGGTTTTACATCTCCACTGTATTTATAAGCTTCAAAGGATCATAATATTTCAAAAAGTTTTCAAAATAAGAAATTCTCACGTGCTCAGAATGATGAGTTTCTACGAAAATATAAAGAAAGTGTACAAACAATGTATGAAAATCCCGTATAATCTGGTTAGGTTTATAGTTGCAAAGCATTAGAATGATAACACAATTCGTATTGTGAATCATATGAAATCAGTATCCTAACACAGTAAAATTTAATCAAAATTACCTACTAACCAAATTAATTAAAACCAAATCAAAAAAACTATTCAAAACATCCAACTGAAATAAAGTGCATAATAAAAAGTTCGGTAAGAGTAGAAAGAGCATACAAATTTCAGAAACTCAGGTCACTAGGCTGACGGGCCTCCACAGTGTTTTTCTCGAAGTACCTTCAGGATTTTATTTTGATTCTCTTCATATCTAGCCATCCTTTGATCCAATTGAGTGATGCGAGTCTCTAATCCCAATAAAAAATGGCGGTCAGTCCTGTCATCAACAGGAATATAAGGTTGTTCTTCTGGTTGCTAGGGCTCATTTGGTGGCTGAAACTCTGCACCTTTTGGAATGGATTTGCTTGCGGTTCTGGTGGTGCTTCCTGTTGCTCTTCTGCTTGCCCTCGTTGGCTCTTTTTTAGTGAAGTTTTATCCAACGGTACCCAATGCTCCATTGTTGGATATGCAATTACTCCTTTCATCTTGCATAACTCAGATACTAGAATAGCAAATGGGAGTGAGTGCTTGTTAGTCTTAAAAGTTACCATCATTTGATCCATTATCAGCATTGACAAGTCAATAGTGTCTCCTATCCCAAAAGCATACAGAAAATAAACTCTCTTAGTATAGATTTCATTTTTTTAAGACTAGGGCAACAAATTGTTCACAGTGATCAAATTCAAGATTTTGTATTTGTTAGTCAAGTCCTCTTGCTTGATATACTTGTTCGGCCTACCCCAGACATACTTCGAATTCCCAGTCAACTCAATCCCAATGGTAGTCATGTCAGGCAATGTGGTATAGGGATACGGGGGATGCTGATGCCTTGGCATAGGATGCAAAAAATTAGCAATGGTAGCCGGTGTAACTTGAAACACAACTCCCCTAACATATGCATGCAAGTGCCTTGGCCTAGTTTCCCTTGCATTACTGTAAAATTCCTGGACTAAATATTCATAAGTAGGACCTACCAATTTCACATAATTAAGCCAACCCCGTGCTGCTAGAATTTGCCTAACCCCAATTTGTTCAAAGTCCTCATATATTACAAGTCTTTCAGCAATAATAGGCTTAGAATAAAAGTAAGTAACATACCAAATTTGCTAATCATTCAAACATAGCAGTGTCGAATAAATTCTGACCCTGGGGTTGTTCCTCTTGCTATGGAACAACTTCAAGCGGTGGAGAGGACCTTAATCGGCTTGATAAGACTCTTATTCTTGCTCTTGGATCCATGAATTTTGAATTTCTTGCTCAATATAAATTTTCAAGGATTTTTTTTCGGTAAGAACCTATAAAAGATGATGGGTAAGTGTTTAATTGGAGTAGAATTGAAGAAAAATTTATGGGTAAAGTGAAGCTAAAGAAAGAAAGTGGAGAAATCTGCTAGTTTTTTGAATTTTTTGTTGTGAGGGAACTGTTGAATTGTTCAGTTTCGCAAACTAGGGACTTTATATTGGCCAGTACCGTTCGAACGCTATCAGCACCGTCCACCGTCCGGACGGTGCTGATCCTCTGGAATTTGCTCTGACTTCTTGGCTGCTAACCCTTGATCTTCTCCAGTTTTCCAACTTCAGTATTCACCGTACAGTTATAGATAATTAGTTTAAATTCAAACATTTACACATTAATTATCTAATAAACTTAAATTCCACTAACACACAAAATCAAATTATAATTATATACATTCTTACGCATCCTATGATTATACAACTTTGATCATAATTAGTTTCAATCAGAATCTTCTAATCAAGAACATCAGTGAACTAATTAATTTCCCGTCGTACATATCTTGAAAGCATTGGACTTGAATAGGATGGCGTCTCAGGGTAATCCTTACTCTGCCTATACTTAATCCAGTCGAGACAATCTAATGCTCGACCTGAAATTGGTTCGACACATTGGTTAAATTCTCTTATATGCATTATTCGACCGCACTTTATACAACCACCGAGTCGATTTGCTCATCGGCGTTTGGCAAATGAATTTTTTCGCACAAAGGTTTTGCTAGACTACCAAGAATTTCTAACATTCTTACCACCTTTGCTTTTTCTATGATCAAAGAGTGTATATCTTTCAAAAAAATACGTAACATACCCAAATAAACAAAAAAAGTTTTTTCATCCGTTTTTTGAAATTTTTTGAAAAGACTCACTATCTGGTTCTTTAACGTCTACCGGTTACAAAGACTAATATGGATGTTTTCCTCCCCCAACCTAAATTAAACATTGTCCTAAATATAAAATATTATGAAGTAAAATTATAGACAATTTACTAATAAGATATGGAGGCGAGACAAATCCATAGTGCAAAACTCTAATCTGTAAAACAAAGTACTACTATTTACAATCAAACATTCATAATAACTTCTCAAGACAGATATTCTGGTTCCATGAACTGAATGGAATCCACATTTTGAAAAAATCCATCTTGATATGGTTTAAGCCTTTGTCCATTTACTTTGAAAACATTTCCTGTTAATGAATTTTCAATTTCAATTGCCCCATGTTCAAAAACTTGTTTAACAATGTAGGGGCATGTCCATCTCAATCTCAACTTTCTAGGAAATAGGCGGAGGCTTGAATTATATAACAAAACTTTTTGAGAGGGTACAAAGGATTTCCGCACAATATTCTTATCATGAAAAATTTTCATTATGGGCTTGAAAATATTTGCATTTTCATATGCTTCATTTCTTAGTTCTTCCAATTCATTTATCTAAAGTTTATGAGATGCACTTGTTTTGTCAATATGAAAATTCATCATTTTGATTACACAGTATGCTCGATGTTCCAATTCGACATGCAAGTGACATGGTTTATCATAAACTAGCCGATAAGGAGACATTCCCCAAATAGTTTTGTATGTAGTTTGGTAAGCTCAAAGCGCATCAGTCAATCTTAAGGAACAATCTTTACCATCTGGTTTGACTGTTTTCTCCAAAATATATTTTATCTCCCTATTGACCAATTCAGCTTGTCCACTTCTCTGGGATGATAAGGGAAGATACTTTATGTGAAATTAAATACTTTTTTCATTAAAATTTTGAAAACATTATTGCAAAAATGTGTTCTCCCATTAGTTATCATGGATCGAGAAATTCTGAATCTAGACAAAATATTTTCTTTTAAAAATCTGATCACTGTGCGGTGATCATTATTCCGACAAAGAACTGCCTTTACCCATTTGGAAACATAATCAACGACAACCCAAATGTACATATGTCTAAAAGATGGGAAAATGGACCCATAAAATCAACGTCCCAACAATAAAAAATTTCAATAATAAAGATAAGGTTTAAAGGCATCATGTTTCTTTTTGAAATATTCTCCATTCTTTGACATATGTTACAATTTAGACAAAAAATATGTACATCTTTAAAAAGAGTGGGCCAATAAAATCCACATTGTAAAATTTTAGTAGCGGTTTTCTTTGAAGAAAAGTGACATCCACAAGCTTAAGAATGACAAAATGAAATGACCCAACCTATTTAATGATTGGGTACACAATGCCTTATTATCTGATGTTTGCAGTACTTAAACACACAGGGATCTTCCCAAAAGAAATTGCTTACCTCTCTTAAAAATTTCTTCTTGTCGATCCAGGTATAATGAAAAGGAATAGTACCTGTGGCTAGATAATGGACTATATCAGCATACCATGTTACTTTTGTTATTGCAAACAATTGCTCATCAAGAAAAGTTTCTTTGACTGGTATCGACTCTTCATTTGTATCATAATTCAGCCTTGATAAATGATTAGCTACCACAATTTTAACTATTTTCTTGTCTATGATGAAGAGATCAAATTCTTGAAGCAGTAGTATCCATTATAGGAGACGTGGTTTTGCATCCTTCTTGGTAAGCAGGTATTGCAACGCTGCATGATCTGTGAACACAACAATTGAAGATCCAACTAAATATGAATAAAATTTATCTAAAGCAAATACTACAACAAGTAATTCTTTTTTTGTGGTAGAATAATTCATCTGTGCATTATTCAGAGTTTTGCTTGCATAGTAAATTACTTAGGGTTTTTTTTTTATCTTTCCTCTGACCTAAAATAGCTCCTACTGCATAGTCACTAGAAGATTACACATAGGTCTGAAAATCAAATGCATGCCTTTAAGTTTATCAAATGCTGATTGACATGCATGATTAACCCTAAAAAGTGCATTAATGAAATAGATTATTAGGTTAATTGTGTTAGTGAAATGAGTTAAAACAGTCAAGATAATTTAAATTAGGGTTAGTGCGTAAATTAGGGTTAATGCGTTAAAACTATATATTTTTCAGGGTTTTGTGCGAAATTACGCAAAGACAAGAGGATCAAAGTGTACAAGTTAAATCAGCAGGGGAGGCATATGCAATTATCAAGCAAGCAAGAAGCAAAAACCAGAGGTTTAGCACCGTCCTAACGGTGGTGGTGCCGTCCGGACGGTAGTTAAATCGCCATACCTCCCTATTCTTCTCCCATTGGTCAGTTAATGCAGCCAAGGCACCTGATTGGCCAACCTGTGTTTAACCGCCTCTAGCACCTCCCCAACCTGTATAAATAGTCTAGCTCAGCTTCATTTTCAGCATTCTTCGCCAGAGAGAGTGGAGGGAAATTCAGGAGAGTCAGAGCTTTGCCAGATATTCATAGAGTCAAAAATAGTGAGAGAGAGAGAAAAAAAAGTGAAGCGGAGCCCTGCTGAACCACTTCTAGCCAGCTTTCCAGCGAGAATTTCTTTCTTCTACAGTTCTGTTATTCCTTTTTACTTGAAGGGTTGAACCTCTCCCATTTTTGTGCCCTAACAGGTGATAAGGGTGGTAGTGTTTCAACTATTGTAAACCCCCACATGTTTAGATTAATATAGTAATATAATTTTCTAGTAATTCTAATAAAAGCAATGATGTAAGAATAAATTAAATAGATTGTAATAGTAGGAATAAATACTAGGGAGACAAATGGATTGGGAAGTTTAAGTTTCGAAGGTGTGTAAACTTGAGAAGAGGGATTATGGAAGTTTCTAAATATTTTTAGGTCAAAATAAGTCCTCCATTGAATCCGGAAGGTCGAAAAACATTGGGAGAGGTAATATGGGGTGTATTGGAAGTTAGGAAGTAAACACAGAGACACCATTTGTTGAATGAATTGAGTTGATTTGGCATTCCCATTGGAATAACCTCTTTGAATTAGCCAACCTTGCTTTCTTGCATTTTTATCAAAACACCACTCACCAAAACACAATTGAAAAGATTTTCTAATTTTCATTTATTTACAAATCACCCTTCACAAAAATTTGACCTTCCTTCCCTGAGGAGACGACCTTGGAATACCCATTCCAAGTAAAACACGACATTGCAAGTCTCTCTTTGCTTGGGGAGCATTTTTGCAAACACACATGTTTCACTCACACACACAATTTTCCCCATTTCTAGCATCGAACCCGAGGGAGAGTGACACTCACCTATTCATATAAGCCATATACATACAACCGGGATCATGTTTGGAGATTAGGGTGAATCGCAATCAAGCAATTACCTATGCCGGGATTTAACCCATCTATAACCAATCTCTCGATTATTACATAAAACCCACCACATTCATCATTGTATCATGCATGAAATATGTAATAATATTAACATGAACTGGTATATAGCAATAAGCATAGCTCGATACTCGTAACCATGAGCATACGATACCAAACAAAATAATAGTAACCATCCATCAGTTAAGGGAGGTATAAACATTAACACATAAATAAAACATCAGCATTTTCATAACTCAAACATAAATACACATGTCTTTACCCATACTAAATAGTATAAGTAGACTACTCACACCTCATTGATGTAAACAAGCAAGAAGCACGAGATAATCTCGTGACAATAGTATAAATCAGTCCCCAAGGATAAGTTGAAACACTTCCACTCTTATTACCAACTAGGACACAAAGGTGAGAGAGGTTTAACCCTCCAAGTAGAAGGGATAAAACAGAAATGTAGAAGTAAAGAAATTCTGGCTGTGAAGTGTTTAGGGCAGGGCTTCACTCGTCTAGTTGTAGAACTCTCTCTATAGTCTTTTTTCCTCTTTTCCCTTCCTCCCCTTCTGAACTAGATTGAACTCTTCTGAAACTAGATGAAGTAGGCTATTTATAGCCACTGGAGAGGTGCTTCAGGGTGGCAGACCAATCAGGATTTCTTGTTGCTGAAATGGACCAATGGGAGGAGGAGGAAGAGTAAGGCAGTTTAGGGCACCATCTGGACGCAACCACCACCGTCCAGACGGTGAGGATTATCTAGTTTTTTTGCTTGCCAACCTTCCTTTGTTGACTCTTTGACTTGTTAATTACACTTGCCTCCCTTTTCCTTTTCAACCTTTGCACTTTTATCCCTCTGATCTTCCTTAATTATCTTTGAAATCCTACAAAATATAGAAATCAAACATTAACCCTAATACGACATAAAGTAATTACTTTAACCTACTATATGCACACACTTAACCCTAATTTCTAATTTATTATTGCATTATTCAAGGTTAATCAAAAGCTTTCAATAAGGTACTCTTGGTTGGATATGCGCAATTCAAACCAGCTCAATTTCAGCAAGTTTTTTTTATCATGGAGAGCAAGAATTCGATGAAGTCCATCAATCCCCTCTTAATAGATGTTGCCCCTTAAATAGTGTGAAAAATTTTGATAGGTGGAACTAAGGGAATAATCTTGTTTGGTTCGGTAATGGAATCAATTGCTTGCCCAAACATGGATATAGGAAGAAGCCAATAGCCTATAGGGTTGCCAGGGACAGTTGACAATTGAATCCATAGGGGCTCCAAATGATAGAACTCGAGTTTGGTATTTCTTGTTCTTCTCGATCTCCCATTATGTTCATATCCCTAGTAGTGGAAAAAGAAGGCTTGGCTCCAAGTTGTTCAAGAATAGTAGCGTTGAGTTTCTCGACCCTTTGACTTAGGATTAGTCACATCTATTTCACACCACATAAAGGCATTATACATTTCTCCTTTGCATTACTGAAAGACTATTAAAACAATTAAGGGGTTCATTGATTAGTACACCTCTGGTGCTAGTAAAGTCGGGGTTGTGGTCCTTGATGATGTCAAAAGGGAGAGAAATATTGCATTGATATATATATATTTGACACTATAAATATGCATATGTTAAGTAAGAAGATGAATTAAATGCGTAGTTGGTTTATTGTGCTTGTTATCATCAAAAAGGGAAAGAATGTTGACACTATGCTTGGTTTAGCAAGATTTTGATGATAATAAATACTCTTGTAATACTGTAACGCCCCAAAAACCCCCTTGGGTGACATTACATTCTAAAAACCATTCACCGCATGAGAGCACTAAGTAAATCCATCACGACAAAAGTTTCATTCATCAACCATTCATATTTTAACAAAATTTGGGCAGAGTCTCCTTTGTACGGGGAACTCTACCCAAAACACAACCTGGACAATTATATTACAATTGACCACACTGGGTCCACATATGCATAACTATTGACCACACCGAGTCCATTTACACATCACAAAATAAGATTTTATTCACCATAAATAATATCCACAATATCATCCCAAAAGAATAGGCCAAGCTATGGCAATTACATTCCAAAAGAATTACACTCAAACTTAGCAGCAGAACAAACAAAATACTAAACTATACATGATCTCCAATTAAATTCCCTAGTCTAGTGCAAAAGAAGCTATATCTCTATATGTCCACCTCGGAATCTCGATTTCCCTCGGATGGGGCCTCCCAATACCCCTACTCGTCAACTCCGAGGTTCTCCTCTAACACCGTATCTGAAAAATGTAATTTGTAGGGGGTGAGCACTAAGCTCTGTAGCAACATTTCTCCCAAACTCGAACAAGGTTTATAAAACATGTAAAACAAGTCGGTCTCATTTCACAAATAACATATATAATCTTTGAAGTAAAACAGGGACATTTTAGAATGGATCTCAAGTTTAGGTAACAACAGTAATTTAATGAATAAATGGAACCAATTACACAATTAATAATATATTCCACCATACACCGTTTCTCACAAGTTCTTGCGGAATCCCATACTTCTCAAAACTCTTGTAGAAACCGTATCTGGTAGAATGAACAAATACTAACCATTGCATTTGTATCAACATTATAAACATGTATCTCCACCATGATGTAAGGCAAGCCCCATGAATCGACACATTGAGTAATATCTAGCCCACACACACGCACACAAATCTTCTCAAAGATATCCATCCTTTAGGAAGGGCGTATGTCATACCAATGACAGTGACGTATCCAACCCAGGCATTAGTATACTAACCCTCTGACACGGCACCCGTGAGCAATAGCGGTTTAGTCTTACCAAAGCACTAACCCCACTACGAGTGGTAGGAAAAATGCCAACCCACACGGAGCAAGCAACACGTCTACTCACTCTACGATATCTCGTCAAAGGCCACCCATGGTCATCCCACACTCATAAGAGATACAATACCAAACACAATTTCACAATTTACAAGTATAACTTAAAAACCCCCAAATTTATCACATGACAATTTCAATAAACAATTACAAAAATACAAGAGATCACCACAACATCATTTTATTACTCAACACCAAGCACTATGGTTTCAAAATCAATAATAAAGGAAGAATTTAAGAAGAAATCCATTACTTTCCAATAACTAGGGTTTTGAAACACAAAAAGAGATTTCATGGGTATTCAACCCTAACTTTGTTAAAAACATGTAATCTTTGCCCAAAAGACTAAGAGAGGATGATTTCATATCATATATATAACATTTAGAGCAAAACATACATATATACATAAGCCCTAACCTCAATGTAAGAGAAAGAGAAGAAATCCCCTACCTTGAAATCAAGAATTTCAAACCAAAGCCCAAGCTTTAGAGACTCTCTTTCTCCCTTTTCTTCTTCCCTTTATCTTCTCCTAGGGCTCTAAGAGGTTTTTGGTGAGAGTGGAATGGAAGAATGGGACAAATGGGGCTTAAAATGGTGTTTTAAAACACAAAAATCCCGATTTTTTGTTACTGTTTCGGCAAACACTCTGTTCCAGACCAGTCTTCGTAGAATAGGCATAACTCTCTCATCCGAGCTCCGATTGAGATGATTCAAGATGCTATGGAATTATAAGAAAGATCTCTACAACTTTCATGTTTTGAGTTTTGGGAGATATTGACTGCATCAAGGTCGAAATCGCGCTTGAAGTTGCAGCCAGTGCACTGTTCACAGCCTGTTTCATTCATTTTTTTTTTCCATTTCCAATCCATTCCTAAGCCAACCAAATCCATCCCAAACCTCTCCAACACATATTTCTACACCAAGCCTATTTAATACAAGTTCTAGGACCTAAAATTTCCTATTTTCACTTATAAAAAACCAAATTTCAACTATTATTTCCACTAACATTTTAAATCTCTATTTTTCCAATCTAACAAATTCAAACACACATCACTACACATATCCACATTTTTACAACAATTATTTACTATATATCTATATACATATATAAAAGAAAATGCAGGGTGATACAAATACTAATCATCTTCATTTGAGTTTAGTTGTAATGAGTAATGTGCTACATTGAATACAAACAGTCGAAGAATAAGATGTGCAAGAGTTAAATTCTCAATTATATAATAGAAGATGAAAAGAAATGAAGACATTAAGCATTGCTAAATTGGTTGATTGAAGATGAGAAGAATTTGATGGAATTAGAATGATAAGTTTAAGCAATAACCTCATCGGTTTGATCGTTATTACTGAGAACATGAAGAGGTTAACTATCTTACTTATATGATCCTTGTTTTAGTTAGGAAGATAATTATTATTCCTTGAGAAGAAGAGTTGATGGATTAAGACAAAGGAGTGGACGTAACAAGCCAAGGAGGAAAAATGCTTATATAAGTCAATTTCACATAATCTCGGTCACGTGGGCATAACTTTTTACTCAAATGTAAAATTGAACTGATTCTTATGGGGTTGGAAAAAAGAATTCAAGGTATACACGCTGGTTTGAAATATCAATTTTCATATTCAAACATCTTCAAGGTGAACAACAGCACATAAGTTGAAGGTAGTATATAGATGTAGACAATCAGGAGAATCAGATATATGTTTGGTAATTTGGACATAACCCTTTACTCGAATGTCCAAATGACCTGATTTAATTAACTTTGAAAAGTAGACTTCAATTTAGACAACATTGTTTGAAATAGGCATTGTCAGATTCGAACACTTTGGGGATCAAAATCGTCTTGGAAGTTGAGGGAAATGCATAGCACCGGACAATCGGAAGGGAGATCCGAATTTTCGGATGAGGAATCCGAAATTCCAAATGCAAATCTAGAAGACCAACAAAAATCTCTGAAAAATCATGAAGCCTTCCACAAGCTTATCTGAAGTATCAGAAGGCCTTTAGGATTTTTCCGTTGGAGCCTCTAATGGCTAGATTTTGGCCACCTCTGTTGTGCATTTGCTTCCATTATAAAAGGGCATTGTGAGGCTTGAAGAAGTAAGACTTTTTGAGCATCTAAATGTTGATATACATATTGAAGAAATGTCTTTATTGTGAGATTTTGCTAAGAGGTTTATTACGATTTTTTCTGTTGTTGAAATCTTGAGTGATTCTTATTTGTAAAGAGAGAAGAACAGTGTTGTATTAAGTGAGCTTGAACTTGTATTGATTGAGCTTGAGATTATAAAGGTGTGTCTTCACCTACCAAAGAAGAATGTTATAAGGGGATTGATCTTCACCCGTTGAAGGAGATTGAGATTGTCAGATATACATTTGTAATTGTCTAATTTCAAGGAGTCCATTGAAAATCTTAACATATTCCATGGTCATGATGCTATCAAGATTGAAGATTCAAAAACATCACTGAAATGAAGAGATCAAGCATGAAAGCTACATCATGCAGACTCCGGTTGCACCTTCAAGCTTAGGACAAAGGTAATGACCTACATACCTAAGATGATCCATTATTTTATTTAACTTATGAGGATTATGGTTAAAATGGAATTAGGGATTAATCTGTGTATGTCTCCTAGGTAATTTTAAAAGAAAATATTTTTTGAACTATTTGGTGTTTTGAAAACATAGATTGAACCGTTATCGGACCTTTCTTGAGCAACACCTTTTAGTGCTCAAGAGGAAAAGTTTTTTGCTTAAAAAACCAATAGGTACCGTCCAATACTCACTAGCATTTGCTAGAGCAGTCTGTTTATGACTTAGGTAAGAAAAGGGGAAAAGGCCATTGTGGCAGAATAAGGCTCACTCTATGAGCTCGCACGAGCAGTCCCTTGACCTTTGCTGGAGCAGTCTCATAGTTGCTCGAGCGGTCTTCTTTTTAAGTTAAGATTGGAACCTTGTTTTCATTCAAATGGCAACCGCCCTCTCATCGATCGAGCAGTCGTTCGCGAACCTGAATTTTCTTGTTAACCAATATTACCCTTATTTCGGACCTATAAATATGGAGAGTCTTTCCCGCGGCTAGGTTAAGCCTCTTGTGAGATTTATAAGAGAGAAAAACTACTTTCTACCTTGAGAGCTTCCACCACAAACCTAGATCCAAGACTACCACTAAAGAATCTATCCAACCTCACAAATTGGAATTGAAGATCTTGATGATTTGACAAACTCATTGGTGTGTCCATATCGGGAATCGTTGGTGTGCCCATGATTGCTCAAGGCATAAACGAATCATGCGACGGGGAGTTCAAGTGAAGCTACGAATGACGTAGGAAAGGGACTTTTGGTGAAGAGACCTATGAAGGAAAGGAGCATCTAGCCATGGTAATGGTTGATGTGTAAGACTTTGGTACTTTTAGATTGACTTTGTGAGTAGTAGATTAGGTTTTGGTGAACCCCGAGTGGTTCCCCGAGGAAGATTTTTTGCGTCAACAAATCACTTGTGTTATTTATTGTTTATGCATATACACTTGTTATTGTTAGCACACGCGTACACTATGTGTTTATATGAATGATTGATTGACATCTTTTCATACATAATTATGTACGGTTTTGGGTTTTGGAATCCCCGTGAGATTGAGTATTTGTGTGAATTAATTAACATCAATCATCATGGATTTAAGGGTTAGTGGTGATTAAAGGAATTCCCACTATTCATTGTTCAATTAGAGTTAAAAGAGGTAATTGTGGTCGAACTAAGTTTTAATTAGTAATCAATTGAGCTAAAATTGAAAAACCTATTCAATCCCTCCCCTCTAGGTAGTGTCGTGTGTTCCACGTGTATAATCGTAAGGGAATATCCATAACGTTTTTTCCCCCTCCCGGAACAACAATTAGTATCTGAGCGTGGTTGCCCTGAGATGCACATAGACACTTGTAGGCATTTCTTTTTTTACTTACACACCTAGTGTTTAGCCCTCTTAAGTCAATCATTACTACTAGTAAGTCTTAAATGTAGTCTCAAATGAAGGCGAGTCAATTGCACGACCACCTCTATTCGATTGTTCTAACTTTACGTATTAGAAAGCTCAAATGAGAGCATTTCTAAAATCTGTAAATGATATAGTTTGGTTGACCGTGTAAGAAGGTTGGAGCCCTCCCACCACCAACACACAAGTCGAATGTGGCGAAGTAGTGGTTGAATTGAAATCCCCAATAGTTGGTCAATAATCGAGATAGAACCGGTGCGGTGGAACTTGAAAGGCTTGAATACAATATTCAATGCCATGACACCAAATGAGTGTTAGAGAATCGCAAATTACAAGACACATCGGATATTCTTGTGGTTTCACACGAAAGAACTAGAATGGTCAAGACGTCTCATCTCCAAAGGTATACCTCTGAGTTTGAGACTTTGAGGATGCTATAGGAAGAAACATTTAGTGACTTTTATGCTAAACTGTGTGATATTGTTAATTCTTCCTTTGTATAGGTACCAAAATCGATGATATTGCCATGAAGTGAAAAATCATGAGATCTCTACTGGAGAGATTTCATGCTAAGTTGACCTCATTAGAGACGAGTGTCAATATGACCTCGGTATCAGTCGAAGACCTAGTTGGGTCAATTTTGACTTTTGAGCTGAACCTTCTTCCACACAGGAAAGTGAAAGGTGTAGCTTTAAATTTAAAAATTGAAAGGGGTAAATCTGAGTCACCCAGGTTAGGAGAAGAGGACATAGCCTGTCTTGCACGAAAATTCAAAAAATAAAGGTCCAAAGGGAATCCAAGTAGACCTAAGTCTCCTTAGGAAGGGAAAAGAAAGTGGGGGGTAAAACTTGACACAAGGTTGAAAATAAAGGGGCATGCATCCAATGCTATAAATGTCATATGTTTGGACATGTAGTGGTTGAATGTCCAAGTGCTAAGAAGAAGGACATGCCCAAGGATATGAGGAAGGCCTTGAAGGCTAAAGTGAGTGAGATTGACAGTGAATGTGAGTCCACAACGAGTGATGATTCCTCTTCTCATAGTGATGAAGAGAATCTCACAGCTTTCGTAGGTTAATTCCCACTCCCACCATGAGAAACTTCTGAAGAAGAAGAAAGGGAAGTTGAGTTGAGTCCCACTACGGATATAGATGACTTAGAGGTTAAAGTCTCTATGAGTGAAGATGATAAGAAAGTACTTCATGTGGACTTGTTTAAGTCCAAAGCTCACATTTGTGGGCTTGAGGAGGAAAAGAAACCCCTCCATGACATGGTAAGCTTCCTTGAGAGAGAACATAAAGGGCTTCTAGAGTCCAAGAAAGGTCTTGAGTTTAAACTTATCAAACTTGATAAAAAACATTCACAAATCGCAAGAGCTCTAAAAAAAAAACTTTCCCAAAGCACTGAAAAACATGAAACAAATGTTGGCTATAGGGAAGAGTGTGGGGCACAAGAGAGGTTTAGGTTATGCTAATGAGAATACCACCACCACTACTTCTAAGACCGTGTTAGTAAAGAGTAATCCCAACCCTCCACCTCTACAAGCAAGCACAAGCCCTAAAAAGGCTAACACTGGCAAGGATAAGCACTTAAAGAAGCCTACTTGCGTAGGGCTAACCCACTTACTATCGGCAATTGGAAAAATGATCCCCACATCAAGTAGTTTCAGAACCTCATCCCTCACCACCTCCTTCATGATGGGATTCAACCGTCTTTGTGGTTTTCGGGAAGGTTTGGAATCCTCCTCAAGATATATGCGGTGGGTGCAAATGAGAGGGCTTATCCCCTTGATATCTGCAATGGTCCACCCAATTGCTCCTTTATGCTTTCTCAATACCTCCAAGAGTTTTTTTTCTTGTTCCATGTTCAATGTAGAGCTAATGACCACCGAAAATGTTTCACCTTCCCCAAGATAGGCATACTTCAAATAGGAGGGCAAGGGCTTCAACTCCAAGTTGGGCTTTTGTTCATCCGACGGAAAAATTTTCTTTTCTCGATGGGGTAACTCCTCGAATGTAGGGATCCACCTTTCCATCCCTTTCAAATCTTCTACCTCCTCTTGCTCATCATAATTCTCAAGATCCACAATTCCTTATTCCTTAAACTTCAACATCCCCTCCAACTCCAACTGTTCCTCAACCAAAGTGTCGATTCTATTAACCTCACTTACTTCCTCATCATCACCCGGTTGCTTTGCCAAGTTGAATACATTGAGGTCCATTGTCATATTCCCAAATGCCAACTTCATTAGACCGTTTCTACAATTTATCACGGCATTAGATGTAGCAAGGAAGGGTCTTCCAAGTATTACGGGAATTTAGGAGCATAGGTTTGCAACAGGGTGTGTATCAAGCACAATGAAATCGACAGGGAAGTAAAATTTATCAATTTGAACTAAGACATCCTCAACTACTCCCCTTGGTGTACGGATACTATGATCCTCCAATTAAAGCGTGATTGAGGTGGGCTTCAACTCCTCAAGCTGAAGTTGTTGATACACCGAGTAGGGAAGAAGATTCACACTTGCCCCCAAATCGAGGAGTGCTTGCTCCACTCGACAATTTCCAATGGTGATGGCTATGGTTGGACAACCGAGGTCTTTGAATTTGGGAGGAGTGTTGGTCCTCAATATTGAGCTCACTTGTTCTGTGAGGAATGCCTTCTTGTGGATATTCAATCTCCTTTTCACTGTGCATAGATCCTTAAAAAATTTAGCACAAGATGGGATTTGCTTGATGGCGTCGACGAGTGGAATGTTAATCCTCACCTGCTTAAACATTTCCAAGATATCAGCGTAATTAGCCACCTTGACAGGTGGCTTCAAACGACTCGGGAAAGGGGCAAGCATGGGAGGAATAAACACACAATCATCAATTAATTTTTCTTTCTCAACACCCTCTATTTCTTTCTCACCCTTGTCAGCGTCACCCAATATACTTTTTCCTTTTGGCAATGTGGTCTTGGGTGAGACTGTTGGCAAAATGGTTTTGTCAATTTCTTTGCCACTACGGAGGGTGGTGACACCTTTGAGTTGCTCGAAACTCTCTCTCAAATGCTTTGATGACTCAACAACGTGTTGACCCCTAGGGTTCTCTTGTGGTTGAGCGGGGAACTTCCACTTTTCTTGTTGAGATGCCCCTATGGAATTTGTCAACTTTGTGAGTTGGGCTCTTATATCATTGATGGCTGTGGCATTTTGGTTATTGATGGTGGTTTGGCTTTGAATGAAGGAATGGAACATATCCTCCAAATTCTTTTTGTGAGGAGGTTGGTATGTGGATGGATTGGACGGTCCTTGAGAAAAACTTTGTGAAGGTGGACTTGGAGAAAAATTTTGTGGTGGCGGGTTTGTCGAATACCCTTGCGGATTAGTCCGGGGGTATTGAGAGCTAGACATTTGCCCTTGCCCTTGGTATTGATTTTGGTATTGAGCTTGCTTAGGAGGCACGGGAGGTGTATGTGCATTTGAACCATGAGGAGTGGGATTCTCATTTCTCCAACTAAAATTAGGGTGATTACTCCAACCCGGATTATACGTGTTTGAGTGAGGGGAGAATGATTGCCTTGTTTGGTTAAATGCATGGACTTGCTCGTGATATGCTTCCTTAAGCGCCGGAATGTTGGGGCACTCCGATGTGGAATGCTCCACATTCTCACATATTGAGCAAAACTCTTCGGCCTTTGACACTTGTGACACCTCACGCCTCCTATTGACCTCAAGACTCTCAACCTTCCTAGATAATTTGGCAATTTTTGAAAGTAAGTCCTCCCGGTCACTCAAGTCATAAATCCCTCCCCTATGAGTTTGACTGCTCCCTTGAGGAGAAGACCTTGGTACATCGGTGGGATTCGTAATGTCCCATGACTGTGCATTTTCTGCCAATGCATCAAAATAATCTAAGGCCTCATCGGGGTCTTTGCTCAAAAACTCCCAATTGCACACCATATCAATGAACTGTCGATGGCCTGGTGTGATTCCTTCATAGAAGAAACTCACCATTTGCCATGGTTCAAAGCCATGGTGTGGAATGGACTGTAGCAAATCCTTATATCGTTCCCAGCAGTGATAGAATTTTTCATTGAGCAGCTCAGAAAAGTTTTGAATTTGTTTCTTTAGGGTGGTGGTTTTATGCACCGGAAAAAACTTTTTCAAAAACACGGAAATCATTTGGCCCCAAGATGTCACAGTCCGGGGTCTCAAGGAATGAAGCCACGTTTTTGCCTTATCACTCAGGGAAAAGGGGAACAATTTCATTCTTGCTATCTCTTCCATATTGTGATTGGGGAGAAAGGTTGCAACTATTTCCTCAAAATCTCTTATATGAGAATAGGGGTTCTCATTCTCAATTCCGTGGAAAGTAGGAAGTAATTTTAACATCCCTGGTTTAACTATGAAGAGATAAGCCTGGACCAGAAGGTGAATGCATGAAGGTGTGGTGGTACGGGTTGGTTGAATGAATTCCCGCATTGACCTCGTCAGAGGATCAATTTGGATATTGTTTCCTTCATTTTTAGGAGGGGGGAAATGCATTCGTGGATTGGGTATTCTAGGTTCTGGTCCTCCCCCACCCCTTTGCATGTTCGGGTTGGCATCCACATTTTCAAAATTATCACCAGCATCCTCGGGTGGGTCTTGGTCAAGATTCATGTTGGGGCCAAGGGGTTGCCTAACTAACCGATTTTGGTCGTCCCTTCCCCACATGCAACAAAATATCTACAAATGAAATTATACACAAACAAGAATATATACACGGGACAACGTACCTTAGCCTGTGATGAAGATCACGGGACCTACCTCTGTCGTCCTGAAATCACCTTCTTGGTTTGACACTTGCCTTCCCCGGTAACGGCGCCAAAAATGCTTGGTGTTTTTCCTTATTATCCCTAAACCCTAAATATCATCCCTCAAAATGTATTGTATATGGATGGAGGGGAGTGTCACTCTCCCTTTGAGTAGTGTCAAAAGAAAGGGCAAGGAGATAGGAAAATGAGATGGTGGAAATGTGTTATGTGTATGAACAAAAATGCTCCCCAAGCGCAAGGAGACTTTTGTGGGTCGTGTTTTACTTGGAGGTACTCCAAGGTCGTTTCCACGGGGAAGGATGTAAACCAAGGGGAAGGTGATTTTGGGTGAAAGAAAGTGTAAAATATTTTGTTGTTGAAAGTTGTTTGGTGAAGTGTGCTTTGGTGAAAATGAAATGAGAAACAAACGTTGGCAAATCCAAGAGGTCACTCCAATAGGAATACCATCTCAACTCGAATCCCTCCTCCAATAGAGCATAAATGAAGGATTGATTCGTGGGAAGCTAGGGATAAGATGGGTGAGTATCTAAGCATAAACCATGACTAGGCCTACGGGATATCAAAGACTCACCAATTTATCCACCCTCAACCCAGTCAAACCGAACCATTGAACTCTGAAATAAGGGAGGAGAATGAGTTGAAATGGCATACCTAAGTGGAGGTTCCCCTTGGTTTTGCCAACTAAAGGATTTTAGCTACTCATGCTTGGGATGAAATTAACAATGTAATGAGAATGAATTGCAAAGGAATGAAGTTCTTTAGTAACTAAATGCATGCAAACATAAGCTATAAATGAAAGCAATGAATACCCATTTTAAAAGTAAGAAAAAGAAGAACTTTGATGCATTGATGGTGAAAGCTTTAAAAGAGAATTAAACTTGCAATGAACTTGTAGGAACTAGCATTAATGACATTAAATGAAGCTCTAAAAATTCTTACAGGAGATTACAAGACAATGTAATGAAGAAAATGTAAAAATCTCAATTTTATTTCTCTAGAACACTATTCATCATCTTCTACCCAGACTCTCTCTCTCTATATCTGTGTAGTGTATCCCATGCTGAATCCCCAATGAATGGAGTCCTCTTTCCCCCCAAAATGTCCATAGTGTCCTCTCCCAACTGAGTGATGTGATCTCAATCCATAGGTTGTCAAGAGGGATGGGCTGGACAGGGTGGTGCAGAGCTAGCCTGCACACCTAACTCCATTCTTCTTATCTCTCGTCATTTATCATTCATGCTTCCAAAAGTCAAATGGAGGGAGCACAATGTGATGGAGGAGTCAGAGACAAGTGGGAGAGTGATTGGTGGGTCCCTAAAAAATGGCGGACCTGAGTTGCAGAGATTTGGGGCATGGATAGCAGACCGTACCAGTACCCCGAACTCCAGAGGCAGTACCGTACCGGTACTGCGTACTGGTACGCTATGTTCCAGTGGCCAAACCGTACCGGTACGCTTCTGCTGCTTTGTCTGATTTTTCTGATTTCTTCACTCCTGAGCCATTCTTTAGCCACTCTTTCATCCTCACTCACCTCAACTTATTTGGGAAGGCTTTAAGAAGCCTCATTTAGCGCCTTTTTCTATAAACACCAAAAATCTTCGTTAAGAACTCTAATAATACAACTCCAATCATTTAACCCTCAAAAGCAATTGAAAATAGGATGATTAGCACCTAAAATATGCAAAGTGTTGTGCTAATCAAGTGCATGAGGTCAATCAGATTGACACCTTGGTGGAGGACCATATGGAGCTACTTTGCATTTCAAAGTTGGAGGAGGAAGAGTTTGTTGAAGATAAGGAGCCGAAAAGTGTGCAAGGGGTAGGAAATTGGGCCCCAACATTTGAGAAACTTCCACCACAATAGAAAAAAAAAATTCCATCAACCATGCAAACACCAATCTTGGAGTTGAAGCCACTACCTTCTACACTCAAGTATGCATTTCTAGGGGAGCACAATAAATTACTGGTGGTGATAAGCACTTCTTTGGAGCCAAAGCAAGAAGAGGATTTGTTGCAAGTGTTGAGGAGGCATAAGGGAGCAATCAGTTGGACAATTGTCGATATCAAGGGGATTAGCCCCCTCATTTGCACTCACCGAATCTATTTAGAGGAAGACTTCAAACCGTCCCAACAACCACAAAGGAGGCTAAATCCTATCATGAAGGATGTGGTGAGAGATGAAGTACTCAAAGTACTTGCATTGGGCATTATCTTTGCAATTGCCAACAGTAAATGGGTTAGTCCCACTCAAGTAGTACCAAAGAAATCAAGAGTCACTGTGGTAGCAAATGAGGAGAATGAGTTGATTCCGAAAAGGGTGGTTACCGATTGGAGAGTTTGTATCGACTATCGGAAACTCAACTCATGTACAAGAAAAGATCAATTCCCCTTGCCATTCCTTGACCAAGTGTTGGAGAGAGTAGCCGGACATCATTTTTATTGCTTCTTGGATGGCTACTCCGGCTACAACCAAATAGAGATTGCTTTGGGGGACCAAGAGAAGACCATTTTCACGTGCCCTTTCAGTACCTTTGTCTATCGCCGAATGCCATTCGGATTGTGCAATGCCCCAGGAACTTTTCAGAGATGCATGATGGGAATTTTTAGCGATATGGTGGAGAAAATTGTGGAAGTGTTCATAGATGACTTTTCTGAGTTTGGGAACTCATTTGAGGGTTGCTTGGAAAATTTGGAGAGAGTGCTAGAAAGATGTGAAGAGAAGAACTTGGTGCTAAATTGGGAGAAGTGCCACTTCATGGTGACCTAAGGGATTGTATTTGGGCACATCATGTCTACAAAGGGGATTGAAGTAGAAAAATCCAAGGTGGAAGCAATTTCCAACCTCCTCACTCCAAAGGTCGTCAAGGATATCAGGTCGTTTCTTGGCCATGCCAGTTTTTATCTTAGATTCATAAAATATTTTAGTGCATTGGCAAGACCCTTGACTAATTTGCTAGCAAAGGATGTTCCCTTTGTGTGGTCGGATGATTGTGAGGCATCTTTTAAAAAACTCAAAAGCATACTCACTTCACCTCCAATCATGCGACCACCCAAATGGGAACTACCATTTGAGCTCATGTGCAACATGAGTGATTACGCGGTCGGCACTGTGCTAGGTCAAAGGGAGGAAAAAAGTCCATATGCAATATACTATGCTAGTAAGACTCTAAATGAAGCACAAATGAATTATACTACCACCGAAAAAGAGTTGCTAGCCGAAGTGTTTGCATTGGACAAATTTAGGTCTTATATCATTGGTTCACCTATTGTAGTCTACACTAATCACTCTGCTTTGAAGTATTTATTGTCTAAGTAGGACGTGAAACCGAGACTCATTAGGTGGATCCTCCTCCTTCAAGAATTCAACTTGATCATTAAAGACAAGAAATGAGTTGATAATGTGGTGGCGGACCATTTGTCACGACTTGTCGTCCAAGATGCCGAAGAGCACATCCATATCCCTGATTTTTTTCCCGATGAGCATTTGTTTTCTATTCATTTTATTTGTCCGTGGTACGCTGACATTTTCAATTATCTTGCCACAGGACAAATACCACCACATTGGAGCCCGGAAGACAAACGAAGATTCATGGCGGATGTGAAGTACTTCTACTTCGACAACCCGTACCTGTTCAAGTATTGCCTAGATCAAGTTATGAGGAGATGAGTACCGAAAAATGAACAATAGAATGTCCTTTCCTTCTGCCATTCTGAGGCATGTGGTGGCCACTTCTCCTCTAAGAAAACTTCGGCTAAGGTTTTGCAATCAAGTATTTATTGGCCTTCTTTAATTAAAGACTGTGTTTCATTTTGTAAAGAGTGTGATAGGTGTCAAAGGTTGGGAAGTGTGACCCGTAGGAATATGGTGCCCCTTTCCCCGGTGCTAGTCATTGAAATATTCGATTGTTGGGGCATCGATTTCATGGTTCCATTCCCTATGTCCTTTGGCTACCTCTATATCCTACTGGCAGTGGACTATGTGTCCAAGTGGGTAGAGGGCATCCCAACCAAGACCAATGACCATCGTGTTGTGGTTAAGTTTTTAAAAGAAAATATTTTTTCAAGGTTTGGGGTACCTCGTGCAATGATAAGTGACGGTGGGTCTCATTTTTGCAATAAACCATTTGCCTCTTTAATGCATAAATATGGTGTAACACACAAGGTGTCCACCACTTATCACCTAAGGACTAATGGCCAAGCCGAGTTGGCCAATAGGGAGATCAAAAATATACTAGAGAAAACGGTGAACCCAAATCGAAAGGATTGGTCACTTAGGTTGACTGATGCCTTTTGGGCTTACCGCACCGCTTACAAGACTATCCTAGGTATATCTCCCTATAGGCTAGTCTACGACAAGGGTTGTCACTTGCCGGTAGAGATGGAGCACAAGGCATATTGGGCCATTAAAACCTTGAACTTCAATTTGAGAATAGTCGAAGAAAATAGGAAGTTGGATTTGAATGAATTGGAGAAAATTCGTAGAGATGCATATGAGAGCTCAAAAATTTCCAAAGAAAGGGCAAAGATTTTCAATGAAAAATCCGTTGTAAGAAAGACATTTGAGCTCGGACAAAAAGTGCTCTTGTATAATTATTGACTCTCCATTTTCCAAGGGAAACTCCGATCATGTTGGGATGAGCCCTATCTTGTCAAGATGGCCTACCCTAACGGAGTCATGGAAATAACAAACCCCAAAGATGGCAAAACATTCAAGGTCAATGG
Organism: Ilex aquifolium; assembly: GCA_951799425.1. Taxonomy (NCBI): domain Eukaryota; kingdom Viridiplantae; phylum Streptophyta; class Magnoliopsida; order Aquifoliales; family Aquifoliaceae; genus Ilex; species Ilex aquifolium. The sequence continues at coordinate 6,894,412 of OX637410.1, read as the reverse complement.
CCAAAGACTTAAACCATTCTTCAAGGGTTTTGAGGTTCAAATGGTGGAGGAAGAGTTGGTGGATCTGGTTTACCCAGAACTTGTTGATGAATAACTGTTCAAGTAGTTTTTAGGGTACAATCGCTTCTTTGATCATTTAATTCGCTAGTTATTTTGTTTACTCACTTTCATCGGTGTATAGTGTTCTTTCTTCAAATGTGCAAATTGTGGTGTTTTTGTCAAAGCTCATTGCGAGGTATTCTCTAACCCTACTTATCTTTTTAAGTCGATGATTGCATTCCATATCTTTTTGTTGCATTGAGGACAATGCATAGTTCAATTTGGGGGGTGAGGTGCACCATTTGTATGATACACCAAATTTTTTTGAAATTCACCATTCACATATTTGACCTAATTTTTTTGAATGTTAAACAATATTCCTCTATTCAGAGTGTTATGGGTCTAATGATAGTGAGATCTTTACTTTGAACTTTGAATATATGAGCACATCATAGAAGTCTATCCTATGCCTGAGTATCACATATGTGTTTTCTTTTGAACTCAACCATAGTACACCATGAATGTGTAATTTTGGAAAATTTACGGATTGGATTCACATTTTAGAGCTTGACATGCATAGTGGAGATGAAATAAGTATCCATTTGAGCTTTAGTGTCGATCCTTGTTGGAGGGAACTTACATTTATTCAAGGAAACAATTTTTCAAATTCAAAATCTATTCAATAATCTCTTTATGCTTGCTTTGTTTAGAGTGCATGTGGATAGTTGATTGACTTTGTCTTGAAATGCTAATATGCCTCCCATGCTTATCTAGAAATGATCTTAGGCTATCTTTGAAAATCTTTGAGCCTTAGACCTTTTCTTGGAAAAAAATTGTCCCTAGTGCCGTGATTGAGGCTTATTTGAAAATTCGTTTCCATGCCACACAATTGACCAAGCCAGTGCAAAATGATAAAAATTTACCACACCTTGGTTGTTCCAAGAACTGACTGTGATTGATCATAAAGGAAAAGAAATGTGGTGAGGAAACCCAAAAAGGGATAAATGGTGCCGAATTCAAATTTTGAATGAAAAAGAGAAAGAAAGCCCCAGAAAAAGAGAAATAGGGGTTGAAAAGAAAAGAAAAGGAAAGAAGAAAAAAAGAAAGAGACAAAAATTTGATGTGAAGGTGTAAAGTTGAAAATGCCACAAAAAAATAGATTTTTTGATAATAAAGGTCATGCCTTCAGAATAACCCTTTTTGTCTCCCTCTACCATTAGTTTCACTTACCTGAAATATCAGCCCAAGGCCTCATTACAACCCATAAAAGCCCTAAATGATATAAAGAAAGTATGGGGAAAACATACCTTTAATGAAAAAGAAACGTTAGTTTTGCTGTCTAATGTCGTAACATTCATTCATGAGATTATGCCAAGATCGTTTCATTTGTTATGCATGCACATCATGTTGGGATTATATGTGAGCATTTGATTTGTGCACAAGATTCTATCTCACATATACACATGGAGAGCATGCCAGGATAATCATAAAGTATTCAATTTTGAGAGAAATCATTGGCGAGTTTTGCATCGAAGCTGAATTTGGATAGCTAAGTGAATGTGAAATCTGTTGAGTAAATGCTTAAATTACATGTGCATTTCACACACACACGAGTTTGAAAATAAATGTATAGGTGTACACTCTAGAATAGCATTTAAAGCTATGGTGAAGCTCATGTCTGCTTAGTTTGGGGTTTGAGAATTTTTATCGAATAGCTTTATACTTGTAGGATAGGGGAATATTGCTCAAACTTTAGATATTAAGAAGGAATAGGAATGCCTTTTGTTTTTCAATTTGCGCTTTATATGTTGGGTGTTCATTTTGTTTGTTGAATTTAGATTTCCATGTCATTTGTTTTGAAAAATTTCAAAAAACCCAAATCGCATTGCAATTTCGTAAATAAAGTTGGGCATGGTCACTCATTCGTGGTTCACAAACACGGTTCAAGGTTTCGGTGGAGTGGAGGTTGTAAATAGGTTGTTAGAACGTGTAGGAGTTGAATAAATTTGGAGTGGAGATGAAAACAAGAGCACAGGAAATTTTTTGGAAAAGACTAAAACCTACCGGTAGAAGTTTGCTTAAACCTGCCGGTAGGAATTTTCCAGTGCACAAAACCTACTGGTAGTTTTTGATTGTTCTACCGGTAGGTTTTTTCCATAATACAAAAAAATGAGGGTTTATGTTCAGATTTTCGGCAAAACTGTTCCTCTTCTCGACTCCTCTCCACCTTAGAACCTCTCTCCTCTCCCTCAAAACCTCTCCAATCCTCAAAGAAACTCTACCCACTTGTCAAATCCCCCAATTAAACTTCCTAAGGTTGGACTTCATTGTGATTAACTACATTTTCATCCAAATTCTCCCACAAAACCCCTCCTTTTCTCACAAAATCCCTCAAATCCATCAAAATCCCAATTTCTCGCCAAGGGCTTGGATTCCAACGTCATGGCCCGATTGGTTAAGTACGCTAGCGTCTCTTGTGAGTTGTTTAATGAATTGTGGACTTGGATTTTTCCTTTTGTGGCCCTAGGGGCATTTTTACATTTCATGGCCCGAACCAAGCGAATGGGGCCAAGTCTTGCACCACCTGCGGGAATAAGATCCCGTAAGCGGACGGTGGCGGGGCCTAGTAGTGGAAGTGGGAGTGGGGAGAGAAGAAATATACAAAAGAACGATGCTAGCATGAAGAGCATTGAGGAGAACAGTGTGACATGCGAGCATCATGTGGACAAGCCCACCCTCGGGCCAAATGACGAAGTAGTCCGGGTGTGGTGGAAGTGGTCCTGGTTACTGACTCACTAGCTATCTATTTTTTCAACTGAAATTCAGGTGATTCCTCCACCCTGGATTGTAGGTCTCAGAATAGGGGTTGGAATAAGGCTTGTTATAATTTGAAATAGCGTTAGTCTGTTCCATCAAAACTTCTTTAAAGGCTGGAATAGTATGACATTCTCCCGTGGGATGTCCTGACAAGGCACAAATTCCAAATAATTGATCGATGGGTGACACAACTGAAGCTTCTTTGACTTTTTTCATCTCTAAAGCCTCTAACATTCGAGACAAGTTAGTCATTCTAGCCCTAAGGTCATCATCTTCCTTTAACCCATATTTCCCTCCTAATGGGGATGACTTACTTTCAACTACGTTTGGTGAGGCAAAGTCCCACATCTGAGAACTCTCATAAATGGTATCAAAAAAATCAAATGCCTCATCGTGATTTTTACCCATGAATTCTCCTCGGGCTATCATTTCAACAAACTGATGCATTGCAAAAGGAAGGGCATCATAAAAGAATCCAACTAAAGTCTAACGTTCAAATGCATGATGTGGGCAAGTCTGGAGAAAATCCTTAATCTTTCCCAACATTGATAAAAAATTTCTCCATCTTTCACAAAAAAAATCATGATTTGACGTCTCAATGCATTTGTGAGATGCACAGGAAAAAATTTCTTGAAAAATTCATTTTGCAAAACTTGCCAACTTGGAATGGATTGAGCTTTTAAAGAATTTATTCATTGTTTAGCTTTATCTTTTAAACAAAAAGGAAAAAGTTTTAACTGGGCCATTTCAGAATTGTCTTGTGATGCACCACATATTTCTTCAAATTCTTTCATATGCAAGTAAGGATTTTCAGAATCAAGACCATGAAACTGAGGCAAAAGTTGTATTGTCCCTGCCTTAACATTAAAATTTGGAGCATTTGTGGGGAATGCAAAACATGAGGGGACACTTGTACGTGCAGGATAAAAATATTCTCTCAAAGGTCTAGCATTGTGACCAACTTCTTGCTCTCTTAGATTATTATTAGCCATGCTTAACTCAAAGGAGTTTGAAGATGCTCATGATGATGATGATGAGGACGAAGAACCAAACAGATTTATAGACCCTACTAACAACTTAACAGACATAAACAATAAAAAGAAAACAAACAGTATATGCACATAGAATACATATTATAACAACTTCCCTGTTCTTTTTCAAATCACCATAACTCCCAACAATGGCACCAAAAAGCTTGACCTGATTTAAATCCTACAGCCAAGTATAAGGGGTCAAATTGTAATATTTCCCGGTTTAAGTCTGAGGTCGAACCCACAAGGAGCTAACTATTGGTATTCAAAATAGAAAATGTAAGATTGTCGTGCGTGTTTTGTGCAATGAAATAGTTTGCGGTGTAAGCTTAGATTTAACAAATAAACAATGAATTAAACTTTGAATAACAATAAATATTAAAGGATATTCTTTAGTTTGGGGATCCAACATGCAGATTCATGCTTGACTTTGGAAATGCTACCTTACAACAATTAACCTTCATTTTACTGAACAATTAACAGGTAGGTTTGATTTATTAATAGAACCAAAACATAGGAACTGTTTAGGTTAGCTAGAAGGTCTATGTACCGTACATCAACCAAATATCTTTAGTAAATTTGAAGGAGAACCATTCAAAAGGTTTACCTCAGCTATATTATTGGCAGGTTGATGATTCAATGAAGATGGAGTTCCAGTTTATGAATTAAGTCAAAAGCATTAGTGATGAGCATAGAATATTGTATATCATGTATCTCTTTGCACCCATTTATACTTGTTTTTGTGGTGAAAATGGGAGAAAATGCATTTAAAATCACTTTTAATGGAAATTCGTCTGATGGTAGGTAAAGAGCAAGTAAGGGCATGTATTAAGCCTCCCATCAAGTGCTTAAAGGCAATGGAGAATAAGGGAAGGCTTAACGGATGGCCCGGGACATCAAGAGACCAAGAAAATGCCAAAACAGGAGAAAACTACCAGTAGAAGTTCATTAAAACCTACCCATAGAAATCAGCAAAAACCTACCGGTAGAAGTTCCAAAACCTACCGGCAGGAAAAGTGCACTGGAATTCTTCTATCGCAGCCTCTACCAAAACCTACCGATAGATTTTTCTTACTATCAAAAACCTACTGGTAGGTTTTTGATCTTTCTACCAGTTAGTTTTGCCCAGAAACGCTAGAAGCCTACAAACACGACTCTACCTACTTCAGGGGCCCACCTCTTGTCATCCCACACATGCCCTAACATCTTTGACACACCATGATGATCTCTCGCACCTAAAGGATGATTTTGGAAGAGAAGCCATGGGAGAGGTATGAGAGAGAAAAAGGGAAGTTGGTGAAGGCATGTGAGGTGCATGTTTGGCTGTCCTTGCTTGTTGAAGTGTCTAATCCCTTCCCACTCATAGGAAGTCAGTTCTCACATACCATAGGAGGGGTATGCACGAATTTTGACAAAGCTATCCAGATTATTCAGTTTTTTCACAAGCTTTTAGAAAGAGAAATTCCTAGGAAGGAGATGAAGTTATAGAGAGAGAAAGTTGGGTTTTTGAATTTCCTTCCCCATTTTCATTGTATTAAGCTTTCAATTACTTGTAATATTTTCCTCTTTCACTCTAAACTCTTTTATTTTAGTTGTAATCAAGCTTTGTTAAGTGTTCTAGGATTTACATTTCGTCATTTGGGTATTTGTTCTTCAATCTTGGTATTTTGGGTATGAATGAAATTGTTCTTGTAGTCTAAACTTTTCCTTGCATCAATACAAGTCTTATGCTTTATTTTGCTACCATGTCTCATTACATTATGCTTGTTCTTGTTTTGACTATGAGTAGCCAGACTTTTAGTTGTCTAATCCAAGGGGAATTTCCTCTTGTGTATGTGAAATCAACTCTCTTCCATTCTTCCTCGTAGTGTAAAGTGTTTGGTTTGACTAGGTTGAGTGCAAATGTGGTTGTGAGCTCTTGATACATGGTAGACTTGTCACGGGGTCTACTTGTGCCTAAACCTCCACATTAGTCTCTCACTTCCAACGGTTTAATCTATTCCGGAGTGAAAACACACTTAGAGAGAATTTGGGTAAAAAGGAGTTGGGACACCTTCTCTTATTTCGGTCATAAATTTTTATTGTGATCTCCAATGGATCTGAAATTTGGACAGTAAATAGTAGACATCTAGGGCTACAAAAATGTATCTCATGAAAATTTTCCAATTCGACCTCTAAATAAGTCAAAACTGCACTGGAAGTCGGACAAAAAATCTGTCAGTCAAACCGTACCGGTACCATGTACCTGTACGCCGAACTCCAGTAGCTTAACCGTACCGGTACCGTGTACCGGTACGCTTTCTTTGACACTCGCCGAACAGTTAAAAAGTCGAGATTTTTGGGTTTAAAACACCTCCTCAAGCCCTCATTTGCCCCATTCTTCATTCCACTCTCACCCTAAACACTTTAGAACCCTAGGAGAGAAAGAAATGAAGAGAGAAACTCAAGATCAAAGGGGAAAAACCCAAGATTTAAGGGTGATTTAAGATTCAAGCCCTAGATTTCAAGAACATCAAGGTAGGGGTTTCCTTCCATTTACTTACATTGAGGCTAGGGTTATTATATATGTATGATTTGGACTTGTAATCATATCTATTTGGTATGAGTTCCTTGTCTCTTGGTATTATTGCAAACTTTATTATGTTTTGAGAAAAGTTATGGGTGGAAAGCCATAAAAACCTTAGTTTGTGAGAAACATGGATTTCTCTCTCTATCTTCACTCAAATTTGGCTTTAAAAACTATAGTGCTTTGTGTTGAGTATTGAAATGCTATTGTACATGATCTCTTGTATTTTTCTTCATTGTTATTTGAAATTGTCTCATGATGGATTTGTGGATTTTATGGAATTTGCTTGAGAATTTGGGGGTTTATGGTATTGTTGGTTATGTGAGATATTTGTTGGTATTTTATCTCTTGCGTGGTTGTACGATACGAACATGGATTACTATGGACCGGGGTATCATGTAGTGGGTAGACGTCTTTGTATGCCACGCGGGTATGAACTTTTCCTACCACATGGAGTGGGTAGACGCCTTTGTACGTCGTGTGGGTATGAACTTTTCCTATCACTAATGATCACGGATTAGTAACGTGGGTTGTGTCGGACATACAGTGTGGGTTCTCGTGCATTGTACCAGAAATGATTTCGACAAGAGTTTCGGGAAGTATGGGATTCCGCGAGAACTTGTTGGAAATGGTTTATGGTAGAATGGATTACCAATGGTATATTGTGTTTATTTATCCGTTTCAATTACTGTTGCTCTCTAAACTTGAGATCTGTTTAAATGTCCGCGTTTTACTTCAAATGTTATATATGTTATTTGTGAAATGAGACCGACCGTTTTATATACTTTTCTAAACCTTGTTTGGGTTTGGGAGGATTTTTCTACAGAGCTTCGTGCTCACCCCCTACAGTTGAACATTTTTCAGATTTGGTGTCAGAGGATGGGCTCGGTGCTAATGAGTCGGGCCATGGAGAGGCTTCACTAGAGGGATATTTGGATCCTGAGTGGGACATCTAGAGATGTCGTTTACTTGTGTTCTAGACTAGAATATTTTTTTGAAACACTGTGTAGTCTAGATTTCTTTTGTAATTTCCGCTGCGCTATAATAGTTAATTTTTCTTTTGGAAATGTAAAGGCCAAAGACGGCATATTCTTTTGGGATGATATTGTGGATATTACCTATGGTGAATGAAATTTTATTTTGTGAAGTATAAATGGACTCGGTGTGGTCAATATTTAGTCATACTTGGACCCGGTGTGGTCAATGTAGTATAATTGCACAGGTTATGTATTTGGGTAGAGCTCCCCGTACAAAGGAAACTCTGCCCGAATTTTGTTAAATTAAGGAATGATTTCTATGAAGTCTTATTTATGGATGATTTATCTTAGTGCTCTCATGATGTAAATGGTTTTAGTATGTAATGCCGTCCAGGGTGGTTTTGGGGGCGTTACAAAGTTTGGTATCAGAGCTTAGGCTTTAGGTCTTACATGGGAGCTGTAGGTTATGGATTACCACTAGAGATGTAGGTTTAGGGTGAATTGAATTGTTAAGTTAAATTTTGTATATGCCTTGTGCTTAAGTCAAGACATCCTACATATCACTTTAGTTTATATCTTGCACATCAAGGAAACTAAATTGTGGATTGATGTGCAGGATGGACGGTACACGGGGACATGGACGTGGTCGTGGTGGCCAAGAAAATCCACCACCACCACCTCCCGATGCCATGCAAGGCATCTATCAATGCTTGAGGGAGCTCACCACTTTGGTACAAAACCAAAATGGAAACAACAACCATAATGGTGGAACTCATCCTCTCGCTCAAGTACCGGGAAATGGAAACGGAGATCGAAGGATGGTAGTTCTTCGAGAATTTCTGAGGCAACGCCCACCCAATTTCCTAGGAAGCTCCAATCCTTTGGACGCGGATAGATGGATCTGTCGAGTGAAGAAGATTTGTGACGGCATGGGAGTTGCCGAGGACTTAAGGGTTGGCTTGGCGACCTACTTGTTTGAAGGAGAGGCCGACCATTGGTGGGAATCCGTAAAGAGAAGGCGGAACACCGATGCACTCATTTGGGAGGAGTTCGACCAAATCTCCAAGACAAGTACTTTCCCGAATTAGTCAGAGATAGAATGAAGGCCGATTTTCTTGCTCTACGACAGAGCAGCATGACAGTGGCAGAGTACGAGAGGAGGTTTGACGAGCTATCCCGTTATGCTACGGAGTTTATATCTACTGAGGCCGACAGGGCCAAGCGCTTCGAGCAAGGACTGAGGCCGGTCATCCGGGAGAAGTTGGTGGCTCTCAAGATCAGGGAGTATGGGGATCTGGTTGATAGAGCCGTACTTGTGGAGAGAGACATGGAGGAGACTCAGCGGCGACAGAGCCTTATGAGGGGAGGTCCGATCAGGACGGGTGCTAGCGACAGTGGAGCACAGAGGCCGACACCATACCGTCGCCTAGACCAGGCAGGGGGACATAGACCATCGGTAGCTCGAGGAGCAGGAGGTGTACCGGGGAGGACAGCCACAGACCCCCGTCACTATTTTGCATGTGGAGAGGTTGGGCACTACAAAATTCAATGCCCATCGTTTCCACCAAGGACCAATCAAGCAACCGGACAATTACCAGCAAACAAGCCACCTCTGCAAAGACCATTACAAGCTCAAGCCCCCCGCGCGCGCAAATCAAGGAAGGGTTTTTGCTTTGACCCAACCGAAGGAAGATGCCTCCAATGCAGTAGTTGAAGGTATCGTCCTTCTCTACAATTCTTGGGCCCGAATCTTATTTGATCCCGGTGCTACACATTCGTTTATACGTACTTTATATGCTCATAATTTAGGATTGAAATTCGAGAAGCTAGAACATGCATTGAATGTGGACTTGCCTACGGGAGAACAGTTGGGTACCAACCGGGTCTGCAAGGGTTGCGTGCTTCGTATTGGGGAGCACAAATTGATTGTGGATTTGGTTGCTCTAGATATGAAGGGGTATGACGTTATATTCGGGATGAACTTGTTGTCCGCTTCCCGGGCGGTAATGGATTGTTTCCGCAAGCGGATTATATTTCAGTTACCAGGAGGGGTAGTTTTTAGTTTTATCAATGACCGAAGTTCTTCCCATCCATTTCCTACTACGGGTAGTAAATTCTTGAAAGTTAAGGCGGGAAGCCATTTGAGTTTCTTAGCTAGCTTGATGGGAGACGATCGAGATAAATTCCAGGAGGATGTGGTGTTGATAGTGTCGGATTTTCCGGATGTCTTCCCCGATGAACTACCCGGGTTACTGCCACACAGGGAGATTGAGTTCAAGATTGATCTCTATCCGGGAACCGAACCCATATCCATTGCTCCCTATCGAATGGCACCTTTAGAGTTGAAGGAACTAAGGAAGCAATTGAATCATTTGTTGGCCATTGGGTTTATACGTTTGAGCACCTCACCTTGGGGAGCCCCGGTCCTCTTTGTGAAGAAGACGGATGGGACCCTACGGTTGTGCACGGATTACCGAAGGTTGAATCGGGTTACCGTGAAGAATAAATACCCTTTGCCCCGAGTTGAAAATTTATTTGATCAGTTGAGGGGTGATGAGAGCAAAATATTGCATATTTGATGGCCTCATTATATGCATTTTAACTCAACTTTTGCATTTAAGTACTTAGTGTTAGCCAAAGTTGTGAATAATGTTGATATTTTGATGTTGCATGTTTTGATAGCTTAAATGATGGATTTTAGGACTTTGCAACTATGTTGGATGTGAGGTGAAGTGGTGGACTCATGAAATGAGGATTGAGAGGCTTGGAAGGTAAAGAAATCAAGAAAAATGCATTTTGGATGAATACCTTCCGGAAGGTTTATGAAGACCTTCCGGAAGGTTTAGCCCACTGGAATTTCGTAATTTTGACACTGTACCACTGTTTTTCTAAATTTTGACCATGATCTACTTCGAATTTGAAAAAGTGCAAAACATGAAAGTTGTAGATATGGATTTCCTTTTTCTTGTGTCAAAATTTCAGCTCAATCCAACGGTTGGATCAAAATTTATTATTTTTCTACCAAAACTGGTCCAGAGCTGTCACCAGATTCCAGTAGGTTAAACCTTCCGGAAGGTTGTCATCGTTCTTCCGGAAGGTCTTGCCCAGAATGCGAAAAACAGCCTGTAACTCAACTTTGAGGCTTGGGGGTCCCACCTACACTTCTCCCACGCCTATCCCAACATTTCCTTACACATTTACAGGCCTCCTACACTCAAGTGGAAGACTTTAAAGGCCAATGCATTAAAGGAGGAATGGGGGGAAGTGGGCTGCCCAGGCTATGATCTCCTAGCCTGTCAAAGCCATCCATTCAGCCCTCTCTTGAGGGGAGCTCGTTCACACAGCTAGGGGGGAGCCTCTTGGACGTTTTGGCAAGTCTCCACACTGAATATATTCAACATTCAACACACAATGTAGTGGGGTTGGCTACCTAAGCTAGGAGTAGTTTTAGTGAGGAAGATGATGAATAGTGTACAAGTTTAGATTTTTGCATTTTCTTCACCCATTTCTCTTGTAATCTTCAGTAATACTTTTGTAAGCTTCCTTTTATTTACTTTGAATGTCATTTACTTCAAGTGCATTGCAAGTTTAGTTATGCTTTCTTGATTCTACCATTGTTGTTTTTGAGTTTTGCATTTCAAGTTCTTAAATGGGTATTGAATGTTTATTTTCATAGTTTAACTTTTCTTGCATTAATCTAAGTTTCATGCTTAATCTTTACTTTATGTATGCCTTGTCTTTCATTATGAGTAGCTAAATCCCAAGTTGGCAAAGTCAAGGGGAACCTCTTTTCGGGTATACCATTTCAACCCACTCCCCTCCTTTCTCTCATAGCTCAATGGTTCGGTTTGACTGAGTTGAAGGAGGATAAGCTGATGAGTCTTTGATATTCCATAGGCCTAGCCATGGTTTATGCTTAGATCCTCATTTGTCTCGTCCCCGGCTTCTCACGAATCAATCGTTCATTCATACTATATTGAGGGAGGGATTCGAGTTGAGATGGTATGCTTATTGGAGTGACCTCTTGGAATTGCCAACATTTGTTTCTCATTTCATTCACAAACACAACCACAAAACTCAAACAAAAGATTTTACACTTTCTTTACCTTTTGCAAAATCACATTCACACACTCGAACCTTCCTTCCCTGAGGAGACGACCTTGGAATACTTTTCCAAGTAAAACACCGACTAACGAAAGACTCCTTGCGATTGGGGAGCACTTTTGTTCACACACATTTTATTTCATACATTTTGTTCATTCCACATTCCCACCATTCTGTTTCCCCTATCTCTTGCATGAATCCGAGTGAGAGTGACACTCACCCACACACATAAGCCATATACACATTGAGGGGTCATGTTAAGGGGTTAGGGACAACAATGTTTTCATTCAATCAAGGGGTTCGAAGTACTACTCCAAGATTGATCTTCGCACAGGGTATCATCAATTCCGGATTAAGGAGGAAGATATTCCTAAGACTGCTTTCCGTACCCGGTATGGTCATTTCGAGTATACGGTGATGCCGTTCGGATTGACTAATGCACCCGCAACCTTCATGGATTTGATGCACAGGGTATTTCGACCATATCTAGATCAGTTTGTCATTGTGTTTATTGATGACATATTGATTTATTTACAGACTCAAGAGGAACATGCACGTCACCTCTCTGTTGTGCTACAAACATTGAGAGAGCATAAATTGTATGCCAAGATGAGTAAATGCGAGTTCTGGATGAAGGAGGTGAAATTCCTGGGCCATGTTGTGTCGGAACAGGGTGTAGCTGTTGACCCAGCAAAAATTGAGGCAGTGATGAAGTGGGAACCACCAAAGAATGTGACCGAGATACGTAGCTTCTTGGGTTTAGCAGGTTACTACCGGAGGTTCGTAGAAGGGTTCTCAAAGCTTGCGATGTCGATGACTCGCCTTATAAACAGGGGAGAAAAATTCGTGTGGACACAAGCGTGTGAGCTAGCCTTTCGCACCTTGAAGGAGAAGTTGACGACGGCTCTTGTCCTCATTATTCCGAGCAGTGGGGAAGGATATGATGTGTACACCGATGCTTCGCTACGAGGCTTGTGATGTGTTCTCATGCAAGGAAGGAAGGTAGTTGCTTATGGCTTGAGGCAACTCAAAACTCATGAGCAGAACTATCCCACTCACGACTTGGAGTTAGCCGCTGTGGTTTTTGCTCTTAAGTTGTGGAGGTGTTATTTGTATGGAGAGAAATTCTAAGTGTTTTCTGACCATAAGAGCCTCAAATATATCTTCACGCAGAAGGATTTGAATCTCCGCCAAAGAAGGTGGATTGAGTATTTAGAAGACTACGATTTCACGCTCAATTACCATCCGGGGAAGGCCAATGTAGTCGCCGATGCACTTAGCCGAAAGTCTTGGGGTGAACTCAATGTTCTTGCAAGTAAATGGAAATGGAGGGATTGTAACAACCCAAAATCCACCCTGGACGGCATTACCATCTAAGACCATTCACAACATGAGAGCGACTAAATAAATTCCATAAATAAAGAAATTTCATTCATCATATATCATGTCCATAGCATTATCCCCAAAGAATAAGCCAAATCATGGAAATTACATCCCAAAAGAATTAAACGTAACTTAGCAGCGGAATAACAAAAGATAATATTTTTACATGATTCCAAAATAAACCTCCAATCTAATACAAAGAAGGACCGTCGAGATATCCACCTCCGGATCCCCCTACCCGTCTTCTAACTGATCCTCTTTTACAGCATCACCTGAAAAATGTGTTGGTTTGTAGGGGGTGAGCACTAAGCTCTGTAGGAAAATCCTCCCAAACTCAAACAAGGTTTAAAAAACATGTAAAGCAAGTCGGTCTCATTTCACAAATATCATATGTAACTTTTGAAGTAAAACCAGGACATTTAAATAGATCTCAAGTTTAAGGAACAACAGTAATTGAATGAATAAGTGGGACCACTATACAATTTAACAAACCATATCCAAATATAATCCAATCCACCATACAATATTTCCGACAATTCTTTCGGTAGGTGGCATACTTTGTGGTAACCTCCATCCCCCCCCCCCCCCTTTTAGGTCATCTTTGATTCTTTCGGTAGGTGGCATACTTTAGGGTAACCTCCACCCCCCTTTAAGTCATCTCTGATTCTTTCGGTAGGTGGCATACTTTAGGGTAACCTCCACCCCCTTTAAGTTTGGTTTCTCAAGCATCCTTACAAGGAACCTCTTGAGAGAATCACATACTGTCCTCTTTTGGCATGAGCATCCTTACAAGGAACCTCTCACCCTCAAGGCTTAGTTTCTCAAGCATCCTTACAAGGAATCTCTTGAGAAGGAATGAGCATCCTTACAAGGAACCTCTCATCCTCTAGGTTTGGTTTCTCAAGCATCCTTACAAGGAACCTCTTGAGAAGGAATGAACATCCTTACAAGGAACCTCTCACTCATGTTTGTCCAAACAACCATACAAGAATACAATACCAACTATTCTCTCAAATACCCAACAATTCCACAAGTCTCCTATTTACAAGCAATTTCCAAGAAAAATCCCCAATTCTCAAAAGTGGTGGTACAAAGAGCAATATAAGAAAATGTACGAGAGACCATCATAAATACCATTTTGTTGCTCAATATGAAACACTAAAGTTTTGAAATCAAGGACCTATGAGTAATCAAACTTTGGAATCATTACAAATGAATATCAAGCTTGGAGTATAAAGAATAAAGGCGCACCAAGCTTGAAAATCATGGACAAAGGAGAAATTAAGAGTTACGGAACAATCATGTATGGAAATAAATAACAAACGACTATCAAGGAGTGAAATCAAGAACAAATGATTATGAAGCTTAGAAATCAAGACCAAAAGAACACTCAAGTCTTTGAACCAAGAATAAAGAATATCAAGTATTGAATATCAAGCTTAGAATTCAAAACAAAGGAACAATCATGTATTGAAAGGAATGATCATGTATTGAAATCAATAACAAAGGAGAAGTCAAGAGAAAAACACATTTCCCTTGAAGACTAGGGTTTGGTAGCAAGCAAGGAGATTTAAGGGTTACCCAATAATCACATTATTTTCCACATGGCATTAATTGCAAGAATAGCAAGAATTAAGGATTGTATGGCATACATATAACATTTAGAGTTAAGAGATACATATAAATAAACCTAGCCTCAATGTAAAAGAATGGAAGGAAACCCCTACCTTGGTGTTCTTGAAATCTAGGGCTTGAATCTCGAATCACTCTTAAATCCTTTGTTTTTCCCTTTTGATCTTGTGTTTTCTCCTTCTTTATTCTTTTCTAAGACTCTCTCTAGGATTCCAAGAGGTGTGGGTAAGGGTGTAGTGAAAGTGTAGAAGAAGAGAGTAGAAGAATGGTGTCCTTGAAGAATTTCGGTTTTGATCTCTATAAGGGGTAACTCTCTCAAGATCCTTGTGTTTTTCTCTCCTTTTCTCTTCTCTTAGGGCTCTAAGATGTTTGGGGTGAGAGTGGGATGGAAGAATGGGTCAAATGAGGCTTAAAAGGGTGTTTTAAAAAACCAAAAGCCCGGGAAGTTTGGACCCATTTAGAGGTCGAATTGGAAAATTTTCATGAGATACACTTTTGTAGCCCTAGATGTCTACTATCTACTGTCAAAATTTCAGATTAATTTCGCATCAGGATCAAAATTTATGACTTAATTACTATAAGGTGTCCCAACTCCTTTTTACCCAAATTTTCTCTAAGTGTATTTTCACTCCGGAATACTTCCTAGCTTCCAATACACCCCACATTACCTCTCCCAATGTTTTTCGACCTTCCGGATTCAATGGAGAACTTATTTTGACCTTACAATATTTAGAAACTTCCATAATCCCTCTTCTCAAGTTTACACACCTTCGAAACTTAACTTCCCAATCAATTTGTATCTCTAGTTTTTTTTTTGTTTTTATTCCTACCGTCACTACACATATCCACATTTTTACAAAAATTATTTACTATATATCTATATACATATATAAAATAAAATGCGGGGTGTTACAGGGATGCCCTTGGAGACTATGATCTATGGGTTGGAGAATATGGATCTCGGCCTTGCCTATTCAACCTTGTAGCCCAACCTACCCTCCAAAGTAAGGTTGTGGAGTTACAACGCTTGGATCCTGACTTAGAGTCAATTCAAGCTAAATTGGAAAATGGGGAAGCAATTGAAGGGTGGTCTTTGAGAAATGGAGAACTGAGATATGGAGAGAAGCTATGTGTTCCCGATGATTCGTCCCTAAAGGAGGAGGTACTTGGAGAGTGTCATCGCTCTAAGTTTGCTATCCACCCTGGTAGCACAAAAATGTATAGGGACATGAAGCGCCAATATTGGTGGAAAGGAATGAAGAAGGATGTGGCAAGGTTCATAGCACGATGTGCGGTGTGCCAGCAGGTGAAGATCGAACATCAAAAGCCAGGAGGATTACTACAGTCTTTGCCTATCCCAGAGTGGAAGTGGGATCACATCACCATGGGTTTCGTGTCGGGTTTACCACGGACGTCGCGCGGGAATAATGCAGTATGGGTTATTGTGGATAGACTCACCAAGTCCGCTCATTTCTTGGGTATGAAGAGCACGGACACATTCGAGACCTTGAGCCGGCTTTATATCCGGGAGATTGTACGATTGCATGGAGTTCCGTTTTCTGTTGTGTTGGATCGTGATTCTCGGTTTGTGGCGCGCTTCTGGCAAAGTCTACAACAAGCCATGGGGACAGAGTTACATTTCAGTACAACGTTTCATCCCCAAACGGATGGTCAATCCGAGAGGGTGATACAGATTGTGGAAGATATGTTACGTGCTTGTGCGTTGGACTTCCAGGGGAGTTGGAGCGATCATTTGCCGTTGGTGGAATTTGCATACAACAACAGCTATCAGGCAAGCATCGGAATGGCGCCTTATGAAGCATTATATGGAAGACCGTGTAGATCTCCTACTTGTTGGTTGGAAGCCGGAGAAAGTAGCTTGTTCGGGCCGGACATTGTTCGAGAGACTACGGAGAAGATCCAACTAATCTGAGAGAGACTACGCACGGCGCAGAGTAGACAGAAAAGCTATGTGGATCGAAGACGGAGACCATTGGAATTCCAAGACGGAGACTACGTGTTCCTCAAAGTGTCGCCCAAGAAAGGAGTATTTAGATTCGGCAAGAAGGGAAAGTTAACGCCAAGATATACCGGGCCATTTGAAGTGATCAAAGTTGTGGGCAAAGCGGCGTATCAGTTGCGGTTACCAGCTCAGTTGTCTGGGGTACATGACGTGTTTCATGTGTCAATGTTGAGAAAGTGTCAATCGGATGCAACGCTGGTCGTGGACTAGGAAGATATTGAAATTCAAGACGGAGCCACCTATGAAGAACAACTGGTGAAGATTCTTGACGCCAAAGAGAAGGTGCTCCGCAACAAAGTCGTCCGACTAGTGAAGGTTTTGTGGCAACACCATGGAGTGGAAGAAGTTACTTAGGAACCGGAGCTAGAAATGCGAGAGAAGTACCCGCACCTATTCGCTACTTGAGGTAAGTTTCGAGGACGAAACTTTCTTTAAGGGGGGTGGATTGTAAACCCCCACATGTTTAGATTAATATAGTAATATAATTTTCTAGTAATTCTAATAAAAACAATGATGTAAGAATAAACTAAATAGATTGTAATAGTAGGAATAAATACTAGGGAGACAAATGGATTGGGAAGTTTAAGTTTCGAAGGTGTGTAAACTTGAGAAGAGGGATTATGGAAGTTTCTAAATATTTTTAGGTCAAAATATGTTCTCCATTGAATCCAGAAGGTCGAAAAACATTGGGAGAGGTAATATGGGGTGTATTGGAAGTTAGGAAGTATTCCGGAGTGAAAACACACTTAGAGAGAATTTGGGTAAAAAGGAGTTGGGACACCTTCTAGTATTTAGGTCATAACTTTTTATTGTGATCTCCAATGGATCTGAAATTTGGAAAGTAAATAGTAGACATCTAGGGCTACAAAAGTGTATCTCATGAAAATTTTCCAATTCGACCTCTAAATGGGTCAAAACTGCACAGGAAGTCGGAGCAAAAATCTGTCACTCAAACCGTACCGGTACCGCGTACCGATACGCCGAACTCCAGTAGCTTAACCGTATCGGTACCGCGTACCGGTACGCTTTCTCTGACACTCGCCGAACAGTTAAAAAGTCTGGATTTTTGGGTTTAAAACACCTCCTCAAGCCCTCATTTGCCCCATTCTTCATTCCACTCTCACCCTAAACACTTTAGAACCCTAGGAAAGAAAGAAAGGAAGAGAGAAACTCAAGATCAAAGGGGAAAAACCCAAGATTTAAGGGTGATTCAAGATTCAAGCCCTAGATTTCAAGAACATCAAGGTAGGGGTTTCCTTCCATTCACTTACATTGAGGCTAGGGTTATTATATATGTATGATTTGGACTTCTAATCATATCTATTTGGTATGGGTTCCTTGTCTCTTGGTATTATTGCAAACTTTATTATGTTTTGAGAAAAGTTATGGGTGGAGAGCCATAAAAACCTTAGTTTGTGAGAAACATGGATTTCTCTCTCTATCTTCACTCAATTTTGGCTTTGAAAACTATAGTGCTTTGTGTTGAGTATTGAAATGCTATTGTACATGATCTCTTGTATTTTTCTTCATTGTTATTTGAAATTGTCTCATGATAGATTTGTGGATTTTATGGAATTTGCTTGAGAATTTGGGGGTTTATGGTATTGTTGGTTATGTGAGATATTTGTTGGTATTTTATCTCTTGCGTGGTCGTACGATACGAACATGGATTACTATGGACCGGGTATCATGTAGTGGGTAGACGTCTTTGTATGCCACGCGGGTATGAAATTTTCCTACCACATGGAGTGGGTAGACGCCTTTGTACGCCGTGTGGGTATGAACTTTTCCTATCACTAATGATCACAGATTAGTAACGTGGGTTGTGTCGGACATACAGTGTGGGTTCTCATGCATTGTACCAGAAATGGTTTCGACAAGAGTTTCGGGAAGTATGGGATTCCGCGAGAACTTGTTGGAAACGGTTTATGGTAGAATGGATTACCAATGGTATATTGTGTTTATTTATCCATTTCAATTACTGTTGCTCTCTAAACTTGAGATCTGTTTAAATGTCCGCGTTTTACTTCAAATGTTATATATGTTATTTGTGAAATGAGACCGACCGTTTTATATACTTTTCTAAACCTTGTTTGGGTTTGGGAGGATTTTTCTACAGAGCTTCGTGCTCACCCCCTACAGTTGAACATTTTTCAGATTTGGTGCTAGAGGATGGGCTCGGTGCTAATGAGCCGTGCCATGGAGAGGCTTCACTAGAGCGATATTTGGATCCCGAGTGGGACATCTAGAGATGTCTTTTACTTTTGTTCTAGACTAGAATATTCTTTTGAAACACTGTGTAGTCTAGATTTCTTTTGTAATTTCCGCTGCGCTATAATAGTTAATTTTTCTTTTGGAAATGTAAAGGTCAAAGATGGCATATTCTTTTGGGATGATATTGTGGATATTACCTATGGTGAATGAAATTTTTTTTTGTGAAGTATAAATGGACTCGGTGTGGTCAATAATTAGTCATACTTGGACCCCGTGTGGTCAATGTAGTATAATTGCAAAGGTTATGTATTTGGGTAGAGCTCCCCGTACAAATGAAACTCTGCCCGAATTTTGTTAAATTAAGGAATGATTTCTACGAAGTCTTATTTATGAATGGTTTATCTTAGTGCTCTCATGATGTAAATGGTTTTAGTATGTAATGCCGTCCAGGGTGGTTTTGGGGGCGTTACCACTATTCCTCGGGAAGGAATGCCAGTATTTTTTTTTTGTTTTGTAATGGAGCTATATCGCACCTCTTGCTCGTCTATAGCAATGAGGCGTGAGTAGTCTACTTATACCCTTCGGTGAAGGGTGAACATATGTACGATGTTGTGTAAGTTATGAAAATGCCGATGTTTTAACTATGTTTTAATGTTATATATACCTCCCATATTGATGGATGGTTACTGTAAAATCAGGGTAAATTTGAATTTTTATGAAAAAGGCAAAATGGTAATTAGGCACTACAACACGGGTTGAAAACCCAAATTTTTTTAGAACTCGAATGATGAAACATACCTCACCATTGGATTTGTCTCGTGAAAGCTTGTTACCATGTCAATTTTCGTTGAATTCTCAGATAGTCAGATTTTTCACATTTTACGAGGCGATCGGGTGTCGCGTGAACTAAAAACATGACGCGGAATTAAATTTCAAAGATTGAAAAATAATTTAAAGCTAGTTCAAATAAAAATATTTTGAACTTGAACCGGGACAAAATTTAATTGTTTCGGGACGAAACTGGACCTGGGAATGGAGGACGTGTGGCGCAATGAGGGCCAAGCATCTAAGGGGTATAAATAGGGGAGAAAAATAGATTTTCTCCCCATACCCATCATATTTTTGAAGTGAGAGAGGAAGAGAAGGAAAAGAGAGGATTCTCCAACTTCTCTCTACTCTCTACGGCTCTACGTTGGTCGGAATTGTTCGGGCCAAGAACCAAAGTTCATCTACACAACGAGGGCTACGCCTACGTACCAAAAATTGAAGGTTTTCACAAAGAAAAAAAGATGGAGGAAGCAAGGATTAGAGCTTGTTTCGGGTCTTGAGAGTTTTCTACCGATGTTTTACACTTCAAGAGGTAGGGTTCTTTTCCTAATTAGGTTTATTTTCAACCTAGGGTTCCATATGATATGGGTAGCACGACTTGAGTTGAATTCTCTTATTTGATGTACTCGTAGTGTAACTAGATTATGGGTAATGTGTATAGAAATAAGCTAAACCAGTCTTGCATGAATTGAGTTTGTAGAAATTACTTGTTTGTGATTTCTTGAGATATATGATGAAATTTGGCATATTATGTGTTACATGATTTTATTGCCTTGAAGGTGTTTGGTAAAATGACTATGTGCATTGAATGTGTTATTTGCATTGAAATTGTTATAACATGCTTGGGTATTGAGAATAGTTAAAATCAATTCTAGCATGAATTGAGTTTGTAGAAATTACTTGTTTATGATTTCTTGAGATATATGATGAAATTGGGCATATTATGTGTTACATGATTTTATTGTCTTGAAGGTGTTTGGTTAAATGCCTATGTGGATTGAATGTGTTATTAGCTTTGAAAATGTTATAACATGCTTGGGTATTGAGAATAGTAAAAATAAATTCCAGAATGAATTGGGTTTGTAGAAATTACTTGTTTGTGATTTCTTGAGATATATGATGAAATTGGGCATATTATGTGTTACATGTGTTTAAGTATTGTAAAGATCAAATAATAAGGCGTTGTGTACCCAATCACAAAATTGGTCAGGTCATCTCATTTTGTCATTCTGAAGCTTGCGGATGACATTTTTCTTCAAAGAAAACTACTGCAAAAATTTTGCAGTGTGGATTTTATTGGCGCACTCTTTTTAAAGATCTGCATGTCTTTTGTCTAAATTGTGACAGATGCCAGAGAATGAGAAATATTTCAAAAAGAAACATGATACCTTTAAACCATATTTCAATCATTGAAATTTTTTATTGTTGGAGCAACGATTTTATGAGACCATTTCACCCATCCTTTAGTTATTTGTACATTTTGGTTGTCGTAGATTATGTTTCTAAATCGGTAGAAGCAATCTCGTGTCGAAATAATGATCACTACACAGTGATCAAGTTTTTAAAAGAAAATATTTTGTCCAGATTTGGAATTCCCGAGCCATTATCAATGATGGGGGAACACATTTTTGCAATAAAGTTTTTGAAAATCTCATGAAAAAATATTTGATTTCTCACAAGATATTCGCCCCTTATCATCCCTAGACAAGTGGACAAACTGAATTAGCAAATAGGGAGATAAAATACATTTAAAAAAAAAAAGTAAATCCGGTCCGCAAGGATTGGTCTCTGAGATTGACTGATGCGCGTTGGGCTTACCGTGCTGCATACAAAACTTTTTGCGAATGTCTCCTTATCGGTTAGTTTACGGTAAACCATGTCACTTGCTTGTGGAATTAGAATATCGAGCATACTGGGCAATCAAAATGATGAACTTTGATATTGACAAAGCAAATGCATCTCGCAAACTTCAAATTAATGAATTAGAAGAACTGAGAACTGAAGCGTATGAGAATACTAAGATTGCCAAATCCAGAATGAAAATTTTTCATGATAAGAATATTGTGCGAAAGTCTTTTGAACCTTTTCAGAAAGTCTTGTTATATAATTCAAGACTCCGTCTATTTCCTAGTAAGTTAAGATCAAGATGGACAGGCCCCTACATTGTCAAGTAATTTGTTGAACATGGGGCAATTGAAATTGAGAATCCACTATTTGGAAATGTTTTCAAAGTGAATGGTCAAAGGCTTAAGCCGTACCTTGATGAATTTGTTCAAGATGTTAGTTCCACTCAGCTAATGGAACCAGTGTATGTGCTTTGAAAAGTTTTTATAAGTATTTGATTGTAAATAGTAGTACTAATCGTTTGTTGTTTGTCTTATAGATTAGGTTTTGCACTATGGATTTGTCTTGCCTCCAGATCTTATTAGCAATTGTCTATAATTCTATTTCATTATGCTATACATTGAGGACAATGTGAAATTTAGGTTGGGGGGAGGGAACAATCCATATTCGTCTTTGTGATTGGCAGACGTTAAATAATCGGCTAGTGAGTCAATTTTCGAGTCAAATTTCAAGCCAATTTAAAAAAAAATTCACAATTTTTAAAAATTTTCCAAAGATACATGCGCAATTGCTTTTGTTTAGTCTGAGCATGCTACACATTTTTTCAAAAGATATACATTCTTTGATTATAGCAAAAGCAAGGGTCGTTAGAAATTGTTGACAATCAATCAAAACCCTTGTGTGGAAAAAGTTCATTTGCCAAATGCCGACAAGAAAATCGTCTCGGTGGTTATGTAAAGTGTGGTCGCTTAATGCATTTGAGAGAATACAATCAGTGTGCGGAACCAATTTCAGGTTGAGCGTTAGGTCGTCTTGACTGGATTAAGTATGGGCGGAGTAAGGAATACCCTGAGACGCCATCTTGTTCCAATCCCATATTTTTAAGATACGTGAGACGTGAGATTAATCGGGTCATTGATGTCGTTGATTTAGAAGATTCGAATTAAATTGATCAAGGAATGTATGAATTTAGATTTGTGTAAATATGATTGTTAGAATAATAAAGTAGAATCTTAGTAGTTTAATTTGTTATGTTAGTATTTTAATATAGAATGATAGTAGTTTAATGTGTAATTGTGGAATTAAACTGATAATTGAAACTGCAGGAAAATAACTGAAGCAGGAAAGTAGTAGAAGGCCCGCAGTCAGCAGCCTGCATGAAGCAAGCAACAAACAGTGAGATCCCACCGTCCGGACGGTGGTGCTGGTGTCCAAACGGTACTGCCTATATAAAAAACAGAGGCGTGAAAACTAATTAGTTTTTGATTTCCCTTGCAGCAGAATACAAAAAACAGAAGTCTCCTTGCACCTTCTTGCCTCAGATTTGCTTCACCCAACAGTTTTTATTTGATTCCCTTCCGATTAAACTCTTACCCATACTGTTTTATAGGTTCTTACCGACCAGAATCTATTGAAAGCTGAAATTAAGAAAACATGGATTCAAGAATGATAACAAGAGGATCTTTGAGTCGGGCAATGAAAGGCCAATTTTTGCAACCCGAAGTACCCCCGCGGCAACCCCAATGTCAGAATGTTTACAATGCTGCGATGTTTGAGAACATCGATCAACAGGTCTAGTATGATAATTACTTTTTCTCCAAAACCATTATTTGTGAAAGGCCTGTTGTTTATGAAGACAAAATCTTGCCGCCCGGGGCTAGTTAAATTATGTTAAGTTTATTGCTCTTGCATATGAATGACTAGTCCATGAATTTTACAGTAATGTGAAAGAAACTGGGCCTAGGGAGTTCAAAGTTTATGTTAGGGGTGTGGCTTTCGAAGTTACACCCGCCACTTTTGCAAAATTTTTCCATCCTATCATGAGACATCCAAACCCGCAATATCCTTACACTAAAATGCCTAATATGACTGAGATAGGGATAGAACTGACAGGGAATCTAGACTATGTATGGGGTAGGCCGAATAAGTACATTAAGCAAGAGGACTTTACGGACAAATATCTGATTTTGAATTTGACAACTGTGAACAGTCTGTTACCCCAGTCCTAGAAAAATCAGATATACATTGAGAGTGCATACTTCCTATATGCTTTTGGGATGGGACATACTATTGATTTGCCCAACTTGATCATGGACCAAGTGATGTTGAATGTGAAAGTAAAAAAGACCTCACTTTCATTTGCTATGTTGCTATCTGAGTTGTGCAGGAGTAAGGGAGTGATCACGGATCCCTCATGGCCAACGGTGGAGCATTTTGCACCGTTAGAAAAGACATCTTTGAGAAAAAGCCACGGAGGGCAACCCGCGGAGTAGCCTGAGGTACCACCCGCACTGCATGCAGAACCATTTCCAGGAGGTGCATATTTTCACCCACCAAAGGAGCCTCAGCCACAAGAGGAGCATCCATATATTCCGATTGATGACAGGTCTGATTGACAGATATTGCTAGGGTTGGAGACTAGTATTACTTAGCTAGGGACCAGCATCACCTAGCTCGATCAACGCATGACTGACTACGAGCAGAATCAGAGCGAGATTTTGAGGCTACTCAGAGGACATTACGGTGGAGGCCCATCTACTTCATGATCAGAGACTTCAGAGATTTCACATTACTACTACTATCTTTCCTAAACAGTTTTAAACTATGTAGTTCCTTTTAGTCTTTATGTTTTGAATGTTGTTTTGAATTTGGTTTTTAAGTTAATCTAGTTGATTAGCACAAAACATTGCATATTTTGTATGCTAATATGCCATTTTATACTTGCTTTTGTCGTGAAATTGGGGAGAAATGCTTTTAATCCTCTATTTGTTGGATTTTTGTGTAAATGCAGGTAAAATGATGTAAATGGTGTGAGTTAAGCCCCCATTGAAGTGTTTGAAGTCAATGAAGATGAGGGGGTAGCTTAAAGGAAGGTTTGGAGGGTGATGAAACCAAGAAAAAAACAGATTGGATGAAAACCTTTCGGAAGGTTTAAAGAAAAACCTTCCGGAAGGTTTTGCCTTGGTCTGCCTTTTTACTGCCAAAACCTTCTAGAAGATTTTGTCTACTGGAATGAACCTTCCGGAAGGTTTTGCCTACTGGTTTCCTCATTTAACTGTTCCTGCACAAACCTTCCGGAAGGTTTGTGTCGACCTTCTTGAAGGTTTTGCCCAGACAGCCTGCAACTCAAGCTTTGCCATTTGGGGGTCCCACCTACACTTCTCCAACATGTACCCTGACATCCCTTGCACATATACAGGTCTCCCCTCACCTTGACTTGGACTTTGAAGGCTTGAGCATTAATGAGGAGGAGAGAGAAAAGCAAGGCAAGAGAGAGGAAGGCTATGCTTGTCATAGCCTGCAACAATTCATCTAATCTGCCCCCTTTTGGTGTAAGGCCTGCCACACAACTTTGAGAGCTCTCTATGGATGAAAATCATGATTCATTATGTATTATTCAGTTTGTATTACATTTTAGAGAGGGGAGCTCTAGGTAGAAGACATAGTTAGAGAGAGAAAGCTTGGATTTCTTGCATTCTTCTTGCCATTTCACTTGTAATCTCTCGTAAGATGTTTTTAATCATCCTTTATTGTCTTTAATATCATTTATTTCCAGTGCATTTCAAGTTTAGTTGAGTATCTTAGCTTTTACCATTAATGTTTTCAAGTTTTCATCCCAAAGCTCTTCAAATGGGTATTAAATGCAATTTGCTGTAGTTTATGTTTCCTTGCATTAATTTCAAGTCTAATCTTCATTTCTTTACAATGT
The DNA here is from genome assembly GCA_951799425.1 of Ilex aquifolium. Lineage (NCBI taxonomy): Eukaryota > Viridiplantae > Streptophyta > Magnoliopsida > Aquifoliales > Aquifoliaceae > Ilex > Ilex aquifolium. The sequence goes on along the minus strand of OX637410.1, from coordinate 6,869,025 downwards.
CTCTTGCTTTAAACATGAGTAACTAAGCTCATAGTTGGCTAATCCAAGGGAAAATTCCTCTCGGGTATGCTACTTCAACTCATCTTTTTTCCTCCTCGTAGTGTACGATGACTCGATTTGACTAGGTTGAGTGTGGACATGGTTGTGCGTTCTTGATACACCATAGGCATTGTCACGGGGTATTCTTGAATCCTCACCTACATTTTGGTTCCGCGCTTCCTACGAATCAATCGAACATTTAAGCACCATTGGAGGAAGATCTCGAGTTGATTTGGCATTCCCATTGGAATGACCCATTAGGATTAGGCAACACTTGTTCCATTTCATTTTCACCAAGAACACAATCACAAACCAACTTGAAACGTCAAAAGATTTTAACACTTCCCCATTTTTTACTAAAATCACCTTCAACACGATTCACCTCCTTCCCTGAGGAGATGACCTTGGAATACTTTTCCAAGTAAAACACGACATTCAAAAGCCTCCCTTCGCTTGGGGAGCACTTTTGTTCACACACACACACACATTTTAATTCACCCACCATTATTCTGTTTCCCCATTTCTTGTATCATTCCGAGGGAGAGTGACACTCCCCTATCCCGAAAATCCATACACACACATTTGGGGATGATGTCCGAAGATTAGGGAATACAACGGAAAACATCAAGCATTTTTGGCGCCGTTGCAGGGGAAGTTAAGCGTTGAATTGAGAAGGTGATTTTCAGACAACGGAGGTAAGTCCCATGATGTTCATCATGGACTAAGGTACGTTGCTCCTTGTATATACTTTTGTTTGTTATATTTTCATTTGTAGATAATTGTTGTATGTGGGGACGGGACGAACGAAACCGATTGGTTAGACAACCCTTAGGCCCCAACATGAACATTGACCAAGACCCACTCGAGGATGCGGATGATAATTTTGAGAATGTAGGTGTCAATCCGAACATTCAAAGGGGTGGGGGAGTACAAGAACCGAGAATGCCTAATCCACGAGTGCAATTCCCCCCTCCTAGGAATGAAGGTAACAACATTCCAATTGATCCTCTGACGATGTCAATGCGGGACTTTCTCCAACCCACACGTAGCACCACTCCCTCATGCATTCTCTTACCGGTCCAAGCTCAACTCTTCCTAGTTAAGCCAAGAATGTTGCAACTACTTCCTACATTCCACAGAATCGAAAAGAAAAATCCTTATTTACATATTAAGGAGTTCGAGGATATAGTTGCAACCTTCCTCACTAACTATGCTATGGATGACATATCTCGTTTGAAATTGCTCCCCTTTTCCCTCAAGGACAAAGCGAAAACGTGGTTAAATTCCTTGCGGCCTCGATCAATAACCTATTGAGCTCAAATGCTTTATGAGTTTTTGAACAAATTTTCCTGGTGCCAAGAACCACTGCTTTAAAAAAGCAAATTCAAAAATTTTCTGAAAAGCCAAATGAGCAATTTTACAACTGTTAGGATCGCTACAAGTAATTACTATAGTCCATTCCACATCATGGTTTTGAATCATGGCAACTGGTAAGTTTCTTCTATGAAGGAATCACACCGGGCTATAGACAATTCATTGACATGATGTGTAATGGCGAATTTTTGAACAAGGACCCTAACGAGGCCGTAGACTACTTTAGTACAATGGCACAAAATGCCCAATCTTGGGATATCACGGATCCCATCGATGTACCTAGTTCGTCTCCGGGTAATAGTCAACCACAATGGGGAGGGATTTATGATTTGAGAGACCGGGAAGACTTACTTTTCAAAATTGCCAAATTTTCTAGGAAAGTTGAGAGTCTTGAGGTCAATAGGAGACACGAGGTGTCTAATATTTCAAAGACTGAGGAGGGATACTCAATTTGTGAGAGTGTGGAGCATTCCATATCGGAATGCCCTAACATTCCGGCACTTAAGGAAATATATCACGAGCAAGTCAATGCCTTTAACCAAACGAGGCAATCATTCTCACCAAATTCTAACACCTACAATTCAGATTAGAGTACTCACCCAAACCTTAGTTGGAGAAATGAGAACCCCACTCCTCATCGTTCTAATGCATATTCACCTTCCTTGCCTCCTAAGCAAGGTCATTACCAAGGTCAAGGGCAAGCTTCTAGCTCCCAATACCCCCGGTCCAATCCGCAAGGGTATTCATCAAATCCACCCCCACAAAATTTCTCCCAAAGTCCACCTCCCCAAAGTTTTTCCCAAAAAGGACCATCCAATCCTCCCACCTATCAACCTCCCCATAAGAGGAATTGTGAGGATGTGCTTTACAATTTCATCCAAAGCTAAACCACTTTTAACAACAATATTTTGGCTCAACTCACAAAAATTACTAATCACATAGGGCTATCACAACAAGAGAAGGGAAAATTCCCCGCTCATCCCCAAGAGAACACTAAGGGCCAACATGTGATTGATTCGTCCAAGCCCACCAAAGAGAATTGTGAGCAACTCAAGGCGGTCATTACCCTTTGATGTGGCAAACAAATTGATAAAACCATTGTGCCAAAAGTCTCTCCCAATGCTACATTGCCATTAGAGAAAAAGACTAAGGATGACACCGATGGGGGTGAGGTGAGTGAGAAGAAAGAAGGTGAGGTGAGTGAGAAGAAAGAAAGTAAAATGAGTGAGAAGAAAAAAATGGTTGGTGAAAGTGTACATGTATCCCCCATTCCTGCTCATTTTCATAATCGTTTGAAGCCACCCGCCAAGGTGGCTAACTATTCTGACATAATTGAGATGTTCAAGTAGGTAAAAATCAACATTCCACTCCTCGATGCGATAAAGCAAATTCCATCTTGTGCGACTCCACAAGAAGGCATTCCTCATCAAGCAAGTGAGCTCAATCATGAGGACGAACACCCCACCAAAGTTTAAAGACCCTGGATGCCCTACCGTTGCCATCACAATAGGGAATTACCAGGTGGAGCAAACATTGCTTGATTTGGGGGCTAGTGTCAACCTTTTACCTCACTCGGTGTACAAGCAACTCCAACTCCAACTTGAAGAGTTGAAGCCAACTTCAATCACTCTTCAGTTGGCGGATCGAAGCATTCAGACACCTAAGGGAGTGATTGTGCTTGAGACTCACCCTTGTTCCCAAATCCCTGTTATATTAGGCAGACCGTTCCTTATGACCTCTAATGCTGTTATTAATTGCAGGAATGGTCTCATGAAGCTTACTTTTGGGAGCATGACTATGGATTTCAATGTGTTACAATTTGAACAAACAACCAGGGGATGATGAGGAAGTGCAAGAGGTCAATAGGATTGACACCTTGGTAGAGGAGCATTTGGAGTTGTTGAGCATGTTAAAATTGGGGGAGGAAGAGGTTGATGAACAAGAGGAGTCAGAGAGCTTGAACGGGGTAGAAAAGTGGACCCCTAAATTTGAGAAGCTTCCGCACCAAGACAAGAAGATTTTTCATTCAGGTGAGCAAAAACCATTACCATCCCATCTTAAGTATGCATATCTTGGGGATGACAAGACCTTTTCGGTGGTAATTAGCTCAACATTGGAGGAGAAGCAAGAAGAGGATCTCTTGGAAGTATTGAGGAGGCATAAGGGAGCTATTGGTTGGACAATTGCCGATATCAAAGGGATAAGCCCCCTCATTTGCACACACCGCATTTATCTTGAGGATGACTCCAGGCCTTCCCGACAACTACAAAGAAGATTGAACCCAATTATGAATGATGTGGTGAGGGACGAGGTACTTAAATTACTTGATGTGGGCATCATCTTTCCGATTGCTGACAGTAAATGGGTGAGTTCCACTCAAGTGGTCCTGAAGAAATCGGGGGTCACTGTGGTAGAGAATGAGGATAATGAGTTGATTCCAACTAGGGTGATAACCAGACGGAGAGTATGCATTGACTATCGGAAGCTCAACCTATGCACAAGAAAGGATCACTTCCCTTTGCCATTCCTCGACCAAGTGTTAGAAAGAGTAGTCGGACACTTATTCTATTGTTTCTTGGATGGGTACTCCAACTACAATCAAATCGAGATTGCATTGGAAGATCAAGAGAAGACCACCTTCACTTGTCCCTACGGTACCTTTGCCTACCGTCGCATGCCCTTTGGGTTATGCAATGCCCCTGGAACTTTTCAATGTTGCAAGATGGGGATTTTTAGTGATATGGTGGAGAAGATTGTGGATGTGTTTATGGATGACTTCTCGGTATTTGGGGATTCCTTCAGTGGATGTTTGTAGAATTTTGATAGAGTTCTCGAGAGATGCGAGGAGAAGAACTTAGTCTTGAATTGGGAGAAGTGTCACTTCATGGTGACACAAGGAATTGTTCTTGGGCATATCGTCTCAGCGAAGGGGATCGAAGTGGACATATCAAAGGTTGAGGCCATTTCCAACCTCCCTACACCGAAGGTCATAAAGGATATCAGGTCGTTTCTGGGTCATGTTGGCTTTTATCGTTGTTTCATTAAAGACTTTAGTGCATTGACCAATTTACTGTCTAAGGATGTCCCATTCGAGTGGTTGGATAATTGGGAGGCATCTTTTACAAAACTCAAAAGCATGCTTACTACACCTCCGATTATGCGACCACCCAAGTGGGATTTACCTTTTGAGCTTATGTGCGACGCGAGTGATTACGCGGTCGGCGCAGTGCTCGATCAAAGGGAGGATAAGAGACCTTATGTAATATACTGCGCTAGCAAAACACTTAATGAAGCTCAAATAAACTATACCACCACAGAAAAGGAATTGCTAGCGGTAGTATTTGCATTGGATAAATTTCGGTCCTACATCATTGGTTCACCGATAGTAGTCTATACTGATCACTCTACTTTGAAGTATTTGTTTTTTAAGCAGGATGCCAAACCGAGACTCATTAGGTGGATACTACTCCTACAAGAATTCAATTTGATGATCAAAGACAAGAAAGGAGTTTAGAATGTGGTGACGGACCATTTGTCACGACTGGTGGTGCAAGAGTCCGATGAGCATATTCCTATCGTTGATTTTTTCCCTGACGAGCAATTACTTTAAATTCATTTTGTTTGTCCCTGGTATTCTGACATATGTAATTATCTTGCAACTGGACAAATCCCATTACATTAGAGCCCGGAGGATCGAAGAAGATTTTTGGTGGATGTGAAGTACTTCTACTTTGACAACCCGTACCTGTTCAAGTACTGCCCTGACCAAGTCATGCGGAGATGCGTATCAGAAAATGAGCAGCGGGATGTCCTTGCATTTTGCCACTCGGAAGCATGCGGTGGTCACTTATCTTCTAAGAAGACTTCGGCAAAAATTCTACAATCAGGTTTTTATTGGCCCTCACTTAACAAAGATTGTGTTTCATTTTGTAAAGAATGCGATAGATGCCAAAGACTGGGTAGTGTGACCCAAAGGAATATGATGCCCCTCTCCCCTGTACTTATCATTGAAATATTTGATTATTGGGACATTGACTTTATGGGTCCCTTCCCCGTGCCGTTTGGTTTCCTATACATTCTACTGGCAGTGGACTACGTGTCCAAATGGGTGGAGGCTATCCCAACCAAGACCAATGACCACCGGGTTGTGGTCAAATTCTTCAAAGAAAATATTTTTTTGAGGTTCGGAATGCTTAGTGCTATGATAAGCGACGGTGGACCGCATTTTTGCAATAGGCCATTTGTGTCTTTGATGTATAAATATGGTGTCACACATAAGGTATCCACCGCATATCACCCACAGACCGATGGCCAAGCTGAGCTAGCTAATAGGGAGATCAAAAATATCTTAGAGAAAACGGTGAACCCAAATAGGAAAGATTGGTCATTGAGACTGATTGATGCCCTATGGGCCTACCGCATTGCCTACAAGACTATCTTAGGCATGTCTCTCTATCGGCTTGTCTATCGAAAGGCTTGCCATTTGCCAGTCGAAATGGAGCACAAGGCCTATTGGGCCATAAAGACTCTAAACTTCAATTTGAGAATGACCGGTGATCAAAGGAAGCTAGAAATGAATGAGTTGGAAGAGATCCGAAGAGATGCGTATGAAAGCTCTAAAATTCCAAAAGAGCGGGTTAAGATCTTTCATGACAAATCCATTGTGAGGAAGTAATTTCAGCCCGAAAAAAAAGTGCTCTTATACAACTCTCGTCTCTCAATCTTTCCAGGGAAACTCCAATCTCGTTGGGATGGCCCCTATCTTGTCAAAGTGGCCTACCCCAATGGAGTCATGGAAGTCACAAACCCCGAGGATGGCAAGACATTCAAGGTCAATGGCCAAAGATATAAGCCATTTTTCGAGGGTTTTGAAGGACAAGGAGTAGAGGAGGATTTGATGGATCCGGTTTACCCGGACTTGTTGGAGGATTGACTTTCTATATTCTTTTTAGTGTACAGTTGTTTTTACTTACTTTAGCTGTTTATGTTTACTTACTTTAAATTCGTGTATATTGTTGATTTCTTAGTTGCAAATATTGGTGTTTTTGTCAAAAGCTCAATTGCGAGGTGTTCTTTAACCCTACTCATCTTTTTACAGTCCTTATTGCATATCATATCTTTTTTGTTGCATTGAGGACAATGCACGAATCAAGTTGGGGGTGAGGTGCACCATTTGTATGATACACCAATGTTTGTGGAAATTTTTGTTGATAATACAAATTTTTGTGGTGAAAAATTCACCTTTCACATATTATACAGATTTTTGTTCACAATAGTTGCAAATTATGTGAAAAATTTGAAAATTTTTGAGAAAATATCTTAATGTTGATCTGTATTCCCTTATTAAGAGTGGTATGGGTTGTTGACATGTTGATCTTTGTGTTGAATTGTGAATATATGAGCACATTATAGAAGTTCATCCTATGCTTGAGTATCACATATTTGTTTGTTTTTGAACTCACTAATATGTACACTTTGAATGTGTAATTTTGACAATTTACGGATCGAGTTCACATTTTACTGCTTGACATGAATAGTAGAGATGAGTAAGGACCCATGAGAGCTTTAGTGTCAATCTTTGTTGGAAGGAACTTACATTTACTCAAGGAACAATTTTTCAAATTCCAAATTTGTTCAATAATCTCATTATGCTTGTTTCGGTTAGGTGCATTTGTGTAGTTGATTGACCTGTCTTGAAATGCATAATGCTCCCCTACGCTTATCTAGAGGTGATCTTAGGCCATTTTTTAATTTTTTTAGCCTTTACCCTTTTTCTTGTGAAAATATTATCCCAAGTGCCGTGATTGAGCCTTATGTGAAATTCGTTTCTATGCCACGCAATTGACCAAGCCAATGTAAAATGAATCTACCTTACCTTGGTTGTTCCTAGAGCTGAATATGAGTGATCATGAAAGAAAAGAAAGTATGGTGTGGAAATTTCAACAAAAAGGGATGAATGAGGTTGAAACTCAAAGAGTTGAAGGGTAAAGAATGAAAATCCAAGAAAAAGAGAAAAAAGGGTGAGAAGAAGAATGAATGATCAAAAGAAAAGGAAAATGTTAAGGAAAAGAAAGAAAATAAACAAAGAGTGGGGTGATGGTGTTGGACTGAAAATCCCATGAAAATCCCATGAAAATTACAATGTTACCCATGAATTCTCCTCGGGCTATCATTTCAACAAACTGATGCATTGCAAAAGGAAAGGCATCATAAAAGAATCCAACTAAAGTCTAACGTTCAAATGCATGATGTGGGCAAGTCTGGAGAAAATCCTTAATCTTTCCCAACATTGATAAAAAATTTCTCCATCTTTCACAAAAAAAATCATGATTTGACGTCTCAATGCATTTGTGAGATGCACAGGAAAAAATTTCTTGAAAAATTCATTTTGCAAAACTTGCCAACTTGGAATGGATTGAGCTTTTAAAGAATTTAGTCATTGTTTAGCTTTATCTTTTAAACAAAAAGGAAAAAGTTTTAACTGGGCCATTTCAGAATTGTCTTGTGATGCACCACATATTTCTTCAAATTCTTTCATATGCAAGTAAGGATTTTCAGAATCAAGACCATGAAACTGAGGAAAAAGTTGTATTGTCCCTGCCTTAACATTAAAATTTGGAGCATTTGTGGGGAATGCAAAACATGAGGGGACACTTGTACGTGCAGGATAAAAATATTCTCTCAAAGGTCTAGCATTGTGACCAACTTCTTGCTCTCTTAGATTATTATTAGCCATGCTTAACTCAAAGGAGTTTGAAGATGCTCATGATGATGATGATGAGGACGAAGAACCAAACAGATTTATAGACCCTACTAACAACTTAACAGACATAAACAATAAAAAGAAAACAAACAGTATATGCACATAGAATACATATTATAACAACTTCCCTGTTCTTTTTCAAATCACCATAACTCCCAACAATGGCACCAAAAAGCTTGACCTGATTTAAATCCTACAGCCAAGTATAAGGGGTCAAATTGTAATATTTCCCGGTTTAAGTCTGAGGTCGAACCCACAAGGAGCTAACTATTGGTATTCAAAATAGAAAATGTAAGATTGTCGTGCGTGTTTTGTGCAATGAAATAGTTTGCGGTGTAAGCTTAGATTTAACAAATAAACAATGAATTAAACTTTGAATAACAATAAATATTAAAGGATATTCTTTAGTTTGGGGATCCAACATGCAGATTCATGCTTGACTTTGGAAATGCTACCTTACAACAATTAACCTTCATTTTACTGAACAATTAACAGGTAGGTTTGATTTATTAATAGAACCAAAACATAGGAACTGTTTAGGTTAGCTAGAAGGTCTATGTACCGTACATCAACCAAATATCTTTAGTAAATTTGAAGGAGAACCATTCAAAAGGTTTACCTCAGCTATATTATTGGCAGGTTGATGATTCAATGAAGATGGAGTTCCAGTTTATGAATTAAGTCAAAAGCATTAGTGATGAGCATAGAATATTGTATATCATGTATCTCTTTGCACCCATTTATACTTGTTTTTGTGGTGAAAATGGGAGAAAATGCATTTAAAATCACTTTTAATGGAAATTCGTCTGATGGTAGGTAAAGAGCAAGTAAGGGCATGTATTAAGCCTCCCATCAAGTGCTTAAAGGCAATGGAGAATAAGGGAAGGCTTAACGGATGGCCCGGGACATCAAGAGACCAAGAAAATGCCAAAACAGGAGAAAACTACCAGTAGAAGTTCATTAAAACCTACCCATAGAAATCAGCAAAAACCTACCGGTAGAAGTTCCAAAACCTACCGGCAGGAAAAGTGCACTGGAATTCTTCTATCGCAGCCTCTACCAAAACCTACCGATAGATTTTTCTTACTATCAAAAACCTACTGGTAGGTTTTTGATCTTTCTACCAGTTAGTTTTGCCCAGAAACGCTAGAAGCCTACAAACACGACTCTACCTACTTCAGGGGCCCACCTCTTGTCATCCCACACATGCCCTAACATCTTTGACACACCATGATGATCTCTCGCACCTAAAGGATGATTTTGGAAGAGAAGCCATGGGAGAGGTATGAGAGAGAAAAAGGGAAGTTGGTGAAGGCATGTGAGGTGCATGTTTGGCTGTCCTTGCTTGTTGAAGTGTCTAATCCCTTCCCACTCATAGGAAGTCAGTTCTCACATACCATAGGAGGGGTATGCACGAATTTTGACAAAGCTATCCAGATTATTCAGTTTTTTCACAAGCTTTTAGAAAGAGAAATTCCTAGGAAGGAGATGAAGTTATAGAGAGAGAAAGTTGGGTTTTTGAATTTCCTTCCCCATTTTCATTGTATTAAGCTTTCAATTACTTGTAATATTTTCCTCTTTCACTCTAAACTCTTTTATTTTAGTTGTAATCAAGCTTTGTTAAGTGTTCTAGGATTTACATTTCGTCATTTGGGTATTTGTTCTTCAATCTTGGTATTTTGGGTATGAATGAAATTGTTCTTGTAGTCTAAACTTTTCCTTGCATCAATACAAGTCTTATGCTTTATTTTGCTACCATGTCTCATTACATTATGCTTGTTCTTGTTTTGACTATGAGTAGCCAGACTTTTAGTTGTCTAATCCAAGGGGAATTTCCTCTTGTGTATGTGAAATCAACTCTCTTCCATTCTTCCTCGTAGTGTAAAGTGTTTGGTTTGACTAGGTTGAGTGCAAATGTGGTTGTGAGCTCTTGATACATGGTAGACTTGTCACGGGGTCTACTTGTGCCTAAACCTCCACATTAGTCTCTCACTTCCAACGGTTTAATCTATTCCGGAGTGAAAACACACTTAGAGAGAATTTGGGTAAAAAGGAGTTGGGACACCTTCTCTTATTTCGGTCATAAATTTTTATTGTGATCTCCAATGGATCTGAAATTTGGACAGTAAATAGTAGACATCTAGGGCTACAAAAATGTATCTCATGAAAATTTTCCAATTCGACCTCTAAATAAGTCAAAACTGCACTGGAAGTCGGACAAAAAATCTGTCAGTCAAACCGTACCGGTACCATGTACCTGTACGCCGAACTCCAGTAGCTTAACCGTACCGGTACCGTGTACCGGTACGCTTTCTTTGACACTCGCCGAACAGTTAAAAAGTCGAGATTTTTGGGTTTAAAACACCTCCTCAAGCCCTCATTTGCCCCATTCTTCATTCCACTCTCACCCTAAACACTTTAGAACCCTAGGAGAGAAAGAAATGAAGAGAGAAACTCAAGATCAAAGGGGAAAAACCCAAGATTTAAGGGTGATTTAAGATTCAAGCCCTAGATTTCAAGAACATCAAGGTAGGGGTTTCCTTCCATTTACTTACATTGAGGCTAGGGTTATTATATATGTATGATTTGGACTTCTAATCATATCTATTTGGTATGAGTTCCTTGTCTCTTGGTATTATTGCAAACTTTATTATGTTTTGAGAAAAGTTATGGGTGGAAAGCCATAAAAACCTTAGTTTGTGAGAAACATGGATTTCTCTCTCTATCTTCACTCAAATTTGGCTTTAAAAACTATAGTGCTTTGTGTTGAGTATTGAAATGCTATTGTACATGATCTCTTGTATTTTTCTTCATTGTTATTTGAAATTGTCTCATGATGGATTTGTGGATTTTATGGAATTTGCTTGAGAATTTGGGGGTTTATGGTATTGTTGGTTATGTGAGATATTTGTTGGTATTTTATCTCTTGCGTGGTTGTACGATACGAACATGGATTACTATGGACCGGCGTATCATGTAGTGGGTAGACGTCTTTGTATGCCACGCGGGTATGAACTTTTCCTATCACATGGAGTGGGTAGACGCCTTTGTACGTCGTGTGGGTATGAACTTTTCCTATCACTAATGATCACGGATTAGTAACGTGGGTTTTGTCGGACATACAGTGTGGGTTCTCGTGCATTGTACCAGAAATGATTTCGACAAGAGTTTCGGGAAGTATGGGATTCCGCGAGAACTTGTTGGAAATGGTTTATGGTAGAATGGATTACCAATGGTATATTGTGTTTATTTATCCGTTTCAATTACTGTTGCTCTCTAAACTTGAGATCTGTTTAAATGTCCGCGTTTTACTTCAAATGTTATATATGTTATTTGTGAAATGAGACCGACCGTTTTATATACTTTTCTAAACCTTGTTTGGGTTTGGGAGGATTTTTCTACAGAGCTTCGTGCTCACCCCCTACAGTTGAACATTTTTCAGATTTGGTGTCAGAGGATGGGCTCGGTGCTAATGAGTCGGGCCATGGAGAGGCTTCACTAGAGCGATATTTGGATCCTGAGTGGGACATCTAGAGATGTCGTTTACTTGTGTTCTAGACTAGAATATTTTTTTGAAACACTGTGTAGTCTAGATTTCTTTTGTAATTTCCGCTGCGCTATAATAGTTAATTTTTCTTTTGGAAATGTAAAGGCCAAAGATGGCATATTCTTTTGGGATGATATTGTGGATATTACCTATGGTGAATGAAATTTTATTTTGTGAAGTATAAATGGACTCGGTGTGGTCAATATTTAGTCATACTTGGACCCGGTGTGGTCAATGTAGTATAATTGCACAGGTTATGTATTTGGGTAGAGCTCCCCGTACAAAGGAAACTCTGCCCGAATTTTGTTAAATTAAGGAATGATTTCTATGAAGTCTTATTTATGGATGATTTATCTTAGTGCTCTCATGATGTAAATGGTTTTAGTATGTAATGCCGTCCAGGGTGGTTTTGGGGGCGTTACAAAGTTTGGTATCAGAGCTTAGGCTTTAGGTCTTACATGGGAGCTGTAGGTTATGGATTACCACTAGAGATGTAGGTTTAGGGTGAATTGAATTGTTAAGTTAAATTTTGTATATGCCTTGTGCTTAAGTCAAGACATCCTACATATCACTTTAGTTTATATCTTGCACATCAAGGAAACTAAATTGTGGATTGATGTGCAGGATGGACGGTACACGGGGACATGGACGTGGTCGTGGTGGCCAAGAAAATCCACCACCACCACCTCCCGATGCCATGCAAGGCATCTATCAATGCTTGAGGGAGCTCACCACTTTGGTACAAAACCAAAATGGAAACAACAACCATAATGGTGGAACTCATCCTCTCGCTCAAGTACCGGGAAATGGAAACGGAGATCGAAGGATGGTAGTTCTTCGAGAATTTCTGAGGCAACGCCCACCCAATTTCCTAGGAAGCTCCAATCCTTTGGACGCGGATAGATGGATCTGTCGAGTGAAGAAGATTTGTGACGGCATGGGAGTTGCCGAGGACTTAAGGGTTGGCTTGGCGACCTACTTGTTTGAAGGAGAGGCCGACCATTGGTGGGAATCCGTAAAGAGAAGGCGGAACACCGATGCACTCATTTGGGAGGAGTTCGACCAAATCTCCAAGACAAGTACTTTCCCGAATTAGTCAGAGATAGAATGAAGGCCGATTTTCTTGCTCTACGACAGAGCAGCATGACAGTGGCAGAGTACGAGAGGAGGTTTGACGAGCTATCCCGTTATGCTACGGAGTTTATATCTACTGAGGCCGACAGGGCCAAGCGCTTCGAGCAAGGACTGAGGCCGGTCATCCGGGAGAAGTTGGTGGCTCTCAAGATCAGGGAGTATGGGGATCTGGTTGATAGAGCCGCACTTGTGGAGAGAGACATGGAGGAGACTCAGCGGCGACAGAGCCTTATGAGGGGAGGTCCGATCAGGACGGGTGCTAGCGACAGTGGAGCACAGAGGCCGACACCATACCGTCGCCTAGACCAGGCAGGGGGACATAGACCGTCGGTAGCTCGAGGAGCAGGAGGTGTACCGGGGAGGACAGCCACAGACCCCCGTCACTATTTTGCATGTGGAGAGGTTGGGCACTACAAAATTCAATGCCCATCGTTTCCACCAAGGACCAATCAAGCAACCGGACAATTACCAGCAAACAAGCCACCTCTGCAAAGACCATTACAAGCTCAAGCCCCCCGCGTGCGCAAATCAAGGAAGGGTTTTTGCTTTGACCCAACCGAAGGAAGATGCCTCCAATGCAGTAGTTGAAGGTATCGTCCTTCTCTACAATTCTTGGGCCCGAATCTTATTTGATCCCGGTGCTACACATTCGTTTATACGTACTTTATATGCTCATAATTTAGGATTGAAATTCGAGAAGCTAGAACATGCATTGAATGTGGACTTGCCTACGGGAGAACAGTTGGGTACCAACCGGGTCTGCAAGGGTTGCGTGCTTCGTATTGGGGAGCACAAATTGATTGTGGATTTGGTTGCTCTAGATATGAAGGGGTATGACGTTATATTCGGGATGAACTTGTTGTCCGCTTCCCGGGCGGTAATTGATTGTTTCCGCAAGTGGATTATATTTCAGTTACCAGGAGGGGTAGTTTTTAGTTTTATCAATGACCGAAGTTCTTCCCATCCATTTCCTACTACGGGTAGTAAATTCTTGAAAGCTAAGGCGGGAAGCCATTTGAGTTTCTTAGCTAGCTTGATGGGAGACGATCGAGATAAATTCCAGGAGGATGTGGTGTTGATAGTGTCGGATTTTCCGGATGTCTTCCCCGATGAACTACCCGGGTTACCGCCACACAGGGAGATTGAGTTCAAGATTGATCTCTATCCGGGAACCGAACCCATATCCATTGCTCCCTATCGAATGGCACCTTTAGAGTTGAAGGAGCTAAGGAAGCAATTGAATCATTTGTTGGCCATTGGGTTTATACGTTTGAGCACCTCACCTTGGGGAGCCCCGGTCCTCTTTGTGAAGAAGACGGATGGGACCCTACGGTTGTGCACGGATTACCGAAGGTTGAATCGGGTTACCGTGAAGAATAAATACCCTTTGCCCCGAGTTGAAAATTTATTTGATCAGTTGAGGGGTGATGAGAGCAAAATATTGCATATTTGATGGCCTCATTATATGCATTTTAACTCAACTTTTGCATTTAAGTACTTAGTGTTAGCCAAAGTTGTGAATAATGTTGATATTTTGATGTTGCATGTTTTGATAGCTTAAATGATGGATTTTAGGACTTTGCAACTATGTTGGATGTGAGGTGAAGTGGTGGACTCATGAAATGAGGATTGAGAGGCTTGGAAGGTAAAGAAATCAAGAAAAATGCATTTTGGATGAATACCTTCCGGAAGGTTTATGAAGACCTTCCGGAAGGTTTAGCCCACTGGAATTTCGTAATTTTGACACTGTACCACTGTTTTTCTAAATTTTGACCATGATCTACTTCGAATTTGAAAAAGTGCAAAACATGAAAGTTGTAGATATGGATTTTCTTTTTCTTGTGTCAAAATTTCAGCTCAATCCAACGGTTGGATCAAAATTTATTATTTTTCTACCAAAACTGGTCCAGAGCTGTCACCAGATTCCAGTAGGTTAAACTTTCCGGAAGGTTGTCATCGTTCTTCCGGAAGGTCTTGCCCAGAATGCGAAAAACAGCCTGTAACTCAACTTTGAGGCTTGGGGGTCCCACCTACACTTCTCCCACGCCTATCCCAACATTTCCTTACACATTTACAGGCCTCCTACACTCAAGTGGAAGACTTTAAAGGCCAATGCATTAAAGGAGGAATGGGGGGAAGTGGGCTGCCCAGGCTATGATCTCCTAGCCTGTCAAAGCCATCCATTCAGCCCTCTCTTGAGGGGAGCTCGTTCACACAGCTAGGGGGGAGCCTCTTGGACGTTTTGGCAAGTCTCCACACTGAATATATTCAACATTCAACACACAATGTAGTGGGGTTGGCTACCTAAGCTAGGAGTAGTTTTAGTGAGGAAGATGATGAATAGTGTACAAGTTTAGATTTTTGCATTTTCTTCACCCATTTCTCTTGTAATCTTCAGTAATACTTTTGTAAGCTTCCTTTTATTTACTTTGAATGTCATTTACTTCAAGTGCATTGCAAGTTTAGTTATGCTTTCTTGATTCTACCATTGTTGTTTTTGAGTTTTGCATTTCAAGTTCTTAAATGGGTATTGAATGTTTATTTTCATAGTTTAACTTTTCTTGCATTAATCTAAGTTTCATGCTTAATCTTTACTTTATGTATGCCTTGTCTTTCATTATGAGGAGCTAAATCCCAAGTTGGCAAAGCCAAGGGGAACCTCTTTTCGGGTATACCATTTCAACCCACTCCCCTCCTTTCTCTCATAGCTCAATGGTTCGGTTTGACTGAGTTGAAGGAGGATAAGCTGATGAGTCTTTGATATTCCATAGGCCTAGCCATGGTTTATGCTTAGATCCTCATTTGTCTCGTCCCCGGCTTCTCACGAATCAATCGTTCATTCATACTATATTGAGGGAGGGATTCGAGTTGAGATGGTATGCTTATTGGAGTGACCTCTTGGAATTGCCAACATTTGTTTCTCATTTCATTCACAAACACAACCACAAAACTCAAACAAAAGATTTTACACTTTCTTTACCTTTTGCAAAATCACCTTCACACACTCGAACCTTCCTTCCCTGAGGAGACGACCTTGGAATACTTTTCCAAGTAAAACACCGACTAACGAAAGACTCCTTGCGATTGGGGAGCACTTTTGTTCACACACATTTTATTTCATACATTTTGTTCATTCCACATTCCCACCATTCTGTTTCCCCTATCTCTTGCATGAATCCGAGTGAGAGTGACACTCACCCACACACATAAGCCATATACACATTGAGGGGTCATGTTAAGGGGTTAGGGACAACAATGTTTTCATTCAATCAAGGGGTTCGAAGTACTACTCCAAGATTGATCTTCGCACAGGGTATCATCAATTCCGGATTAAGGAGGAAGATATTCCTAAGACTGCTTTCCGTACCCGGTATGGTCATTTCGAGTATACGGTGATGCCGTTCGGATTGACTAATGCACCCGCAGCCTTCATGGATTTGATGCACAGGGTATTTCGACCATATCTAGATCAGTTTGTCATTGTGTTTATTGATGACATATTGATTTATTTACAGACTCAAGAGGAACATACACGTCACCTCTCTGTTGTGCTACAGACATTGAGAGAGCATAAATTGTATGCCAAGATGAGTAAATGCGAGTTCTGGATGAAGGAGGTGAAATTCCTGGGCCATGTTGTGTCGGAACAGGGTGTAGCTGTTGACCCAGCAAAAATTGAGGCAGTGATGAAGTGGGAACCACCAAAGAATGTGACCGAGATACGTAGCTTCTTGGGTTTAGTAGGTTACTACCGGAGGTTCGTAGAAGGGTTCTCAAAGCTTGCGATGTCGATGACTCGCCTTATAAACAGGGTAGAAAAATTCGTGTGGACACAAGCGTGTGAGCTAGCCTTTCGCACCTTGAAGGAGAAGTTGACGACGGCTCTTGTCCTCATTATTCCGAGCAGTGGGGAAGGATATGATGTGTACACCGATGCTTCGCTACGAGGCTTGTGATGTGTTCTCATGCAAGGAAGGAAGGTAGTTGCTTATGGCTTGAGACAACTCAAAACTCATGAGCAGAACTATCCCACTCACGACTTGGAGTTAGCCGCTGTGGTTTTTGCTCTTAAGTTGTGGAGGTGTTATTTGTATGGAGAGAAATTCTAAGTGTTTTCTGACCATAAGAGCCTCAAATATATCTTCACGCAGAAGGATTTGAATCTCCGCCAAAGAAGGTGGATTGAGTATTTAGAAGATTACGATTTCACGCTCAATTACCATCCGGGGAAGGCCAATGTAGTCGCCGATGCACTTAGCCGAAAGTCTTGGGGTGAACTCAATGTTCTTGCAAGTAAATGGAAATGGAGGGATTGTAACAACCCAAAATCCACCATGGACGGCATTACCATCTAAGACCATTCACAACATGAGAGCGACTAAATAAATTCCATAAATAAAGAAATTTCATTCATCATATATCATGTCCATAGCATTATCCCAAAAGAATAAGCTAAATCATGGAAATTACATCCCAAAAGAATTAAACGTAACTTAGCAGCGGAATAACAAAAGATAATATTTTTACATGATTCCAAAATAAACCTCCAATCTAATACAAAGAAGGACCGTCGAGATATCCACCTCCGGATCCCCCTACCCGTCTTCTAACTGATCCTCTTTTACAGCATCACCTGAAAAATGTGTTGGTTTGTAGGGGGTGAGCACTAAGCTCTGTAGGAAAATCCTCCCAAACTCAAACAAGGTTTAAAAAACATGTAAAGCAAGTCGGTCTCATTTCACAAATATCATATGTAACTTTTGAAGTAAAACCAGGACATTTAAATAGATCTCAAGTTTAAGGAACAACAGTAATTGAATGAATAAGTGGGACCACTATACAATTTAACAAACCATATCCAAATATAATCCAATCCACCATACAATATTTCCGACAATTCTTTCGGTAGGTGGCATACTTTGTGGTAACCTCCACCCCCCCCCCTTTTAGGTCATCTTTGATTCTTTCGGTAGGTGGCATACTTTAGGGTAACCTCCACCCCCCTTTAAGTCATCTCTGATTCTTTTGGTAGGTGGCATACTTTAGGGTAACCTCCACCCCCTTTAAGTTTGGTTTCTCAAGCATCCTTACAAGGAACCTCTTGAGAGAATCACATACTGTCCTCTTTTGGCATGAGCATCCTTACAAGGAACCTCTCACCCTCAAGGCTTAGTTTCTCAAGCATCCTTACAAGGAATCTCTTGAGAAGGAATGAGCATCCTTACAAGGAACCTCTCATCCTCTAGGTTTGGTTTCTCAAGCATCCTTACAAGGAACCTCTTGAGAAGGAATGAGCATCCTTACAAGGAACCTCTCACTCATGTTTGTCCAAACAACCATACAAGAATACAATACCAACTATTCTCTCAAATACCCAACAATTCCACAAGTCTCCTATTTACAAGCAATTTCCAAGAAAAATCCCCAATTCTCAAAAGTGGTGGTACAAAGAGCAATATAAGAAAATGTACGAGAGACCATCATAAATACCATTTTGTTGCTCAATATGAAACACTAAAGTTTTGAAATCAAGGACCTATGAGTAATCAAACTTTGGAATCATTACAAATGAATATCAAGCTTGGAGTATAAAGAATAAAGGTGCACCAAGCTTGAAAATCATGGACAAAGGAGAAATTAAGAGTTACGGAACAATCATGTATGGAAATAAATAACAAACGACTATCAAGGAGTGAAATCAAGAACAAATGATTATGAAGCTTAGAAATCAAGACCAAAAGAACACTCAAGTCTTTGAACCAAGAATAAAGAATATCAAGTATTGAATATCAAGCTTAGAATTCAAAACAAAGGAACAATCATGTATTGAAAGGAATGATCATGTATTGAAATCAATAACAAAGGAGAAGTCAAGAGAAAAACACATTTCCCTTGAAGACTAGGGTTTGATAGCAAGCAAGGAGATTTAAGGGTTACCCAATAATCACATTATTTTCCACATGGCATTAATTGCAAGAATAGAAAGAATTAAGGATTGTATGGCATACATATAACATTTAGAGTTAAGAGATACATATAAATAAACCTAGCCTCAATGTAAAAGAATGGAAGGAAACCCCTACCTTGGTGTTCTTGAAATCTAGGGCTTGAATCTCGAATCACTCTTAAATCCTTTGTTTTTCCCTTTTGATCTTGTGTTTTCTCCTTCTTTATTCTTTTCTAAGACTCTCTCTAGGATTCCAAGAGGTGTGGGTAAGGGTGTAGTGAAAGTGTAGAAGAAGAGAGTAGAAGAATGGTGTCCTTGAAGAATTTCGGTTTTGATCTCTATAAGGGGTAACTCTCTCAAGATCCTTGTGTTTTTCTCTCCTTTTCTCTTCTCTTAGGGCTCTAAGATGTTTGGGGTGAGAGTGGGATGGAAGAATGGGTCAAATGAGGCTTAAAAGGGTGTTTTAAAAAACCAAAAGCCCGGGAAGTTTGGACCCATTTAGAGGTCGAATTGGAAAATTTTCATGAGATACACTTTTGTAGCCCTAGATGTCTACTATCTACTGTCAAAATTTCAGATTAATTTCGCATCAGGATCAAAATTTATGACTTAATTACTATAAGGTGTCCCAACTCCTTTTTACCCAAATTTTCTCTAAGTGTATTTTCACTCCGGAATACTTCCTAGCTTCCAATACACCCCACATTACCTCTCCCAATGTTTTTCGACCTTCCGGATTCAATGGAGAACTTATTTTGACCTTACAATATTTAGAAACTTCCATAATCCCTCTTCTCAAGTTTACACACCTTCGAAACTTAACTTCCCAATCAATTTGTATCTCTAGTTTTTTTTTGTTTTTATTCCTACCGTCACTACACATATCCACATTTTTACAAAAATTATTTACTATATATCTATATACATATATAAAATAAAATGCGGGGTGTTACAGGGATGCCCTTGGAGACTATGATCTATGGGTTGGAGAATATGGATCTCGGCCTTGCCTATTCAACCTTGTAGCCCAACCTACCCTCCAAAGTAAGGTTGTGGAGTTACAACGCTTGGATCCTGACTTAGAGTCAATTCAAGCTAAATTGGAAAATGGGGAAGCAATTGAAGGGTGGTCTTTGAGAAATGGAGAACTGAGATATGGAGAGAAGCTATGTGTTCCCGATGATTCGTCCCTAAAGGAGGAGGTACTTGGAGAGTGTCATCGCTCTAAGTTTGCTATCCACCCTGGTAGCACAAAAATGTATAGGGACATGAAGCGCCAATATTGGTGGAAAGGAATGAAGAAGGATGTGGCAAGGTTCATAGCACGATGTGCGGTGTGCCAGCAGGTGAAGATCGAACATCAAAAGCCAGGAGGATTACTACAGTCTTTGCCTATCCCAGAGTGGAAGTGGGATCACATCACCATGGGTTTCGTGTCGGGTTTACCACGGACGTCGCGCGGGAATAATGCAGTATGGGTTATTGTGGATAGACTCACCAAGTCCGCTCATTTCTTGGGTATGAAGACCACGGACACATTCGAGACCTTGAGCCGGCTTTATATCCGGGAGATTGTACGATTGCATGGAGTTCCGTTTTCTGTTGTGTTGGATCGTGATTCTCGGTTTGTGGCGCGCTTCTGGCAAAGTCTACAACAAGCCATGGGGACAGAGTTACATTTCAGTACAACGTTTCATCCCCAAACGGATGGTCAATCCGAGAGGGTGATACAGATTGTGGAAGATATGTTACGTGCTTGTGCGTTGGACTTCCAGGGGAGTTGGAGCGATCATTTGCCGTTGGTGGAATTTGCATACAACAACAGCTATCAGGCAAGCATCGGAATGGCGCCTTATGAAGCATTATATGGAAGACCGTGTAGATCTCCTACTTGTTGGTTGGAAGCCGGAGAAAGTAGCTTGTTCGGGCCGGACATTGTTCGAGAGACTACGGAGAAGATCCAACTAATCTGAGAGAGACTACGCACGGCGCAGAGTAGACAAAAAAGCTATGTGGATCGAAGACGGAGACCATTGGAATTCCAAGACGGAGACTACGTGTTCCTCAAAGTGTCGCCCAAGAAAGGAGTATTTAGATTCGGCAAGAAGGGAAAGTTAACGCCAAGATATACCGGGCCATTTGAAGTGATCAAAGTTGTGGGCAAAGCGGCGTATCAGTTGCGGTTACCAGCTCAGTTGTCTGGTGTACATGACGTGTTTCATGTGTCAATGTTGAGAAAGTGTCAATCGGATGCAACGCCGGTCGTGGACTAGGAAGATATTGAAATTCAAGACGGAGCCACCTATGAAGAACAACCGGTGAAGATTCTTGACGCCAAAGAGAAGGTGCTCCGCAACAAAGTCGTCCGACTAGTGAAGGTTTTGTGGCAACACCATGGAGTGGAAGAAGCTACTTAGGAACCGGAGCTAGAAATGCGAGAGAAGTACCCGCACCTATTCGCTACTTGAGGTAAGTTTCGAGGACGAAACTTTCTTTAAGGGGGGTGGATTGTAAACCCCCACATGTTTAGATTAATATAGTAATATAATTTTCTAGTAATTCTAATAAAAACAATGATGTAAGAATAAACTAAATAGATTGTAATAGTAGGAATAAATACTAGGGAGACAAATGGATTGGGAAGTTTAAGTTTCGAAGGTGTGTAAACTTGAGAAAAGGGATTATGGAAGTTTCTAAATATTTTTAGGTCAAAATATGTTCTCCATTGAATCCAGAAGGTCGAAAAACATTGGGAGAGGTAATATGGGGTGTATTGGAAGTTAGGAAGTATTCCGGAGTGAAAACACACTTAGAGAGAATTTGGGTAAAAAGGAGTTGGGACACCTTCTAGTATTTAGGTCATAACTTTTTATTGTGATCTCCAATGGATCTGAAATTTGGAAAGTAAATAGTATACATCTAGGGCTACAAAAGTGTATCTCATGAAAATTTTCCAATTCGACCTCTAAATGGGTCAAAACTGCACAGGAAGTCGGAGCAAAAATCTGTCACTCAAACCGTACCGGTACCGCGTACCGATACGCCGAACTCCAGTAGCTTAACCGTATCGGTACCGCGTACCGGTACGCTTTCTCTGACACTCGCCGAACAGTTAAAAAGTCTGGATTTTTGGGTTTAAAACACCTCCTCAAGCCCTCATTTGCCCCATTCTTCATTCCACTCTCACCCTAAACACTTTAGAACCCTAGGAAAGAAAGAAAGGAAGAGAGAAACTCAAGATCAAAGGGGAAAAACCCAAGATTTAAGGGTGATTCAAGATTCAAGCCCTAGATTTCAAGAACATCAAGGTAGGGGTTTCCTTCCATTCACTTACATTGAGGCTAGGGTTATTATATATGTATGATTTGGACTTCTAATCATATCTATTTGGTATGGGTTCCTTGTCTCTTGGTATTATTGCAAACTTTATTATGTTTTGAGAAAAGTTATGGGTGGAGAGCCATAAAAACCTTAGTTTGTGAGAAACATGGATTTCTCTCTCTATCTTCACTCAATTTTGGCTTTGAAAACTATAGTGCTTTGTGTTGAGTATTGAAATGCTATTGTACATGATCTCTTGTATTTTTCTTCATTGTTATTTGAAATTGTCTCATGATAGATTTGTGGATTTTATGGAATTTGCTTGAGAATTTGGGGGTTTATGGTATTGTTGGTTATGTGAGATATTTGTTGGTATTTTATCTCTTGCGTGGTCGTACGATACGAACATGGATTACTATGGACCGGGTATCATGTAGTGGGTAGACGTCTTTGTATGCCACGCGGGTATGAAATTTTCCTACCACATGGAGTGGGTAGACGCCTTTGTACGCCGTGTGGGTATGAACTTTTCCTATCACTAATGATCACAGATTAGTAACGTGGGTTGTGTCGGACATACAGTGTGGGTTCTCGTGCATTGTACCAGAAATGGTTTCGACAAGAGTTTCGGGAAGTATGGGATTCCGCGAGAACTTGTTGGAAACGGTTTATGGTAGAATGGATTACCAATTGTATATTGTGTTTATTTATCCATTTCAATTACTGTTGCTCTCTAAACTTGAGATTTGTTTAAATGTCCGCGTTTTACTTCAAATGTTATATATGTTATTTGTGAAATGAGACCGACGGTTTTATATACTTTTCTAAACCTTGTTTGGGTTTGGGAGGATTTTTCTACAGAGCTTCGTGCTCACCCCCTACAGTTGAACATTTTTCAGATTTGGTGCTAGAGGATGGGCTCGGTGCTAATGAGCCGTGCCATGGAGAGGCTTCACTAGAGCGATATTTGGATCCCGAGTGGGACATCTAGAGATGTCTTTTACTTTTGTTCTAGACTAGAATATTCTTTTGAAACACTGTGTAGTCTAGATTTCTTTTGTAATTTCCGCTGCGCTATAATAGTTAATTTTTCTTTGGGAAATGTAAAGGTCAAAGATGGCATATTCTTTTGGGATGATATTGTGAATATTACCTATGGTGAATGAAATTTTTTTTTGTGAAGTATAAATGGACTCGGTGTGGTCAATAATTAGTCATACTTGGACCCCGTGTGGTCAATGTAGTATAATTGCAAAGGTTATGTATTTGGGTAGAGCTCCCCGTACAAAGGAAACTCTGCCCGAATTTTGTTAAATTAAGGAATGATTTCTACGAAGTCTTATTTATGAATGGTTTATCTTAGTGCTCTCATGATGTAAATGGTTTTAGTATGTAGTGCCGTCCAGGGTGGTTTTGGGGGCGTTACCACTATTCCTCGGGAAGGAATGCCAGTATTTTTTTTTGTTTTGTAATGGAGCTATATCGCACCTCTTGCTCGTCTATAGCAATGAGGCGTGAGTAGTCTACTTATACCCTTCGGTGAAGGGTGAACATATGTACGATGTTGTGTAAGTTATGAAAATGCCGATGTTTTAACTATGCTTTAATGTTATATATACCTCCCATATTGATGGATGGTTACTGTAAAATCAGGGTAAATTTGAATTTTTATGAAAAAGGCAAAATGGTAATTAGGCACTACAACACGGGTTGAAAACCCAAATTTTTTTAGAACTCGAATGATGAAACAGACCTCACCATTGGATTTGTCTCGTGAAAGCTTGTTACCATGTCAATTTTCGTTGAATTCTCAGATAGTCAGATTTTTCACATTTTACGAGGCGATCGGGTGTCGCGTGAACTAAAAACATGACGCGGAATTAAATTTCAAAGATTGAAAAATAATTTAAAGCTAGTTCAAATAAAAATATTTTGAACTTGAACCGGGACAAAATTTAATTGTTTCGGGACGAAACTGGACCTGGGAATGGAGGACGTGTGGCACAATGAGGGCCAAGCATCTAAGGGGTATAAATAGGGGAGAAAAATAGATTTTCTCCCCATACCCATCATATTTTTGAAGTGAGAGAGGAAGAGAAGGAAAAGAGAGGATTCTCCAACTTCTCTCTACTCTCTACGGCTCTACGTTGGTCGGAATTGTTCGGGCCAAGAACCAAAGTTCATCTACACAACGAGGGCTACGCCTACGTACCAAAAATTGAAGGTTTTCACAAAGAAAAAAAGATGGAGGAAGCAAGGATTAGAGCTTGTTTCGGGTCTTGAGAGTTTTCTACCGATGTTTTACACTTCAAGAGGTAGGGTTCTTTTCCTAATTAGGTTTATTTTCAACCTAGGGTTCCATATGATATGGGTAGCACGACTTGAGTTGAATTCTCTTATTTGATGTACTCGTAGTGTAACTAGATTATGGGTAATGTGTATAGAAATAAGCTAAACCAGTCTTGCATGAATTGAGTTTGTAGAAATTACTTGTTTGTGATTTCTTGAGATATATGATGAAATTTGGCATATTATGTGTTACATGATTTTATTGCCTTGAAGGTGTTTGGTAAAATGACTATGTGCATTGAATGTGTTATTTGCATTGAAATTGTTATAACATGCTTGGGTATTGAGAATAGTTAAAATC
Source organism: Ilex aquifolium (assembly GCA_951799425.1). Classification (NCBI taxonomy): domain Eukaryota; kingdom Viridiplantae; phylum Streptophyta; class Magnoliopsida; order Aquifoliales; family Aquifoliaceae; genus Ilex; species Ilex aquifolium. Next base: position 6,844,250 of record OX637410.1, on the reverse strand, counting down.
AATTCTAGCATGAATTGAGTTTGTAGAAATTACTTGTTTATGATTTCTTGAGATATATGATGAAATTGGGCATATTATGTGTTACATGATTTTATTGTCTTGAAGGTGTTTGGTTAAATGCCTATGTGGATTGAATGTGTTATTAGCTTTGAAAATGTTATAACATGCTTGGGTATTGAGAATAGTAAAAATAAATTACAGAATGAATTGGGTTTGTAGAAATTACTTGTTTGTGATTTCTTGAGATATATGATGAAATTGGGCATATTATGTGTTACATGTGTTTAAGTATTGTAAAGATCAAATAATAAGGCGTTGTGTACCCAATCACAAAATTGGTCAGGTCATCTCATTTTGTCATTCTGAAGCTTGCGGATGACATTTTTCTTCAAAGAAAACTACTGCAAAAATTTTGCAGTGTGGATTTTATTGGCGCACTCTTTTTAAAGATCTGCATGTCTTTTGTCTAAATTGTGACAGATGCCAGAGAATGAGAAATATTTCAAAAAGAAACATGATACCTTTAAACCATATTTCAATCATTGAAATTTTTTATTGTTGGAGCAACGATTTTATGAGACCATTTCACCCATCCTTTAGTTATTTGTACATTTTGGTTGTCGTAGATTATGTTTCTAAATCGGTAGAAGCAATCTCGTGTCGAAATAATGATCACTACACAGTGATCAAGTTTTTAAAAGAAAATATTTTGTCCAGATTTGGAATTCCCGAGCCATTATCAATGATGGGGGAACACATTTTTGCAATAAAGTTTTTGAAAATCTCATGAAAAAATATTTGATTTCTCACAAGATATTCGCCCCTTATCATCCCTAGACAAGTGGACAAACTGAATTAGCAAATAGGGAGATAAAATACATTTAAAAAAAAAAAGTAAATCCGGTCCGCAAGGATTGGTCTCTGAGATTGACTGATGCGCGTTGGGCTTACCGTGCTGCATACAAAACTTTTTGCGAATGTCTCCTTATCGGTTAGTTTACGGTAAACCATGTCACTTGCTTGTGGAATTAGAATATCGAGCATACTGGGCAATCAAAATGATGAACTTTGATATTGACAAAGCAAATGCATCTCGCAAACTTCAGATTAATGAATTAGAAGAACTGAGAACTGAAGCGTATGAGAATACTAAGATTGCCAAATCCAGAATGAAAATTTTTCATGATAAGAATATTGTGCGAAAGTCTTTTGAACCTTTTCAGAAAGTCTTGTTATATAATTCAAGACTCCGTCTATTTCCTAGTAAGTTAAGATCAAGATGGACAGGCCCCTACATTGTCAAGTAATTTGTTGAACATGGGGCAATTGAAATTGAGAATCCACTATTTGGAAATGTTTTCAAAGTGAATGGTCAAAGGCTTAAGCCGTACCTTGATGAATTTGTTGAAGATGTTAGTTCCACTCAGCTAATGGAACCAGTGTATGTGCTTTGAAAAGTTTTTATAAGTATTTGATTGTAAATAGTAGTACTAATCGTTTGTTGTTTGTCTTATAGATTAGGTTTTGCACTATGGATTTGTCTTGCCTCCAGATCTTATTAGCAATTGTCTATAATTCTATTTCATTATGCTATACATTGAGGACAATGTGAAATTTAGGTTGGGGGGAGGGAACAATCCATATTCGTCTTTGTGATTGGCAGACGTTAAATAATCGGATAGTGAGTCAATTTTCGAGTCAAATTTCAAGCCAATTTAAAAAAAAATTCACAATTTTTAAAAATTTTCCAAAGATAGATGCGCAATTGCTTTTGTTTAGTCTGAGCATGCTACACATTTTTTCAAAAGATATACATTCTTTGATCATAGCAAAAGCAAGGGTCGTTAGAAATTGTTGACAATCAATCAAAACCCTTGTGTGGAAAAAGTTCATTTGCCAAATGCCGACAAGAAAATCGTCTCGGTGGTTATGTAAAGTGTGGTCGCTTAATGCATTTGAGAGAATACAATCAGTGTGCGGAACCAATTTCAGGTTGAGCGTTAGGTCGTCTTGACTGGATTAAGTATGGGCGGAGTAAGGAATACCCTGAGACGCCATCTTGTTCCAATCCCATATTTTTAAGATACGTGAGACGTGAGATTAATCGGGTCATTGATGTCGTTGATTTAGAAGATTCGAATTAAATTGATCAAGGAATGTATGAATTTAGATTTGTGTAAATATGATTGTTAGAATAATAAAGTAGAATCTTAGTAGTTTAATTTGTTATGTTAGTATTTTAATATAGAATGATAGTAGTTTAATGTGTAATTGTGGAATTAAACTGATAATTGAAACTGCAGGAAAATAACTGAAGCAGGAAAGTAGTAGAAGGCCCGCAGTCAGCAGCCTGCATGAAGCAAGCAACAAACAGTGAGATCCCACCGTCCGGACGGTGGTGCTGGTGTCCAAACGGTACTGCCTATATAAAAAACAGAGGCGTGAAAACTAATTAGTTTTTGATTTCCCTTGCAGCAGAATACAAAAAACAGAAGTCTCCTTGCACCTTCTTGCCTCAGATTTGCTTCACCCAACAGTTTTTCTTTGATTCCCTTCCGATTAAACTCTTACCCATACTGTTTTATAGGTTCTTACCGACCAGAATCTATTGAAAGCTGAAATTAAGAAAACATGGATTCAAGAATGATAACAAGAGGATCTTTGAGTCGGGCAATGAAAGGCCAATTTTTGCAACCCGAAGTACCCCCGCGGCAACCCCAATGTCAGAATGTTTACAATGCTGCGATGTTTGAGAACATCGATCAACAGGTCTAGTATGATAATTACTTTTTCTCCAAAACCATTATTTGTGAAAGGCCTGTTGTTTATGAAGACAAAATCTTGCCGCCCGGGGCTAGTTAAATTATGTTAAGTTTATTGCTCTTGCATATGAATGACTAGTCCATGAATTTTACAGTAATGTGAAAGAAACTGGGCCTAGGGAGTTCAAAGTTTATGTTAGGGGTGTGGCTTTCGAAGTTACACCCGCCACTTTTGCAAAATTTTTCCATCCTATCATGAGACATCCAAACCCGCAATATCCTTACACTAAAATGCCTAATATGACTGAGATAGGGATAGAACTGACAGGGAATCTAGACTATGTATGGGGTAGGCCGAATAAGTACATTAAGCAAGAGGACTTTACGGACAAATATCTGATTTTGAATTTGACAACTGTGAACAGTCTGTTACCCCAGTCCTAGAAAAATCAGATATACATTGAGAGTGCATACTTCCTATATGCTTTTGGGATGGGACATACTATTGATTTGCCCAACTTGATCATGGACCAAGTGATGTTGAATGTGAAAGTAAAAAAGACCTCACTTTCATTTGCTATGTTGCTATCTGAGTTGTGCAGGAGTAAGGGAGTGATCACGGATCCCTCATGGCCAACGGTGGAGCATTTTGCACCGTTAGAAAAGACATCTTTGAGAAAAAGCCATGGAGGGCAACCCGCGGAGTAGCCTGAGGTACCACCCGCACTGCATGCAGAACCATTTCTAGGAGGTGCATATTTTCACCCACCAAAGGAGCCTCAGCCACAAGAGGAGCATCCATATATTCCGATTGATGACAGGTCTGATTGACAGATATTGCTAGGGTTGGAGACTAGTATTACTTAGCTAGGGACCAGCATCACCTAGCTCGATCAACGCATGACTGACTACGAGCAGAATCAGAGCGAGATTTTGAGGCTACTCAGAGGACATTACGGTGGAGGCCCATCTACTTCATGATCAGAGACTTCAGAGATTTCACATTACTACTACTATCTTTCCTAAACAGTTTTAAACTATGTAGTTCCTTTTAGTCTTTATGTTTTGAATGTTGTTTTGAATTTGGTTTTTAAGTTAATCTAGTTGATTAGCACAAAACATTGCATATTTTGTATGCTAATATGCCATTTTATACTTGCTTTTGTCGTGAAATTGGGGAGAAATGCTTTTAATCCTCTATTTGTTGGATTTTTGTGTAAATGCAGGTAAAATGATGTAAATGGTGTGAGTTAAGCCCCCATTGAAGTGTTTGAAGTCAATGAAGATGAGGGGGTAGCTTAAAGGAAGGTTTGGAGGGTGATGAAACCAAGAAAAAAACAGATTGGATGAAAACCTTTCGGAAGGTTTAAAGAAAAACCTTCCGGAAGGTTTTGCCTTGGTCTGCCTTTTTACTGCCAAAACCTTCTAGAAGATTTTGTCTACTGGAATGAACCTTCCGGAAGGTTTTGCCTACTGGTTTCCTCATTTAACTGTTCCTGCACAAACCTTCCGGAAGGTTTGTGTCGACCTTCTTGAAGGTTTTGCCCAGACAGCCTGCAACTCAAGCTTTGCCATTTGGGGGTCCCACCTACACTTCTCCAACATGTACCCTGACATCCCTTGCACATATACAGGTCTCCCCTCACCTTGACTTGGACTTTGAAGGCTTGAGCATTAATGAGGAGGAGAGAGAAAAGCAAGGCAAGAGAGAGGAAGGCTATGCTTGTCATAGCCTGCAACAATTCATCTAATCTGCCCCCTTTTGGTGTAAGGCCTGCCACACAACTTTGAGAGCTCTCTATGGATGAAAATCATGATTCATTATGTATTATTCAGTTTGTATTACATTTTAGAGAGGGGAGCTCTAGGTAGAAGACATAGTTAGAGAGAGAAAGCTTGGATTTCTTGCATTCTTCTTGCCATTTCACTTGTAATCTCTCGTAAGATGTTTTTAATCTTCCTTTATTGTCTTTAATATCATTTATTTCCAGTGCATTTCAAGTTTAGTTGAGTATCTTAGCTTTTACCATTAATGTTTTCAAGTTTTCATCTCAAAGCTCTTCAAATGGGTATTAAATGCAATTTGCTGTAGTTTATGTTTCCTTGCATTAATTTCAAGTCTAATCTTCATTTCTTTACAATGTCTCTTGCTTTAAACATGACTAACTAAGCTCATAGTTGGCTAATCCAAGGGAAAATTCCTCTCGGGTATGCTACTTCAACTCATCTTTTTTCCTCCTCGTAGTGTACGATGACTCGATTTGACTAGGTTGAGTGTGGACATGGTTGTGCGTTCTTGATACACCATAGGCATTGTCACGGGGTATTCTTGAATCCTCACCTACATTTTGGTTCCGCGCTTCCTACGAATCAATCGAACATTTAAGCACCATTGGAGGAAGATCTCGAGTTGATTTGGCATTCCCATTGGAATGACCCATTAGGATTAGGCAACACTTGTTCCATTTCATTTTCACCAAGAACACAATCACAAACCAACTTGAAACGTCAAAAGATTTTAACACTTCCCCATTTTTTACTAAAATCACCTTCAACACGATTCACCTCCTTCCCTGAGGAGATGACCTTGGAATACTTTTCCAAGTAAAACACGACATTCAAAAGCCTCCCTTCGCTTGGGGAGCACTTTTGTTCACACACACACACACATTTTAATTCACCCACCATTATTCTGTTTCCCCATTTCTTGTATCATTCCGAGGGAGAGTGACACTCCCCTATCCCGAAAATCCATACACACACATTTGGGGATGATGTCCGAAGATTAGGGAATACAACGGAAAACATCAAGCATTTTTGGCGCCGTTGCAGGGGAAGTTAAGCGTTGAATTGAGAAGGTGATTTTCAGACAACGGAGGTAAGTCCCATGATGTTCATCATGGGCTAAGGTACGTTGCTCCTTGTATATACTTTTGTTTGTTATATTTTCATTTGTAGATAATTGTTGTATGTGGGGACGGGACGAACGAAACTGATTGGTTAGACAACCCTTAGGCCCCAACATGAACATTGACCAAGACCCACTCGAGGATGCGGATGATAATTTTGAGAATGTAGGTGTCAATCCGAACATTCAAAGGGGTGGGGGAGTACAAGAACCGAGAATGCCTAATCCACGAGTGCAATTCCCCCCTCCTAGGAATGAAGGTAACAACATTCCAATTGATCCTCTGACGATGTCAATGCGGGACTTTCTCCAACCCACACGTAGCACCACTCCCTCATGCATTCTCTTACCGGTCCAAGCTCAACTCTTCCTAGTTAAGCCAAGAATGTTGCAACTACTTCCTACATTCCACAGAATCGAAAAGAAAAATCCTTATTTACATATTAAGGAGTTCGAGGATATAGTTGCAACCTTCCTCACTAACTATGCTATGGATGACATATCTCGTTTGAAATTGCTCCCCTTTTCCCTCAAGGACAAAGCGAAAACGTGGTTAAATTCCTTGCGGCCTCGATCAATAACCTATTGAGCTCAAATGCTTTATGAGTTTTTGAACAAATTTTCCTGGTGCCAAGAACCACCGCTTTAAAAAAGCAAATTCAAAAATTTTCTGAAAAGCCAAATGAGCAATTTTACAACTGTTAGGATCGCTACAAGTAATTACTATAGTCCATTCCACATCATGGTTTTGAATCATGGCAACTGGTAAGTTTCTTCTATGAAGGAATCACACCGGGCTATAGACAATTCATTGACATGATGTGTAATGGCGAATTTTTGAACAAGGACCCTAACGAGGCCGTAGACTACTTTAGTACAATGGCACAAAATGCCCAATCTTGGGATATCACGGATCCCATCGATGTACCTAGTTCGTCTCCGGGTAATAGTCAACCACAATGGGGAGGGATTTATGATTTGAGAGACCGGGAAGACTTACTTTTCAAAATTGCCAAATTTTCTAGGAAAGTTGAGAGTCTTGAGGTCAATAGGAGACACGAGGTGTCTAATATTTCAAAGACTGAGGAGGGATACTCAATTTGTGAGAGTGTGGAGCATTCCATATCGGAATGCCCTAACATTCCGGCACTTAAGGAAATATATCACGAGCAAGTCAATGCCTTTAACCAAACGAGGCAATCATTCTCTCCAAATTCTAACACCTACAATTCAGATTAGAGTACTCACCCAAACCTTAGTTGGAGAAATGAGAACCCCACTCCTCATCGTTCTAATGCATATTCACCTTCCTTGCCTCCTAAGCAAGGTCATTACCAAGGTCAAGGGCAAGCTTCTAGCTCCCAATACCCCCGGTCCAATCCGCAAGGGTATTCATCAAATCCACCCCCACAAAATTTCTCCCAAAGTCCACCTCCCCAAAGTTTTTCCCAAAAAGGACCATCCAATCCTCCCACCTATCAACCTCCCCATAAGAGGAATTGGGACGATGTGCTTTACAATTTCATCCAAAGCTAAACCACTTTTAACAACAATATTTTGGCTCAACTCACAAAAATTACTAATCACATAGGGCTATCACAACAAGAGAAGGGAAAATTCCCCGCTCATCCCCAAGAGAACACTAAGGGCCAACATGTGATTGATTCGTCCAAGCCCACCAAAGAGAATTGTGAGCAACTCAAGGCGGTCATTACCCTTTGATGTGGCAAACAAATTGATAAAACCATTGTGCCAAAAGTCTCTCCCAATGCTACATTGCCATTAGAGAAAAAGACTAAGGATGACACCGAGGGGGGTGAGGTGAGTGAGAAGAAAGAAGGTGAGGTGAGTGAGAAGAAAGAAAGTGAAATGAGTGAGAAGAAAAAAATGGTTGGTGAAAGTGTACATGTATCCCCCATTCCTGCTCATTTTCATAATCGTTTGAAGCCACCCGCCAAGGTGGCTAACTATTCTGACATAATTGAGATGTTCAAGTAGGTAAAAATCAACATTCCACTCCTCGATGCGATAAAGCAAATTCCATCTTGTGCGACTCCACAAGAAGGCATTCCTCATCAAGCAAGTGAGCTCAATCATGAGGACGAACACCCCACCAAAGTTTAAAGACCCTGGATGCCCTACCGTTGCCATCACAATAGGGAATTACCGGGTGGAGCAAACATTGCTTGATTTGGGGGCTAGTGTCAACCTCTTACCTCACTCGGTGTACAAGCAACTCCAACTCCAACTTGAAGAGTTGAGGCCAACTTCAATCACTCTTCAGTTGGCGGATCGAAGCATTCAGACACCTAAGGGAGTGATTGTGCTTGAGACTCACCCTTGTTCCCAAATCCCTGTTATATTAGGCAGACCGTTCCTTATGACCTCTAATGCTGTTATTAATTGCAGGAATGGTCTCATGAAGCTTACTTTTGGGAGCATGACTATGGATTTCAATGTGTTACAATTTGAACAAACAACCAGGGGATGATGAGGAAGTGCAAGAGGTCAATAGGATTGACACCTTGGTAGAGGAGCATTTGGAGTTGTTGAGCATGTTAAAATTGGGGGAGGAAGAGGTTGATGAACAAGAGGAGTCAGAGAGCTTGAACGGGGTAGAAAAGTGGACCCCTAAATTTGAGAAGCTTCCGCACCAAGACAAGAAGATTTTTCATTCAGGTGAGCAAAAACCATTACCATCCCATCTTAAGTATGCATATCTTGGGGATGACAAGACATTTTCGGTGGTAATTAGCTCAACATTGGAGGAGAAGCAAGAAGAGGATCTCTTGGAAGTATTGAGGAGGCATAAGGGAGCTATTGGTTGGACAATTGCCGATATCAAAGGGATAAGCCCCCTCATTTGCACACACCGCATTTATCTTGAGGATGACTCCAGGCCTTCCCGACAACTACAAAGAAGATTGAACCCAATTATGAATGATGTGGTGAGGGACGAGGTACTTAAATTACTTGATGTGGGCATCATCTTTCCGATTGCTGACAGTAAATGGGTGAGTTCCACTCAAGTGGTCCTGAAGAAATCGGGGGTCACTGTGGTAGAGAATGAGGATAATGAGTTGATTCCAACTAGGGTGATAACCAGACGGAGAGTATGCATTGACTATCGGAAGCTCAACCTATGCACAAGAAAGGATCACTTCCCTTTGCCATTCCTCGACCAAGTGTTAGAAAGAGTAGTCGGACACTTATTCTATTGTTTCTTGGATGGGTACTCCAACTACAATCAAATCGAGATTGCATTGGAAGATCAAGAGAAGACCACCTTCACTTGTCCCTACGGTACCTTTGCCTACCGTCGCATGCCCTTTGGGTTATGCAATGCCCCTGGAACTTTTCAATGTTGCAAGATGGGGATTTTTAGTGATATGGTGGAGAAGATTGTGGATGTGTTTATGGATGACTTCTCGGTATTTGGGGATTCCTTCAGTGGATGTTTGTAGAATTTTGATAGAGTTCTCGAGAGATGCGAGGAGAAGAACTTAGTCTTGAATTGGGAGAAGTGTCACTTCATGGTGACACAAGGAATTGTTCTTGGGCATATCGTCTCAGCGAAGGGGATCGAAGTGGACATATCAAAGGTTGAGGCCATTTCCAACCTCCCTACACCGAAGGTCATAAAGGATATCAGGTCGTTTTTGGGTCATGTTGGCTTTTATCGTTGTTTCATTAAAGACTTTAGTGCATTGGCCAATTTACTATCTAAGGATGTCCCATTCGAGTGGTTGGATAATTGGGAGGCATCTTTTACAAAACTCAAAAGCATGCTTACTACACCTCCGATTATGCGACCACCCAAGTGGGATTTACCTTTTGAGCTTATGTGCGACGCGAGTGATTACGCGGTCGGCGCAGTGCTCGATCAAAGGGAGGATAAGAGACCTTATGTAATATACTGCGCTAGCAAAACACTTAATGAAGCTCAAATAAACTATACCACCACAGAAAAGGAATTGCTAGCGGTAGTATTTGCATTGGATAAATTTCGGTCCTACATCATTGGTTCACCGATAGTAGTCTATACTGATCACTCTACTTTGAAGTATTTGTTTTTTAAGCAGGATGCCAAACCGAGACTCATTAGGTGGATACTACTCCTACAAGAATTCAATTTGATGATCAAAGACAAGAAAGGAGTTTAGAATGTGGTGACGGACCATTTGTCACGACTGGTGGTGCAAGAGTCCGATGAGCATATTCCTATCGTTGATTTTTTCCCTGACGAGCAATTACTTTAAATTCATTTTGTTTGTCCCTGGTATTCTGACATATGTAATTATCTTGCAACTGGACAAATCCCATTACATTAGAGCCCGGAGGATCGAAGAAGATTTTTGGTGGATGTGAAGTACTTCTACTTTGACAACACGTACTTGTTCAAGTACTGCCCTGACCAAGTCATGCGGAGATGCGTATCAGAAAATGAGCAGCGGGATGTCCTTGCATTTTGCCACTCGGAAGCATGCGGTGGTCACTTATCTTCTAAGAAGACTTCGGCAAAAATTCTACAATCAGGTTTTTATTGGCCCTCACTTAACAAAGATTGTGTTTCATTTTGTAAAGAATGCGATAGATGCCAAAGACTGGGCAGTGTGACCCAAAGGAATATGATGCCCCTCTCCCCTGTACTTATCATTGAAATATTTGATTATTGGGACATTGACTTTATGGGTCCCTTCCCCATGCCGTTTGGTTTCCTATACATTCTACTGGCAGTGGACTACGTGTCCAAATGGGTGGAGGCTATCCCAATCAAGACCAATGACCACCGGGTTGTGGTCAAATTCTTCAAAGAAAATATTTTTTTGAGGTTCGGAATGCTTAGTGCTATGATAAGCGACGGTGGACCGCATTTTTGCAATAGGCCATTTGTGTCTTTGATGTATAAATATGGTGTCACACATAAGGTATCCACCGCATATCACCCACAGACCGATGGCCAAGCTGAGCTAGCTAATAGGGAGATCAAAAATATCTTAGAGAAAACAGTGAACCCAAATAGGAAAGATTGGTCATTGAGACTGATTGATGCCCTATGGGCCTACCGCATTGCCTACAAGACTATCTTAGGCATGTCTCTCTATCGGCTTGTCTATCGAAAGGCTTGCCATTTGCCAGTCGAAATGGAGCACAAGGCCTATTGGGCCATAAAGACTCTAAACTTCAATTTGAGAATGACCGGTGAGCAAAGGAAGCTAGAAATGAATGAGTTGGAAGAGATCTGAAGAGATGCGTATGAAAGCTCTAAAATTCCAAAAGAGCGGGTTAAGATCTTTCATGACAAATCCATTGTGAGGAAGTAATTTCAGCCCGAAAAAAAAGTGCTCTTATACAACTCTCGTCTCTCAATCTTTCCAGGGAAACTCCAATCTCGTTGGGATGGCCCCTATCTTGTCAAAGTGGCCTACCCCAATGGAGTCATGGAAGTCACAAACCCCGAGGATGGCAAGACATTCAAGGTCAATGGCCAAAGATATAAGCCATTTTTCGAGGGTTTTGAAGGACAAGGAGTAGAGGAGGATTTGATGGATCCGGTTTACCCGGACTTGTTGGAGGATTGACTTTCTATATTCTTTTTAGTGTACAGTTGTTTTTACTTACTTTAGCTGTTTATGTTTACTTACTTTAAATTCGTGTATATTGTTGATTTCTTAGTTGCAAATATTGGTGTTTTTGTCAAAAGCTCAATTGCGAGGTGTTCTCTAACCCTACTCATCTTTTTACAGTCCTTATTGCATATCATATCTTTTTTGTTGCATTGAGGACAATGCATGAATCAAGTTGGGGGTGAGGTGCACCATTTGTATGATACACCAATGTTTGTGGAAATTTTTGTTGATAATACAAATTTTTGTGGTGAAAAATTCACCTTTCACATATTATACAGATTTTTGTTCACAATAGTTGCAAATTATGTGAAAAATTTGAAAATTTTTGAGAAAATATCTGAATGTTGATCTGTATTCCCTTATTAAGAGTGGTATGGGTTGTTGACATGTTGATCTTTGTGTTGAATTGTGAATATATGAGCACATTATAGAAGTTCATCCTATGCTTGAGTATCACATATTTGTTTGTTTTTGAACTCACTAATATGTACACTTTGAATGTGTAATTTTGACAATTTACGGATCGAGTTCACATTTTACTGCTTGACATGAATAGTAGAGATGAGTAAGGACCCATGAGAGCTTTAGTGTCAATCTTTGTTGGAAGGAACTTACATTTACTCAAGGAACAATTTTTCAAATTCCAAATTTGTTCAATAATCTCATTATGCTTGTTTCGGTTAGGTGCATTTGTGTAGTTGATTGACCTGTCTTGAAATGCATAATGCTCCCCTATGCTTATCTAGAGGTGATCTTAGGCCATTTTTTAATTTTTTGAGCCTTTACCCTTTTTCTTGTGAAAATATTATCCCAAGTGCCGTGATTGAGCCTTATGTGAAATTCGTTTCTATGCCACGCAATTGACCAAGCCAATGTAAAATGAATCTACCTTACCTTGGTTGTTCCTAGAGCTGAATATGAGTGATCATGAAAGAAAAGAAAGTATGGTGTGGAAATTTCAACAAAAAGGGATGAATGAGGTTGAAACTCAAAGAGTTGAAGGGTAAAGAATGAAAATCCAAGAAAAAGAGAAAAAAGGGTGAGAAGAAGAATGAATGATCAAAAGAAAAGGAAAATGTTAAGGAAAAGAAAGAAAATAAACAAAGAGTGGGGTGATGGTGTTGGACTGAAAATCCCATGAAAAGGGAGATGTTTTTGAAATAAAAGTCACTCACTCGGAACAACCCTCTTTGTTATCCTATATCCTTCGTTTCTTTTACCTCAACATCACCCCAAGGCCCCGTTATAACCCTTGGAGCCCTAAATGATCTAGAGAAGCATGAGAGATGCATACTTTTGAAGAAAAAGAGTAATTGATTTGATATATAGTGCCCTAGCATTCCTTTCATGAGATTATGCCAAGGTTGTTTCATTGTTCATGCATGAACTTCATTTTTGGATTATATGTGAGCATAATTCGTTTTGTACACAAGATTCTATCTCACATATACACATGAAGAGCATGCCAGGATAATGAGAGTGTGATTCATTGTTAAGAGACACCCTTGGTGAGGTTGCATTGAAGCTTAATTTGGATAGCCGTGTGAATGTGAATTCCATTGTGTAGATGCCTAAATTACATGTCCATTAAACACACACATGAGTTTGAAAATGAATGTGTAGGTGTATACTCTAAACTAGCATTTAAAGCTAGGGTGTTGCTCATGTGTGCTTGGTTCGGGCTGTTGATCGAGGTGTTGGGTAGCCCTATGCTTAAAGGATGAGAGAATATTGCTCAACTTACGATATTTGCTAAGAGTTAGGAATGCCCTTGTTGTTTGAACTCATGCTTTACATTTTGGGTATTCATCTTGGTAGTTTAAATTAGAAATCCATGTCTTGTACTTTGCAAACATCAAAATCTTAAATCATGTTGCAATTTCGGAAATAACTTTGGGCATGATCATTCAATTGTGGTTCATATGTGTGGTTCAAGTTTTTGGTAGATTAAATGTCTTAGGTAGGGTATTAAGATGTGTTGGAGTTGAGGAATGATGGATTGGATGTGAATTTTTGAACAAATGAATGGTTTTGCAGCAAAGGCAAAACCTTCGAGAAGGTTTTGTCCAAAGAGCAAAACCTTCCGGAAGGTTTTGATCGAACTTTCAGAAGGTTTTGCCTACTGGAATTTTTTGCCTCAGGTAGTAAGCAAAAACTTCCGAAAGGTTTTGATCGACCTTCCGGAAGGTTTTGCCCAGAAAACTAAAAACGAGGGTTTTAAGTTCGAAAATTTTGAAAAACCCTTCACATTTCCATTCCAAACTTTCTCCTCTCCTCCTACCCTCCTCTAATCTTCAAAACACTTCCCCCAAACTTTGAATTTCTCACTTTCTCTTGATTAGGGTTCAATTTTAGAGTGTTTTAGCCGAAAATACCGAGTGTTCTTCAAGGAAACCCTAGGTCCTCACTTTTGCACAAATTTCTCAACTCTTCTGTGGTCTTTTTCAAATTCCTAAACTCTTTTGTGATGGCTCATATGAATGGAATGTCCATGGAGGTATTGGAGCCTTTGGAGAGTATTTGGTGGTTGATTATGACGCTTTTTGGTATTGGGGCACTGTTGTAACTCATGGCTCGTACCAAGAGAACGGGCCTTGAGTCTTCACCTCCCACAGGCTCTAGCTCACGAAAGAGAGTCAGGGAGGGCCCTAGTGGCCAAGAACGAGAAGAGAGATGAACCAAAGCAAGTCACGACGCCCGGAGACAAAGGATTGAGGAGAAGGGTGTAACATGCGAGAGATATGTTGACAAAGCTTCTCTTGGACCTAGGGATGAGATTGTAAGGAAAATTGAGGTGCGGGGGTTGAAGGTGTGGCTTCAGGAGGTTAAGGGATATAATTTGGGCATGTGCCACGAGTTCTACTAGAAGTTCTCTATTTTTAGTGAGGATGGGAGTAGGTTGAGGAAAAATGTGCCGGGGAAGACCTTTGAGGTGACTCCCGCCACGATCGCCACTGCGATGGAGTATGAGAGGCCTCCCCCGGCCACCCCGGTCTACCCACACAATGTGGACATGGGTAGGACTCTCTCGGACTACGTGGCCCTCACCTATGAGGACCCAACCATGTTCAAAGGAACGACGTTGGTCAGGGACCTCAAGCATTTATATGGGGTTATGAATAAAATACTTCATTACAACCTTATGCCCCGGGGTTCGAAAAAGAACCCAAACATTGAGAAATTGGCCCTCCTCCACACTTTCATGATTGGGGTGCCAATGGATATAGCGTACCTGATTTTTGAGGAGATGTGGGAGTTTGGCCAAGCCGCAAAGCCAAAGGCAAATCTCCCTTTTGGTAGCCTCGTCACCAAGCTTTATGACCTAGCCAAGGTAAAGCACTACGCCCATGATACTATTCTCCCCCCTAGAGACTGGAGCGATTGGGAAGTCCAGTAGCAGCAAAAGAGCTGCTAGGACTGGAGGAAAGAGACCTAGGGCTAGGGGGCCAGAGCCGTCAGAAGCCGGGCCATCTTCTTCAGCACCTCCACCACCTACACCTGCACCTGCTCTTGCCCGTAACATACCTCAGCGCTTGGAGGCATTAGAGTCCACTATACATGGCCAGTCGATCTTGGCCACGAGGCTTTTGCAGCATACATTCCTGGGTGAGCCTATCCGCGGAGGACCTCCACCATAGCCTGTTGGACCCTCGACCTCTGCTCCCGTGCCCTCCATGACTGTCGAGGTGGACGATGACGATGAGGAGGAGTCAGAGTCTGAGTCGGAGACCCAGGAGGAGGATGCATTCGATGAGGAGGAGGATTGAGGATTTTTTTTTGTATTTTGTTTTGAATTGTGGTTGTACATAGCTAGGGTTTCTTGTGTCGGCCAGTAGAAGTATCTTTAGGTTTTGGCCGTTTTGTTTTGGAACTTGAACACATTGTAAAGA
This sequence comes from Ilex aquifolium, assembly GCA_951799425.1. Lineage (NCBI taxonomy): Eukaryota > Viridiplantae > Streptophyta > Magnoliopsida > Aquifoliales > Aquifoliaceae > Ilex > Ilex aquifolium. The sequence continues at coordinate 6,829,060 of OX637410.1, read as the reverse complement.
AATTTTTGAAATGATCAATGAAATACCACAATTGTCTTGTTTATCATTTTCCAAAGCCATTTATTTAATTGCAATATAATTTATGCATTTTAAGTGTTTGGATGTTTGTTTGAATGTATGGATTTTGTTTTAATTTATAGCTTGTGGTTTGAAATAATGTTTGCCAGGGACTAGCAAAACTCAAGTTGGGGGGTGTGATTAGCACAAAAAATTACATATTTTGTATTCTAATATGCCCTTTTATACTTGCTTTTGTAGTGAAATTTGGGGAGAAATGCTTTTAATCCTCTCTTTGTTGGAGTTTGTGTAAATGCAGGTAAACTGATGTAAATGGTGTGAGTTAAGCCCCCATTGAAGTGTTTGAAGTCAATAAAAATGAGGGGGTAGCTTAAAGGAAGTTTTGGAGGGTGATGAAACCAAGAAAAAAATAGATTGGATGAAAACCTTCCGGAAGGTTTAAGGAAAAACCTTCCGGAAGGTTTTGCCCTGGTCTGCTTTTTTACTGCCAAAACCTTCCGGAAGGTTTTGTTTACTGAAATGAACCTTCCGAAAGGTTTACAAAACCTTCCGGAAGGTTTTGCCTACTGGTTTCCTCATTTAACTGTTCCTGCACAAACCTTCCGGAAGGTTTTCCCCGGATTGCCCAGACAGCTTGCAACTCAAGCTCTGCCATTTGGGGGTCCCACCTACACTTCTCCAACATGTCCCCTGACATCCCTTACACATCTACAGGCCTCCCCTCACCTTGGCTTGGACTTTGAAGGCTTGAGCATTAATGAGGAGGAGAGAGAAAAGCAAGGCAAGAGAGAGAAAGGCTATGTTTGTCATAGCCTGCAACAATGCGTCTAATCAGCCCCTTTTTGGTGTAAGGCCTACCACACACCTTTGAGAGCTCTCTCTTGATGAAAATCATGATTCATTATGTATTATTCAATTTGTATTACATTGTAGAGAGAGGAGCTCTAGGTAGAAGACATAGAGATATAAAGCTTGGATATCTTGCATTCTTCTTCCCATTTCACTTGTAATCTCTTGTAAGATGTTTTTAAGCTTCCTTTATTGTCTTTAATATCATTTATTTCTAGTGCATTTCAAGTTTAGTTGAGTATCTTAGCTTTTACCATTAATGTTTTCAAGTTTTCATCTCAAAGCTCTTCAAATGGGTATTAAATGCACTTTCCTGTAGTTTATGTTTCCTTGCATTAATTTCAAGTCCAATCTTCATTTCTTTACAATGTCTCCTCATGCCATTTATGTTCTTGCTTTAAACAGGAGTAACTAAGCTCATAGTTGGCTAATCCAAGGGAAAATTCCTCTTGGGTATGCTACTTCAACTCATCTTCTTTTCCTCCTCGTAGTGTACGATGACTCGTTTTGACTAGGTTGAGTGTGGACATGGATGTGAGTTCTTGATACACCGTAGGCATGTCACGGGGTATTCTTGAATCCTCACCTTCATTTTGGTCCCGCGCTTCCTACGAATTAATCGAACATTTAAGCACCATTGGAGGAAGATCTCGAGTTGATTTGGCATTCCCATTGGAATGACCCCTTAGGATTAGCCAACACTTGTTCCATTTCATTTTCACCACGAACACAATCACAAACCAACTTCAAACATCGAAAGATTTTTACACTTTCCCCTTTTTTACCAAAATCACCTTCAACATGATTCACCTCATTCCCTAAGGAGACGACCTTGAAATACTTTTCCAAGTAAAACACAACATTTAAAAGCCTCCCTTCGCTTGGGGAGCACTTTTGTTCACACACACACACACATTTTTATTCACCCACCATTATTTCATTTTTCCATTTCTTGCATCATTCCGAGGGAGAGTGACACTCCCCTATCCCGACAAGCCATACACACACATTTAGGGATGATGTCCGGAGATTAGGGAATACAACGAAAAACATCAAGCACTAGTTGGTTTATTGTTTTTGGTTAAATTTTGTTAAGTTAGGATACATATTTCATTTGATTGCGTGGGATTTTCATATAACAGTTGTGCACTATCTTAATATTTTCATAGAAACTCATTCCTTTAAGCACGTAGAATTCCTTATTTTGAGAAAACTCCTGAAATATTACACTCCTTTATTAAGCTTACATATATAGTGGAAATGTAACACCTATTGCAGATTTTGAGCCAATCCTCTTTGGAGAGATATTTTACATTTACTCAAGTAAGAATTTTCGATTCAACGATAAATATCTTTGAATAATCTCTTTATTTTTTTTTTTTTTTGATTATCACTCATTGAATAACATGGTTATCATTCTCCTTAAACTTTTAATTCGGAATTATGCAGGTGTATGATTTCTAGAAAATGATCTTAGGCCATCTTTGCTTTTATTTTGAGCCTTAGCCATTTCTTTTACAAAATTATATCCCTAGTTAGCCGTGTTTGAGCCTAAAAGTATAATTTCATTTTCATGAAAACCATATGATAGCCGAGCCACAGAAAAATATATTTGACTAACCCTTGCTATCTAATTTTCTTGCACCCTCTTTTAAAGTCAGTATGATACGAAAAAGCAAAAGTAAAGAAAGGAGAAAAGAAGAAGATGGTGGCTATAGTTCAAGGAAAGAAAAATTGCATGGAAGAAGAAGAAAAATAAAAAGCAAAGGAGAAAAGAAAGAAAAGAGACAAGAAAGTGAAAAATGAGAAAGAAAATACCATGTGTGTTAAAGTTTTGAAAAGTTAGGAAAAGAGGTGTGCCACAATACTTAAGAAATGATAGCCTTTGAATACTTTTGACGTCGTTTCTTAAACCCAAAACCCATGGCCATGTTATAACCCTAATAAAGTCCTTTTTGATTCCAGAAGTCATGCATGTGTATTATTTCCATCTATTCATGAGAAAGGGAGAATGTTGATAATGTGTTTGATTCTGTGTTAATACTCTTCCATGCGATTATGCCAAACTCTAGTTTTATTCAAATAACTGTTCTTTTGATATTACATGTGAAATTGTTTGCTTTGTTAACAATATTCCTATAACATGTAGACTCTGAGTGATAGTCACTATAATGAGAGTGTGTTCTTTGCTGAGTGATTTATATGAAAGGATTGACATCGAGGATAAATCTTATACAACGAAGTGAAGGGTGGTGATATTTCTTAAGTGATTTTTGAAACAAATGACTCATTGTACACACACACACGAGTTTTTCTTAAAATATATGGAATAGTGTCACAACTAATGTGTGTTACTCTTATAGTGATAAGGGAAGGGAGGTATCCTAGCAAAACAGAGGAATGGTGATTTAATTTTATCTATGAAGAATATGCATTATTGTATCCTAACATTTGAAGTTTGTAGGTAGCTTCACTGGAAACCTTAATGAGACAAAACTCGTCAACTATGGATTACCTAGGGGTTTAACAGCTTGTTGCAAATAATAAATGCAATCGTGAAATCTATGAAATTAATTTTTTATTTTTTTATTTCTATTACTAGGAACTAGTAATGTTTAGGTTGGGGGTGTGATTAACCCTAAAAAGTGCGTTAATGAAATAGATTATTAGGTTAATTGTGTTAGTGAAATGAGTTAAAATAGTCAAGATAAATGAAATTAGGGTTAGTGCGTAAATTAGGGTTAATGCGTTAAAACTTTATGTTTTCAGGGTTTTGTGTAGAATAACGCAAAGACAGGAGGATCAAAGTGTACAAGTTAAATCATTAGGGGAGACAAATGCTATTATCAAAGCAATATGTCAAGCAAGCAGGGAGCAACAACCAGAGGTTAGCACAGTCCAGAAGGTGGTGGTGGCATCCGGGTAGTGGCTAAACCACCTCACCTCCCTACTTTCTTCTATTGGTCAGTTATTGCAGCCAAGGCACCTGATTGGCCAGCCTATGTCTAACCGCTTCAAGCACCTCCCCAGCCTCTATAAGTAGACCAACTTAGCTTCATTTTCAAAATTCTTCGCTAAAGAGAGTGGAGGGAAGGTCAGGAGAGTTAGAGCTTTGCCAGATAGTCAAAGAGAGTTAGAAATAGTTAGAGAGTGAGAGAGAAAGAGAGAAACCAGTGAAGCGAACCCTGCCGAACCACTTCCAGCCAGCTTTCCCGTGAGAATTTCTTTCTTCTACATTTGTGTTATTCCTTTTTACTTGGAGGGTTGAACATTGATTGATAAAAAATGTTGTTGTTTCCAACCCCTAAACATCACCATTTGACGTGAAAGGCTTATAGGACTAAGGGAGTGTCACTCTCCCTCGGAATGATGCAAGAGATAGGAACAACGGAATGGTGGAAAATGGAATGAACAAAATGTGAAATGAAATGAGGGTGTGTGAACAAAAGTGCTCCCCAATCGCAAAGAGTCTTTCGTGTGTCGGTGTTTTACTTGGAAAAGTATTCCAAGGTCGTCTCCTCAGGGAAGGAAAGTTCAAGTTGTGTGAAGGTGATTTTGCAAAAGGTAAAGAAAGTGAAAAATCTTTTGTTTGTGTTTTGTGAGTGAAGTTTGTGAATGGAAATGCAAGAAAACAATTGTTGGCTAATCCAAAGAGGTCATTCCAATGGGAATACCAGATAAACTCAAGCCTTCCTCCAATAGAGCCTAGAAGTACGATTGATTCGTGGGAAGCTCGGGACTAAAATGGAGGTGAGGATTCAAGCATACCCCGTGACAATGCCTACGGTGTATCAAGAACTCACAACCATGTCCTCACCCCAACCCAGTCAAACCGAGCCATCGTACTCTGAGAGGAGGAATGAAAATGAGTTGAAGTCACACCCAAGAGGAATTCTCCCTTGGATTAACCAACTTAAAATCTAGCTACTCATGCTAAGCAAGAAAGAAATGCATAATGTAAAGAGACATAATGAAGAAATGAAGCATGGAAATTGAACTAATGCAAGAAAACTTGAACTATGAAGAAAAATATTCAATAACCATTTTAAAGCTTGAAAAAATGAAGAACTTGAAACAACAATGGTAAAATGAAGAACATGCAAGTAAACTTGGAATAAACTTGAAACAACTAAGATTAAAGTGCAAGGAATGAAGATTACAAGAAGTTTAAAGCTTACAACAATTGAAATGGAAAGGAAAATGCAAAAACATAAACTTACATTACACTATTCATCATCTTCTTCCTAGGAACTAAAACTAAGCTTAGGTAGCCACACCAATACAATGTGTAAAATGCTGAATATAATGGAGAGTTAGCCTTCAATTTTCGTGCATGGTGGTCCCCCATAGCTGTGTGCAGGGCCTCCATCAATAGGGGGCTGAATGGATGGGTGTTGCAAGCAAGCACAAGCCTCCCCCAGGCTACCCCTTCTCTCCCATCCTCATTAATGCAATGGCCTCCAAAGTCTTTAAATTGTGTAAGGGAGGCATGAAAATGTGTAAGGAAATGTTGGGGGGCAAGTGGGAGAAGTGTAGGTGGGACCCCCAAGCAAGTGGAGATGAGTTGCAGGCATTTTTGGGCTGTTCGGCACGGCGTACCGGTACTGTACCGTACCGGTACTTCGTACACCAGTAGCTTCGGCGTACCGGTACTGAGTACCGGTACGCTATAGTACCGGTACTGAATACCGGTACGGTTTTTCTGCTCCGGACCAGTCTTCGTAGAATTGGAATAACTTTTGATCTAACCGTCGGATTGAGCTGAAATTTTGACATAATACAGAAGACATCCAGGTCTACAACTTTCATGTTTTGAAAGGTTTCAGATTCGAAGTGAATCATGGTCAAAATGGAGGAATACCGAGGCTCTGTTTCCAGATTGTGTGGCTGCTGGTGCTTTTGTTCCCAAACACCAATACCTCCTTCATTTCTTCACTTTTAAGCCTCCAAATCTTCATGTAATGTGTCCATGCTCTCACCACACATCCATCATAGTTGCAAGGTCCTAAAATACATGATTTAAGCTATAAAAACATGCAACATTGAGAATTCAACATTATTCATAAAATCGGCTAACTCTAAGTACTTAGATGCAAAAGTTGAGTAAAATTGCATGTAATGAGGCCTTGAAATATAAAATATTTTGTGCTCATCAAACATATCCCACTTTTGTGCCCTAACCGGTGATAAGAGTGGTAGTGTTTCAACTATTCCTTGGGGAAGGATTGTCTGTATTTTGTTTTGTTTTGTAATGGAACTATATCGCACCTCTTGCTCGTCTATAGCAATTAGGCGTGAGTATTCCGCTTATACCCTTCATTGAAGGGTGAACATATGTACAATGTTGTTTAAGTTATGGAAATGCCGATGTTTTAACTATGCTTGAATGTTACATATACCTCCCATATTGATAGATGGTTACATTTATAATATGCTCATGGTTATGAACACCGAGTGGTACCTAATGCTATATACCATACTATCTACTAATTATGTACTTCATGCATGATACCGTGGTGTACGTGATTGGGCTTTATCTAACAGTCGATAGATTGGTTATAGACAGGTTAAGTCTCGGCATAGCCAATGCTTTTCATTCAATGCATAAACCATAATCTTGTCATCAGTGAGTCATCAACCTACCAGTTGAATAACTGTAGTGTTCCTCCTGAATGATTGGCCTTCTAGTTCACTAGGATTGTTTAACTTATGGATGGTACATAGATGCCAATTGAATAATTCAAGTATTCCTACTGAATGGCTTGCCTTTTGGTTTACTCTGATTATTTGATTGTTGTATGGAAATATACCTGCCGATTAACCTAATCAGTTGCTGGATATGGTTCAATAAAAATCATACCTACCGATTGACTTTCCAGTAAAATGGGGGTTAATTGTTGTGAGGTGGCATTTCCAATAATCGAAACAATATAATGCATATGGAATCCCCGAACTGAAGGGCCTCTTTTCATTATTGCATTTCCACAATTTTAATTAAGTGTTATATAAATTGATCTAAGCTCACACCACTAGCTATTTCACTACATTTTTTATTTGTAACAACTTCAATGTTTTTGTTTTGATTCCCAATTATTAGCTCTCTTTGGGTTCGAGCTCATACTTAAACCGATAATTTATATTGCAATTTGACCACTTGCACTTGGGTGTACGACACTGGTGGTGGTGGACAAACAAGCAATCATTCCAATCAAATAGTACATCATGACATAGAAGATTACACATAGGTCTGGAAATCAAATAAAAATCTTTAATGAATCTTCTATAGAATCCTGCATGACCTAGATAGGATCAGACATATTTTATAGTCTTAGGTGGAGGGAGATTGCTATTAAATCAATCTTTGACTTGTCAACTTCAATTCCCTCTCCGGAAACTACATGTCCTAGAACAATGCCCTGTGTGATCCTAAAATGACACTTTTTTCAATTCAAAACAAGATTTGTTTCCTCACATCGAGTAAGGAATTTTTCAAGATTTTCTAAGCACAATTCAAATGAATCACCATATACATAAAAATCATCCATAAAAACTCTCAAAAATCGCTCCACCATATCACTAAAAATACTCAACATACAACGTTGAAAAGTGGTTGAAGCATTGCAGAATCCAAATGACATTCTTTTATAAGCAAAAGTGCCAAAAGGACATCTGAAAATATTTTTATCTTGGTCATCAATTGCTATTTCAATCTGATTATAGCCAGAGTACCTGTCCAAAAAATAATAATATGCATGTCCGGCTATTCTTTTCAAAACTTGGTCTAGGAAAGGTAGAGGAAAATGATCTTTTATCGAGAGAGAATGCACACCAGTGACTGTACGCATAGGGACTAATTCATTTTCTTGGTTTCTCACTACCGTGACTCCATACTTTTTGTGTAGGGCTGACCCATTTACTATCCGATGTAGGATATATGATATTAGTGCCTAATAGTTTAAGCACTTCAGCCCAAACTATCTCTTTCAAATGTGGATTCAATCTTCTTTGTGGTTGTCGAGATGGTTTAGAGCCTTCTTCCAAGTATATACAATGATACATAGAAGAGGACTTATTCCATTATATCTACTACCGTCTAACCGATTGCATTTTAATGATTTTTTATAACTCCTATCAATTGCTTTTCTTGGAATTCTAACAATTTTGAAGATATTATCAATGGATGAGTTTCATCCTCCCCCAATAAGACATTTCAATGAAGAGGTTTCAACTCTGGTTTGGGGACTACAACACTAGCCTCAACAGACTTAGTTCTAGAAGGCAATAACTCTTCAAATAGTTGACGTATCTATAGACTCGACATTATGTACAGACTCTAATGTATGTGACGCTTTCTTTGTATAAGCATTTTCAAATAGATTTTGAGTTACTAACTCGATGCAATTTACTTCATGCAATTCTTCTTCTTCTCTGGGTTGTTTAGCAATATCAAATATATTCAATTTCAATGTCATATTTCCAAATGAAAGTTTCAAGACTCCATTCCTACAATTGATCCATGCATTTGATGTAGCTATGAATGGTTGCCCTTGGATGACGGGATTTTTTGTAGAGACATGCAAGACTGGCTGTGTATCCAATACAATAAAATCCAATGAAAAATAAAACATATCTACTTGAACAAGTACATACTCTTGAACTCCCCTTGGGATTTTCACAAAACGGTCCGCCAACTGTAATGTGACATGTGTGGGTTTTAATTCACCTAATTCTAACTGCTCATAAACTGAATATGGAAGTAAATTGAAATTGGCTCCAAGATCAAGTAGGGCTTGCTCAATCCCGAAGTTCCCGACTATGCATGAAATTGTAGGACTCCCAGGATCTGTGTACTTTAGAGGGGCATTGTGCTGGATGATAACACTAGTCTGTTCAGTCAAAATTGCTCTTTTCTATACATTAATCCCTCTCTTAACTATGCAGAGATCTTTCAAAAACTTGGCATAAGATGAAACTTGCTTGATTGCATCCAACAGGGGGATGTTAATCTTCACTTGTTTAAATAACTCAAAGATTTCAGCATGATTGTTCAAGGGATGAGATTTCATAGCTCTTTGAGGAAAAAACAAAGGAATAGGACTTGTTTTTTCTTTTTCATTTGAAAATCCTGCTTTCTTTTCAATCAAAGATTCAAGCTCACTTGGTTCATTAACAGGGATTGACTCATTTATGGGCTCTAAGGTTTTGGCTTTAATGGTCTTGTCAATTACCTTTCCACTTCTCAGTGTAGTAATTGCTTGAACTTGACTTGGAGAAGTGATTAACCGTAATTAGTGCGTAATTGAATTAGGTTAACTGTGTTAGTTAAACAAGTTAAAAGAGTCAAAGTAAGTTAAATTAGGGTTAGTGCGTAAATTAGGGTTAATGCCTGAAATGTTGTTATTGTCAGGGTTTTTTGCGTAAAAGCTACAAACTAAAGGGAAGCCATCTGTCAAAGTCTAAATTAGTAGTGGATCAAATCATAATTGCATCAAGTCAGCAAGGCGGCACCCCATGCAAAAAAAATAGTACATAGCCACCGTCCGGACGATGGTGGTGGCGTCCGGATGACTAGCTAAACCGCCTTAACCTCCATGCCTTCCCATTGGTTGATTTCTATAGTAGCTTCACCTGATTGGGCAGTCCATGCAACTACCGCCTCAAGCAGCTCCCTTGGCCCTCTATAAATAGGCACCCCTGCCTTCCATTTCCAGCATTCCATATTCCGATAGAGGGAATTCCAGAGAGAGTAGGAGAGAAGCCAGGGGAGTTCAGAGCGTTGCCAGTACATCCAGAAAGTCAGAAACAGTCAGTGAGAGTGAGAGAGGGTCAGAAACAGTACGTCAAAGCCCTGCTGAACCTCTTCCAGCCAGCTTTCTAGCTTACCTTCAGCTGAAGCTTTTCTTATCTTCTACATTTCTGCTATACCTTTCTACTTGGACGGTTGAACCTCTGCCACTTTTGTGCCCTAACCGGTATTAAGAGTGGTCGTGTTTCAACTATTCCTTGGGGAAGGAGTGTTTGTGTTTTATTTTGTATTGTAATGGAACTATCTCGCACTTCTTGCTTGTCTATAACAATGAGGTGTGAGTAGTCCACTTTTACCCTTTGGTGAAGGGTGAACATATGTAAGATATTGTTTAACTTATTGGAATGTCGATGTTATAAATATGCTTTATTGTTATATATACCGCCCATATTGATGGATGGTTACATTTATAATATGCTCATGGTTATAAACACCGAGAGATACCTAATGCTATATACTAGCTATGCACTTCATGTATGATCCAGTGATGTTCGTGATTAGGCTTTACGTAACAGTCGATTGATTAGTTATGGATGGGTTAAGTTTCGGCTGTAAAACCCGGGTAAATTTGAATTTTTTTTTGAAAAAGGGCAAAATGGTCATTTTGCCACAGAAATGCAGAAATAAAATACGTACTCTTTAGAGCTCGGATGAAACAAAGAAATTCGCCGTTGGATTCGTATCGCGAAATCGAGTCGCCCAGACTAATTTCGTCGAATTCCGAGATAGTCGGATTTTACACGTATTTCGAGGCGACTGGGTGGCGGCTGACCTCACAAAGGTCCCCACAAATTAATTTTATAAAATTTCCTTATAATTGAATTAAAGTTCAAATAAAATTAATTTGAACTTAAACCGGGATGAAATAAATCGTTTCGGGGCGAAAACGGACCCGGACAAGTGGGGGACACGTGGCGCGACGTGGGCCGAGTATTAGAACTATAAATAGAAGCAAATATCTGCATTTTAGGCAGAAAATTCTGCCATTGTGCTGGTCTTCAATGTGTGGGAGAAGGAGGGAGAGAAAAGAGGGAAACCAATCTTCTTCCGTCGATTCCCGGAGTTCCGTCGCTCGGAATCCGTCGAGCCAAGAGTTAAAGTCGATCACATCGACGAGGGCTACGCAACCACACCAAGAACGAGAGATTTCACCGAAGATCCAAAGGAGGAGATTTGGGGGAAATCAAGTTTTGGGCTTGGGAAGTGTTATTGAAGCTTTCTTCGGGTGATTTACGCTTCAAGAGGTAGGGTTTCTTCCTACTTTGGTATATTCCGATCCTATGGTGTTCGTAGGACAAGGGTTGGGTGTGGAGATATATATATGAAACCATATGTTTATATGGTTATGTACATGAGGAAAAGAGCCTAGGAATGACTTAAAACAAATCCTAGCTTGAATTTGATATGTGAAAGTTACTTAGGTAATTTTCTTGATACTTAATGTTATGTGAGAACAATTGGTGATAACATGATTATGTTTGCCTTGAAGGTGTTTGGTAAAATGCCTTGAGTAATTTGAAAAGTTTTTTGGATATGAATTATGAGATAACATGCTTGTTATTGTTGTTGATATATGCCAAGTGATATATTAACGGTATGATAGATTTTGGTGATTTTATGCTTATGAGATAAATTGTCATGGTACATGTTGACATGTGGTAGTAGTTTGCTCATTTGGCATGCATTGCACCTAGAGCATGATATTGCATCATATTCATGGGCATAAGTCATGAGTGGTGGTGTGTGTATGCATGGTTGATCATCTCATTTGGTGGTTGATGTGTGGACTCGGGAAAGGTTGGATCGAAGATCCCCTTGAGTCGCATGGTTGCATGGAAAACTTGTGTCGGGTATAACAAGAAGGGCTAGACACTCCCTCGGGTGAAAATCCTGGTTACTTGGTTCATACACTCCCCTGTGGTGAAATTCCGGAAAAGCGTAAATGGCGTGCGGAGCCGGCGGTGTGAATCCGAGAATCCGATACCCAAAAAGACACATGGTTTTGTTTTATAAAATACTCATTCAATGAGTGTTATCCAATGATGGTTGATTTTATAAATACATGATTTTTTTAAAACAATCATTGGATGGATTTTCGTAAAAGAAAGATTTTAAGTCACAAGTGCATTGCATTGTGCTGTGAGAGTCGGTAAGGACTCGGGTTGAGTCACATGAGTGAGTCTCATCTCATTTCATGGCATGACAGGATAAATTCCAACATTGAATGCATATTTTTGCTTGGAATGTCATGGATTGTTGATTGTTGCATGTGTACACTCCATATGCATCTAGGTGGGGAGTAGCCTCTGTAGGGGATACTCTATTGAGCGTGGCTCACCCTATACGGGAAAACATTTCAGGTGTGGGTTTTACGCCGACGGACGGCACTCACTCGGGCACTTGAGGAGAAAGAAAGCCGGAATGTGGCTTTACTTGAAGTTTTTGTAAAGGCATTTATGAAAACTTAGTTTGGGCATGTAAAATTATGTCAATAATTATAATAGAACTTGTATCAATCATGTTTTAATGTATAAATACATGTTGTATGAGTTTGGGTTGGTGTTGGCAAGGTTTGGAATGGATTGGAAATGAAAAACAGGTGAAAAGGGAAATTCTGGGCCAGGCGTACCGGTACGCGTATCGGTACACTTTCCAAAATTCAGAAATTTTTTATTTCTTTTGCCAAGTCTTTGGGCTATGTTTTCCTTCCTTCCAATGTTATAAATGGACAATAATAAGATACCAATTGTGGTATATTGGACCTAGGATGAGTCAACCAACCGAAAGAAATTGGACTTTTATTTTTTTATAAATCCCGGTAAAGGGAATGTGGTGCCGCGGTGTCGGGTTAACCGACATCCACGGGTATTCTGCGGGTTGATGGGTAAACATGGGTAGATCAACGGACCCCTGAATTTTGGGGCGTCACATCGGCATAGCCAATGCTTTGGATTCAATGCGTAAACCAGAATCTCGTCATCAGTGAATCATCAACCTGCCTGTTGAATAAATCTAGCATTCCTTCTGAATGGTTTGCCTTCTGCTTTACTATAGTCATTTAACTGTTGCATGGTACAAATATGTCGATTAAGTAATTCAAGTATTTCTTTTGAATGGCTTGCCTTCTGGTTTACTTGGGTTATTTGATTGTTGCATAGAGATATACCTGCCGGCTAACCTAATCAATTCCTGGATAGAATTAATATACATCATACCTGCCGGTTGACTTTCCAGTAAAATGGGGGTTAATTGCTGTAAGGTGGCATTTCCAGTACTTAGCTAATATAATGCATATGGAATTCCCGAACTAGAGGGTATCTTTTAATTATCGTATCTCATATCTTTTAATTACCACATTTTCATAGTTTTAATTAAGTTTGTTTTTCGCTGTTCTAGGCTTACACCACAAGCTCTTTTATTTACATTTTGGTATCCATAACAACTTCACCATTTCAATTTCAATTTTCGAAGAACAGTTCCCTGTGAGTTCGACCTCGGACATAAACCGAATATTATGTTGCAATTTGACCACTTATACTTGGGTGTATAACACTGTTAAAATTGAAAGTGAGTCAAGATTTCTAGCGCCATTGCCGGGGAACTAACGGTGATTTCAAAATCGAACAGGGAAGTTGTTTAGTTTGTATTATATGTATATATATTGTCTGTTGCATTTTCATAGTTTATGTATGTTAAGTCATCAGTAGGGTCTATAAATCAGTCTAATCCTTCATCTCCATCATCTGCATCTTCGTCGCACACATCATTTGAATTAAGCATGGCACACAACAATCAACGAGAACAGGAGGTAGTCCAGAATGTTCAACCATTAAGAGAATATATGCATCCTGCACGCACTAGAGTCCCATCATGCTTTGCTTTTCTTACAAATGCTACAAATTTTAACATTAAGGGAGGGACACTACAGTTGCTACCACAGTTTCATGGTCTGGAATCTGAAAACCCATATCTGCATGTTAAAGAATTTGAAGAAGTCTATGGTGCTTTGCAAGATAATTCTGAAATGCCCCGGTTGAAACTTTTTGCTTTTTCTTTTACGGGCAATGCTAAAAAGTGGCTAAATTCATTAAAAGCCCAGTCTATTCCGAGTTGGCAAGTATTGCAAACTGAGTTTTTAAAAAAAAAATTCCTATGTATCGCACTATTGCATTAAGACGTCAAATCATGAATTTTCTGTAAAATAAGGGGAAATTTTTTATCAACGTTGGGAGAGATTCAAGGATCTTCTCCAAGCTTACCCGCATCATGCATTTGAGAGTTGGACTCTCGTAGATTTTTTCTATGACGCCGTCCCATCTGTATTGCGTCAGTTTGTTGAAATGATGACCCAGGGAGAATTTATGAGTAAAAATCCTGAGGAAGCATTCGAGTTCTTTGATACAATTTATGAGAGTTCCCAAATGTGGGACTCGGCCTCGGCCTCTCCGAGCATTGTTGAGTGTAAGCCATCTACATCCCAAGGAGGGAAGTATGTGTTAAAAGAAGATGATGACCTAAGGGCCAGAATGGCTACTCTGTCCCAAAAGTTAGAAGCATTAGAAATGAAAAAAATGAAGGAAGTGTCTGTAGTGTCCATCACTGAGCAATCATGTGAAATCTTTGCATTGACAGGACATCCCGCGGGGGATCCAACCATTCCTGCATTCAAAGAAGTATTGATGGAACATTCCAATGTCATTTCCAACTTTCACAAACCTTATTCCGAAACCTATAACCCAGGGTGGCGGAATCACCCGAATTTCAGTTGAAAAAACACACAGCCCGTGAGTCAACAACTAGGTCCACCTTCAGGTCAACCCCAAACTCAGCAGTCATATCAACCACAACCTCAGTAGTCATATCATTTATATCAACCCCCACACAAAAGGAGTCTAGTGGATACCGTGAATCAGTTTATCCAGAGTCAAATGAATTTCAATGCCCAATCGACCCATGCATTTAATGATTTTAAAGCTCAAACTTCACAAAGTATTGAAGACATTAAGAGTCATCTAGTCAAACTAACCCAGTCTTTGAGTACATCAGAGAAGGGAAAATTCCCATCTCAACCAAAAGTCCCTTAGAGTCAAAACCAAGCTAATGTTGTGACCTCCGAACCATCTCCGAGTCAAGTCCAAGCAATTACCACACTAAGAAGTGGTATGGTAACTGACAAAACCATTAGAGACATATTAATTCCAAAGCCAAAACCTGAGTCAATCCTAGTCGATAAACCAGTTAAGCCTGAACCTCTGATTGAAAAGGAACCATAACCGGCAATAGAAAAAGAATCTCCGTGTCCTATCCCTTTACCTTTTCCTCAAGTAGTCAAGAAATTTAAAACACTAGCCAATCGTTCTGACATTTTTGGATTGTTCAAGCAAATAAAAATTAGCATCCCCCAGCTGGATGCAATCAAACAAGTTTCATCTTATGTCAAGTTCTTGAAGAACCTTTACATAGTCAAAAGAAAGATCAATGTACAAAAAAGAGCATTTTTAGCTGAGCAGGTTAGTGCTATAATCCAGCACAAGGCCCCTCTTAAGTACAAAGATCCTGGAAGTCCTACAGTGTCGTGCATAATTGGAAATTTTTGGATTGAGCAAGCCCTACTAGATCTGGGAACCAGTGTTAATTTGCTTCCAGACTCGGTCTATAAGAAGTTAGGGTTGGGTGAGTTGAAACCCACCTATGTCACATTACAATTGGCAGACCGATCTGTGAAAACCCTACAAAGAATTGTGGAGGATGTGTTAGTCCAAGTCGATAAGTTCTATTTTCCAGTTGATTTCATTGTCTTAGATACTCAGCTAGTTCTGAATGCTTCTAAATACATTTTTGTCATTCTAGGTCGACCATTCCTTACTACATCAAATGCATTGATTAATTATAGGAGTGGAATCATGAAACTTTAATTTGGAAATATGACCTTGGAATTGAATGTGTTTAACATGACAAGACAGCCCAGATAAGAGGAGGTGATGAGTGAAGGAAACTGTGTCGAGTTGTTAACTCAAAGTCTATTTAAAAAAGAGTGTATAAAGAAAGATTCACATGCATTAGAGTCTGCACATAATTATGAGTCTGTAGATGTGTCAGTTATTGAAGCATGGAGTCCAAAATTTGAAAAATTACTGTCTTCTGAACCCAAGCCTGTCAAGACCAGTGTTGAAGTTATTAAGCCAGAATTGAAACCTCTCCCGACTGACTTGAAATATGTTTTCTTGGGGGAGGATGAAATTCATCCAGTGATAATATCTTCTAAATTGTTAGCAGTCCAGGAAGAAAAATTGATCGAAGTCATAAAGAGTCATAAAATTGCTATCGGTTGGTCAATAGCAAATATAAAGAGAATAATTCCTCTTCTATGTACTCATTGCATATACTTAGAAGAAGATTCTAAACCATGATGACAGCCACAAAGAAGATTAAACTCACATTTGAAAGAAATAGTCTGGACTGAAGTACTTAAACAGTTAGATGTTGATATTATCTATTCTATATCTGATGGTAAATGGGTTAGCCCTACACAAGTAGTGCCAAAAAAAATCTGTTGTTATTGTCATACAGAATCAAGAAAATGAGTTAGTCCCTATGCGTATAGTCACTGGTTGGCGTATGTGTATCGACTACCGAAAACTGAATTCACTCACCAGAAAAGATCATTTTCCTCTATCGTTCTTAGATAAAGTCTTAGAGAGAATAGCCGGTCATGCATATTATTGTTTCTTAGATTGATATTCCGACTATAATCAGATTGAAATTGCAATTGATGATCAAGAGAAAATCACTTTTACATGTCCTTTTGGCACTTTTACTTACAAAAGAATGCATTTTGGATTGTGTAATGCTCCAACTACTTTTCAGCGTTGCATGTTAAATATCTTTAGTGATATGGTGGAGCGGTTTTTAGAAGTCTTTATGGATGATTTTTTTGTGTATGGTGATTCATTTGATTTATGTTTGGAAAATCTTGAAAAAGTTCTTACCCGATATGAAGAAACAAATCTTGTGCTGAATTGGAAAAAATGTCATTTCATGGTCACAGAGGGTATTGTTTTAGGTCATGTAGTTTCTGTAGAGGGAATTGAAGTTGATAAATCTAAGATTGATTTGATAGCCAATCTCCCTCCACCTAAGACTGTAAAAGATGTTCGATCCTTTCTAGGTCATGCATGATTGTACAGAAGATTCATTAAGAATTTAGTTCAATATCACGACCCATGTGTAATCTCTTATGTCAGGATGTACCATTTGATTAGAATGATGCATGTCAATTAGCATTTGATAAACTGAAAAGCATGCTTATTTCTGCACCAATAATTCAACCTCCTGACTGGTCCTTACCTTTTGAATTATTGTGTGATGCCAGTGATTATGCAGTAGGAGCTGTTTTAGGTCAGAGAATAGAAAAGAAACCATATGTGACTTATTATGCAAGCAAGACTTTGAATGATACATAAATGAAGTATTCTACTACTGAAAAATAATTGATTCCTATTGTGTTTACATTAGATAAATTTTGTTCGTATTTAGTTGGATCCTTAATCGTTGTTTTTTCTGATCATGCAACTTTGAAATACTTGCTCACCAAGAAGGATGCTAAACCACGTCTCCTACGATGGATACTGTTACTTCAAGAATTTGATCGGATTATCAAAGACAAGAAGGGAGTTGAAAATGTGGTAGCTAATCACTTATCGAGGCTGACTTATGATATGAAGGAGGAACCCATTCCAATAAGTGAAACTTTTCCAGATGAACAGTTATTTGCAATAACAGAAGTACTACGGTATGCAGATATAGTTAATTACTTAGCCACAGGTACTATTCCTTTTCATTTTACCTGGATCGCCAGAAAGAAATTTTTTTAGAGAGGTATGCAATTTCTTTGGGATGACCCCTAACTGTTTAAGTACTGTAAAGATCAAATCATAAGGCATTGTGTACCCAATCATGAAATCGGTCAGGTGCTTGGTGAAAAACATTGTTGTTCCTAACCTCCTAAAATCATCCCTTAATGTGTATATGATGTAGGTACGAAGGGAGTGTCACTCTCCCTTGGGATGATGTCAAAAGAATGGGCAACAGAATGGTGGATGGAATGAAATGTATGAAATGCGTGTGTGAACAAAAATGCTCCCCAAGCTCAGAGAGACTTTTGCTTGTCGTGTTTTACTTGGAAAAGTATTCCAAGGTTGTCTCCTCAGGGAAGGAAAGTTCAAGTGTGTGAAGGTGATTTTGTAAAAAGGGAAAAGTGTAAAATATTTTGTTTGAGTTTTGTGAGTGAAGTTTTGAATGAAAATGAAATGAAAACAAGTGTTGGCTAATCCAAAGAGTTCACCCCAATGAGGATGTCAATCCAACTCAAAGCCTTCCTCCAATGATGCATAGATGAACGATTGATTCGTGGGAAGCTAGGGACGAAATGGAGGTGAGGATCCAAGCATAACCCGTGACCAGGCCTACGGGATATCAAAGACTCACAACCGTATCCACTCTCAACCAAGTCAAACCGAACCACCGTACACTGAGTGGAGAAAAAAAGAAGAGTTGAAATGGAATCCTCATGGGGAGGTCTCCCTTGGATTAACCAACTAAAACTCTAACTACTCATTGTAAAAGGAAGGACATGCATAATGTTAAGAGACATGCAGAAGAAATGAAGATTAAAACTTAACTAAATGCAAGAAAACTTAAACTAAGAAGAAAAATATTCAATACCCATTTCAAAGCTTGAAATGAAGAAAACTTAACATAACAATGGTGAAATGTAAAATGTAGAACTAAACTTGAAATGAACTTGAAATAAATGACATTAAAGACATTGAATGAAGATTACTAGATCCTTACAAAAGATTACAAGTGAAATGATGGAAGAAAATGCAAAAATCTAAGTTTTCTATCTATTCATCATCTTCTTCCTTGGACTACTCCTAAGCTTAGGTAGCCACCCTTTGAATCTTATGTCAATGCTGAATATATGGAGTGTAGAGACTTCATTTTCATCCATGAGGGTCCCTAGGGTCTGTGTGTGCAGGTCTCCCATCAATGGGAGGTGATTTGAAGTCTTGGACAGGCTAGGAGAAGCCTAGCCTGCAACTCCCCTAGAAGCCCCCTTCTCTCCCATCCTCATTAATGCCCTTGCCTCCAAAGTCTTGAAATTGTGTAAAGGAGGCATGGTTGTAGGTAGAACATGTTGGGATAGGTGTGGTAGAAGTGTAGGCGGGACCCCCAAGCAAGTGGGAGATGATTTTGCAGGCGTCTGGGCTATTATGGGCACGGCGTACCGGTACGCGTACTGGTACGCCTTCCGGTACGGTTTCTGCTCCGGACCAGTTTTCGTAGAATTGTCATAACTTTTGATCCAACTATCTATTGAGCTGAATTTTTTACACAATACATAAGACATCCAGATCTACAACTTTCATGTTTTAAAATTTTTCAGATTAGAAGTGGATCATGGTCAAAAAGGAGGAAAACCGAGGTACTTCAACCAAATGGTGTGGGTGCTGGTGCCTTTGTTGCCAAGCACCAATACCTCCTTGATTTCTTTCACTTTTAAGCCTCCAAATCCTCATGTAATGTGTCCATGCCTTCACCACACATCCACACTTAGTTGAAAGGTTTTAAAATCCATCATTTAAGCTATAATTACCTGCAACATAAAAAATTCAACATTATTCATAACTTTGGCTAACTCTAAGTAATTAAATGCAAAGTTAAGTTAAAATGCATGAAATGAGGCTGTCAAATATACAATATTTTGTGCTCATCATCAGGTCATCGCATTTTGTCATTCCGAAGTTTGTAGAGGGCATTTTTCTTCAAAGAAAACCGCTGCTAAAATTATGTAGTGTGGATTTTATTGACCCACTCTTTTTAAAGATGTGCATGTCTTTTGTCTGAATTGTGACAGATGTCAAAGAATGGAGAACATTTCAAAAAGAAACATAATGCCTTTAAACCCTATTTTGATAATTGAAATTTTCGATTGTTGGGGCATCAATTTTATAGGACCATTTCCGCCATCCTTTGGTTGCTGTTGATTATGTTTCCAAATGGGTAGAAGCAATCCCGTGTCGGAATAATGATCACCGCACAGTGGCCATGTTTTTAAAAGAAAATATTTTGTCAAGATTTGGGATTCCCAGAGTGCTTGAGTTTATTCCGTTGACCCTAATCTCTGATCATCATCCCGTAATATGTGTATGGCTTATACGGATAGGTGAGTGCCACTCTCCCTCGGAATGATGCAAGAAATGGGGTAAACGTGTGTGTGGGGGATGAAATATGTGTGTGTGTGTGAACGAAAGTGCTCCCCAAGCGCAGAGACACTTTCGAGTGTCGTGTTTTACATGGAATTCGTATTCCAATGTCGTCTCCTCAGGGAAGGAGGTGAATTGTTTTGAAGGTGATTTTGGTGAAAAATGAAAAGTGTAAAACTCTTTGATGTTTGAGTGTTTGTGAATTGTGTTCTTAATGAAAATGAAATGAAAACAAGTGTTGGCTAATCTGAAGAGGTCATTCCAATGGAAATGCCAAATCAACTCAAGACCTTCCTCCAATGGTGCCTAGATGTTTGATTGATTCGGAAGAAGAGAGGGACTAAAATAGAGGTGAGGATTCAAGCATACCCCATGACAAGTCTACGGTGTATCAAGAACTCACAACCACGTCCATACTCAACCTAGTCAAACAAAATCATCGTACACTACGAGGAGGAATGAAAAATAGTTGATTTAGCATACCCAAGAGGAATTCTCCCTTGGATTAGCCAACTTGAAGCTTAGCTACTCATATTTAATGCAAGAACATAGATGAAATAAAGAGAAATTGTAAAGAAATGAAGATTGGAACTTAAATTAATGCAAAAAAACATAAACTACAAAAAGGTGCATTTAATACCCATTTGAATAGCTTGAGATGAAAACTTAAATACAACAATGGTAGATTCTAATATAATCAACTAAAATTGCAATGTACTTGAAGTAAATGACACTAAAGACAATAACTGAAGCTTACAAGAGTATTCAAGAAGATTACAAGTGAAATGGATGTAAGAAATGCAAAAATCTAAGTTTTTTCTGTCTAAAACTATGTCTTCCTCCTAGAGCTTCTCTCTCTATATCTCTACAATGCTGAATAATCTATAATGAATGCTACATTTTCGTCCATGAAGCTCTACCTAGGTGTGTGACAGGCCTCCCATCTATTGGAGGCTGATTAGATGGCATTGGGCAGGCTAGGACAGGCTTAGCCTGCACTTCCATGGATTGCCTCTCCTATCTCTTCCTCATTAATGCTTGAGCCTCCAAAGTACAAGCAAGGATGTGGGGAGGCATGTAGATGTGTAAGGGATGTCAGAGGAAAAGTGAGAGAAGCATAGGCGGGGCCCCCAAAAGGCAGAGCTTGGGTCTCGGGCAATCTGGGCAATCTGGGCAAAACCTTCCGGAAAGTCGATGAAAACCTTCCGGAAGGTTTGTGCAGGAACAGTTAAAACAGCAGTCCAGTAAGCAAAACCTTTCGGAAGGTCGATGCAAACCTTCCGAAAGGTTCATTCTAGTAGACAAAACATTCCGGAAGGTTTTGGCAGTGAATAGGCAGACCAAGTGCAAACCTTCCAGAAGGTTTATGGCCAAACCTTCCGGAAGGTTTTCATCCAAATTGATTTTTTTCTTGGTTTCTTCACCCTCCAATCCTTCTTTTAATCTATCCCCTCATCTCCATTGACTTTAAACATTTTGATGGGAGCTTACTTAAGCCTTTTACAACATTTTCACCTATATTCACACAAAACTTCATTAAAGAGAAGATTAAACGCAATTCTTCCCAAATTCACAACAAAAGCAAGTACAAAAGGGCATAACAACATACAATATATGCAATGTTTTGTGCTAATCACACCCCCCAACTTGATTTTTCTAGTCCCTATCAAATATTCACTTTAAACCACAAGATATAAACTACAACAACATCCATCCAAACAAGTAAATATCCAAATGCTCAAAATGCAAAAATCACATTACAATTAAAGAAAAGACTTGGGCAATGATAAAACGAAACAACTATGGTATTTTTCATTAATCATTCACAAAAGTTCATTACACTGGGTTAGAGTTTCTGAACAAAATGGCCCAAAACCTAAAGACACTTCTACAAGGCCGACGAACTAACCCTAACTCTGTACAATCTGAACTCAAAAGAAAAAAAAAACACAAAAGTCATCCTAATCACCCCCATCACTGTCATCATCAAAGGCGTCGTTGTGAAACCCGGGAAAATTTGAACTTTTTCTGAAAAAGGGCAAAATGGTAATTTGCCATTACTGCACGTATTTGAAATACATATGTTCTAGACCTCGGATGAGGAAACGGAGTGCTTCGTTGGATTCGCAACGCGAAATCTAGTGACCACCAGAAATTTCGTTGAATTCCGAGATAGTCGGATTTTGCACGTAGTTCGAGACGACTGCGTGGCGATTGACCTTTTAAAGGTCCCCAAAAACGAGAAATATTAAAATTCCTTATAATTGGATTAATGTGCCAATAAAATTTATTTGGACTTAATCCGGGACTTAATGAGTCGTTTCGGGACGAAAAACGGACCCGAAAGTAATAAACGAGCGGTGCGATGTAGACCACACATTTAAAACTATATAAAGGGACAAATATCTGCATTTTAGGCGGAAAATTTCTGCCTTTGTGCTGGGTTCAACGTGTGGGAGAAAGAGAGAGAGAAAAGAGAGAACTTCAAGCTTCCTTCGGCGATTCCCGGACTTCCGTCGCTCGGATTCCGTCGAGCTAGAAGGGAGAAGTGATCTACGCGACAAGGGCTACGCGTGGGCACCAAAAACAAGGAATTTCACCGAAGATCCAAAGAGGCGATCTTGAGAGATTCAAAGTTTTGGAGTGGTTTTGGTGTTTTTAGGGGTTTTCTACACTCCTAAAAGGTAGGATCATTCCTACTTGGGATTATTCTTACGTTAGGTGTTAGTAGACTAAGGGTTAAAAGTTATATATGCATATGTATTGAATTATATATATGTCTATAGTTATGGTAATGGAAAAGGGAGCATAGAGTTGGCCTAGGCTAACTTCTAGCTTGATTTTAT
The DNA here is from genome assembly GCA_951799425.1 of Ilex aquifolium. Taxonomy (NCBI): domain Eukaryota; kingdom Viridiplantae; phylum Streptophyta; class Magnoliopsida; order Aquifoliales; family Aquifoliaceae; genus Ilex; species Ilex aquifolium. Next base: position 6,806,273 of record OX637410.1, on the reverse strand, counting down.
TACATAGGAGTTCCATGTGGTTCCTCTTATAACTTGGTGAAATTTGAGCTATATGGTTGCTTGGAATGTGTTATGTGAAAACATGACTTTAATGACTACTAGGTGTTTGATAAAATGCCTAGGTGAAATTGTGTGTGTTACTTGCATGATGCTATGTTATAACATGCTTGGGTGATTGTGAAATCATATGCTTAGGATATGGTTGTTGGATGAAGAGTGTTGTTGATATATGCATGAAATGATATATTGAACATAATGAGATATGGTAGTTATGTGCTTTTGATATAATTGTCATTGATGAATTGGAAATGAAAAATGGAGCAAGAAAGCAAATCTGGGCAGCAACTACCGGTAGTCAATGGGTAACTACCGGTAGTCGACTGTCCAGTGTGTATTGGCTACCGGTAGACAACAGGTAGTCGACTGTCCAGTGTCTATTGGCTACCGGTAGACAACAGGTAGTCGTAACTCCAGAAGGTTTCGGCTACCGGTAGACAACAGGTAGTCGTAACTCCAGAATGTTTCGGCTACCGGTAGACAACAGGTAGTCGTAACTCCAGAATGTTTCGGCTACCGGTAGCCGATAAACAGCTACCGGTAGCCAGTCCAAAAATCTGAAATTTTTTAAATGTGTTGCCAAATCTTGGGGCTTTGAATTTCCTTCCTTTAAATGATTAAAGTGGACCCTAATGGGGTACAAACCATGGTGTATGAGACTTTAAATGAATGTTAAACCGAATTTTCATTATGGGTTATAATCCCGGCTTAAAGATATTCTTGATGTGGTGTCGGGTTGAGCGATATCCACGGATGTTTCCGCAGGTTGATGGGTTATCAACGGGACCCCCGGATTTTGGGGCGTCACAGCTTGGTATCAGAGCCTAGGTTTACGATAAACCTTGGGCTTGATGGGCATTGGGTCTAGACCATTGCATGCATAGTACATTTCATCTTATGTGTTTAAATGCTACATGTTAATTGTTTGTTTGCTATATGTTATGTGCTACATGACATGTGAATTATATACATGGTAGAATGTATATGTAAAGGAACACATTAGGTTAGAAAACATAACCTTGGGTTCGGAATAAGGGATGGACGGAGTGGTTCATGGTATAAGTGTCTACCAGTGGGTGGCATAAGCATTGCTAGTGAGACAATGAGAAGAATTCTCAAAGTTTCAAATCTTGATCCCTATTTAGGGATACTTTGTGAGACTTGTTTGCTATCTGACAAATGTAGATGGCTAGTCGAGGAAGGGGACGTCGAGGCGGTGGGAGAACAAATCAACCCCCACCGGCCTTCGATCAAGAGGCCTTTAATGAGACTATGGGCATGATGGCAGCTACGGTTGCACACCGAGGAGGTATGAGTAACCTCCAACAGTTCAAGGCACATAAACCTCTAGTTTTTAAGGGAGGGGCGGATCCTATGGTGGCTGACCATTGGTTCCGGCAAGTTACGAAGATCTTGAAGGCAATGGAAATCACTTCCGACGCCAGTAAGATAACACTAGCTACATTCCAGCTAGAAGGAGAATCCTAAGTGTGGTGGGATTGGGTCTCGGGCTCGAAAAACCTTGAGACTATGACATGGGAAGAGTTCAAGGAGCTCTTCATGGGCAAGTATTTCCCACCGGCCATGCGACATGCAAAGGCCCGGGAGTTTCTGGAATTGAAACAAGGAACCATGACGGTGATGGAATACGTGGCGAAGTTCACGGAACTAGCACGTTTCGCCGATGATTACGTAGCCACAGCTGTGGCTAAGGTAAGAAGGTTTGAGGAAGGCTTGAAGCTTTCCATTCGGGGGAAAATTGTAGGTCTTCTCCTACAAGATCTGGATTTAATGATCACGACGGCTATGGCAATTGAACGTGAGGTGGATGACGCGAGGAATATTCGCGAGGGTTGTACTAAGGACAAGAAAAAGGAGGGACCATCCTCTTCTTCTAGTACGGGGAAGAGGCAGAGGATTTCTACTCCGCAGGGACAGCAAGGGCAGAGCCGCGGCTATCAAGGCCAAGGCCAAGGTCAATCCTCCCAAGGTGGGAGAAATCAGAGGCCTTCCTACCAGGCAGGCCAACGGACTTGCTATCATTGCCACCAACCGGGGCACATGAAGCGGGATTGTCCTCAGAGGCAGGGATCCCAGAGTTATGGGGCATCCCAGTCCCAGTCTTCAGTGGGGCACACACAGACACCTTATGTTCCTCCCTACCCCACTACGGGCCAGGGAAGCCAGTACCAGTTCCAGGGTGCTGCACAGACCCCTACTACATCACGTGCGAGTGCCACGTAATCAGGCCAGATGGGCCAGAGTTTGGGTCGAGGCCGAGGACAGGGCTCACAAGCCGGTACTTCGGGAACCCAGGGGCGTGTCTACGCCATGATACCTTAGACCGAGCCAGCAGACCAATCGGTGATACAGGGTACATTTCTACTCTCTCGCTTATGGGCTAGGGTATTATTTGATTCTGGTGCATCACATTCATTTATTGCTGCATCTTGTGTGGAAGACTTGGGCTTAGAGGCTGAGACCTTGGAGGAGCCATTGCATGTGAGTTCTCCCCTAGGTGCTAGGGTGAGGGTTGGTCAGATATGTCGGGACTGTGAGTTAGAGATCTCTGGGATTCTACTCACCGTTGACCTTAGGGTCATGGACATGTCGGAGTTCGATGTCATCCTAGGAATGGATTGGTTGACGGCACACCGTGTTGTTATTGACTGTGATCGGAAGAGGGTCACTGCTTATACGCCTGAGGGTGTTTGTTTCAAGTTCCAGGGGGACAAGCATGGTGCTTTACCCCAAGGGGTGTATGACTCCCGATGGCACGGGCAGTTGATGGGTTGGCTAGCAAGCCTTACCCTAGAGAACGAGGAGAGGCAGGAGTTGGGTCTACCTCGAGTGGTTTGTGAATACGAGGATGTTTTTCCGGATGAATTACCGGGATTACCTCCACATAGGGATGTAGACTTTACCATTGAGTTACATCCTGGCACTTCGCCCATTTCTATGACTCCACATAGGATGGCGCCTGCTGAGTTGCAAGAACTCAAGGTCCAATTGCAGGAATTGTTGGACAGGGGGTTCATTAGACCGAGTACCTCACCATGGGGCGCTCCGGTGTTATTTGCAAAGAAGAAGGACAACACCCTTCGACTCTGCATAGATTACCGGCAGTTAAATAGGGTTACTATCAAGAACAGGTACCCTTTGCCGAGGATTGATGACTTGTTTGATCAACTGAGAGGGGCGCGGGTCTACTCCAAAATAGATCTACGTACCGGTTACCATCAGTTGAGGGTTAGGGAGGCAGATATCCCTAAGACGGCGTTCAGAACGCGGTATGGGCATTACGAGTTTACTGTCATGCCTTTCGGATTGACGAATGCCCCGGCGGCATTCATGGATCTCATGCATAGGGTGTTCCAACCCTACCTTGATCAATTTGTCGTAGTCTTTGTTGACGACATCTTGATCTATTCCAAGTCTGAGGAGGAGCATGAGGGTCACTTGAGGATCGTTCTTCAGATCTTGAGAGACCATCAGTTGTATGCCAAGTTCAGCAAGTGTGAGTTTTGGCTGACTGAGGTGAAGTTTTTGGGACATGTAGTGTCGGCTTTGGGTGTATCCGTAGACCCGGAGAAGGTCGAGGCGGTGATGAATTGGGAGAGGCCGAAGTCAGTTTTCGAGATACGCAGTTTCTTGGGATTGGCTGGGTATTATCGGCGGTTTATCGAGGACTTCTCTAGGTTAGCTGCACCTATGACGAAGTTGACTCGGAAGGAGATTAAGTTTGAGTGGAATGATTCTTGCGAGAAGGCATTCCAGGAGTTGAAGAGGAGGCTTACTTCAGCTCCTATATTGATAGTCCCAGAAAGGGGACAGAGGTACACAGTCTATTGTGATGCCTCTAAGGACGGGCTCAGATGTGTGTTGATGCAGTCCGGGAGGGTCGTGGCTTATGGTTCTCGACAGTTAAAGAACCACGAGCAGAATTACCCTACGCATGATATGGAGTTGGCAGCTATTGTCTTTGCCTTGAAGGCTTGGCGCCACTACCTGTATGGTGAGCAGTTTGAGGTGTTTTCAGACCACAAGAGTCTGAAGTACATCTTTACACAGCGGGACCTCAACATGAGGCAACGCAGATGGATGGAGTTTCTGGAAGATTACGACTTCACGTTGCATTACCATCCTGGTAAGGCAAATGTGGTGGCTGACGCACTTAGCCGGAAGTCAAGGGGAGTCTTGGCTAGTATGGCTTCCCGGGAGTGGGAAATACTCGAAACTGTGGGACAGTTTGGGCTACATTACATGGGGCAGGCTCAGGGTACCTTGGGAAGTTTGGTGGCTACGCCGTCCCTACTGAGCAGAGTGATTGAGTCTCAGGGGCAAGACCCAGAGATAGTGTCCATTAAGGACCGGGTGCAGTCGGGTACAGGTGACGAGGGCTGGGCCATTCATTTGGATGGTAGTCTTCGGTATAGGGGAAGGATTGTGGTTCCCCAATCTCCAGATCTAAGGGAGGAGATTCTTAGGGAATTTCATTGTTCCCGTTTTGCGGTTCATCCAGGGGGGCACGAAGATGTATCATGATCTTCGTCGCCAGTATTATTGGAGTGGGATGAAGAGACAAGTTGGTGAAATGGTTGGTAGATGTCTCACATGTCAGCAAGTGAAGGCTGAACACCAGAGACCAGCGGGATTACTCCAGCCTTTGGAAGTAGCTGAGTGGAAGTGGGAGCATGTCACGATGGATTTTGTGACTCACTTGCCACGGACATCGCGGGGACATGATGCGGTGTGGGTGATAGTGGACCGGCTTACGAAGTCGGCACACTTCTTGGCTGTGCAGATGACCTTCACATTGGAGGAATTCTGTAGGTTATATATACGGGAGATTGTCCGATTGCATGGGGTGCCCGTATCTATAGTGTCGGATCGGGATCCCAGATTCACATCTCATTTTTGGGAGAGTTTCCAGCGAACCATGGGGACTCAGTTGATGATGAGCACTGCTTTTCATCCCCAGACGGACGGTCAGTCTGAGAGGACCATCCAGACACTAGAGGACATGCTGCGTGCATGCGTCCTAGACCTCAAGGGAAGCTGGGAAGATCACTTACCCTTGGTAGAGTTTGCCTATAACAATAGTTATCAGGCGAGCATACAGATGGCACCCTATGAGGCATTATATGGGAGGCCTTGTAGATCTCCGGTTTGTTGGACGGAGGTTGGAGAGAGACCCTCTACGGGTCCAGAGTTGATTAGAGACACCTCAGAGAAGGTGGATTTGATACGGAAGCGTCTTCTCACGGCGCAGAGCAGGCAGAAGAGCTATGCCGACAGACGGCGGCGACCTCTAGAGTTTGAGGTGGGTGATCATGTCTTCTTGAAGGTGATGCCTACAAGAGGAGTGGTCAGGTTCGGCAAGCGAGGAAAGTTGTCGCCGAGGTATATCGGGCCCTTCGAGGTACTCGAGAGGGTTGGTACAGTTGCTTACCGGTTGGCGTTACCGCCTGATTTAGCAGGTGTTCACGCAGTATTCCATGTCTCTATGCTCCGGAAGTACACCCCAGATCCTACTCATGTAGTGGATTGGGGCGAGCTTGTGGTTGATACTGATGGGACCTTCGAGGAGGGACCGGTGCGTATCATGGATAGCCGGGAACAGGTTTTGCGAGGCAAGACCGTGCGGCTGTTGAAGGTGCTTTGGCAGCACCGGGGAGTAGAGGAGGCAACATGGGAGCGTGAGGACACCATACGTGCTAATTACCCTTTCCTGTTTGAGGATAGAGGTACATTTTCATACTTACAGCTTGGTATCATCACTTTGGGTATAAATTACTTGTTGCATATGCATGCTATTAAATGTGTATGTGTACGTGAATTTCGGGGACGAAATTCTTTTAAGGAGGGAAGAATGTGAAACCCGGGAAAATTTGAACTTTTTCTGAAAAAGGGCAAAATGGTAATTTGCCATTACTGCACGTATTTGAAATACATATGTTCTAGACCTCGGATGAGGAAACGGAGTGCGTCGTTGGATTCGCAACGCGAAATCTAGTGACCACCAGAAATTTCGTTGAATTCCGAGATAGTCGGATTTTGCACGTAGTTCGAGACGACTGCGTGGCGATTGACCTTTTAAAGGTCCCCAAAAACGAGAAATATTAAAATTCCTTATAATTGGATTAATGTGCCAATAAAATTTATTTGGACTTAATCCGGGACTTAATGAGTCGTTTCGGGACGAAAAACGGACCCGAAAGTAATAAACGAGCGGTGCGATGTAGACCACACATTTAAAACTATATAAAGGGACAAATATCTGCATTTTAGGCAGAAAATTTCTGCCTTTGTGCTGGGTTCAACGTGTGGGAGAAAGAGAGAGAGAAAAGAGAGAACTTCAAGCTTCCTTCGGCGATTCTCGGACTTCCGTCGCTCGGATTCCGTCGAGCTAGAAGGGAGAAGTGATCTACGCGACAAGGGCTACGCGTGGGCACCAAAAACAAGGAATTTCACCGAAGATCCAAAGAGGCGATCTTGAGAGATTCAAAGTTTTGGAGTGGTTTTGGTGTTTTTAGGGGTTTTCTACACTCCTAAAAGGTAGGATCATTCCTACTTGGGATTATTCTTACGTTAGGTGTTAGTAGACTAAGGGTTAAAAGTTATATATGCATATGTATTGAATTATATATATGTCTATAGTTATGGTAATGGAAAAGGGAGCATAGAGTTGGCCTAGGCTAACTTCTAGCTTGATTTTATTACATAGGAGTTCCATGTGGTTCCTCTTATAACTTGGTGAAATTTGAGCTATATGGTTGCTTGGAATGTGTTATGTGAAAACATGACTTTAATGACTACTAGGTGTTTGATAAAATGCCTAGGTGAAATTGTGTGTGTTACTTGCATGATGCTATGTTATAACATGCTTGGGTGATTGTGAAATCATATGCTTAGGATATGGTTGTTGGATGAAGAGTGTTGTTGATATATGCATGAAATGATATATTGAACATAATGAGATATGGTAGTTATGTGCTTTTGATATAATTGCCATTGATGAATTGGAAATGAAAAATGGAGCAAGAAAGCAAATCTGGGCAGCAACTACCGGTAGTCAATGGGTAACTACCGGTAGTCGACTGTCCAGTGTGTATTGGCTATCGGTAGACAACAGGTAGTCGACTGTCCAGTGTCTATTGGCTACCGGCAGACAACAGGTAGTCTACTGTCCAGTGTGTATTGGCTACCGGTAGACAACAGGTAGTCGTAACTCCAGAAGGTTTCGGCTACCGGTAGACAACAGGTAGTCGTAACTCCAGAAGGTTTCGGCTACCGGTAGACAACAGGTAGTCGTAACTCCAGAATGTTTCGGCTACCGGTAGCCGATAAACAGCTACCGGTAGCCAGTCCAAAAATCTGAAATTTTTTAAATGTGTTGCCAAATCTTTGGGCTTTGAATTTCCTTCCTTTAAATGATTAAAGTGGACCCTAATGAGGTACAAACCACGGTGTATGAGACTTTAAATGAATGTTAAACCGAATTTTCATTATGGGTTATAATCCCGGCTTAAAGATATTCTTGATGTGGTGTCGGGTTGAGCGATATCCACGGATGTTTCCGCAGGTTGATGGGTTATCAACGGGACCCCCGGATTTTGGGGCGTCACAGTCGTCATCCTCCGTGCCACTCTCAGACTCACACTCCTCTTCATCATCATCCTCATTGGCCTCTACCACCTCCACAGTCTGTAACGCCCCAAATACCCCCTTGGACGGCGACATTACATACTAACAACCATTTACACCATGAGAGCACTAATAAAATCCATAAATAACCGGGGGTCCATAATTTAACAAAATTCGGGCAGAGTCTCCTTTGTTCGGGGAGCTCTACCCAAAACACAACCTGTGCAATTATACTACATCGACCACACCGGGTCCATTTATCCATAAAATATTTACAACATTATCCCAAAATATTTTCATTCACTGTATGTAATACCCACAATAACATTCCAAAAGAATAAGTCAAGCCATGGCCACAATATCAAAAGAATATGCCCAACAATGGCATTTACATTTCCAAAGAATTAAACTATGATAACGCAGCGGAATAATAAAATACTAGACTTTACATGATCTCAAAATAATTTCTCTAGTCTAGTACAAAAGAAACTTATAGGTCCACATGTCCACCTCGGGATCTAGATTCCCTTCGGGTGGGGCCTCCCAATGCAAGGGTTCCTCGACTCCCGCCGCCTCCTCAAGGGTAAAATCTGAAAAGGTTTATATGTAGGGGGTGAGCACGAAGATCTGTAGGAAAATCCTCCCAAACTCGAACAAGGTTTAGAAAGGTATAGAAAACGGTCGGTCTCATTTTTCAACATAACATAGATATACAATTTGAAATAAAACAGTGACATTTCAAACAGATCTCAGGTTTATGTAAAAAAGTAATTAAATGAATAAACGAGCATAGCGTAAAAATAATAATCGGTTTCACCATAAACAATTTCCAACAAGTCTTTTGGGCAGGCGGCATACTTAACAGTAACCTCCACCCCCTCAAGGTTCTCTTTGGCAGGTAGCATACTTAACAGTAACCTCCACCCCCTCCATGTCATCTTTGTTTCTCAAGCATCCTTACAAGGAACCTCTTGAGAAGGAATGAGCATCCTTACAAGTGACCTCTCACTCATCACGGTATTGTTTCCCAAGCATCCTTACCAGGAACCTCTTGAGAAGGAATGAGCATCCTTACCAACAATCATCACACATAACCAACGATTCCATAAATCCCCCAATTTACAAGCAATTTTTCCAAAGATCCACAAATCCATTATAAGGCAAGTTCAATAAACAATTAGGAAAATACAAGAGATCGTAACCACATCATTTTACTACTCAACACAAATCATTATGGTTTAGAAATCAATAACAAAGAACACATTTAAGAAGAAAATCCATCATTTTCAAATACTAGGGTTTTTAAGACAAGAAAAGGGATTTCATGGGTATTCAACCATAACTTTGTTCAAGCATGTAATCTTTGCAAAAATACTAAGAGAGAATGATTTCATATCATAAATATATAACATTTATAGCCAAAACATACATGTATAAATACCCTAGCCTCAATGTAAGTGAATGAGAGAAAACCCCTACCTTAAATCCTTAGTTTGTATGAGGAACTTGAGCTTTGATCTTGAATTTACCCTTAAATCTCTTGTTTTTCCCTTCTTTTCTTCCTCTCTAATGATCTCTAGGGTTCCAAGAGGTGTGGGGTGAGAGTGGAATGAAAGAATGGAAAAAAAAAATGGGCTGAATCTGTGTTTTAAACACCGCAGTCCGTGAGTTAATGTTTATGGCTGAATTTGGGTTTTCTCCAAAATTACGGTTTTGCCACTAAAAATCTCCAATTTGATCCATATGACTACCCTAAGGTTTTTCGACGTTCCGGATTCATTTTTAATGTTATTTTAACCTAAAAAAATTTATTTTTATGATTTATTTCAAAACTAAAATAAATTTACACTCGAAACATTAAAATTACTATCCACGGAACACCACAGTGCAGATTTTTGGTCAACTTCGGAGAATAAACTGATTTGACTTAGGTATTTCTAGTATGTGTGACCTATATGGTTGGAAAGATATACGAGTTAGGGTTCTAAAAAAAATAACGGTGCGCAATTTGGACTTTCCAACAAAGAGTTATGATCAAATTGGTGAAAGGTAGTCTGCCGGACTGCTTGGTTCTTCTATACTTGTCTAACTCGAGTTTGGGTATCTTTTGTCACAAATCCTATCTCATACCCATCTCCAATATAGGTAGTATGGCTTGCATAAAGATCCATGTCTAGCATCATTCATTAACCAAAACCAAATTACCATCCGTCTCCTAGAATCATCCATAACAACATGATGTAGAACTAGTATATCCATCGAAATTTTTTTCTTCAATTCCTCTAAGCTAGCTAATTGATGAGAATGCAAAATGTCATATTTCTCTATTTTATTATTTAACCTTTTATACTTATTTGGAGCCTAAATATACTTATTATTCTTATATTTTGATTTAGGATGTAAATGGAGACGTTAAATGCAAAACGAAGCTAATTGGACGATTGTTGATAGTTTAGACATGTGGGGGTTTACAATCCACCCCCCTTAAAGAAAGTTTCTTCCTCGAAACTTACCTCGAGTAGCGAATAAGTGCGGGTACTTCTCTCGCATTTCTAGCTCCGGTTCCCAAGTAGCTTCTTCCACTCCATGGTGTTGCCACAAAACCTTCATTAGTCGGATGATTTTGTTGCGGAGCACTTTTTCCTTGGTATCAAGAATCTTCACCGGTTGTTCTTCATATGTTGCTCCATCTTGAATTTCTATATCTTCCAAGTCTACGACCAGCGTTACATCCGATTGACACTTTCTCAACATCGACACGTGGAACACGTCATGTACCCCAGACAACTGAGCTGGTAACCGCAATTGATACGCCGCTTTGCCCACAACTTTGATCACTTCAAATGGCCCGGTATATCTTGGCGCTAACTTTCCCTTCTTGCCGAATCTAAATACTCCTTTTTTGGGTGACACTTTGAGGAATACATAATCTCCCTTTTGAAATTCCAAGGGTCTTCGTCGTCGATCCGCATAGTTTTTCTGTCTACTTTGCGCCGTGCGTAGCCTCTCCCAGATGAGTTGAATCTTCACTGTAGTTTCCCAAACAATCTCTGGCCCAAACAAGCTACTATCGCCTGCTTCCAACCAACACGTCGGTGATCGACATGGCCTTCCATACAATGCCTCATACGGTGCCATCCCAATACTTGCCTGATAGCTGTTGTTGTACGCAAATTCCACCAACGGCAAATGGTCACTCCAGCTTCCTTTGAAGTCCAACACGCAAGCACATAACATGTCTTTCACAATCTGTATCACCCTCTCGGATTGGCCATCCGTTTGGGGATAAAAGCTGTGCTGAAATGTAACTCTGTCCCCATCGCTTGTTGTAGACTTTACCAGAACCACGCCACAAATCGAGAATCACGATTTGACACGATAGAGAGCGGAACTCCGTGCAATCTAACAATCTCACGGATATAGAGCTGGCTCAAAGTCTCGAATGTGTCTGTGGTCTTCATACCCAAGAAATGAGCGGACTTGGTGAGTCTATCAACAATAACCCATACTGCATTATGCCCGCGCGACGTTCGCGGTAAACCCGACACAAAATCCATGGTGATGTGATCCCACTTCCACTCTGGGATAGACAAAGACTGTAGTAATCTTCCTGGTTTTTGATGTTCGGTCTTCACCTGCTGGCACACCGCACATCGTGCTATAAACCCTGCCACATCCTTCTTCATTCCCTTCCACCAATATTGGCGCTTCATGTCCCTATACATTTTTGTGCTACTGGGGTGGATAGCAAACTTAGAGTGATGACCCTCTCCAAGTATCTCCTCCTTTAGGGACGAATCATCAAGAACACATAGCTTCTCCCCATATCTCAATTCTCCGTTTCTCAAAGACCAACCCTCCATAGTTTACCCATTCTCCACTTTAGCTCGAATCGACGCTAATTCAGGATCCAAGCATTGCAACTCCACAACCCTACGTTGGAGAGTAGTGATTGATTGAAAACTGCGTTGTATCCTAACCTCTAAACATCACCCTCACCCTCAATGTGTGTATGTGGCTTATAGTGATGGGGGAGTGTCACTCTCCCTCCGGATGATGCAAGAAGATAGGAAACAACAACAAAATGGTGGTGGAAATTGGAAATGTGATGAACAAAATAGATGGAATGAGATGCGGTGTGCACAAAAATGCTCCCCAATCGAAATGAGTCTTTTGTGGTCGTGTGTTTTACTTGGAAAATATTCCAAGGTCGTCTCCTCAGGGAAGGAAAGGGAGTTTTGTGAAAGTGATTTTGCAAAAGTGAAAAGAAAGTGTAAAATCTTGTATTTGTGTTTTGTGGTTGTGTTTATGTATGAAAAATGCAAGAAAACAATGTTGGCTAATCCAAAGGAAGTCACTCCAATAGGACTACCATTTCAACTCAAATCCCTCCTTAACTCCGATAGAGCATGAATGAACAATTGATTCGGGGGAAGCTAGGGATGAGGTTGGTGATGATCTAAGAATAAACTGTGACAAGTCTACGGAATATCAAAGGCACCAATTCATCCACTCTCAACCCCATCAAACCGAACCATTGGACTCTTAAGGGAGGGAGGAGAATGAGTTAAAATGGAATCCCCAAGAGAAATTTTCCCTTGGATTTACCAACTTAAATCTAACTACTCATGGTAAAATGAAAGACAAGCATAATAATGTAAATGGATATAATGAAGACATGAAACATGAAGCATGAAACTTACAACAAGAAGCAAGAAATCTAAAGCTATGAAGGAAAATATGCAATACCCATTTTAAGCTAAGAAATGAAGAAAACATGGAAGCAACAATGGTGAAAGCTAAAATGAAAGATTAAACTTGCAATAAACTTGAAATATATGAGATTAAAGTGCAAGGATTAAGGAATACAAGAAGTTTAAAGCTTACAGCACTTGCAATGGAAAAGAAATGCAAAAAACGAAAATTCCTATTCATCTTCTTCCTTAGAGCTTTCTATCTCTCTCCTAAGCTTAGGTAGCCAACCCCCTTCAATGTGTGTTGAATGCTAAGTATATGGAGTGTGAAAGACTTCCAATTTCGTGCATGGTGGTCCCCCTAGCATGTGGTAGGTCTTACACAAAAGGGGGGCTGAGTTGATTGGGTCTTGACAGGCTAGCCTGCAACCCCATATGGCAGCCCACTTCTCTCTCCTCTTCATTCAATGCCAAGCCTCCTTAGTCTTACAATAGGGTGTAGGAGGGATGTGGTTGTGTAAGGAAATGTTGGGATAGGCGTGGGAGAAGTGTAGGTGGGACCCCCAAGCAAGTGGAGCAAGAAAGAAGTCGTTCTGGGCACTTCTGGGCAATCAGCTACCGGTATCTCGTGTGTTACTACCGGTAGTCATGACTCCAGTAGCCATCGGCTACCGGTAGTAATGCGGTATCTGGCTTCGTTGGACCAGTTTTGGTAGAATCGGCATAACTTTTGATCCAACCGTTGGATTGGGCTGAAATTTTGACACAAAATAAAAGACACCCATATCTACAACTTTCATGTTTTGCACGTTTTCAAATTCTGAGTAGATCATGGTCCAAATGGAGGAATTCCGAGGCAGTGCTTCCAATTATTGCTGCAGCTGGTGCCCTTGTTCCCAAGCACCAATGCCTTCTTGATTTCTTCACTTTTAAGCCTCCAATTCTTCATGTATTGTGTCCATGCCTTCACCACACATCCATCAAGGTTGCAATTTCCTAAAATCAAACATTTAAGCTATAAAAGGTTGCAACATCAAAATATCAACATTATAGTTCAAAACGGTTAACTTCTAAGCACTTATATGCAAAAGTTGAGTTAAAATGCATGTAATGAGCCCTTCAAATATGCAATATTATGTGCTCATCACACCCCCCAACTTAAGCTTTGCTAGTCCCTAGCAAACAAAATGTAAAAAGCAAGAAAACAAAAAATAAAACTATACTAATTCCGATATTGCATTTAGCACATGCAACAAGCCTTTAAACCCCTAGGTGATCCCTAGTGGACGAGTTTTGTCTCGTGAAGGTTTCCAGTGAAGGTACCTACAAACTTCTTGCTAATATCCAATATTTAAAGTATATTCCCCTATCTTAACTAGCAATGAGATTTCAATAAAAAGCTATGTTCAAAACATCCTAACTAAAAACACATGCAACACATTATAGCTTTAAATGCTATTCTAGAGTATTCACCTATACATTTCCTTTCAAAACTCGTGTGTGTGTGAAATGGACATGTAATTTAAGCACTTACACAACGGAATTCACATTCACATGGCTATCCAAATTAAGCTTTGATGCAAAAACTCACCAAGGGTTTCTCTCAATAATGAATAACTCAATGATTATCCTAGCATGCTCTCCATGTGTATATGTGAGATAGAATCTTGTGCTCAAAACAAAGTGCTCACATATAATCCAAAAATGAAGCACATGTATACAAATGAAACAACCTTGGCATAATCTCATGAAAGGAATGCTAGGGCATTAGATAGTAAAATTAAATTCTCTTTTTCTTTAAAAGTATGCATCCCCCATGCTTCTCTAGATCTTTTAGGACTTTCATGGGTTGTAATGAGGCCTTGGGGTGATGTTGTGGTAAGGGAAACGAAGGATATAGGATAACAAAGAGGGTTGTTTCGGGTGAATGACCTTAATCTTAGAAAAACACTTCCCTTTTATGGGATTTTGATTTTCACACCATCACCACACCCTTTGTTTCTTTTCTTTCTTTTCCTTTACATTTTTTCCTTTTCTTTTTCTCATTCTTTTTCTCCTTTTTTCACTCCCTTTCTCTCCTTTTCTTGGATTTTCATTCTTTTTCCATTGAACTCTTTTGAGTTTCAACATCCTTCATCCCTTTTGTTTGAATTTCCACACCATACTTCCTTCTCATGATCATTCATATACAACTCTTAGGAACAACCAAGGCGAGGTAATTGTAATCATTTTGCACAAGCTTGGTTACTTGTGTGGCATGGAAACGAATTTACGATTAAGGCTCAATCACGGCACTAGGGATAAACTTTTCACAAGAAAAAGGGTTAAGGCTCAAAGTTTTCAAAGATGGCCTAAAATCATTTCTAAATAGGCATATGGGAGCATTGTGCATTTCAAGACAAAGTCAATTAACTACCCAAAAACACCTAACCAAAACAAGCATAATGAGATTATTGAACAAATTTGAACTTTGAAAAATTGTTCCTTGAGTAAATGTAAGTTCCCTCAAACAAGGATTGGCACTAAAGCTCACATGGGTTCTTACTCATCTCCGCTATTCATGTCAAGCACTCAAATGTGAACTCAATCCGTAAATTGTCCAAATTACACATTCAAGGTGCACAATGGTTGAGTTTGAAAGAAAACACATATGTGATACTCAAACATAGGATAAACTTCTATAATGTGCTCATGTATTCAAAGTTAAAAATGAAGATCAAGCAATTCACAAATCCCATAACAATTAGGATAGAGGAATATAGTTCAATATTGACTATTTTTCACAAAAATTGTCCAAAATTTTTCAAAATTTTCACATTTCCAACTTATTCTCTACACAAAGTGGTGGAACATGTGAATGGTGCACCTCACCCCCCAACTTAAACTATGCATTGTCCTCAATGCACAAGGAATCATGCAATGAGAAAAATGGGAGTAAGTGGAAAATAAAATACACCCTTTTTATTGCATCTAATCTACCAAAAACTTGGATCACACATATATACATGAAAATAAAAACAAAGAAGGCTACTTACTATGTACATTAAAACAAACAAAGAGGGCTCTTGTCAATCCGGCTTCAATTCGGATATGGCCTTACGCCCATTAATTTTTTTGATTTTAAAATTTTTTTGTTGTATAAATGCCCTTCTTAAACCATCTATCCAACACTATAAAGGAAAAGGAGTCAAAAATCTCAACCAAACCAAGATATAGGCAAGTTTATGCAATACAAAAGGTGGAGTATTCAATTTTTCTTTAAGAGTCTCAACACTTAACTCCATTGCAATGCCCTCCCCACGTTGAGAAATGTGAATCTCAACACCACTCATAGATGGCAAAATGTCCTTGGGCTCATTAGCCTCATGCAAGATAATAACTTCATCAAATGTTTCACAATCTATAGTGGTGGGAGATTCAACATCCATATGCATTTCATTGGGGGGGTCATCCTCAATACATTGACTATGCTCAAGGTGTTGTTCTTCATGCATAACAATTGTAGCATTAGTCAATGCATTAAGTTGTTGGGCAATGCATTCCATTTGGGCATTGCATTCCATTTGGGATTGCATAAACTCATAAAAAATATTTTCCAATGCTTGTTCGGTTGAGTCCTCATATGTTGGATAATGGGGAGATTCATTTGGTGGTGTGAGATCGGATGACCAATCATGAGGTTCATTCTCCCAACCATAACTCGAATAACTCGGTGTAACATAATGGTTAGGGTAAAAAATTTCGGAGGCCAAATTTGAATTTGAACCTTCGCATTCAAAGTGTTGAACCGGATAATTTATTGGGCATTCACTAGTGAGGTGTCCATTTTCACCACAAATTTCGCAAACGTTTCCAAAATAAGGGGCATTTATAGGGCACTCACTAGTGATGTGTCCATATTCACCACAAATCTTGCAAACGTTTTCAAAATAAGAGGCCATTCTTGGGCACTCACTAGTAATATGCCCATACTCATCACAAATCTTACACACATTTTACAAATTTTGGGCATTATATACATTTCCATAATAATTAGAAAACATTACAAAACACAAACTAAAATAAAATATTTACAAGTTAGACGACATACCTTGGCCCGTGATGAAAATCACAAGACTTACCTTATGCCGTCCCAAAATCACCTCTTGAACTCAACGCTTAACCTTCCCCGGCAACGGCGCCAAAATGATTGATTGAAAACTGCGTTGTATCCTAACCTCTAAACATCACCCTCACCCTCAATGTGTGTATGTGGCTTATAGTGATGGGGGAGTGTCACTCTCCCTCCGGATGATGCAAGAAGATAGGAAACAACAACAAAATGGTGGTGGAAATTGGAAAAGTGATGAACAAAATAGATGGAATGAGATGCGGTGTGCACAAAAATGCTCCCCAATCGAAAGGAGTCTTTTGTGGTCGTGTGTTTTACTTGGAAAATATTCCAAGGTCGTCTCCTCAGGGAAGGAAAGGGAGTTTTGTGAAAGTGATTTTGCAAAAGTGAAAAGAAAGTGTAAAATCTTGTATTTGTGTTTTGTGGTTGTGTTTATGTATGGAAAATGCAAGAAAACAATGTTGGCTAATCCAAAGGAAGTCACTCCAATAGGACTACCATTTCAACTCAAATCCCTCCTTAACTCCGATAGAGCATGAATGAACAATTGATTCGGGGGAAGCTAGGGATGAGGTTGGTGATGATCTAAGAATAAACCGTGACAAGTCTACGGAATATCAAAGGCACCAATTCATCCACTCTCAACCCCGTCAAACCGAACCATTGGACTCTTAAGGGAAGGAGGAGAATGAGTTAAAATGGAATCCCCAAGAGAAATTTTCCCTTGGATTTACCAACTTAAATCTAACTACTCATGGTAAAATGAAAGACAAGCATAATAATGTAAATGGATATAATGAAGACATGAAACATGAAGCATGAAACTTACAACAAGAAGCAAGAAATCTAAAGTTATGAAGGAAAATATGCAATACCCATTTTAAGCTAAGAAATGAAGAAAACATGGAAGCAACAATGGTGAAAGCTAAAATGAAAGATTAAACTTGCAATAAACTTGAAATATATGAGATTAAAGTGCAAGGATTAAGGAATACAAGAAGTTTAAAGCTTACAGCACTTGCAATGGAAAAGAAATGCAAAAAACGAAAATTCCTATTCATCTTCTTCCTTAGAGCTTTCTATCTCTCTCCTAAGCTTAGGTAGCCAACCCCCTTCAATGTGTGTTGAATGCTAAGTATATGGAGTGTGAAAGACTTCCAATTTCGTGCATGGTGGTCCCCCTAGCATGTGGTAGGTCTTACACAAAAGGGGGGCTGAGTTGATTGGGTCTTGACAGGCTAGCCTGCAACCCCATATGGCAGCCCACTTCTCTCTCCTCTTCATTCAATGCCAAGCCTCCTTAGTCTTACAATAGGGTGTAGGAGGGATGTGGTTGTGTAAGGAAATGTTGGGATAGGCGTGGGAGAAGTGTAGGTGGGACCCCCAAGCAAGTGGAGCAAGAAAGAAGTCGTTCTGGGCACTTCTGGGCAATCAGCTACCGGTATCTCGTGTGTTACTACCGGTAGTCATGACTCCAGTAGCCATCGGCTACCGGTAGTAATGCGGTATCTGGCTTCGTTGGACCAGTTTTGGTAGAATCGGCATAACTTTTGATCCAACCGTTGGATTGGGCTGAAATTTTGACACAAAATAAAAGACACCCATATCTACAACTTTCATGTTTTGCACGTTTTCAAATTCTGAGTAGATCATGGTCCAAATGGAGGAATTCCGAGGCAGTGCTTCCAATTATTGCTGCAGCTGGTGCCCTTGTTCCCAAGCACCAATGCCTTCTTGATTTCTTCACTTTTAAGCCTCCAATTCTTCATGTATTGTGTCCATGCCTTCACCACACATCCATCAAGGTTGCAATGTCCTAAAATCAAACATTTAAGCTATAAAAGGTTGCAACATCAAAATATCAACATTATAGTTCAAAACGGTTAACTTCTAAGCACTTATATGCAAAAGTTGAGTTAAAATGCATGTAATGAGCCCTTCAAATATGCAATATTATGTGCTCATCACACCCCCCAACTTAAGCTTTGCTAGTCCCTAGCAAACAAAATGTAAAAAGCAAGAAAACAAAAAATAAAACTATACTAATTCCGATATTGCATTTAGCACATGCAACAAGCCTTTAAACCCCTAGGTGATCCCTAGTGGACGAGTTTTGTCTCGTGAAGGTTTCCAGTGAAGGTACCTACAAACTTCTTGCTAATATCCAATATTTAAAGTATATTCCCCTATCTTAACTAGCAATGAGATTTCAATAAAAAGCTATGTTCAAAACATCCTAACTAAAAACACATGCAACACATTATAGCTTTAAATGCTATTCTAGAGTATTCACCTATACATTTCCTTTCAAAACTCGTGTGTGTGTGAAATGGACATGTAATTTAAGCACTTACACAACGGAATTCACATTCACATGGCTATCCAAATTAAGCTTTGATGCAAAAACTCACCAAGGGTTTCTCTCAATAATGAATAACTCAATGATTATCCTAGCATGCTCTCCATGTGTATATGTGAGATAGAATCTTGTGCTCAAAACAAAGTGCTCACATATAATCCAAAAATGAAGCACATGTATACAAATGAAACAACCTTGGCATAATCTCATGAAAGGAATGCTAGGGCATTAGATAGTAAAATTAAATTCTCTTTTTCTTTAAAAGTATGCATCCCCCATGCTTCTCTAGATCTTTTAAGACTTTCATGGGTTGTAATGAGGCCTTGGGGTGATGTTGTGGTAAGGGAAACGAAGGATATAGGATAACAAAGAGGGTTGTTTCGGGTGAATGACCTTAATCTTAGAAAAACACTTCCCTTTTATGGGATTTTGATTTTCACACCATCACCACACCCTTTGTTTCTTTTCTTTCTTTTCCTTTACATTTTTTCCTTTTCTTTTTCTCATTCTTTTTCTCCTTTTTTCACTCCCTTTCTCTCCTTTTCTTGGATTTTCATTCTTTTTCCATTGAACTCTTTTGAGTTTCAACATCCTTCATCCCTTTTGTTTGAATTTCCACACCATACTTCCTTCTCATGATCATTCATATACAACTCTTAGGAACAACCAAGGCGAGGTAATTGTAATCGTTTTGCACAAGCTTGGTTACTTGTGTGGCATGGAAACGAATTTACGATTAAGGCTCAATCACGGCACTAGGGATAAACTTTTCACAAGAAAAAGGGTTAAGGCTCAAAGTTTTCAAAGATGGCCTAAAATCATTTCTAAATAGGCATATGGGAGCATTGTGCATTTCAAGACAAAGTCAATTAACTACCCAAAAACACCTAACCAAAACAAGCATAATGAGATTATTGAACAAATTTGAACTTTGAAAAATTGTTCCTTGAGTAAATGTAAGTTCCCTCAAACAAGGATTGGCACTAAAGCTCACATGGGTTCTTACTCATCTCCGCTATTCATGTCAAGCACTCAAATGTGAACTCAATCCGTAAATTGTCCAAATTACACATTCAAGGTGCACAATGGTTGAGTTTGAAAGAAAACACATATGTGATACTCAAACATAGGATAAACTTCTATAATGTGCTCATGTATTCAAAGTTAAAAATGAAGATCAAGCAATTCACAAATCCCATAACAATTAGGATAGAGGAATATAGTTCAATATTGACTATTTTTCACAAAAATTGTCCAAAATTTTTCAAAATTTTCACATTTCCAACTTATTCTCTACACAAAGTGGTGGAACATGTGAATGGTGCACCTCACCCCCCAACTTAAACTATGCATTGTCCTCAATGCACAAGGAATCATGCAATGAGAAAAATGGGAGTAAGTGAAAAATAAAATACACCCTTTTTATTGCATCTAATCTACCAAAAACTTGGATCACACATATATACATGAAAATAAAAACAAAGAAGGCTACTTACTATGTACATTAAAACAAACAAAGAGGGCTCTTGTCAATCCGGCTTCAATTCGGATATGACCTTACGCCCATTAATTTTTTTGATTTTAAAATTTTTTTGTTGTATAAATGCCCTTCTTAAACCATCTATCCAACAATATAAAGGAAAAGGAGTCAAAAATCTCAACCAAACCAAGATATAGGCAAGTTTATGCAATACAAAAGGTGGAGTATTCAATTTTTCTTTAAGAGTCTCAACACTTAACTCCATTGCAATGCCCTCCCCACGTTGAGAAATGTGAATCTCAACACCACTCATAGATGGCAAAATGTCCTTGGGCTCATTAGCCTCATGCAAGATAATAACTTCATCAAATGTTTCACAATCTATAGTGGTGGGAGATTCAACATCCATATGCATTTCATTGGGGGGGTCATCCTCAATACATTGACTATGCTCAAGGTGTTGTTCTTCATGCATAACAATTGTAGCATTAGTCAATGCATTAAGTTGTTGGGCAATGCATTCCATTTGGGCATTGCATTCCATTTGGGATTGCATAAACTCATAAAAAGTATTTTCCAATGCTTGTTCGGTTGAGTCCTCATATGTTGGATAATGGGGAGATTCATTTGGTGGTGTGAGATCGGATGACCAATCATGAGGTTCATTCTCCCAACCATAACTCGAATAACTCGGTGTAACATAATGGTTAGGGTAAAAAATTTCGGAGGCCAAATTTGAATTTGAACCTTCGCATTCAAAGTGTTGAACCGGATAATTTATTGGGCATTCACTAGTGAGGTGTCCATTTTCACCACAAATTTCGCAAACGTTTCCAAAATAAGGGGCATTTATAGGGCACTCACTAGTGATGTGTCCATATTCACCACAAATCTTGCAAACGTTTTCAAAATAAGAGGCCATTCTTGGGCACTCACTAGTAATATGCCCATACTCATCACAAATCTTACACACATTTTGCAAATTTTGGGCATTATATACATTTCCATAATAATTAGAAAACATTACAAAACACAAACTAAAATAAAATATTTACAAGTTAGACGACATACCTTGGCCCGTGATGAAAATCACAAGACTTACCTTATGCCGTCCCAAAATCACCTCTTGAACTCAACGCTTAACCTTCCCCGGCAACGGCGCCAAAATGATTGATTGAAAACTGCGTTGTATCCTAACCTCTAAACATCACCCTCACCCTCAATGTGTGTATGTGGCTTATAGTGATGGGGGAGTGTCACTCTCCCTCCGGATGATGCAAGAAGATAGGAAACAACAACAAAATGGTGGTGGAAATTGGAAATGTGATGAACAAAATAGATGGAATGAGATGCGGTGTGCACAAAAATGCTCCCCAATCGAAAGGAGTCTTTTGTGGTCGTGTGTTTTACTTGGAAAATATTCCAAGGTCGTCTCCTCAGGGAAGGAAAGGGAGTTTTGTGAAAGTGATTTTGCAAAAGTGAAAAGAAAGTGTAAAATCTTGTATTTGTGTTTTGTGGTTGTGTTTATGTATGGAAAATGCAAGAAAACAATGTTGGCTAATCCAAAGGAAGTCACTCCAATAGGACTACCATTTCAACTCAAATCCCTCCTTAACTCCGATAGAGCATGAATGAACAATTGATTCGGGGGAAGCTAGGGATGAGGTTGGTGATGATCTAAGAATAAACCGTGACAAGTCTACGGAATATCAAAGGCACCAATTCATCCACTCTCAACCCCGTCAAACCGAACCATTGGACTCTTAAGGGAGGGAGGAGAATGAGTTAAAATGGAATCCCCAAGAGAAATTTTCCCTTGGATTTACCAACTTAAATCTAACTACTCATGGTAAAATGAAAGACAAGCATAATAATGTAAATGGATATAATGAAGACATGAAACATGAAGCATGAAACTTACAACAAGAAGCAAGAAATCTAAATCTATGAAGGAAAATATGCAATACCCATTTTAAGCTAAGAAATGAAGAAAACATGGAAGCAACAATGGTGAAAGCTAAAATGAAAGATTAAACTTGCAATAAACTTGAAATATATGAGATTAAAGTGCAAGGATTAAGGAATACAAGAAGTTTAAAGCTTACAGCACTTGCAATGGAAATGAAATGCAAAAAACGAAAATTCCTATTCATCTTCTTCCTTAGAGCTTTCTATCTCTCTCCTAAGCTTAGGTAGCCAACCCCCTTCAATGTGTGTTGAATGCTAAGTATATGGAGTGTGAAAGACTTCCAATTTCGTGCATGGTGGTCCCCCTAGCATGTGGTAGGTCTTACACAAAAGGGGGGCTGAGTTGATTGGGTCTTGACAGGCTAGCCTGCAACCCCATATGGCAGCCCACTTCTCTCTCCTCTTCATTCAATGCCAAGCCTCCTTAGTCTTACAATAGGGTGTAGGAGGGATGTGGTTGTGTAAGGAAATGTTGGGATAGGCGTGGGAGAAGTGTAGGTGGGACCCCCAAGCAAGTGGAGCAAGAAAGAAGTCGTTCTGGGCACTTCTGGGCAATCAGCTACCGGTATCTCGTGTGTTACTACCGGTAGTCATGACTCCAGTAGCCATCGGCTACCGGTAGTAATGCGGTATCTGGCTTCGCTGGACCAGTTTTGGTAGAATCGGCATAACTTTTGATCCAACCGTTGGATTGGGCTGAAATTTTGACACAAAATAAAAGACACCCATATCTACAACTTTCATGTTTTGCACGTTTTCAAATTCTGAGTAGATCATGGTCCAAATGGATGAATTCCGAGGCAGTGCTTCCAATTATTGCTGCAGCTGGTGCCCTTGTTCCCAAGCACCAATGCCTTCTTGATTTCTTCACTTTTAAGCCTCCAATTCTTCATGTATTGTGTCCATGCCTTCACCACACATCCATCAAGGTTGCAATGTCCTAAAATCAAACATTTAAGCTATAAAAGGTTGCAACATCAAAATATCAACATTATAGTTCAAAACGGTTAACTTCTAAGCACTTATATGCAAAAGTTGAGTTAAAATGCATGTAATGAGCCCTTCAAATATGCAATATTATGTGCTCATCACACCCCCCAACTTAAGCTTTGCTAGTCCCTAGCAAACAAAATGTAAAAAGCAAGAAAACAAAAAATAAAACTATACTAATTCCGATATTGCATTTAGCACATGCAACAAGCCTTTAAACCCCTAGGTGATCCCTAGTGGACGAGTTTTGTCTCGTGAAGGTTTCCAGTGAAGGTACCTACAAACTTCTTGCTAATATCCAATATTTAAAGTATATTCCCCTATCTTAACTAGCAATGAGATTTCAATAAAAAGCTATGTTCAAAACATCCTAACTAAAAACACATGCAACACATTATAGCTTTAAATGCTATTCTAGAGTATTCACCTATACATTTCCTTTCAAAACTCGTGTGTGTGTGAAATGGACATGTAATTTAAGCACTTACACAACGGAATTCACATTCACATGGCTATCCAAATTAAGCTTTGATGCAAAAACTCACCAAGGGTTTCTCTCAATAATGAATAACTCAATGATTATCCTAGCATGCTCTCCATGTGTATATGTGAGATAGAATCTTGTGCTCAAAACAAAGTGCTCACATATAATCCAAAAATGAAGCACATGTATACAAATGAAACAACCTTGGCATAATCTCATGAAAGGAATGCTAGGGCATTAGATAGTAAAATTAAATTCTCTTTTTCTTTAAAAGTATGCATCCCCCATGCTTCTCTAGATCTTTTAAGACTTTCATGGGTTGTAATGAGGCCTTGGGGTGATGTTGTGGTAAGGGAAACGAAGGATATAGGATAACAAAGAGGGTTGTTTCGGGTGAATGACCTTAATCTTAGAAAAACACTTCCCTTTTATGGGATTTTGATTTTCACACCATCACCACACCCTTTGTTTCTTTTCTTTCTTTTCCTTTACATTTTTTCCTTTTCTTTTTCTCATTCTTTTTCTCCTTTTTTCACTCCCTTTCTCTCCTTTTCTTGGATTTTCATTCTTTTTCCATTGAACTCTTTTGAGTTTCAACATCCTTCATCCCTTTTGTTTGAATTTCCACACCATACTTCCTTCTCATGATCATTCATATACAACTCTTAGGAACAACCAAGGCGAGGTAATTGTAATCGTTTTGCACAAGCTTGGTTACTTGTGTGGCATGGAAACGAATTTACGATTAAGGCTCAATCACGGCACTAGGGATAAACTTTTCACAAGAAAAAGGGTTAAGGCTCAAAGTTTTCAAAGATGGCCTAAAATCATTTCTAAATAGGCATATGGGAGCATTGTGCATTTCAAGACAAAGTCAATTAACTACCCAAAAACACCTAACCAAAACAAGCATAATGAGATTATTGAACAAATTTGAACTTTGAAAAATTGTTCCTTGAGTAAATGTAAGTTCCCTCAAACAAGGATTGGCACTAAAGCTCACATGGGTTCTTACTCATCTCCGCTATTCATGTCAAGCACTCAAATGTGAACTCAATCCGTAAATTGTCCAAATTACACATTCAAGGTGCACAATGGTTGAGTTTGAAAGAAAACACATATGTGATACTCAAACATAGGATAAACTTCTATAATGTGCTCATGTATTCAAAGTTAAAAATGAAGATCAAGCAATTCACAAATCCCATAACAATTAGGATAGAGGAATATAGTTCAATATTGACTATTTTTCACAAAAATTGTCCAAAATTTTTCAAAATTTTCACATTTCCAACTTATTCTCTACACAAAGTGGTGGAACATGTGAATGGTGCACCTCACCCCCCAACTTAAACTATGCATTGTCCTCAATGCACAAGGAATCATGCAATGAGAAAAATGGGAGTAAGTGGAAAATAAAATACACCCTTTTTATTGCATCTAATCTACCAAAAACTTGGATCACACATATATACATGAAAATAAAAACAAAGAAGGCTACTTACTATGTACATTAAAACAAACAAAGAGGGCTCTTGTCAATCCGGCTTCAATTCGGATATGACCTTACGCCCATTAATTTTTTTGATTTTAAAATTTTTTTGTTGTATAAATGCCCTTCTTAAACCATCTATCCAACAATATAAAGGAAAAGGAGTCAAAAATCTCAACCAAACCAAGATATAGGCAAGTTTATGCAATACAAAAGGTGGAGTATTCAATTTTTCTTTAAGAGTCTCAACACTTAACTCCATTGCAATGCCCTCCCCACGTTGAGAAATGTGAATCTCAACACCACTCATAGATGGCAAAATGTCCTTGGGCTCATTAGCCTCATGCAAGATAATAACTTCATCAAATGTTTCACAATCTATAGTGGTGGGAGATTCAACATCCATATGCATTTCATTGGGGGGGTCATCCTCAATACATTGACTATGCTCAAGGTGTTGTTCTTCATGCATAACAATTGTAGCATTAGTCAATGCATTAAGTTGTTGGGCAATGCATTCCATTTGGGCATTGCATTCCATTTGGGATTGCATAAACTCATAAAAAGTATTTTCCAATGCTTGTTCGGTTGAGTCCTCATATGTTGGATAATGGGGAGATTCATTTGGTGGTGTGAGATCGGATGACCAATCATGAGGTTCATTCTCCCAACCATAACTCGAATAACTCGGTGTAACATAATGGTTAGGGTAAAAAATTTCGGAGGCCAAATTTGAATTTGAACCTTCGCATTCAAAGTGTTGAACCGGATAATTTATTGGGCATTCACTAGTGAGGTGTCCATTTTCACCACAAATTTCGCAAACGTTTCCAAAATAAGGGGCATTTATAGGGCACTCACTAGTGATGTGTCCATATTCACCACAAATCTTGCAAACGTTTTCAAAATAAGAGGCCATTCTTGGGCACTCACTAGTAATATGCCCATACTCATCACAAATCTTACACACATTTTGCAAATTTTGGGCATTATATACATTTCCATAATAATTAGAAAACATTACAAAACACAAACTAAAATAAAATATTTACAAGTTAGACGACATACCTTGGCCCGTGATGAAAATCACAAGACTTACCTTATGCCGTCCCAAAATCACCTCTTGAACTCAACGCTTAACCTTCCCCGGCAACGGCGCCAAAATGATTGATTGAAAACTGCGTTGTATCCTAACCTCTAAACATCACCCTCACCCTCAATGTGTGTATGTGGCTTATAGTGATGGGGGAGTGTCACTCTCCCTCCGGATGATGCAAGAAGATAGGAAACAACAACAAAATGGTGGTGGAAATTGGAAATGTGATGAACAAAATAGATGGAATGAGATGCGGTGTGCACAAAAATGCTCCCCAATCGAAAGGAGTCTTTTGTGGTCGTGTGTTTTACTTGGAAAATATTCCAAGGTCGTCTCCTCAGGGAAGGAAAGGGAGTTTTGTGAAAGTGATTTTGCAAAAGTGAAAAGAAAGTGTAAAATCTTGTATTTGTGTTTTGTGGTTGTGTTTATGTATGGAAAATGCAAGAAAACAATGTTGGCTAATCCAAAGGAAGTCACTCCAATAGGACTACCATTTCAACTCAAATCCCTCCTTAACTCCGATAGAGCATGAATGAACAATTGATTCGGGGGAAGCTAGGGATGAGGTTGGTGATGATCTAAGAATAAACCGTGACAAGTCTACGGAATATCAAAGGCACCAATTCATCCACTCTCAACCCCGTCAAACCGAACCATTGGACTCTTAAGGGAGGGAGGAGAATGAGTTAAAATGGAATCCCCAAGAGAAATTTTCCCTTGGATTTACCAACTTAAATCTAACTACTCATGGTAAAATGAAAGACAAGCATAATAATGTAAATGGATATAATGAAGACATGAAACATGAAGCATGAAACTTACAACAAGAAGCAAGAAATCTAAATCTATGAAGGAAAATATGCAATACCCATTTTAAGCTAAGAAATGAAGAAAACATGGAAGCAACAATGGTGAAAGCTAAAATGAAAGATTAAACTTGCAATAAACTTGAAATATATGAGATTAAAGTGCAAGGATTAAGGAATACAAGAAGTTTAAAGCTTACAGCACTTGCAATGGAAATGAAATGCAAAAAACGAAAATTCCTATTCATCTTCTTCCTTAGAGCTTTCTATCTCTCTCCTAAGCTTAGGTAGCCAACCCCCTTCAATGTGTGTTGAATGCTAAGTATATGGAGTGTGAAAGACTTCCAATTTCGTGCATGGTGGTCCCCCTAGCATGTGGTAGGTCTTACACAAAAGGGGGGCTGAGTTGATTGGGTCTTGACAGGCTAGCCTGCAACCCCATATGGCAGCCCACTTCTCTCTCCTCTTCATTCAATGCCAAGCCTCCTTAGTCTTACAATAGGGTGTAGGAGGGATGTGGTTGTGTAAGGAAATGTTGGGATAGGCGTGGGAGAAGTGTAGGTGGGACCCCCAAGCAAGTGGAGCAAGAAAGAAGTCGTTCTGGGCACTTCTGGGCAATCAGCTACCGGTATCTCGTGTGTTACTACCGGTAGTCATGACTCCAGTAGCCATCGGCTACCGGTAGTAATGCGGTATCTGGCTTCGCTGGACCAGTTTTGGTAGAATCGGCATAACTTTTGATCCAACCGTTGGATTGGGCTGAAATTTTGACACAAAATAAAAGACACCCATATCTACAACTTTCATGTTTTGCACGTTTTCAAATTCTGAGTAGATCATGGTCCAAATGGATGAATTCCGAGGCAGTGCTTCCAATTATTGCTGCAGCTGGTGCCCTTGTTCCCAAGCACCAATGCCTTCTTGATTTCTTCACTTTTAAGCCTCCAATTCTTCATGTATTGTGTCCATGCCTTCACCACACATCCATCAAGGTTGCAATGTCCTAAAATCAAACATTTAAGCTATAAAAGGTTGCAACATCAAAATATCAACATTATAGTTCAAAACGGTTAACTTCTAAGCACTTATATGCAAAAGTTGAGTTAAAATGCATGTAATGAGCCCTTCAAATATGCAATATTATGTGCTCATCACACCCCCCAACTTAAGCTTTGCTAGTCCCTAGCAAACAAAATGTAAAAAGCAAGAAAACAAAAAATAAAACTATACTAATTCCGATATTGCATTTAGCACATGCAACAAGCCTTTAAACCCCTAGGTGATCCCTAGTGGACGAGTTTTGTCTCGTGAAGGTTTCCAGTGAAGGTACCTACAAACTTCTTGCTAATATCCAATATTTAAAGTATATTCCCCTATCTTAACTAGCAATGAGATTTCAATAAAAAGCTATGTTCAAAACATCCTAACTAAAAACACATGCAACACATTATAGCTTTAAATGCTATTCTAGAGTATTCACCTATACATTTCCTTTCAAAACTCGTGTGTGTGTGAAATGGACATGTAATTTAAGCACTTACACAACGGAATTCACATTCACATGGCTATCCAAATTAAGCTTTGATGCAAAAACTCACCAAGGGTTTCTCTCAATAATGAATAACTCAATGATTATCCTAGCATGCTCTCCATGTGTATATGTGAGATAGAATCTTGTGCTCAAAACAAAGTGCTCACATATAATCCAAAAATGAAGCACATGTATACAAATGAAACAACCTTGGCATAATCTCATGAAAGGAATGCTAGGGCATTAGATAGTAAAATTAAATTCTCTTTTTCTTTAAAAGTATGCATCCCCCATGCTTCTCTAGATCTTTTAGGACTTTCATGGGTTGTAATGAGGCCTTGGGGTGATGTTGTGGTAAGGGAAACGAAGGATATAGGATAACAAAGAGGGTTGTTTCGGGTGAATGACCTTAATCTTAGAAAAACACTTCCCTTTTATGGGATTTTGATTTTCACACCATCACCACACCCTTTGTTTCTTTTCTTTCTTTTCCTTTACATTTTTTCCTTTTCTTTTTCTCATTCTTTTTCTCCTTTTTTCACTCCCTTTCTCTCCTTTTCTTGGATTTTCATTCTTTTTCCATTGAACTCTTTTGAGTTTCAACATCCTTCATCCCTTTTGTTTGAATTTCCACACCATACTTCCTTCTCATGATCATTCATAAACAACTCTTAGGAACAACCAAGGCGAGGTAATTGTAATCGTTTTGCACAAGCTTGGTTACTTGTGTGGCATGGAAACGAATTTACGATTAAGGCTCAATCACGACACTAGGGATAAACTTTTCACAAGAAAAAGGGTTAAGGCTCAAAGTTTTCAAAGATGGCCTAAAATCATTTCTAAATAGGCATATGGGAGCATTGTGCATTTCAAGACAAAGTCAATTAACTACCCAAAAACACCTAACCAAAACAAGCATAATGAGATTATTGAACAAATTTGAACTTTGAAAAATTGTTCCTTGAGTAAATGTAAGTTCCCTCAAACAAGGATTGGCACTAAAGCTCACATGGGTTCTTACTCATCTCCGCTATTCATGTCAAGCACTCAAATGTGAACTCAATCCGTAAATTGTCCAAATTACACATTCAAGGTGCACAATGGTTGAGTTTGAAAGAAAACACATATGTGATACTCAAACATAGGATAAACTTCTATAATGTGCTCATGTATTCAAAGTTAAAAATGAAGATCAAGCAATTCACAAATCCCATAACAATTAGGATAGAGGAATATAGTTCAATATTGACTATTTTTCACAAAAATTGTCCAAAATTTTTCAAAATTTTCACATTTCCAACTTATTCTCTACACAAAGTGGTGGAACATGTGAATGGTGCACCTCACCCCCCAACTTAAACTATGCATTGTCCTCAATGCACAAGGAATCATGCAATGAGAAAAATGGGAGTAAGTGGAAAATAAAATACACCCTTTTTATTGCATCTAATCTACCAAAAACTTGGATCACACATATATACATGAAAATAAAAACAAAGAAGGCTACTTACTATGTACATTAAAACAAACAAAGAGGGCTCTTGTCAATCCGGCTTCAATTCGGATATGACCTTATGCCCATTAATTTTTTTGATTTTAAAATTTTTTTGTTGTATAAATGCCCTTCTTAAACCATCTATCCAACAATATAAAGGAAAAGGAGTCAAAAATCTCAACCAAACCAAGATATAGGCAAGTTTATGCAATACAAAAGGTGGAGTATTCAATTTTTCTTTAAGAGTCTCAACACTTAACTCCATTGCAATGCCCTCCCCACCTTGAGAAATGTGAATCTCAACACCACTCATAGATGGCAAAATGTCCTTGGGCTCATTAGCCTCATGCAAGATAATAACTTCATCAAATGTTTCACAATCTATAGTGGTGGGAGATTCAACATCCATATGCATTTCATTGGGGGGGTCATCCTCAATACATTGACTATGCTCAAGGTGTTGTTCTTCATGCATAACAATTGTAGCATTAGTCAATGCATTAAGTTGTTGGGCAATGCATTCCATTTGGGCATTGCATTCCATTTGGGATTGCATAAACTCATAAAAAGTATTTTCCAATGCTTGTTCGGTTGAGTCCTCATATGTTGGATAATGGGGAGATTCATTTGGTGGTGTGAGATCGGATGACCAATCATGAGGTTCATTCTCCCAACCATAACTCGAATAACTCGGTGTAACATAATGGTTAGGGTAAAAAATTTCGGAGGCCAAATTTGAATTTGAACCTTCGCATTCAAAGTGTTGAACCGGATAATTTATTGGGCATTCACTAGTGAGGTGTCCATTTTCACCACAAATTTCGCAAACGTTTCCAAAATAAGGGGCATTTATAGGGCACTCACTAGTGATGTGTCCATATTCACCACAAATCTTGCAAACGTTTTCAAAATAAGAGGCCATTCTTGGGCACTCACTAGTAATATGCCCATACTCATCACAAATCTTACACACATTTTGCAAATTTTGGGCATTATATACATTTCCATAATAATTAGAAAACATTACAAAACACAAACTAAAATAAAATATTTACAAGTTAGACGACATACCTTGGCCCGTGATGAAAATCACAAGACTTACCTTATGCCGTCCCAAAATCACCTCTTGAACTCAACGCTTAACCTTCCCCGACAACGGCGCCAAAATGATTGATTGAAAACTGCGTTGTATCCTAACCTCTAAACATCACCCTCACCCTCAATGTGTGTATGTGGCTTATAGTGATGGGGGAGTGTCACTCTCCCTCCGGATGATGCAAGAAGATAGGAAACAACAACAAAATGGTGGTGGAAATTGGAAATGTGATGAACAAAATAGATGGAATGAGATGCGGTGTGCACAAAAATGCTCCCCAATCGAAAGGAGTCTTTTGTGGTCGTGTGTTTTACTTGGAAAATATTCCAAGGTCGTCTCCTCAGGGAAGGAAAGGGAGTTTTGTGAAAGTGATTTTGCAAAAGTGAAAAGAAAGTGTAAAATCTTGTATTTGTGTTTTGTGGTTGTGTTTATGTATGGAAAATGCAAGAAAACAATGTTGGCTAATCCAAAGGAAGTCACTCCAATAGGACTACCATTTCAACTCAAATCCCTCCTTAACTCCGATAGAGCATGAATGAACAATTGATTCGGGGGAAGCTAGGGATGAGGTTGGTGATGATCTAAGAATAAACCGTGACAAGTCTACGGAATATCAAAGGCACCAATTCATCCACTCTCAACCCCGTCAAACCGAACCATTGGACTCTTAAGGGAGGGAGGAGAATGAGTTAAAATGGAATCCCCAAGAGAAATTTTCCCTTGGATTTACCAACTTAAATCTAACTACTCATGGTAAAATGAAAGACAAGCATAATAATGTAAATGGATATAATGAAGACATGAAACATGAAGCATGAAACTTACAACAAGAAGCAAGAAATCTAAAGCTATGAAGGAAAATATGCAATACCCATTTTAAGCTAAGAAATGAAGAAAACATGGAAGCAACAATGGTGAAAGCTAAAATGAAAGATTAAACTTGCAATAAACTTGAAATATATGAGATTAAAGTGCAAGGATTAAGGAATACAAGAAATTTAAAGCTTACAGCACTTGCAATGGAAAGGAAATGCAAAAAACGAAAATTCCTATTCATCTTCTTCCTTAGAGCTTTCTATCTCTCTCCTAAGCTTAGGTAGCCAACCCCCTTCAATGTGTGTTGAATGCTAAGTATATGGAGTGTGAAAGACTTCCAATTTCGTGCATGGTGGTCCCCCTAGCATGTGGTAGGTCTTACACAAAAGGGGGGCTGAGTTGATTGGGTCTTGACAGGCTAGCCTGCAACCCCATATGGCAGCCCACTTCTCTCTCCTCTTCATTCAATGCCAAGCCTCCTTAGTCTTACAATAGGGTGTAGGAGGGATGTGGTTGTGTAAGGAAATGTTGGGATAGGCGTGGGAGAAGTGTAGGTGGGACCCCCAAGCAAGTGGAGCAAGAAAGAAGTCGTTCTGGGCACTTCTGGGCAATCAGCTACCGGTATCTCGTGTGTTACTACCGGTAGTCATGACTCCAGTAGCCATCGGCTACCGGTAGTAATGCGGTATCTGGCTTCGCTGGACCAGTTTTGGTAGAATCGGCATAACTTTTGATCCAACCGTTGGATTGGGCTGAAATTTTGACACAAAATAAAAGACACCCATATCTACAACTTTCATGTTTTGCACGTTTTCAAATTCTGAGTAGATCATGGTCCAAATGGAGGAATTCCGAGGCAGTGCTTCCAATTATTGCTGCAGCTGGTGCCCTTGTTCCCAAGCACCAATGCCTTCTTGATTTCTTCACTTTTAAGCCTCCAATTCTTCATTTATTGTGTCCATGCCTTCACCACACATCCATCAAGGTTTCAATGTCCTAAAATCAAACATTTAAGCTATAAAAGGTTGCAACATCAAAATATCAACATTATAGTTCAAAACGGTTAACTTCTAAGCACTTATATGCAAAAGTTGAGTTAAAATGCATGTAATGAGCCCTTCAAATATGCAATATTATGTGCTCATCACACCCCCCAACTTAAGCTTTGCTAGTCCCTAGCAAACAAAATGTAAAAAGCAAGAAAACAAAAAATAAAACTATACTAATTCCGATATTGCATTTAGCACATGCAACAAGCCTTTAAACCCCTAGGTGATCCCTAGTGGACGAGTTTTGTCTCGTGAATGTTTCCAGTGAAGGTACCTACAAACTTCTTGCTAATATCCAATATTTAAAGTATATTCCCCTATCTTAACTAGCAATGAGATTTCAATAAAAAGCTATGTTCAAAACATCCTAACTAAAAACACATGCAACACATTATAGCTTTAAATGCTATTCTAGAGTATTCACCTATACATTTCCTTTCAAAACTCGTGTGTGTGTGAAATGGACATGTAATTTAAGCACTTACACAACGGAATTCACATTCACATGGCTATCCAAATTAAGCTTTGATGCAAAAACTCACCAAGGGTTTCTCTCAATAATGAATAACTCAATGATTATCCTAGCATGCTCTCCATGTGTATATGTGAGATAGAATCTTGTGCTCAAAACAAAGTGCTCACATATAATCCAAAAATGAAGCACATGTATACAAATGAAACAACCTTGACATAATCTCATGAAAGGAATGCTAGGGCATTAGATAGTAAAATTAAATTCTCTTTTTCTTTAAAAGTATGCATCCCCCATGCTTCTCTAGATCTTTTAGGACTTTCATGGGTTGTAATGAGGCCTTGGGGTGATGTTGTGGTAAGGGAAACGAAGGATATAGGATAACAAAGAGGGTTGTTTCGGGTGAATGACCTTAATCTTAGAAAAACACTTCCCTTTTATGGGATTTTGATTTTCACACCATCACCACACCCTTTGTTTCTTTTCTTTCTTTTCCTTTACATTTTTTCCTTTTCTTTTTCTCATTCTTTTTCTCCTTTTTTCACTCCCTTTCTCTCCTTTTCTTGGATTTTCATTCTTTTTCCATTGAACTCTTTTGAGTTTCAACATCCTTCATCCCTTTTGTTTGAATTTCCACACCATACTTCCTTCTCATGATCATTCATATACAACTCTTAGGAACAACCAAGGCGAGGTAATTGTAATCGTTTTGCACAAGCTTGGTTACTTGTGTGGCATGGAAACGAATTTACGATTAAGGCTCAATCACGGCACTAGGGATAAACTTTTCACAAGAAAAAGGGTTAAGGCTCAAAGTTTTCAAAGATGGCCTAAAATCATTTCTAAATAGGCATATGGGAGCATTGTGCATTTCAAGACAAAGTCAATTAACTACCCAAAAACACCTAACCAAAACAAGCATAATGAGATTATTGAACAAATTTGAACTTTGAAAAATTGTTCCTTGAGTAAATGTAAGTTCCCTCAAACAAGGATTGGCACTAAAGCTCACATGGGTTCTTACTCATCTCCGCTATTCATGTCAAGCACTCAAATGTGAACTCAATCCGTAAATTGTCCAAATTACACATTCAAGGTGCACAATGGTTGAGTTTGAAAGAAAACACATATGTGATACTCAAACATAGGATAAACTTCTATAATGTGCTCATGTATTCAAAGTTAAAAATGAAGATCAAGCAATTCACAAATCCCATAACAATTAGGATAGAGGAATATAGTTCAATATTGACTATTTTTCACAAAAATTGTCCAAAATTTTTCAAAATTTTCACATTTCCAACTTATTCTCTACACAAAGTGGTGGAACATGTGAATGGTGCACCTCACCCCCCAACTTAAACTATGCATTGTCCTCAATGCACAAGGAATCATGCAATGAGAAAAATGGGAGTAAGTGGAAAATAAAATACACCCTTTTTATTGCATCTAATCTACCAAAAACTTGGATCACACATATATACATGAAAATAAAAACAAAGAAGGCTACTTACTATGTACATTAAAACAAACAAAGAGGGCTCTTGTCAATCCGGCTTCAATTCGGATATGACCTTACGCCCATTAATTTTTTTGATTTTAAAATTTTTTTGTTGTATAAATGCCCTTCTTAAACCATCTATCCAACAATATAAAGGAAAAGGAGTCAAAAATCTCAACCAAACCAAGATATAGGCAAGTTTATGCAATACAAAAGGTGGAGTATTCAATTTTTCTTTAAGAGTCTCAACACTTAACTCCATTGCAATGCCCTCCCCACGTTGAGAAATGTGAATCTCAACACCACTCATAGATGGCAAAATGTCCTTGGGCTCATTAGCCTCATGCAAGATAATAACTTCATCAAATGTTTCACAATCTATAGTGGTGGGAGATTCAACATCCATATGCATTTCATTGGGGGGGTCATCCTCAATACATTGACTATGCTCAAGGTGTTGTTCTTCATGCATAACAATTGTAGCATTAGTCAATGCATTAAGTTGTTGGGCAATGCATTCCATTTGGGCATTGCATTCCATTTGGGATTGCATAAACTCATAAAAAGTATTTTCCAATGCTTGTTCGGTTGAGTCCTCATATGTTGGATAATGGGGAGATTCATTTGGTGGTGTGAGATCGGATGACCAATCATGAGGTTCATTCTCCCAACCATAACTCGAATAACTCGGTGTAACATAATGGTTAGGGTAAAAAATTTCGGAGGCCAAATTTGAATTTGAACCTTCGCATTCAAAGTGTTGAACCGGATAATTTATTGGGCATTCACTAGTGAGGTGTCCATTTTCACCACAAATTTCGCAAACGTTTCCAAAATAAGGGGCATTTATAGGGCACTCACTAGTGATGTGTCCATATTCACCACAAATCTTGCAAACGTTTTCAAAATAAGAGGCCATTTTTGGGCACTCACTAGTAATATGCCCATACTCATCACAAATCTTACACACATTTTACAAATTTTGGGCATTATATACATTTCCATAATAATTAGAAAACATTACAAAACACAAACTAAAATAAAATATTTACAAGTTAGACGACATACCTTGGCCCGTGATGAAAATCACAAGACTTACCTTATGCCGTCCCAAAATCACCTCTTGAACTCAACGCTTAACCTTCCCCGGCAACGGCGCCAAAATGATTGATTGAAAACTGCGTTGTATCCTAACCTCTAAACATCACCCTCACCCTCAATGTGTGTATGTGGCTTATAGTGATGGGGGAGTGTCACTCTCCCTCCGGATGATGCAAGAAGATAGGAAACAACAACAAAATGGTGGTGGAAATTGGAAAAGTGATGAACAAAATAGATGGAATGAGATGCGGTGTGCACAAAAATGCTCCCCAATCGAAAGGAGTCTTTTGTGGTCGTGTGTTTTACTTGGAAAATATTCCAAGGTCGTCTCCTCAGGGAAGGAAAGGGAGTTTTGTGAAAGTGATTTTGCAAAAGTGAAAAGAAAGTGTAAAATCTTGTATTTGTGTTTTGTGGTTGTGTTTATGTATGGAAAATGCAAGAAAACAATGTTGGCTAATCCAAAGGAAGTCACTCCAATAGGACTACCATTTCAACTCAAATCCCTCCTTAACTCCGATAGAGCATGAATGAACAATTGATTCGGGGGAAGCTAGGGATGAGGTTGGTGATGATCTAAGAATAAACCGTGACAAGTCTACGGAATATCAAAGGCACCAATTCATCCACTCTCAACCCCGTCAAACCGAACCATTGGACTCTTAAGGGAAGGAGGAGAATGAGTTAAAATGGAATCCCCAAGAGAAATTTTCCCTTGGATTTACCAACTTAAATCTAACTACTCATGGTAAAATGAAAGACAAGCATAATAATGTAAATGGATATAATGAAGACATGAAGCATGAAGCATGAAACTTACAACAAGGAGCAAGAAATCTAAAGCTATGAAGGAAAATATGCAATACCCATTTTAAGCTAAGAAATGAAGAAAACATGGAAGCAACAATGGTGAAAGCTAAAATGAAAGATTAAACTTGCAATAAACTTGAAATATATGAGATTAAAGTGCAAGGATTAAGGAATACAAGAAGTTTAAAGCTTACAGCACTTGCAATGGAAAGGAAATGCAAAAAATGAAAATTCCTATTCATCTTCTTCCTTAGAGCTTTCTATCTCTCTCCTAAGCTTAGGTAGCCAACCCCCTTCAATGTGTGTTGAATGCTAAGTATATGGAGTGTGAAAGACTTCCAATTTCGTGCATGGTGGTCCCCCTAGCATGTGGTAGGTCTTACACAAAAGGGGGGCTGAGTTGATTGGGTCTTGACAGGCTAGCCTGCAACCCCATATGGCAGCCCACTTCTCTCTCCTCTTCATTCAATACCAAGCCTCCTTAGTCTTACAATAGGGTGTAGGAGGGATGTGGTTGTGTAAGGAAATGTTGGGATAGGCGTGGGAGAAGTGTAGGTGGGACCCCCAAGCAAGTGGAGCAAGAAAGAAGTCGTTCTGGGCACTTCTGGGCAATCAGCTACCGGTATCTCGTGTGTTACTACCGGTAGTCATGACTCCAGTAGCCATCGGCTACCGGTAGTAATGCGGTATCTGGCTTCGCTGGACCAGTTTTGGTAGAATCGGCATAACTTTTGATCCAACCGTTGGATTGGGCTGAAATTTTGACACAAAATAAAAGACACCCATATCTACAACTTTCTTGTTTTGCACGTTTTCAAATTCTGAGTAGATCATGGTCCAAATGGAGGAATTCCGAGGCAGTGCTTCCAATTATTGCTGCAGCTGGTGCCCTTGTTCCCAAGCACCAATGCCTTCTTGATTTCTTCACTTTTAAGCCTCCAATTCTTCATGTATTGTGTCCATGCCTTCACCACACATCCATCAAGGTTGCAATGTCCTAAAATCAAACATTTAAGCTATAAAAGGTTGCAACATCAAAATATCAACATTATAGTTCAAAACGGTTAACTTCTAAGCACTTATATGCAAAAGTTGAGTTAAAATGCATGTAATGAGCCCTTCAAATATGCAATATTATGTGCTCATCAAGTAGGTTGAGCCACAAGGTTGAACAAACATGGTCGGGATCCATCTTCTCCAATCCATAGATCATAATCTCCAAGGGCATCCTTCAACTTCCATTCACCTATGGAAACATTGAGTTCACCCTGAGACTTCCTGCTAAGTGCATCGGCCACTACATTCGCCTTCCCCGGATGGTAGTTGAGTGTGAAATCGTAGTCTTCTAGGTACTCAATCCACCTTCTTTGCCGGAGATTCAAGTCTTTTTGTGTGAAGATATAATTGAGGCTCTTATGGTCCGAATACACTTGGAATTTCTCTCCATACAAGTAGCACATCCACAACTTAAGAGCAAAAACCACAGCGGCTAGCTCCAAGTCATGAGTGGGATAATTCTGCTCATGAGTCTTGAGTTGCCTCGAGCCATAAGCAACTACCTTCCCCCCTTGCATTAGGACATATCCCAAGCCTCGTAGCGAAGCATCGATGTACACATCGTATCCTTCCCCACTGCTCGGAATAATGAGGACAGGAGCCGTTGTCAACTTCTCCTTCAAAGTGCGAAAAGTAAGTTCACACTCTTGAGTCCACAAGAATTTATCTCCCTTCTTGGTAAGGTGAGTCATTGGCATCGCAAGCTTGGAGAATCCCTCCATAAACCTCCAGTAGTAGCCTGCTAAGCCCAGAAAACTACGTACCTCCATCACATTCTTCGGTGGTTCCCACTTCATCAGTGCCTCAATCTTTGCGGGGTCAACAGCTACACCCTGTTCCGACACCACATGGCCAAGGAATTTCACCTCCTTCATCCAAAACTCGCATTTGCTCATCTTAGCATATAACTTATGCTCCCTCAAAGTCTGGAGCACAATCGTGAGATGGCGTTCATGTTCCTCGTGTGTCCATGAATAGATTAGTATGTCATCAATGAACACAATGAAAAACTGATCTAGATATGGTCGAAATACCCTGTGCATCAAATCCATGAAGGTTGCGGGTGCATTAGTCAATCCGAACGGCATTACCGTGTACTCGAAATGACCATACCGGGTATGAAAAGCAGTCTTAGGAATATCCTCCTTCCAGATCCGCAATTGATGGTACCCTGTGCGAAGGTCAATCTTGGTGTAATACTTAGAACCCCTCAGTTGATCAAATAAGTCATCAATTCGTGGTAAAGGGTATTTATTCTTCACTGTCACCCGATTCAAGCTTCGGTAATCCGTGCATAACCGAAGTGTTTCATCATACTTCTTCACAAAGAGGACTGGAGCTCCTCAATGTGAAGTACTTAGACGGATAAACCCAATATTCAACAAATGGTCCAACTGCTTCCTTAGCTCCTTTAACTCCAAAGGTGTCATATGGTAGGCAGCAATGGATATGGGTTCGGTTCCCGGATAGAGATCAATCTTGAACTCAATCTCTCTTTGTGGGGGTAACCCTGGTAGTTCATCTCGGAAGACATCCGAAAAATCCGATACTATCAACACCACATTCGTAGGGAATTTATCCCTATCCTCTCCCATCAAGCTAGCTAAGAAACTCAAATGGCTCCCTGTCTTAGCTTTCAAGAATCTACTACCCATAGTAGGAAATGGATGGAAAGAACTTCGGTCATTAATAAAACTGAAAACTACCCCTCCTGGTAACTGAAATGTAATCCGCTTGCGGAAACAATCCATTACCGCCCCGAAAGCGGACAACAAATTCATTCCGAATATAACGTCATACCCCTTCAAATCTAGAGCAACCAAATCCACAATCAATTCGTGCTCCCCAATATGAAGCACGCAACCCTTGCAGACCCGGCTGGTACCCAATTGTTCTCCCGTAGGCAAGTCAACATTCAATGCCTGTTCTAGTTTTTCAAAGCTCAATCCCAATTAAGAGCATATGCGGTGCGTATGAATGAATGAGTTGCACCGGGATCAAATAAAATTCGGGCCCATGAATTATAAAGAAGAATGATACCTTCCACAACTGCATTGGAGGCATCTTCCTCTGGTTGAGTCAAAGCAAACACTCTCCCCTGGGTGGCGCCGCCTGGGGCTAGAGCTCCCAACGGCCTCTGCTGCGGTAGTGGCCTTAGTGGGGGTGGCCTGTCTGCCTGTACCTGTCCTGCTGTCTGAGTATTCCTCTGGGGTGGATAAATTGGACAATGCATCCGAATATGTCCCACACCTCCACATGCAAAGCATGATCGTGGATTAGTGCCTGCTCCCTCTGGTACACCTCCGGCCCCTCGGCTATCTGAGGTCTAGGTCCCACTGTCTGGTCTGGGCGACGATAAGGTGCTGCCCTCTGAACTCCACTACTGCCCGCACCAGTCCGGATCGGACCTCCCCTCGCTAAGCTTTGTCGTCGCTGGCTGTCCTCTATATCCCTCTCCACAAGTGCATCTCGATCCACAATATCCCCGTAGTCCCGAATCTTGAGAGCCACCAACTTTTCTCGGATAACCGGCCTCAAGCCCTGCTCAAAGCGCTTGGCCCTGTTGGCCTCAGTAGAAATAAACTCCATAGCATAACGGGATAGCTCATCAAACCTCCTCTCGTACTCAACCACAGTTGTGCTACCCTGTCGTAGAGCAAGAAAATCAGCCTTCATTCTATCTCTGACTGATTCCAGAAAGTACTTGTCTTGGAAGATTTGGTCGAACTCCCCCCAAGTGAGTGCATCGGTGTCCCTCATTCTCTTCACTGATTCCCACCAATGATCGGCCTCTCCATCAAATAAATATATCGCCAAGCCGACCTTAAGGTCCTCGGCAACTCCCATGCCGTCAAATACCTTCTTCACTTGGCGGATCCACCTATCCGCATCCAAGGGATTTGAGCTTCCTTGGAAAGTGGGTGGGCATTGCCTTAGAAACTCTCGAAGAACGACCATTCTCCGATTCTCATCCCCGTTGCCCGGTACTTGGGCTAGTGGATGAGCCCCACCATTGTGGTTGTTGTTGTTGTTTCCGTTCTGGTGTTGCACCAGAGTGGTGAGTTCCCTCAAACATTGATAGATACCATTCATGGCATCGGGAGGTGGTGGTGGTGGTGGATTTGCTTGACCTCCACGACCACGCCCACGTCCACGTCCTCGTCTGCCGTCCATCCTGCACATCAATTCACAATTTAGTTCCTTGATGTACAAGACATCCAAATAGTTAATTTAATCCAAAGTATAGGACTCATGTAAAAAAATCTTAATCACCCTAATCCTATCTCTCTAGTGGTAATCCATAACCTACAGCTCACATGTAAGACCTAAAGCCTAGGCTCTGATACCAACTTTGTAACACCCCAAATACCCCCTTGGACGGCATTACATACTAACAACCATTTACACCATGAGAGCACTAATAAAATCCATAAATAACCGAGGGTCCTTAATTTAACAAAATTCGGGCAGAGTCTCCTTTGTTCGGGGAGCTCTACCCAAAACACAACCTGTGCAATTATACTACATCGACCACACCGGGTCCATTTATCCATAAAATATTTACAACATTATCCCAAAAGATTTCCATTCACCGTATGTAATACCCACAATAACATTCCAAAAGAATAAGCCAAGCCATGGCCAGAATATCAAAAGAATATGCCCAACAATGGCATTTACATTTCCAAAGAATTAAACTATGATAACGCAACGGAATAACAAAATACTAGACTTTACATGATCTCAAAATAATTTCTCTAGTCTAGTACAAAAGAAACTTATAGCTCTACATGTCCACCTCGGGATCTAAATTCCCCTCGGGTGGGGCCTCCCAAAGCACGGGTTCCTCGACTCCTGCCGCCTCCTCAAGGGTAAAATCTGAAAATGTTTATATGTAGGGGGTGAGCACGAAGCTCTGTAAGAAAATCCTCCCAAACTCGAACAAGGTTTAGAAAAGTAAAGAAAACGGTCGGTCTCATTTTTCAACATAACATAGATATACAATTTGAAATAAAACAGTGACATTTCAAATAGATCTCAGGTTTATGTAAAAACAGTAATTAAATGAATAAACGAGCACATCGTAAAAATAATAATCGGTTTCACCATAAACAATTTCCAACAACTCTTTTGGGCAGGCGACATACTTAACGGTAACCTCCACCCCTTTAAGGTTCTCTTTGGCAAGTAGCATACTTAACAGTAACCTCCACCCCCTCCATGTCATCT
This sequence comes from Ilex aquifolium, assembly GCA_951799425.1. Lineage (NCBI taxonomy): Eukaryota > Viridiplantae > Streptophyta > Magnoliopsida > Aquifoliales > Aquifoliaceae > Ilex > Ilex aquifolium. The sequence continues at coordinate 6,763,935 of OX637410.1, read as the reverse complement.
TTGTTTCTCAAGCATCCTTACAAGGAACCTCCTGAGAAGAAATGAGCATCCTTATAAGGGACCTCTCACTCATCACGGTATTGTTTCCCAATCATCCTTACCGGGAACCTCTTGAGAAGGAATGAACATCCTTACAAGGAACCTCTCACCCATGTTCTTTCCAACAACCATGCAAGAACATATCATACCAACAATCATCACACATAACCAACGATTCCATAAATCCCCAATTTACAAGCAATTTTTCCAAAGATCCACAAATCCATTATAAGGCAAGTTCAATAAACAATTAGGAAAATACAAGAGATCGTAACCACGTCATTTTACTACTCAACACAAATCACTATGGTTTAGAAATCAATAACAAAGAACACATTTAAGAAGAAAATCCATCATTTTCAAATACTAGGGTTTTTAAGACAAGAAAAGGGATTTCATGGGTATTCGACCATAACTTTGTTCAAGCATGTAATCTTTGCAAAAATCCTAAGAGATGATGATTTCATATCATAAATATATAACATTTATAGCCAAAACATACATATATAAATACCCTAGCCTCAATGTAAGTGAATGAGAGAAAACCCCTACCTTAAATCCTTAGTTTGTATGAAGAACTTGAGCTTTGATCTTGAATTTACCCTTAAATCTCTTGTTTTTCCCTTCCTTTCTTCCTCTCTAATGATCTCTAGGGTTCCAAGAGGTGTGGGATGAGAGTGGAATGAAAGAATGGAAAAAAAAAATGGGCTGAATCTGTGTTTTAAACACAGCAGTCCGCGAGTTACTGTTCATGGCTGAATTTGAGTTTTCTCCAAAATTACGGTTTTGCCACTAAAAATCTCCAATTTGATCCATATGACTACCCTAAGGTTTTTCGACGTTCCGGATTCATTTTTAATGTTATTTTAACCTAAAAAAATTTATTTTTATGATTTATTTCAAAACTAAAATAAATTTACACTCGAAACATTAAAATTACTATCCACGGAACACCACAGTGCAGATTTTTGGTCAACTTCGGAGAATAAACTGATTTGACTCAGGTATTTCTAGTATGTGTGAACTATATGGTTGGAAAGATATACGAGTTAGGGTTCTAAAAAAAATAACGGTGCGCAATTTGGACTTTCCAACAAAGAGTTATGATCAAATTGGTGAAAGGTAGTCTGTCGGACTGCTTGGTTCTTCTATACTTGTCTAACTCGAGTTTGGGTATCTTTTGTCACAAATCCTATCTCATACCCATCTCCAATATAGGTAGTATGGATTGCATAAAGATCCATGTCTAGCATCATTCATTAACCAAAACCAAATTACCATCCGTCTCCTAGAATCATCCATAACAACATGATGTAGAACTAGTATATCCATTGAAATTTTTTTCTTCAATTTCTCTAAGCTAGCTAATTGATGAGAATGCAAAATGTCATATTTTTCTCTTTTATTATTTAGCCTTTTATACTTATTTGGAGCCTAAATATACTTATTATTCTTATATTTTGATTTAGGATGTAAATGGAGACGTTAAATGCAAAACGAAGCTAATTGGACGATTGTTGATAGTTTAGACATGTGGGGGTTTACACAGTTGTAGAAGGTATAGGGGCTGAGGTCGATGGTCCAGCTGGAGGTGGCGGGGGTGCACCGGGAATTGGCTCACCCAGGAACGTATGCTGGAATAGCCACGTCACCATAATTGACAGCCCGTACATCGTCGACTCTAGGGCATCCATACGCTACGATATGTTGCAGGCTAAGGTAGGTGCATGAGGTGCTGAGGTGGATGGGCTTGCAACAGATGGCTTTGGCCCTAAGGCTCTGGGTCTCTCTCCTCCAGTCCTGGCTGCCCTCTTCCTGCTGCTCGACTTTTCGATGGCTCCAGTCTCCGGGGGTAGCAGAGTATCGTGTGCATAAGATTTCACCTTGGCGTGAGAGCACAATCGTGTGGCGAGGCTGTCAAAGGGGAGATTCGGCTTCAGCTTTGCGGCCTTGGCGAACTCCCGCATCTGCTCAAATATCAATAACGCTACATCGATCACCTTCCCCATCATGAATGTGTGGAGAAGGGCAAGCTTTTCGATGTTCGGGCTCTTCTCCGAGCCCCGGGGCATCAAATTACAATGCAATACGTTGTTCATTACCCCATAGGCATGTTTGAGGTCCCCGACAGGGGTTTTCCCCTTAAAAGTGGTCGGGTCATCATAGGTGAGCCTAACATAGTTGGTGAGAGTCATACCCCCTTCAATGTTGTGTGGGTAGACCGGGGTAGTTGGGGGAGGCCTCTCATATCCCATCACAGTGGCAATTATGTCAGGGGTCACCTTGAAGGTCTTCCCCCTCACATTGGTCCTCAACCTACCACCGTCCTCATCAAACATGGAAAACTTCGTGTAAAATTCTCGACACTTCCCCAAATAGTATCCCTTCACCTCAGCAAACCAAATATTTAACCCATGTGCCTTGATCACCCTCACAACTTCATCATTTGGCCCAAAAGTCATACCTCTCGCACGTGACATTCATTTCCTCTATTCTTTGTCTACGTGCGTCGTGCTTTGCCTTAGTCCTTCTCTTTTTCGGATCTTGGCTACTAGGGCCCTCTCCGGTCCTCTTGTGGGAGCTAGTGCCCGCATGTGGTGGGGTCTCAAGGCCCGTCCTCTTGGTGCGGGCCATGAGGGCCAACAGTGCCCCTACACCAAGAAGTGTCAAAATCACCCAAAGTAGCCTCATCATAGGCTCAACAACATCAGTAGACCTTCCACTTATACGTGCCATAGCAAGGGAATCTAGGGATTTTGAAGAAGAGCAAGATGGATTTGAGAAATTGGGGGAAATGTGAAGACCTAGGGTTTGTGGAGAACACCCAAAATTTTTGGCTAAAACAACTCAATAACCAACCTTAATCAAGGGAGAAGTGTGAATTTAGGGCTTTGGTGAAATGTTTTGGAGCTTGGGAGAGATTAGGAGGAGAGGAGAGAGCTTGGGATCTTGAGATTTGGGGGAAATGTGACGGGTTTCTCAAAAAAATCTAACTTAAACCCCTCATTTTTAGGCTTCTAGGCAAAACCTTCTGGAAGGTCGATCAAAACCTTCCAAAAGGTTTTGCGTATTGCTGGGGCAACACTGTCCAGTAAGGAAAACTTTCTGGAAGGTCGATGACAACCTTCCGGAAGGTTTTGCTCACTAGACATAACCTTCCGGATGGTTTTGCCTTTGCTGCAAAACCATTCCTTTGCTCCAAAACTCACATCCAATCCAACTTTCCTCAATTCCAAAAAATTTTAACACCCTATCTATGACATCTAACCTACCAAAAACTTGAACCACAATTGATTGATCCTGCCCAGAGTCATTTCTGAAATTGCAACATGATTTATGATTTTGATGTTTTCAAACTACAAAACATGGATTTCTAATTTTAACTACCGAAATGAATACCCAAAATATAAAACATGAATTCAAATAATAAGGGCATTCCTAAATCTTATCAAATTTCGAAAGTTGAGCAATATTCCCCCATCTTTTAAGCATAGGGCTACCTAACATGTTGTTCAAATGCCCGAACCAAGTACACATGAGCTTCATTATGGCTTTAAATGCTAGTCTAGAGTATGCACCTACACATTCATTTTTAAACTAGTGTGTGTGTGCAATGGACATGTAATTTAAGCATTTAAACAACAAAATTCACATTCACTTTGGCTATCCAAATTAAGCTTTGATGCAACCTCACCAAGGGTGTCTCTCAACAATGAATCACACTATAGTTATCCTAGCATTCTCTCCATGTGTATATGTGAGATAGAATCTTGTGCACAAAATGAAGTATGCTCACATATAATCCAAAAATGAAGTTCATGCATGAAAATGAAACAACCTTGGCATAATCTCATAAAAGGAATGCTAGGGCATTAGATAGCAAACTAACTTCTCTTTTTCTTTAAAAGTAAGCATCTCCCACGCTTCTTTAGATCATTTAGGAATTTCACGGGTTATAATGGGACCATGGGGTGATATTGAGGCAAATTAAATGAAGGATATAGGATAACAAAGAGGGTTGTTCCGAGTGAATGACTTTTATTTCAAAAACATCTCCCTTTTCATGGGATTTTCAGTCTAATACCATCACCACACTCTTTGTTTCTTTTCTTTCTTTTCCTTAACATTTTCCTTTTCTTTTTGATCATTCTTTCTTCCTTCACCCCCTTTTCTTTCCTTTTTTCTTTGATTTCTCATTCTTTCTCATTCAACATTTGAATTCCACATTATTCATCCCTTTTGTTGAGTTTCTGGACCACCATTCATTCTCTTTTATGATAACTCATATTCAGCTCTAGGAACAACCAAGGTGTGGTAGATGTTTATCATTTTGCACTGGCTTGGTCAAATGTGGGGCATGAAAACGAATTTACAATTAAGGCTTAATCACGACACTAGGGATAAACTTCACAAGAAAAAGGCTAAGGCTCAAAGTATATCAAGGACAACCTAAGATCACTTCTAGATAGGCATGGGAGGGCATTGTACATATCAGGACAAAGTCAATCAACGACCTAAATGCACCTAACCAAAACAACATAATGGGATTATTGAACACATTTGGAATTCGAAAAATTTGTTCTTTGAGTAAATGTACGTTCCCTCATATAAGGATTGACACTAAACCTCTCTTGGGTTCTTACTTCTCTCCACTATTTATGTCAAGCACTAAAATGTGAACTCAATCCGTAAATTGACGAAATTACATATTCAAGGTGTACATATTAGTGAGTTCAAAAGCAAACGCATAAGTAATACTCAAGCATATGATGAACTTCTACAATGTGCTCATGTATTCAAAATTCAAAGCAAAGATCAATGTATCAACAAACCCATAACACTCTTAATAAGGGAATACAGATCAACATTCAGATATTTTCACAAAAAATTTCAAAATTTTCACATAATTTGCAACTATTTTAAACAAAAATCTGTATGATATGTGAAAGGTGAATTTTCACCACAAAAATTGGTATTATCAAAAAAAAATTTCACAAACATTGGTGTATCATACAAATGGTGCATCTCACCCCCCAACTTGATTCATGCATTGTCCTTAATGCAACAAAAAAAGATATGATATGCAATGAAGGACTGTAAAAAGATGAGTAGGTTTAGAGAACACCTCGCACTTGAGCTTTTGACAAAAAGACCAATATCTACAACAAAGAAAAATAACACTATACGCAAAGATAAAGTAAGTAAACATAAACAGTTAAAGTAAGTAAAAACGACTGTACACTAAAAATCATATGAACAGTTTTTACTCCAACAAGTCCGTGTAGACTAGATCCATCAAATCTTCCTCCACTCCTTGTCCTTCAAAACCCTCGAAAAAAGGCTTAAGTCTTTGGCCATTAACCTTGAATGTTTTTCCATCTTCAAGTTTGTGACTTCCAAAGCTCCATTGGGGTAGGCCACCTTGACAAGATATGGGCCATCCCAACGGGATCGGAGTTTACCTTGAATGATCGAGAGATGAGAATTGTATAAGAGCACTTTTTGTCCGGGCTCAAATGATTTCCTTACAATGGATTTATCATGAAAAATCTTAGCCCTCTCTTTTAAAATTTTAGAGCTCTCATACGCATCTCTCCGAATCTCTTCCAATTCATTCATTTCAAGCTTCCTATTCTCTCTGGCCATTCTCAGGTTGAAGTTCAAGCTCTTGATGGCCTAATAGGCTTTGTGCTCCATCTCAACCAGAAAATGGCAAGCCTTGCCATAGACTAGCCTATAGGGTGACATGCCTAAAATAGTCTTGTAAGCAGTGCGGTAAGCCCATAGGGTATCGGTCAATCGAAATGACTAATCTTTCCTATTAGGGTTCACCGTTTTCTCTAGGATGTTCTTGATTTCCCTATTGGCCAATTCGACTTGACTATTGGTGTGTGGGTGATATGTGGTGGACACCTTCTGTGTGACGCCATATTTATGCATCAAATATGCAAATGGTCTATTACATAAATGCGACCCACCATTGCTTATCATTGCACGAGACATCCCAAACCTCAAAAAAATGTTCTCCTTGAGAAACTTGACCACGACCCGGTGGTCATTGGTCTTGGTTGGGATAACCTCCACCCACATGGACCCGTAGTCCATTGCCAAAAAAATGTACAGGTAGCCAAAAGACACGAAGAAGGGACCCATATAGTCAATGCCCCAACAGTCGAATATCTCAATAATAAGTACAAGGGAGAGGGGCTTCATGTTCCTTCGGGTCACACTACCCAATCTCTGGCACCTATCACATTCTTTACAGAAAGAGATACAATATTTTATCAAAGAGGGCCAATAAAAACATGACTGTAAAATCCTTGCTGAAGTCTTCTTGGAAGAGAAGTAGCCACCGTACGCTTCCGAATGGCAAAATGCAAGGACTTCCCATTGTTTATTTTTTGGTACGCATCTCATCATGACTTGGTTAAGGCAGTACTTGAACATGTATGGGTTGTTGAAGTAAAAGTACTTCACGTCCACCATAAACCTCCTTCTATCCTTAGGGCTCCAGTACGGCGGTATTTGTCCTGTAGCAAGATAATTGCATATGTCAGCATACCACGGACAAACAGAATGAATCGAAAGTAAATACTCATCAGGGAAAAATTCAGGGATAAGAATGTGCTCATCGGCCTCTTGCACCACAAGTCGGGATAAATTTTCCGCCACCACGTTCTCAACTCCCTTTTTATCTTTGATCGTCAAGTTGAATTCCTCGATTAGGAGTATCCACCTAATGAGTCTCGATTTTGCATCCTACTTAGAAAAAAGATAATTCAAAGCAGAGTGATCGGTATAGACAACTATAGGTGAACCAATGATATACGATCAAAATTTATCCAATGCAAATACTACAGTTAGCAACTCTTTTTTAGTAGTGGTATAATTCATTTGTGCTTCATTAAGAGTCATACTAGCATAGTATATTACATAGGGTCTCTTGTCTTCCCTTTGACCGAGCACAGCGCCGTCAATGTAATCATTTGCGTCGCACATACGTTCAAATGGTAAGTCCCACTTGGGTGGTCGCATAATCAGAGGTGTAGTGAGCATGCTTTTCAGTTTTTTAAAAGATACCTTACAATTATCTGACCATCCGAATGGGACATCCTTAGAAAGTAGGTTGGTCAAGGGTCGAGCCAATGCACTAAAGTCCTTTATAAAGTGAAGATAAAACCAGCATGGCTAAGAGACAACCTGATATCTTTGATGACATTCGGCATAGGGAGGTTGGAAATTGCATCCATCTTTGATTTGTCCACTTCAATCCCTTTTACCGAGACAATGTGCCCAAGCACAATTCCTTGTGTCACCATGAAGTGGCACTTCTTCCAGTTGAGGACCAAGTTCTTCTCCTCACATCTTTCAAGAACTCTCTCTAAGTTCTCCATACATCCACTGAAGGAATCCCCGAACACTGAGAAGTCATCCATAAACACTTCCACAATCTTCTCCACCATATCAATGAAAATCCTCATCACGCACCTTTGAAAGGTCCCTGAGGCATTACACAACCAAATGGCATGCGTCGGTAGGCAAAGGTACCATAGGGGCAAGTGAAGGTGATATTTTCATGATCCTCCAATGCAATCTCAATCTGGTTGTACCCGGAATAACCATCCAAGAAGCAGTAAAATAGATGCCCAAAATTTTTGAGTCAATTTTCAAAAATCCAAAATTTTCACAAAATTTTCAAAATTTCCAAAAAGATGGATGCGCAATTGTTTTGGTTTAGTCTGAGCATCATGCGCATTTTTCCAAAAGATATACATTCGTTGATCATAGCGAAATCAAGGGTTGTTAGAAAGTTAGAAATCGTCGAAATTCAAGCAAAACCCTTGTGCGGAAGGAGTTCCTTTGCCAAACGCCGACGAGCGAATCGTCTCTGTGGTTGTGTGAAGTGCGGTCGTTTAATGCATTTGAGAGGATACAATCAGTGTGCGAAATCGATTTCAAGTCGAGCGTTAGATAGTCTTGATTGGATTAGTATGGCAGAGTAAGGAATACCCTGAGATGCCATCCTCTTCCACTCCCATGTTGTCAAGATACATGAGAAGTGAAATTAACCGTGTCACTGGTGTTGTTGATTTGGAGGATTCAGATTAAAATCAATTGATCAAGGAATGTGTGAAACCAATTTTGTGTAAATAAAATAATTAGGATATTATTTTATTGTGTTATGGTATTAGATTGTTATGTTAGTATTTAATTGTATTATGTTAGTATTTAATAGGAGAGTTAGTGGATTAGTAGCATAATTGTGGAGTTAATCTGATGATTTAAATTGCAGGAAAATAACTGAAGCAGAAACTGAAGCAGTCCAGCAGTCTGCACGAGGCAAGCAGAAATTCCAGAACATCCTCACCGTTTGGACGGTGGTAGGGGCATCAGACGGTCTTGCCCATTTAAATACCTAGCAGTCGAAAAAACAGCAGTTTCCAGTTTCCCTCGCAGCAGAATACAAAAAACCAGTGCCTGCACTCTGCATTTTATTCTCAAATCTGCTATAGTTAACCGTTTTTTCTTAAAAATTATTCCAATTAATCACTTACCTGTGCCATTTTCTAGGTTCTTACCGATTGAAATCAGTTAAAAGCAAGATTTTAGAGAGAAATCAAGAAAAATATGGATCCAAGACTTAGAACACGAGGATCTTCGAGTCGAGCAACAAGAGGCCAATCTTCGTAACCCGATGCACCTCCGCAGCAACCTGAGTTTATGAGCTTTGCAGGAGTAAGGGAGTGATCATAGACCCGTCGTGGCTGACGGTGGAGCATTTTGCACCGCTAGACAAGACTTCTCTAAGAAAGAGCCATGGAGTCCAGCCCGAGGAGCAGCCAAAAGTACTGCCCGCACCGCAGGAAGATCCATTCCAAAGAGCCAAAGATTTTCACCCACCAAAGTAGCCTCAGCCACAGGAGGAGCAGCCATATATACGAGTTGATGATAGGACCGAACGAAAGATTTTGCTAGAGTTGGAGACCATTGTCACTCAGGTCAATCGACGCATGGTTGACTACGAGCAAAACGAGACTGAGATATTGAAGCTACTCAGAGGACATTTCGGTGGAGGCCCTTCTACTTCCTGATCAGATATCTTTCTAGAGATTCCACAACATTATCACTTCTACTCCTACTTTCCTGAACACTTTTTAATTTCTACATTTTCATTTCAGTATTTAAGTTTTGAATGATGTTTTGAATTTGGTTTTTGATGTAATTTAGTTTATGTTTTGGTTAAATTGTGTTAAGTTAGGATGCGTATTTCATGTGATTCACTTTACAATTAGGTTATTATTCTTATGCTTTGCAGGGATACCCTTAACCCAATTGCGTGGGATTTTCATATATTTGTTGTGCACTATCATAATATTTTCATTTAAACTCATTATTCTGCACACATGGAATTCCTTATTTTGAGAACTTTTTGAAATATTAGACTCCTTTATTAAGCTTACACATGTAGTGGATATGTAAAAACCTATTGCAGATTTTGAGCCTATCCTCCTTGGAAAGATATTTCACACTTACTCAATTAAGAATTTTTGATTCAGCGGTAAATTTCTTTGAATAATCTCATTATTGTTTTGATTAACGCTCATTGAAATACATAGTTAGCATTTTCCTTAAATTTTCAATACGGAACTATGCAGGTGTATGATTTTTGTAAAATGATCTTAGGCCATCTTTGATTTAATTTTGAGCCTTAACCATTTCTTTTACAAAATTATATCACTTGTTAGCCGTGATTTGGCCTTTAAAAATTATAATTTCTTTTTCATGTAACCCATAAGATAACCGAGCCACAAAAAAATAAATCTATCATACCTTTGCTATCTAATTTTTTTGCACCCTCTTTTAAAGTCAATAGGATATAAAAGCAAAAGCAAAAGAAAAGGAAGAAAAGAGCAAAAGAAAGAAGATGGTGGCTATTGTTCAAAGAAAGAAAGAAAAATGATGTGGAAGCAACCGAAAAAAAAAGAGAAGGAAAAACAGAAAAGAGCCAAGAAAGTGAAAAATGAGAAAGAAGATGAAAGAATGAAATACCATGTATGAGAAAGTTTCGAAGAATTAGAAAGAGGTGTGCCACAAATACATAAGAAATGATAGCTTTTGAATACCATTGACGCCGTTTCTTAACCCCTAAACCATGGCCACGTTATAACCATACTAAATTCCTTTTTGATTCCAGAGATCATGCATGTGTATGATTTCCATCTATTCATGAAAAAAGAAATGTTGATTGTGTGTTTGATGTTGTGTTAATATTCCTTCATGAGATTATGTCAAATTCCAGTTTTATTCAAATAACCGTTCTTTTGATATATTACAAGTGAAATTATTTGCTTTGTTAAAAAAATTCTTATCACATGTAATTTTTGAGTGATAGTCACTATAACCAGAGTGTGTTCTTTGCTGAGTAATTTTCAGGAAATGATTGATATCGAGGCTAATTCTTGTACAACAAAGTAAAGGGTGGTGATATTTCTTTAGTGCTTTTCGAAATAAAGGAATCATTGCACACACATGAGTTTTTCTGAAAATACATATATAGTGTCACAGCTAATGTGTGTTACTCTTATAGTGATTAGAGAAGGGAGGTATCCTAGCAAATCAGAGGAATAGTGATTTAATTTTATGTGTGAAAATATGAATTATTGTATTCTAACCATTAAAGTTTGTAGGTAGCTTCACTGGAAACCTTCACGAGACAAAACTTGTCCACTAGGGATCACCTAGGGGTTTAACGGCTTGTTGCATATGCTAAATGCAATCGCGAAAACTACGAAAGTGATTTTAGTTTGTTGTTATTTATTTAAATTACTAGGGACTAGTAATATTTAGGTTAGGGGTGTGATTAACCCTAATTAGTGTGTAAATAAATTAGGTTAATAGGTTAATTGTGTTAGTTAAACAGGTTAAAAGAGTCAAAGTAGGTTGAATTAGGGTTAGTGCATAAATTAGGGTTAATGCATGAAATGTTGTTATTTTCAGGGTTTTGTACGTAAAAGCTACAAACTAAAGGGGGGCCATCTATCAAAGTCTAAATTAGTAGTGGATCAAAGCATAATTACATCAAGTCAGCAAGGAGGCACCCCATGCAACAAAACAGTACATAGCCACCGTCTGAACGGTGGTGGTGGCGTCCGGACGGCCAGCTAAACCACCTTAACCTCCATGCCTTCCCATTGGTTGATTTCTATAGTAGTTTCACCTGATTGGCCAGTCCATGCAACTGCCGCCTCAAGTAGCTCCCTTGGCCCTCTATAAATAGGCCTCCCTGCCTTCCATTTCTAGCATTCCATATTCCGGCAGAGGGAAGTCCAGAGAGAGTAGGAGAGAAGCCAGGGGAGTTCAGAGCGTTGCTAGTACATCCAGAAAGTCAGAAACAGTCAGTGAGAGTGAGAGAGAGTCAGAAATAGTGCGGCGAAGCCCTGCCGAATCTCTTTCAACCAGCTTTCCAGCTTGCCTCCTGGTGAAGCTATTCTTATTTTCCATATTTCTGTTATTCCTTTCTACTTTGAGGTTTGAACCTCTGCCACTTTTGTGCCCTAACCAATATTAAGAGTGGTCGTGTTTCAACTATTCCTCGGGGAAGGAGTGTCTATGTTTTATTTTGTATTGTAATGGAACTGTCTCACACTTCTTGCTTGTCTGTAGCAATGGGGTGTGAGTAGTCCACATTTACCCTTCGGTGAAGCATGAAAATATGTAAGACATTGTTTAAGTTATGGGAATACCGATGTTATAACTATGCTTTATTGTTAAATATACCTCCCATATTGATGGATGACTACATTTATAATATGCTGCATGGTTATGAACACCGAGTGGTACCTAATGCTATATACCATACTATCTACTAGTTATGTACTTCATGTATGATCTAGTGATATGCGTGATTGGGCTTTATGTAACAGTCAATCGATTGGTTATAGACGGGTTAAGTCTCAGTATAGCCAATGCTTTTGATTCAATGCGTAAACCAAAATCTCGTCATCAATGAATCATCAACCTGCCGATTGAATAACTATAGCATTCCTTCTGAATATCTTGCCTTCTGGTTTACTATAGTCATTTAACTGTTGCATGGTACAGATATGCCGATTGAGTAATTCAAGTATTCCTCCTGAATGGTTTGCCTTCTGGTTTACTTAGGTTATCTAATTATTGCATAGAGATATACCTGCCGGCTAACCTAATCAGTTGCTAGATAGGATTAATATGCATCATACCTACCGGTTGACTTTTTAGTAAAATGGGGGTTAATTGTTGTAAGGTGACATTTCCAATACTTAGCCAATATAATGTATATGGAATCCCCGAACTGGAGGGTATCTTTCAATTATCGCATCTCATATATTTTAATTACCACATTTCCATAGTTTTAATTAATTTTGTTTTAGCTGTTCTAAGCTCACACCACAAGCTCTTTTATTTACATTTTGGTATCCATAACAACTTTACCATTTCTATTTTGATTTCCGAAGAACAGTTCCCTATGGGTTCGACCTCAGACTTAAACCGAGTATTATATTACAATTTGACCTCTTATACTTGGGTGTATACCACTGTTAAAATCGAAAGTGAGTCAAGAAGGTTCGGAAGACACGACATTAGCCTGGTTTTGACCCTGTGGAGGTTTAGGTTGAGATGAGAATTTTCCATTTTCTGTTTTGCTCAAAGATTGGATCAACTTGGCTAGATGACTTTTAATATCCTCAATATTTTGTGAAGTTTGAGCTTTGAAGTCATTGAATGGTTGGGTGGCTAAATATGAATGCTGAGTCTGGGGTTGTGGTGGAGGTGGACCTGGTGGCTGACCCACAGGCTGTGTGTTTTTCAAACTGCGATTCGGGTGAATCCACCACCCTGGATTATAGGTCTCATAATAGGGATTGGAATAAGGCTTGTTAAAGTTTGAAATGGCATCGGTTTGTTCCATCAAGACCTCTTTGAATTCTGGAATGGTGGGACATTCCCCCGTATGGTGTCCGACCAAAGCACAAATTCCGTAAAACTGATTAGTGGGAGATGCAACAAAAACTTCCTTGATTTTTTTCATCTCTAGAGCATCCAACTTTCAAGAAAAAGTAGTCATTCTATCCCTTAGGTCATCATCCTCTTTTGACATGTATTTCTCTCGTTGGGATAAAGATGGCTTTGTTTCAACAACATTTGGCGAGGGCGAGTCCCACATTTGAGAACTCTCAGAAATGGTAACAAAAAAACTTAAATGCCTCATCGGGACTCTTACCCATGAATTCTCCTTGGACCATCATTTCAACAAACTGACGCATCACAGATGGGAGGGCATCATAAAAGAAACCAACTAAGGTCCAACTCTCAAATGCATGATGAGAGGAAGCTTGGAGAAGATTCTTAAATCTTTCCTAACATTGATAAAAAGTTTCTCCTTTCAAAGAAAAATCATAATTTGACGTCTCAATGCATTAGATGCAATGCACAATAATTTTTTTTTTTTAAATTTGATTTGCAAAACTTGCTATCATAGAATAGGTTGAGCTTTTAAGGAATTTAGCCACAATTTAACTTTATCCTTCAACGAGAAAGGAAAAAGTTTCAACTGGGCTATTTCAGAATTATCTTGCAATGCACCACATACTTCCTCAAATTCATTCATATGTAAAAAAGGGTTTTCAGACTCAAGATGTGACGCCCCTAAAACCGGGGGTCCTTTATCAACCCGTTGATCACCCATCAACCCGCAGAAGTACTCGTGAATATCGCATAAGCCGACACCACGACAATAACATCACATCCACTGGGATCATAAACAACACAACATTTAGGTAGAGTCTCCCTTGTAGAGGGCACTCCCAAATTCATAACTTATGTACATTTCAATCACATGATCATTCCAAGGTCCAATATACATCCATTTACTCTTAATTTTACTCCATTTACATCCTTTGAACAAAAGAACTCAAGACTTGGAGACTTGACAAAAGTATTTTGATTTTCTAAAAATTAAAGGAGACCTACTGGTAGAAGATTTCAAGTACTACCGGTAGAAGAACTCACTGGAATATTTCTACCGGTAGAAGATCAATGTTCTATCGGTAGAACAGCTCACTGGAATACTTCTACCGGTAGGAATCAACTTCTACCAGTAGATCATCCCAATTTTTTCCCGATTCCATCATTTTTCAATTACAATTCTTCCAATCTCATACAACAACAACCCAAACTCATATAACATACAATTTTATGCAAAACACAGTCCATATGAGCTTGCTTTACAATTCTTTACCTAATATTACATGTCAAAAAATTAAATTACATATTAGTTTTACAAAAACATAATTTAAAGCCACATCTCGGCTTTTCTTCATCAATGAGATCCCGAGTGAGAGTCATCCACCGACGCTTGTCCCACACCTGAAATGTTGTCCCCATAAAGGGTGAGCCACGCTCAATAGGGTATCTCCTAAAGAGACTACTCGCCAACCTAGATGCATATGAAATGCTCACATGCAATTTAACAATCAACAAACAATTCATTTAAGAATATGCAATTCATAATGGAATTCTCTATGCCATGCCATGTTATGAGATGAAACTCACACATGCAACTCAACCCGAGCCTTCACCGGCCCCCATAACACATGCAATGCCATGCGTTTGAATCCGAGCATTTCAAGCCCCCACCATTGATGTTACACATCGAATGACCATTAAAACTCCCTGGTCTCTTTTGGGGTGGGTATTTATGGATTTCCACCAATGGGCACTCAACCGACATGGCATTCATGGACTTCCACCAACGGCTCCGCATACGCCGACACACTTTATGGACTCAATACCAATGGAGTGAGTATCCAAATCACCGGGTCCTACACCCGAGGGACAGTCTAGGCCTTCTTGCTAAACTTGATCTTATTTTCAATGCAACCCGTGCGACTCAGTCGAACCTTGGTCCAACTTTCCCGAGTCCACGCATAATCCACTAAGAGTGGTGTTTGATCAAAACCTTGCACACATCCACACTCATGTCACATGCCCACGAATGCGATGTTTTCCATGCATATGCGAATGTAATGTACAATTGTATTTTTTTCAATATCAAGTTCAATAGGTCAAGAGCACATTATAAATAAGGTTCAAGATCCATCAACCTTTTTCATGGTCAATTACATCATAAGCATATAATCACCATCAACAACCTCACTAAAGTATGTTATAATATTGTCAATGCAATTAACACACTTAATCAACATAGGCATTTCATCAAACACCTTCAATGCATAATTATAAACACATAGCTTGCCTCTTTCACCACATATCTCTAGAAATCACAAACAAGTAATTTCAATAACCCAATTCATGCTAAAATTGATTTTACCCATTCTTATACCCATTTTTCACATTTCAACTACCATACGTATGTGTCATATATGAGATTACATCTCTAACACCCTACCCATTTTATATTTCAACCCTAGGTTGGAAATAAACCTAATTAGGAAAGGAACCCTACCTCTTGAAGCGTAATTCGAGCGGTAGAAAACTCCCAAGAACCCAAATCAAGCTTTAACCCATGAGATTTCGTCAACCCCCACAATTTTTGGTATGTAGACATAGTCCTCGTCGATTAGATGAACTTTTGTTCTTGGCCCGAAGGATTTCGACCAAGGGCTGACCCTAAATCGCAAGAAGAAGGCTTGAAGAAATCCTTGCTTTCTCTCTCTTATTCCCTCTCTATCTTTTCTGAAAATATGATGGGTAATGGGGAGAAAATCTATTTTTTTCAC
Source organism: Ilex aquifolium (assembly GCA_951799425.1). Lineage (NCBI taxonomy): Eukaryota > Viridiplantae > Streptophyta > Magnoliopsida > Aquifoliales > Aquifoliaceae > Ilex > Ilex aquifolium. The sequence continues at coordinate 6,748,117 of OX637410.1, read as the reverse complement.
CCCTATTTATACTCCTTAGATACTTGGGCCTCGTTGCGCCACACGTCCGCCTTTTGCCGAGTCTGATTTCTTCTCAAATCAATTAAATTCATCTCGTTTCAAGTTCAGTATATTTTGTTTGAACTAACTTTAAATTACTTTTCATGTTTCACAATTTATTTCTCAATCGCGTTTATTTTGGTCACGCGACACCCAAGCGCATCATAAAACGCAAAAAATCCAATTGCCCCATAATTCAACGAAAATTGAATGGATAGCTAGATTTTGCGAGACAAATCCAACGGTGAGGTCCATTTCGTCATCCGATTTCTAGAAAAATTCAGGTTTTCCACTCCTACCGTATATGCTAATTATCGATTTGCCATTTTTCATAAAAAATTTAAAATTTCCCAGGTTTTACATTCTTCCCCCCCTTAAAAGAAATTTCATCCCCGAAATTTACACACATGCACACATAACTACATGTACATGCAACAAGTCTTACAACACTTATGACCATAGGAATGTACCTTAATCCTCGAACAAGAACGGATAATGGTACGTATAGTGTCCTCACGCTCCCATGTTACCTCCTCCACACCACGGTGCTGCCATAATACCTTTACCAGCCTCACGGTCTTGCCTCGCAAAACCTGCTCTCGGCCATCTATGATACGCACTTGTCCCTTCTTGAAGGTCCCATCCGCATCAACTACTAGCTCACCCCAATCCACCACATGTGTCGGATCTGGAGTGTACTTCCGGAGCATGGAGACATGGAACACTACATGAACACCAGATAAATTTGGCGATAATGCCAACCGGTAAGCAACTATACCAACCCTATCAATTACCTCAAAGGGCCCAATATACCTTGACGATAGCTTTTCTCGTTCCCGAATCTGACCACTCCCCTCTTAGTCATCACCTTCAAGAAGACATGATCACCAACCTCAAACTCTAGAGGTCGCTGCCGCTAGTCGGCATAGCTTGTCTGTCAGCTTTGTGTCGTTAGAAGACACTTCCGTATCAAGTTCACCTTCTCTAAGGTGTCTCTAACCAAATTTGGACAGATAGAGGGTCTCTTCGTCCAACAAACCGGAGAACGACATGGCCTCCCATAAAGTGCCTCATAGGGTTTCATCTATATGCCCGCCTGATAAATGTTACTGTAGGTGAACTCCACTAAGGGTAAGTGCTCTTCCCAGCCACCCTTGAGATCAAGAACGCATGCCCGTAGCATGTCCTCTAAAGTTTGGATGGTCCTCTTTGACTGACCGTCAGTTTGGGGATGAAAAGCTATGCTTATCATCAACTATATCTCCATGGCCCGTGCTTGATGAAAAATGTTGTAGTTCCTAACCTCCTAATATCATCCCTCAATGTGTATATGATGTAGGTGCGAAGGGAGTGTCACTCTCCCTTGGAATGATGTGGGAAGTATGGAAACGGAATGGTGGATGGAATGAAATGTATGAAATGGAATGTGTGAAATGAACAAAAGTGCTCTCCAAGCGCAAGGAGTCTTTTGCTTGTCATTTTTTACTTGGAAAAGTATTTCAAGGTCGTATCCTCAGGGAAGGAAAGTTCAAGTGTGTGAAGGTGATTTTGTCAAAAAGAGAAAGTGTAAAATCTTTTGAGTTTTGGTTTGGGGAGTGAAGTTTGTGAATGAAAATGAAATGAAAACAAGTGTTGGCTAATCCAAAGGGTTCATTCCAATGGGAATCCCAAATCAACTCGAAGCCTTCCTCGACTAGAGCTTAGATGAACGATTGATTCGTGGAAAGCTACGGACGAGATGGAAGTGAGGATCTAAGCATAACCCGTGACCAGGCCTACGGGATATCAAAGACTCACAACCGCATCCACTCTCAACCCAGTCAAACCGAATCATCGTACTCTGAGAGGAGGAAAGAGAATGAGTTGAAATAACACACCCAAGAGGAAATCTCCCTTGGATTAACCAACTTAAACTCTAGCTACTCATAAATAAAAGGAAGACATGCATAATGTAAATGGACATAATGAAGAAAGGAAACATTGAAACTTAACTTAAAGCAAGAAATCTTAAACTAAGAAGAAAAATATTCAATACCCATTTTAAACTTAAAAATGAAGATAACTTGCTGCAACAATGGTGAAGTCTAAGATGTAGCATTAAACTTGAAATGTGCTTGAAGTAAATGGCATTAAAGATCATAAATAAAGTTTACACAAGTCTTACAATAAACTACAAGTGAAAAGATGGAAGAAAATGCAAAAATCTAAGCTTTCTAACTACTATTCATCTTCTTCCTCCTTGGAGCTTTATATGCTTAGGTAGCCACACTTTTCAAAGCTTGTGAATGCTAAATATATTTCTTTTCTTGGACTTGGCTTCTCCAAAAACGTGCTTGGAGAGGTGCCCTAGACTCCAGAAGTGACCTCCATCTGTAGGGGTGCAGGAGGAATGGGCTGGACAGAGGGGTTGCAGAGCTTGTCTGCACACCCAGCTCCTCTTCTCTTCTCTTTCCTCATTGATTACATAGACTCCAAAATTGCAATCAAGGGTGTGAAAGGGGTGAATAGTGTTGTGGGCGTGTCAGGGGAGTATGGGAGGTCTGTTGGTGGGACCCTCAAAGTAGCAGACATGAGTTGTAGAGCATTTGGGCAGATCAGGCAAAGCCTACTGGTACGTCGAACTCCAGTGGCTTTAGCGTACCGGTACGCATACCGGTACGCTGAACTCCAGTAGCCTTAGCGTACCGGTACGGTTTGGCTGACTTCCTGATTTTCTGATTTCCTACTCTCCTGAGCTATCCCCAAGCTACCTTTTCATCCTCATTTGTCTCAAATGGTTTGGGAAGGCCTTAAGAAGCCTCATTTAGCACCTTTTAACTGCAAACACCAAATATCATCGTTAAGAACTCAATTAACCCAACTCCCATAATTTAATCTCCAAAAGCAATTAAAATAAGATGATTAGCACATAAAAATATACAAAGTTTTGTGCTAATCACACCCCCCAACTTAGGTTTTGCTAGTCCCTAGCAAACAAAATGTAAAAATTAAGAAAACAAAGAATAAACCTATACTACTTCCGCTATTGCATTTAGCATATGCAACAAGCCTTTAAACCCCTAGGTGATCCCTAATGGACGAGTTTTGTCTCGTGAAGGTTTCCAGTGAAGGTACCTACAAACTTCTTTTCCTTATATCCAATATTTAAAGTATATTCCCTTATCTTAACTAGCACTGGGATGTGAAAATAGCTTTGTTCAATGCATCTGAACTAATCACACATGAATCACATCATAGCCTTAAATGCTATTCTAGAGTATACACCTACACATTTCCTTTAAAAACTCGTGTGTGTGTGAAATGGAGATGTAATTTAAAAATTTACACAACAGAGTTCACATTCACTTTGGCTATCCAAATTAAGCTTCGATGCAAAACTCACCAAGGGTGTCTCTCACAATGAATCACACTATAGTTATCCTGACATGCTCTCCATGTGTATATGTGAGATAGAATCTTGTGCTCAAAATGAAATATACTCACATATAATCCAAAAATGAAGTACATGCATAAAAATGAAACAACATTGGCATAATCTCATGAAAGGAATGCTAGGGCATTAGATAGCAAAACCAACTTTTCTTGTTCTATAAAAGTATGCATCCCCCATGCTTCTCTAGATCATTTAGGACTTTCACGGGTTGTAATGAGGCCTTAGGGTGATATTGAGGTAAATGAAATGAAGGATATAGGATAACAAAGAGAGTTGTTCCGAGTGAATGACCTTTATTTCAAAAAGATCTCCCTTTTATGGGATTTCTAGGCTAACACCATCACCACACTCTTTGTTTCTTTTCTTTCTTTCCTTAACATTTTCCTTTTTTCTTTTATCGTTCTTTCTTTCTTTCTTTTTTTTTTTTCATCCCTTTCTCTCTCCTTTTCTTGGATTTCTCATTCTTTTTCATTCAAGTCTTTGAGTTTCAAATCATTTATCCCTTTTGTTTGAGTTTCCACACCATACTTCCTTTTCTTTTATGATCACTCATTTTCAGCTCTAGGAACAACCAAGGTGAGGTAGATTTTTATCTTTTTGCACTGGCTTGGTCACTTGTGTGGCATGGAAACGAATTTACAATTAAGGCTCAATCACGACACTAGGGATAAAATTTTTACAAGAAAAAGGCTAAGGCTCAAAGCAAAACAAAGATGGCCTAAGATCATTTCTAAATAAGCATGGGGGAGTATTATGCATTTCAAGACAAAGTCAATCAACTACCCAAATGCACCTAACCAAAAAAAAGCATAATGAGATTATTGAACAAATTTGGAATTTGAAAAATTGTTCCCTGAGTAAATGTAAGTTCCCTCCAAACAAGGATTGGCATTAAAGCTCACATGGGTTCTTATTCATCTCCACTATTCATGTCAAGCACTAAATGTGAACTCAATCTGTAAATTGAAAAAAATTACAAGTTCATGGTGCACTTATGGTTGAGTTCAAAAGCAAACAAGTATGTGATAGTCTTAGCAATAGGATAAACTTCTATAATGTGCTCATGTATTCAAAGTTCAAAATGTAGATCAAGTAATCACAAATCCCGTAACCATTAGGATAGGGGAATATAGTTCAATATTGGAACCAAAATTTTTCAAAATTTTCACATTTTCCATTATTCTATACAAAAAGTGGTGGAAAATATAAATGGTGCACCTCACCCCCCAACTTGAACCATGCATTATCCTCAATGCACAAGGAATCATGCAATGAGAAAAATGAATGTAACATGGGAAATGAGATACTCCCCTTTTGTTTTTCCTTCATATATATATGTACATTAACAAAAAAAATAAAACACAAAAAGCTTGTTTACACCCCCCCCCAACTTAGATTAGAACATGATACACAATAAGATTTGCTACAATGATGCTCAAAGTGAATGAGTCCAACTTAGGAAGAGGTAAACAACCTTCATGCTAAAATCTACACTACAACATTATGAAAATAAAAATATACCAATAAAAGAAATCTAACTACTATGTACAAGGAAACAAAACAAAAAAGGCTCATGTCAATCCGGCTTCAATTCGGATATGAGCTTGCGCCCATTGATTTTTTTGATTTTAAAATTTTTTTGTTGTATAAATGCCCTTTCTATCCAATCTATCCAACAATATAAAGGATAATGATTCAAAAATCTCAACCAAACCGAGGTGTATGCAAGTTTATGCAATTCCAAGAATGGAGTATGCAATTTATCTTTGCAAGTTTCTCCACTCAACTCCATTTCAATGCCCTCCCCAAGTTGAAAATTGTGAACCTCAACACCACTCTTAGATGGAAAAATGACATTGGGCTCATTAGCCTCAAGTGAGATAATATATTCATTAAATTTTTCACAATCTAGAGTGGTGGGAGATTCAACATCAATATGCATTCCATTGGGATGATCATCCTCAATACATTGACTATGCTCAAGATGTTGTTCTTCTTGCATAGCAATTATAGCATTAGTCAATGTATTAAGTTGTTGGGGTATTTGGGCATTGAATTCCATTTGGTATTGCATGAAATCGCACAAAATATTTTCCAATTCTTCTTCGGTTGAGTCCCCATATGTTGGATAGTGGCAAAATTCATTTGGTGGTGTGAGATTGGATGAAAAATTATAAGGTTCATTCTTCCAACCATAACTTGGATAACTCGATGTAACATAATGGTGGGGGTAAAAATTTTCGGAGGCCAAAATTGAATTTGAACCTTCGCATGCAAAGTCTTGAACCGGATAATTTATTGGGCACTCACTAGTGATGTGCCCATACTTATCACAAATCTCACACACATTTTCATAAAAATTAGAAAACATAACAAAAAACACAAACTAAAACAAGCTATTTACAAATGAAACGACATACCTTGGTCCGTGATGAAAATCACGAGACTTACCTATGCCGCCCAAAATCACCTTGAACTCGACGCTTAACCTTCCCCGACAACGGCACAAAAAATGCTTGATGAAAAACGTTGTAGTTCCTAACCTCCTAATATCATCCATCAATGTGTATATGATGTAGGTGCGAAGGGAGTGTCACGCTCCCTTCGGATGATGTGGGAAGTATGGCAACGGAATGGTGGATGAAATGAAATGTATGAAATGGAATGTTCGAAATTAACAAAAGTGATCCTCAAGTGCAAGGAGTCTTTTGCTTGTCGTGTTTTACTTGGAAAAGTATTTCAAGGTCGTCTCCTCAAGGAAGGAAAGTTCAAGTGTGTGAAGGTGATTTTGTCAAAAAGAGAAAGTGTAAAATCTTTTGAGTTTTGGTTTGGGGAGTGAAATTTGTGAATGAAAATGAAATGAAAACAAGTGTTGGCTAATCCAAATGGTTCATTCCAATGGGAATCCCAAATCAACTTGAAGTCTTCCTCGACTAGAGCTTAGATGAACGATTGATTCGTGGGAAGCTAGGGACGAGATGGAGGTGAGGATCTAAGCATAACCCGTGACCAGGCCTACGGGATATCAAAGACTCACAGCCGCATCCACTATCAACCCAGTCAAACCGAATCACCGTACTCTTGATGAGCACTAAATATTGTATATTTCATGGCCTCATTACATGCATTTTAACTCAACTTTGTATTTAAGTACTTAGAGTTAGTCGAAATTATGAATAATGTTGAATTTTCGATTTTACAGGTAATTATAGCATAAATGATGGATTTTATAACCTTGCAACTAAGGATGAATGAGTGGTGAAGAGATGGACACATTCAATAAGGATTTGGAGGCTTAAAGGTGAAGAAACCAAGAAAAAATGAAATTTGGAAGGTTTAGCCCACTGGTTTCCCAAAGTTTTGACACAGTACCGCTGTTTTTCTCATTTTTGACCATGAATCACTTCGAATCTGAAAAAGTACAAAACATGAAAGTTTTAGATCTGGATGTCTTCTGTATTGTGTCAAAATTTCAGCGCAATCTGACTGTTGGATCAAACGTTATGATAATTCTACGAAAACTGGTCCAGAGCAGGCAAACCGTACCGGTACGCGTACCGGTACGTAGAACTCTAGTACCCATACCGTACCGGCACGCGTACCGGTACGCCGTGCCCAGAATGCCCAGAACAGCCCAGACGCCTACAAATCATATCCCACTTGCTTGGGAGTCCCACCTACACTTCTCCCACACCTATCCCAACATGTTCTACCTACAATCATGCCTCCCTTACACAATTTGAAGACTTTGGAGGCTTGGCATTTAAGGAGGATGGGAGAGAAGGGGGCAGCCATGATGGTTGCAGGCTAAGCTTGTCTTAGCCTGTCAAGGGCCATCAACTCACCTCCCATTGATGGGAGGCCTGGACACACCTAGGGGACCACCATGGACGAAAATGCAAGGCTCCTTCACCATATATTCAACATTCACAAGTTTTGAAGAGTGGCTACCTAAGCTTAGGAGTAGTTTTGTGAAGAAGATGATGAATAGTTAGATTTTTACATTGTCTTCACCCATTTTCACTTGTAATCTTTTGTAAGGATCTTGTAAGCTTCATTTATTGTCTTTAATGTCATTTATTTCTAATGCTTTGCCAGTTTAGTTACATGTTCTAGATTTTACCATTGTTGTATTTAAGTTTTCTTCATTTCAAGTTTTAAATTGGGTTTTGAATATTTCTCTTCTTAGTTTCTATTTTCTTGCATTATTTCAAGTTCCATGTTTCATTTCTCCATTATGTCTCTTTACATGATACATGTCTTTCCTTTTACCATGAATAGCTAGATTTATAAGTTGGTTAATCCAAGGGAGACCTCCCCGTGAGGATTCCATTTCAACTCTTCTTTTTTCCTCCACTCGGTGTACGGTGGTTTGGTTTGACTGGGTTGAGAGTGGATACGGTTGTGAGTCTTTGATATCCCGTAGGCCTGGTCATGGGTTATGCTTGGATCCTCACCTCCATTTCGTCCCTAGCTTCCCACGAATCAATCGTTCATCTATGCATCATTGGAGGAAGGCTTTGAGTTGGATTGGCATCCTCATTGGTGTGAACTCTTTGGATTAGCCAACACTTGTTTTCATTTCATTTTCATTCAAAACTTCACTCACAAAACTCAAACAAAAGATTTTACACTTTTCCCTTTGGTTCACCAAAATCACTTTCACACAACTTGACCTTTCCTTCCCTGAGGAGACGACCTTGGAATACTCATTCCAAGTAAAACACAACAGCAAAAGACTCATTGCGCTTGGGGAGGACTTTTGTTCACACACGCATTTCATTTCATTTCATTCATCCACCATTCTGTTGCCCTTTCTTTTGACATCATCACAAGGAAGAGTGACACTCCTCTTTATCCATACACTACACATTCTAAGGGAGGGTTTTTAGAGGTTAGGAAGCGTCGTTGCCTGGGAAGGTTAAGCGTCGAGTTCAAAGGTGATTTTAGGCGGCATAGGTAAGTCTCGTGATTTTCATCACGGGCCAAGGTATGTCGTCTCTTTTGTAAATAGTTTTTAAATAGCTTGTGTTTTATGTAATGTCTTATTATTTTTATGAAAATGTATCCTATGCCCCATATTATGAAAATGTGTGAGATTTGTGATGAGTATGGGCACATCACTAGTGAGTGCCCAATAAATGCCCCTTATTTTGAAAACGTTTGCGAGATTTGTGGTGAGTATGGACACACCACTAGTGAGTGCCCAATAAATGCCCCTTATTTTGAAAACGTTTGCGAGATTTGTGGTGAGTATGGACACATCACTAGTGAGTGCCCAATAAATTATCCGGTTCAAGACTTTGCATGCGAAGGTTCAAATTCAATTTTGGCCTCCGAAAATTTTTACCCCGACCATTATGTTACACCGAGTTATCCGAGTTATGGTTGGGAGAATGAACCTTATAATTTTTCATCCAATCTCACACCACCAAATGAATTTTGCCACTATCCAACATATGGGGACTCAACCGAAGAAGAATTGGAAAATATTTTGTGCGATTTTATACAATACCAAATGGAAGTCAATGCCCAAATAACCCAACAACTTAATACATTGACTAATGCTATAATTGCTATGCATGAAGAACAACATCTTGAGCATAGTCAATGTATTGAGGTTGATCATCCCAATGGAGTACAAATTGATGTTGAATCTCCCACCACTCTTGATTGTGAAAAAATTGATGAAGTTATTATCTCACATGAGGCTAATGAGCCCAAGCTCATTTTTCCATCTATGAGTGGTGTTGAGATTCACATTTCTCAACTTGGGTAGGGTATTACAATGGAGTTAAGTGTAGAAACTTTTGAAAAGAAATTTTGTACTCCATTGATGGTATTGCATAAACTTGCCTACACTTTCGTTCAGTTGAGAATTTTGAACCAACATCCTTTCTATGTTTGGATAGATGGGTTAGGAAGGGCATTTTGTGACACCCCAAAATCCGGGGGTCCGTTGATTACCCATCAACCCGCGGAATTACCCGTGGATGTCACTCAACCCAACACCACGGCGATAGCATCCCCTTAGCTGGGATCATAACTCAGAAATATAAACTAGATTCAATTATTCATTGGTTTCAACCAAGATCCAACATACCCGGATTTATACTCCATTATAGTCCATTTACATCATTGGAGGGAAGGAAGGCATAGACCGAAAATAGGGCAAAACAGTTTAAAAATCTGAAAATTCTTGAGAGTGTACTGGTACAATATCGTACCGGTACTGTGTACCGGTACGGTTTACCTACTGGAAAGTGCGTACCGTTGCGGTTTACCTACTGGAAAGTGCGTACCGGTACCCTACCGTACCGGTACTGCGTACCGGTACTTTCTGCCCAGTTTTTCCCTTTTCAACCGTTTTTCATTTTCAATCCATTCCAAACCTCCCAAAATCATCCAACACATGTTTGATAAGAACTCCCATATAAAGCATAATTTATACAGGTTCCATTACAATTAATTCCATACATTTACACATCAAAATGGAATTTTCACAAAAGTTTTACAAAATAAACCATAAAGGCCACAAGTTGGCCCCCTTCATGCTTGATGCTCTCCAAGTGAGCCATCCACCGGTGCAAACCCCACACCTGAAATGTTTCTCATATAGGGTGAGCTAACGCCCAGTAGAGTAGATCCTACAAAGGCTACTCCCACCCCTAGATGCTCATGCTCATGCAACATTCATTTGCAACATATAAACAATCATTTCCTATAAGGATATGCATTCTAAGTTGGAATGCAACAATACCATGCTATGAAATGAGATGACACTCACTCATGCATTTCAACCCTAGTCCTCGCCTACTCCTACTACACGATGCAATGCCAAAGTGTTTCATTCCATCATTTATGTTCACATCAAATGACATTTTCAAAACTAGGGTCTTTCTTGGGGTTGGATTTTCATGGACTTGCACCAAGGGTCTTCCATACCCGCACACTTTATGAACTCTTACACCAATGGAGTGCACTTCCCAAATCACCGAGCATTGCACCCGAGAGGTTGTCATGCCTCTTCTTGCTAACCCCAACCCAATTTATCATGCAACTAAGCGGTTTAGCTAGGTCTTCGACCCAACCTTTTCCAAGCCATACCGTCAATCACCAAGTGTGGTGTTGACATCAACCATGCACACACACCCATGTAATGAGATGCTTCCGTGCATATGCAATGCCATGTCCCATTGCATACAACATAATGCTCAATATGCCAAGAACAACACATGAACAATTTCAACATGATCATTCAAATTACAAATCATATCATAAGCATATGATTCCACAGTTAAACTTAAGCACGTTATTTCAATTAAATCAAAACAACAATTTCTAAATACTCAAGGCATTTCACCAAACACGTTCAAGGCATAATTTATGTAACACATAGCATGCCTTTAATTTCACTAAGTTACATAGTATATCACATGTAACTTCATATACCAAAATCAAGCTAGAAATTTGCTTAAACCATTTCTATGCTCACTTTTCCATTTCTATAACCATAACATATATATGAAGGTCCATCCATATGCATAAACATATCAACCCTTAAACTATCAACATCTAAGGACAAGATTAATCCAAGGTAGGAAGAACCCTACCTCTAGTAGCGTGAAGGGAATTATAGAATTCCCAAAAACACCAAAGAAAGCCTCCAAGACTTGATTTCTCCAAGATCACCCTTTTGGATCTTCGGTGAAATATCTTGTTTTTGGTACGTCGATGTAGCCCTCATTGAGGAGATCGATTCTCTCTCTTGGCTCGACGGAATCCGAGCGACGGAAGTCCGAGAAATCGCCGGAGAAAGCTTGAAGAAAACTATTTTCTCTCTTTTCTCTCTTCTCTCTCTCTTGGCCGGTCAAACAAGAACACAAGTGGGCAAAAATCTGATTTTCTAAGATATTTACCCCTATTTATAATTTTAAATATTTGGCCCACGTCGCGCCACGTGTCATTCGCTTAATCGGATCCGATTTCGTCCCGAAACGACTTATTTGATCTCGGTTTAAGTTCAAATTAATTTTATTTGAACTTTAATTCAATTTTAAGGAAATTTCATAAAATTTATTTATGGGGACGTTCGTGAGGTCATTCGCCACGTAGTCGCCTCGAACGACGTGCAAAATCCGACTCTCTCGGAATTCGACGAAATTTGACAGGGTGACTAGATGTCGTGATACGAATCCAACGGTGAACTCCATTTCATCATCCGAGGTCTAGAGCATGAGTATTTCAAATAAGCATTAGGATGGCAATTGACCAATTTGCCCTTATTCACAAAAAGTTCAAATTTGCCCGGGTTTTACACATTTATACAACAAAAAAATTTTAAAATAAAAATAATCAATGGGCGCAAGCTCATATCCGAATTGAAGCCGGATTGACATGAGCCTATTTTGTTTTCATGTACATAGTAGTTAGATTTCTTTTATTGTTATATTTTTATTTTCATAAATGTTGTAGTGTAGATTTTAGCATGAAGGTTGTTTACCTCTTCCTAATTTGGACTCATTTCACTTTGAGCATCATTGTAGCAAATCTTATTGGGTATCATGTTCTAGTCTAAGTTGGGGGGTGTAAACAAGCTTTTTGTGTTTTATTTTTCCGTTAATGTATATAAAAAAAAAGAGAAAAAAAGAAAAAAAAGGGGGGGGGGGGTATCTCATTCCCCATTTTACTTTCATTTTTCTCATTGCATGATTCATTGTGCATTGAGGACAATGCATGGTTCAAGTAGGGGGTGAGGTGCACCATTTACATTTTCCACCACTTTTTGTATAGAATAATGGAAAATGTGAAAATTTTGAAAATTTTTGGTTCCAATATTGAACTATATTCCCCTATCCTAATGGTTATGGGATTTGTGATTGTTGATCTTCATTTTGAACTTTGAATACATGAGCACACTATAGAAGTTTATCCTATTGCTAAGAGTATCACATACTTGTTTGCTTTTGAACTCAACCATAAGTGCACCCTGAACTTATAATTTTGGCAATTTACGAATTGAGTTCACATTTAGTGCTTGACATGAATAATAGAGATGAGTAAGAACCCATGTGAGCTTTAATGTCAATCCTTGTTTGGAAGGAACTTACATTTACTCAAGGAACAACTTTTCAAATTCCAAATTTGTTCAATAATCTCATTATGCTTGTTTTGGTTAGGTGCATTTGGGTAGTTAATTGACTTTGTCTTGATATGTACAATGCTCCCCTATGCTTATCTAGAGATGATCTTAGGCCATTTTTGAATGATTTGAGCCTTTGCCTTTTTCTTGTGAAAAATTTATCCCTAGTGTCGTGATTGAGCCTTAATTGAAATTTGTTTCTATGCCACACATTTGACCAAGCAAATGAAAATGATAAATATCTATCTCACATTGGTTATTCCTAGAGCTGAAAATGAGTGATCATAAAAGAAAAGGAAGTACGGTGTGGAAACTCAAACAAAAGGGATGAAAGATTTGAAACTCAAAGAGTTGAATGAAAAAGAATGAGAAATCCAAGAAAAAAGAGAGAGCAAGGGATGAAAAAAAAAAAAAAGAAACAACGATCAAAGAAAAAAGGAAAATGTTAAGGAAAGAAAGAAAAGAAACAAAGATTGTGGTGATGGTGTTAGCCTAGAAATCCCAAAAAATGGAGATCTTTTTGAAATAAAGGTCGTTCACTCGGAACAACTCTCTTTGTTATCCTATATCCTTCATTTCATTTACCTCAATATCACCCCAAGGCCTCATTACAACCCGTGAAAGTCCTAAATGATCTAGAGAAGCATGGGGATGCATACTTTTAAAAAACAAGAGAAGTTGGTTTTGCTATCTAATGCCCTAGCATTCCTTTCACGAGATTATGCCAAGGTTGTTTCATTTTTATGCATGTACTTCATTTTTGGATTATATGTGAGTATATTTCATTTTAAGCATAAGATTCTATCTCACATATACACATGGAGAGCATGTCAGGATAACTATAGTGTGATTCATTGTGAGAGACACCCTTGGTGAGTTTTGCATCGAAGTTTAATTTGGATAGCCAAAGTGAATGTGAACTCCGTTGTGTAAATTTTTAAATTACATCTCCATTTCACACACACACGAGTTTTGAAAGGAAATGTGTAGGTGTATACTCTAGAATAGCATTTAAGGCTATGATATGATTCATGTGTGATTAGTTCGGATGCATTGGACAAAGCTATTTTCACATCCCAGTGCTAGTTAAGATAAGGGAATATACTTTAAATATTGGATATAAGGAAAAGAAGTTTGTAGGTACCTTCACTGGAAACCTTCACGAGACAAAACCCGTCCACTAGGGATCACCTAGGGGTTTAAAGACTTGTTGCATGTGCTAAATGCAATAGCGGAATTAGTATATGTTTATTTTGTTTTCCTGCTTTTTACATTTTGTTTGCTAGGGACTAGCAAAGCTTAAGTTGGGGGGTGCGATGAGCACAAAATATTGTATATTTCATGGCCTCATTACATGCATTTTAACTCAACTTTGTATTTAAGTACTTAGAGTTAGCCGAAATTATGAATAATGTTGAATTTTCGATGTTGCAGGTAATTATAGCGTAAATGATGGATTTTATAACCTTGCAACTAAGGATGAATGAGTGGTGAAGAGATGGACACATTCAATGAGGATTTGGAGGCTTAAAGGTGAAGAAACCAAGAAAAATGAAATTTGGAAGGTTTAGCCCACTGGTTTCCCAAAGTTTTGACATAGTACCGCTGTTTTTTCTCATTTTTGACCATGATCCACTTCGAATCTGAAAAATTACAAAACATCGAAGTTGTAGATCTGGATGTCTTCTATATTGTGTAACAATTTCAGCTCAATCGGACTGTTGGATCAAACGTTATGATAATTATACGAAAACTGATCCAGAGCAGGCAAACCGTACCGGTACGTAGAACTCCAGTACCCAAACCGTACCGGTACGCATACTGGTACGCCGTGCCCAGAACAGCCTAGACACCTGCAAATCATATCCCACTTGCTTGGGGGTCCCACCTACACTTCTCCCACACCTATCCCAACATGTTCTACCTACAACCATGCCTTCCTTACATAATTTGAAGACTTTGGAGGCTTGGCATTTAAAGAGGATGGGAGAGAAAGGGGCAGCCATGATGGTTGCAGGCTAAGCTTGTCTTAGCCTATCAAGGGCCATCAACTCACCTCCCATTTATGGGAGGCCTGCACACACCTAGGGGGACCACCATAGACGAAAATGCAAGGCTCCTTCACCATATATTCAACATTCACAAGTTTTGAAGAGTGGCTACCTAAGCTTAGGAGTAGTTTTGGTGAAGAAGATGATGAATAGTTAGATTTTTGCATTGTCTTCACCCATTTTCACTTGTAATCTTTTGTAAGGATCTTGTAAGCTTCATTTATTGTCTTTAATGTCATTTATTTCTAATGCTTTGCAAGTTTAGTTACATGTTCTAGATTTTACCATTGTTGTATTTAAGTTTTCTTCATTTCAAGTTTTAAAATGGGTTTTGAATATTTCTCTTCTAAGTTTCTATTTTCTTACATTAGTTCAAGTTCCATGTTTCATTTCTCCATTATGTCTCTTTACATGATACATGTCTTTCCTTTTACCATGAATAGCTAGATTTACGTGTTGGTTAATCCAAGGGAGACCTCCCTGTGAGGATTCCATTTCAACTCTTCTTTTTTCCTCCATTCGGTGTACGGTGGTTCAGTTTGACTGGGTTGAGAGTGGATACGGTTGTGAGTTTTGATATCCCGTAGGCCTGGTCACGGGTTATGCTTGGATCCTCACCTCCATTTCGTCCCTAGCTTCCCACGAATCAATCGTTCATCTATGCATCATTGGAGGAAGGCTTTGAGTTGGATTGGCATCCTCATTGGAGTGAACTCTTTGGATTAGCCAACACTTGTTTTCATTTCATTTTCATTCAAAACTTCACTCGCAAAACTCAAACAAAAGATTTTACACTTTTCCCTTTTGTTCACCAAAATAACTTTCACACAACTTGACCTTTCCTTCCCTGAGGAGACGACCTTGGAATACTCATTCCAAGTAAAACACGACAGCAAAAGACTCCTTGCGCTTGGGGAGGACTTTTGTTCACACACGCATTTCATTTCATTTCATTCATCCACCATTCCGTTGCCCTTTCTTTTGACATCATCCCAAGGGAGAGTGACACTCCCCTTTATCCATACACTACACATTCTAAGGGAAGGTTTTTAGAGGTTAGGAAACAACAACGTTTTTTATCTAGCAACTCTGAGAGGAGGAAAGAGAATGAGTTGAAATGGCACACCCAAGAGGAAATCTCCCTTGGATTAACCAACTTAAACTCTAGCTACTCATAAATAAAAGGAAGACATGCATAATGTAAATGGACATAATGAAGAAAGGAAACATTTGAAACTTAACTTAAAGCAAGAAATCTTAAACTAAGAAGAAAAATATTCAATACCCATTTTAAACTTAAAAATGAAGACAACTTGCTGCAACAATGGTGAAATCTAAGATGTAGCATTAAACTTGAAATGTGCTTGAAGTAAATGACATTAAAGATAATAAATGAAGTTTACACAAGTCTTACAATAAACTACAAGTGAAAAGATGGAAGAAAATGCAAAAATCTAAGCTTTCTAACTACTATTCATCTTCTTCCTCCTTGGAGCTTTCTATGCTGAGGTAGCCACACTTTTCAAAGCTTGTGAATGCTGAATATATTTCTTTTCTTGGACTTGGCTTCCCCAAAAACGTGCTTGGAGAGGTGCCCTAGACTCCAGAAGTGACCTCCATCTGTAGGGGCGCAGGAGGAATGGGCTGGACAGAGGGGTTGTAGAGCTTGTCTGTACACCCAGCTCCTCTTCTCTTCTCTCTCCTCATTGATTACATAGGCTCCAAACTTGCAATCAAGGGTGTGAAAGGGGTGAATAGTGTTGTGGGCGTGTCAGGGGAGCATGGGAGGTCTGTTGGTGGGACCCTCAAAGCAGCAGACATGAGTTGCAGAGCATTTGGGCAAATCAGGCAAAGCGTACCGGTACGCGTACCGGTACGTCGAACTCCAGTGGCTTCAGCGTACCAGTACGCTGAACTCCAGTAGCCTTAGCGTACTGGTACACGTACCGGTACAGTTTGGCTGACTTCCTGATTTTCTGATTTCCTCCTCTCCTGAGCTATCCCCAAGCTACCTTTTCATCCTCATTTGTCTCAAATGGTTTGAGAAGGCCTTAAGAAGCCTTATTTAGCACCTTTTAACTGGAAACATCAAATATCATCGTTAAGAACTCAATTAACCCAACTCCCATCATTTAATCTCCAAAAGCAATTAAAATAAGATGATTAGCACATAAAAATATACAAAGTTTTGTGCTAATCAGCCCGCTTAAAACTCTCCCAAAAATGGGCCGTAAACCTGAGATCCCAATCCGATACTATAGATACAGGCACCCCATGTAACCAGAATCGTATGTACAGCCTGCAGAATTCCTCAAACGTGAAGGTCTTCCGTACTACCCAAAAGTGTGTTGACTTCGTAATCTGGTCCACTATTACCCACACTGCGTCATGCCCCCGCGATGTCCATGGCAGGTGGGTTACAAAATCTATCATGACGTGCTCCCACTTCCACTCAGCCACCTGCAAAGGCTGGAGCAACCTTGTTGGTCTTTGGTGCTCCGCCTTTACCTGCTGACACGTGAGACATCGACTGATAAAATCTCTGATGTGCCTCTTCATCCCTCTCCAATAGTACTTGCAACGAAGATCGTGGTACATCTTCGTGCCACCTAGATGTATGAAAAAACTAGAGCAATGAAACTCCCTAAGGATCTCCCCTCTCAGATCCGCAGACTAGGGAACCATAACCCTTCTCCTGAACTGAAGACTACCATTCGTGTGAATGGCCCAACCCTCACCATGTACCTGACTGTACCTGGTCCCTGATGGACAATATCTTTGTGTCCTGCCCCTGGGACTCGATTACCCTGCTCAGTAGGGAAGCCGTAGCCACCAAAATCTCTAAAGTGCCCTGAGTTCGACCCCTCTAGTGTAGCCTGAACTGTCCTCGAGCATCTGTAACTCCCGAGAAGCTACACTAGCCATGACTTCCCGTGACTTCCAGCTGAGTGCATCAACCACCACATTTGCCTTACCAAGATGGTAATGCAAAGTTAAATCATAATCCTCCAAATACTCCATCCACCTGCGTTGCCTCATGTTGAGGTCCCGCTGAGTGAAGATGTACTTCAAAATTTTATAGTCTGAAAACACCTCAAACTGCTCATCATACAAATAGTGGTGCCAAGCCTTCACGACAAAGACAATGTCCGCCAACTCCATGTCATATATGGGGTAGTTCTGCTCGTGGCTCTTTACTTGCCGAGAACCATAAGCTACAACCCTCCTGAACTGCATCAAAACACACCCAAGTCCGTCCCAGGAGGCATCACAATACACCATGTACCTCTGTCCCCTCTCTGAAACTATCAAAAAAAGAGCTGAAGTAAGCCTTCTCTTCAAATCTTGGAATGCCTTCTCATGCAAGTTATGCCACTAAAACTTGACCTCCTTCCTGATCAATCTAGTCATAGGTCTAGCTAGTCGAAAAAAGTCCTCAATGAACTGCTTGATTGTGTTTGGCTTATACAATTAGGTGAGTGTCACTCTCCCTCGGATATCATGCAAGAAATGGGGTGAATGTGTGTGTGGATGAAAATGAGTCATGTTTTACTTGGAATGGGTATTCCAAGGTCATCCCCGCAGGGAAGGAAGGTGAATTGTGTGAAGGTGATTTGGTAAAAATGAAAAGTGTAAAAATCTTGTGAATTGGTGTTTTGGTGAGTGAAGATTGGTTGTATAAATGCAATAAAAACAAGGTTGGCTAATCCGAAGAGGTCTTCCCAACAGGAATGCCAAATCAACTCAATTCATTCAACCAATGGTGCCTAGGTGCTTGATTGATTCATAGGAAGTGAGGGACTAATGTGGAATGTAGGCTAGCGCATACCCCGTGGAAAATCTACGGTGTATCAAGAACATTAAATTAAACATGATTACATTTGAAATAAAGGAGATTACAATGCAAGAAATGAAGATTACTAGTGAAATACAACTTACTACAAGTGAAATGGAGAAGGAAATGCAAAAATCTAACTTTTTGTCTCTAAAACTTCATCTTCTTCCTTGGAACTTCTCTCTCTACACTACTCGTAAGCTTAGGTAGCCTCCTCCCAAAAGCTTGTGCAAAAATCTGAATATATGGTGCAAGACTTGATGAATTTCATCCATCACCCCCTCCTAGCATGTGTGAACTCACTTGTAATGAGTGGGGAGAAGTTGGACACTCCAACAAGCAAAACATGCCAAGCATGGCTCCTCTCATGCTTACCCAATCACCCATCTTATCTCTCTTGCTTCTCTCATATCTCTCACTTCAAATCTGACTTTTTGGGGTTAGGAGAGCATCATGGGGTGTCAATTGTGTCAAGGTATGGTCTGGATGAGCAGAGGTGGGTCCCCCGAAGTTGGTGGAGTCGTGTGAGCAAGTTCTGGCATTTCTAGGCAAAACCTACCGGTAGAACGATGAAACCTACCAGTAGATTTTTTCCAATAGGCAAAACCTACCGGTAGGTTTTGATGAACTTCTACCGGTACGTCGTAAAGGGGATGTTAGCTCAGGACTAGTTTTCGTAGATTTGTCATAACTTTTGATCCCACCATCCGATTAAGGTGAAATATTGACACAAAATAGAGGATATCCAGATCTACAACTTTCATGTTTTGCAATTTTTCGGATTGGAAGTGGATCATGGTCAAAAATGGGGAAAATAGAGGTACTGCTACCTGCAACATCAAAATTTTAACATTATTCATAAATTCGACTAACTCTAAGTAATTAAATGCGAAGTTAAGTTAAAATATATGTAATGAGGCCATTAAATATGCAATATTACACACTCATCATAAACCGCTTGTAATACCCCACCAATCCCAAGAAACTACGTATCTCGAAGATTGACTTCGGCCTCTCTTAACTCATAACCGCCTCAACTTTTTTCGGGTCAACTGACACACCCGAAGCTGACACCATATGTCCCAGAAACTTTACTTATGTCAACCAAAATTCACATTTGCTAAACTTGGCGCACAATTGATGGTCTCTCAAGGTCTGGAGAACAACCCTCAAGTAACCCTCATGTTCCTCCTCACACTTGGAGTAGACCAGGATGTCATCAACAAAGACAACAACAAACTGATCTAGATAGAATTGAAACACCCTATGCATGAGATCCATGAATGCCGCCGGAGCATTCGTCAATCCAAAAGGCATAACTGTGAACTTGAAATGCTCATACAGCGTCCTAAACACTGTCTTAGGGATATCTGCCTCCCTAATCCTTAACTGATGGTAACCTGTGCGCAGATCTATCTTGGAGTAGACCCGTGCCCTTCTCAGTTGATCAAATAAGTCATCAATCCGCGGCAAGGGGGTACCTATTCTTGATGGTAACCCGGTTCAACTACCCATAGTCTATACATAGCCGAAGGGTCTTATCCTTCTTCTTGGCAAACAATACCGGAACACCCCAAGGTGAGGTACTCGGTCTAATAAAAACCTTGTCCATCAATTCTTGCAACTAGACCTTGAGTTCTTTCAACTCTGTAGGTGCCATTCCATGTGAAGCCATAGAAATAGGGGACGTACCAGGGTGCAACTAGATGGTGAAGTCTAAATCACAATGTGGAGTTAATCCCGGTAGTTCGTCCAAAAAAACATCCTAATACTCACAAACCACCTGAGGTAGACCCTATTCTTGTCTCACCTCGTCCTCCAGGGTAAGGCTTGCTGGCCAACCCATCAACTGCCTGTGTCATCGAGAATCATACATGGCTTGGGGTAAAGCATTGTGTTTTTCCCTTGAAACTTGAAACAAACACCCTCCGGTGTACAAACAGTGACCCTCTTCCGATCACAATCAATGACGACTCGGTGTGCCGCCAACCAATCCATCCCGAGGAAGTCATCAAACTTCGACATGTCCATGACCCTAAGGTCCACGGTGAGAAGAATCCCCGAGATCTCTAGCTGACAACCCCGACATATTTGATCAATGCATACCCTAGATCCTAGGCAAGAACTTACATGCATTGGCTCTTCCAAGGTCTCAACCTCTAAGCCCAAATCCATTACACATGATATGGAAATAAATGAATGCAATGCACTAGTGTCAAATAATACCCTTGTCCACAAGCGAGAAAGTAGAAATGTACCCTAAATAATCGACTGATCCACTGGTTCAGTCTGAGTAGTGATGGCGTAGACTCGCCCTTGGGTCCCCAAAGTCCCGACCTGTAAGCCTTGTCCTCGACCTCAGCCCATGCCCTGGCCCATCTGGCCTAATTACGGAGTCCCTGCTCGTGAAGTAATAGGGGTCTGTGTAGCACCCTAGAATTGAAACTTGTTTCCCTGGCCCATGGTGGGGTAGGGAGGAATGAAGAAAGTCTGTGGATCCCCTCCGATGACCAGGACTAGGATGGGAAATACTTTCCCATTAAGAGCTCCCGGAACTCTCCCCATGTCATTGCCTCTAGGTTCTTTGAGGCCTTTGCCCAATCCCACCATAGATGGACCTCTCCTTCAAGCTGGAACGTAACTAGCCTTATCTTAGTAGCATCGGACGTGATCTCCTAGCCTCTAAGATCTTATCAACAGGTTGGAACCAATGGTCGGCCACCATCGGATTAGCCCCTCCCATGAAATTCAATGGCTTGCGTGCCTTAAAATTTTGGAGGTTACTTGAGCCTCCTTGGCCAACATTGGCGCTATCTTGTGCAAATGTAGCCTTCATTGTGCCTATAACCTCCATAAAGGCTTGTTGATCAAAGGCCGGTGGTGGCTGGTTGTTGTTCCGCCCTCCTCCTCGACCGTTCCGTTGTCCTCTTCCTCTATTTGCCATCTACACACATGTCAAATAGCAATAGAGCACTCACTTAGTATCCCATTGTAGGGATCAAAGTCGTAACATTGATATTTCTCTCCTTGTCTCACTAGTAGAGCGTGTGCCACCCACTAGTAGACATCTATACCCTGGACTGTCTCGTTCCTTCTCTTTTTGACCCCCAAGGTTATGTTCTCTAACCCTAGTGTCTCTTTTTCCATATACATTTAATCATGCATATTTTTCACATAACAAATAACATGTAGCATTTAATGCATATAACAATTAATCACTTTATCCTAATTTATGCACATAATTAATCATAAATCCTAATTCATTTACGCACTTTTTAGGGTTAATCATGATCATCGATAACTAACTTATTTGAGTACCTAGGGAGGGAAGGATCCTAGCATAGAACATGAAATGTAAAGTAAGGAAGAAGAGCTATATTGACATGTACTAGAAAAAATCCATATTAGTTTTTTCAGTACATTGGCAAAGCCTTTCCCGTTCCCTCTTTTTCAAATCATTATGTTGCTAGTTTTTGTTGGAAACATTGTGAGACCTTAGTCGGGATACATAGGGGAGTCAACCTACAAGCACGAAAGAGCATGGTACCGCTACTGCTCTCCATGAAGGAATTACACCGGGCCACCGATAATTTATTGACATGATGTGCAATGAAGAGTTTTTGAGTAAGGATCCCGATGAGGCCCTCGAGTACTTTAACACATTGGTGAAAAATACCCAATCTTGGGATATCACCAATCCCACCGATATGTCGAGGTCCTCTCTAGAAAGTCAACCAAATAGAGGGGGGATGTATAACTTGCGTGGCCAGGAAGACTTGTTTGCCAAGATAGCAAAATTGTCCCTTAACGTGGAGAGCTTAGAGGTGAATAGGAGGCATGAGGTGTCGAATGTCATAAAGGTCGAGGAATCTTGCTCAACATGTGAGAGTGTTGAGCACTCTATTGTGGAGTGGCCAAAAATGCAGGCACTCGAAGAAGTATATGATGAGCAAGTGAATGCATTTAACCAAAGTAGGCAGTCATACTCTCCACACTGCAATACATACAATCCGAGATGGAGCTCCCACCCGAACTTTAGTTGGAAAAATGATAACCCTATTCCTCATGGATCCACCTCACTATCACATCCCATTCCACCTGAGCAAAATCAATCATATTATGGTCATAGTCCATCATCTAGCTCTCAATACCCATGGTCCAATCCACAAGGGTTTTCGTAAAACCCGCCTCAACAAGGGTTTGGTCAACAAGGACCACCCAATCCGCCCACCTACCAACCCCCTCATAAAAGAAATTTTGAGGATGTCATGCATCAATTCATTCAGAGTCAAACCACAACAACAATCAAAATACCACCACTTTTAATGACATCCAGACACAAATCACTAAGTTTACTAATGATATGGGTTCTTTCCAACAAGAAAAAAGAAAAATTTCCCACTCAACCCCAATAAAACCCAAAAGGTCAACATCTGATTGAATCGTCTGATGCCACTAAAGAGGGTTTTGAGCAACTCAAGGCTATCACCACTCATAGGAGTGGGAAGAAAATAGATAAAATCATTTTACCTAAAGTCTCACTCAAACCTACTTTGAAAAATGAAAAAGAGACTAAGGGTACCTCTGAAGAGGGTGCAACACTTGAGAAGCCAAAGATTGTTGACTTGAATGTGCATGATTGTCCTATCCCAATTCCCCTTTCCCCAATATTTGATGACACCTGCTAAAATTGCTAACTATTCTGATATCCTTTAAATGTTTAAGTAGGTTAAGATCAACATTCCTCTCCTCGACGCCATCAAGCAAATTCCCTCTTGTGCAAAAATATTAAAGGACTTATGTACCGTGAAGAGGAATTTGAATGTGCACAAGAAAGCCTTCCTCACCGAGTAAGTGAGTTCCATCTTGAGGAAAAATGCCCCACCCAAATTCAAAGATCCCGGTTGTCCTACCATTGCCATAACCATTGGGAATTGCCACGTGGAACAAGCATTGTTAGAATTGGGAGCAAGTGTCAACCTCCTACCCTGCTCGGTGTATCAACAACTACAACTTGAGGAGTTGAAGCCAACCCCTATCACTCTTCAACTAGCGAATCGAAGCGTGAGAACACCAAGGGGAGTAGTTGAGGATGTTTTAGTCCAAGTGGACAAATTTTATTTTTCCGTTGATTTCATTGTGCTTGATACTCACCCCGTTGCTAATCCTAATTCAGATTCTTCTCATATTAGGTAGGCCTTTCCTTGTGCTTGATCAAAATCGTTGTTGTTCCTAACCTCCTAATATCATCCTTTAATGTGTATATGATGTAGATGTGAAGGGAGTGTCACTCTCCCTTGGGATGATGTCAAAAGAAAGGGCAACGGAATGGTGGATGTAATGAAATGTATGAAATGGAATGTGCGAAATGAACAAAAGTGCTCCCTAAGCGCAATGAGTCTTTTGTGTGTCGTGTTTTACTTGGAAAAGTATTTCAATGTCGTCTCCTCAGGGAAGGAAAGTTCAAGTGTGTGAATGTGATTTTGTCAAAAAGGAAAAGTGTAAAATCTTTTGTGTTTGAGTTTTGTGATTGTGTTTTTGATGAAAATGAAATAAAAAAAAGTATTGGCTAATCCAAAGAGGTCATTCCAATAGGAATACCAAATCAACTCAAGCCTTCCTCCAATATAGCCTAGATATACGATTGATTCGTGGGAAGCTCGGGACTAAAATGGAGGTGAGGATTCAAGCATACCCCGTGACGATGCCTACGGTGTATAAATAACTCACAACCATGTCCTCACCCCAACCCAGTCAAACCGAGCCATCGTACTCTGAGATGATGAATGAAAATGAGTTGAAGTGGCACACCCAAGAGGAGTTCTCCCTTGGATTAACCAACTTAAAAGCTAGCTACTCATAAATAAAAGGAAGACATGCTTAATGTAAAGAGACATAATGAAGAAATAAAACATGGAACTTAACTTAAAGCAAGAAAACTTGAACTATAAAGAAAGAAATACAATACCCATTTTAAAGCAAGAAATGAAGAAAACTTGGAAGCAACAATGGTGAAATCTAAAATGTAGCATTAAACTTGAAATGTACTTGAAGTAAATGACATTAAAGATAATAAATGAAGTTTAAACAAGTCTTACAATAAACTACAAGTGAAAGGATGGAAGAAAATGCAAAAATCTAAACTTTCTAACTACTATTCATCTTCTTCCTCCTTGGAGCTTTCTAAGCTTAGGTAGCCACCTTTTGAAATCTTGTGTGAATGCTGAATATATGGAGTGTGAGAGCCTTGCAATTTTGTCCATGGTGGTCCCTAGCATGTGTGTGCAGGCCTCCCATCAATGGGAGGTGAGTTTATGGCCTTGGACAGGCTAGCCTGCAACCATCATGGCTGCCCCCTTCTCTCCCATCCCCATTAATGCCAATGTCTCCAAAGTCCAAGCATGGTTGATGGGAGGCATGTCAATGTGTAAGGGAAGTCAGGGAACAAGTGGGAGAAGTGTAGGTGGGACCCCCAAGCAAGTGGGAGAAGACTTGCAGGCATTCTGGGCATTTTGGGCTGTTTCAGAAGATCGTACCGGTACGTCGAACTCCAGTAGCCTCAGCGTACCGGTATGGCCTTCCGGTACGGTTTTTGCTCCGACCAGTTTTCGTAGAATTGTCATAACTTTTGATCCAACCGTCCGATTGAACCGAAATTTTGAAAAACTACATAAGACATCCAGATCTACAACTTTCATGTTTTGAACGTTTTCAGATTCGAAGTGGATCATGGTCAAAAAGGAGGAAAACCGTGGTACTGCAACCAAATGGTGTGGGTGCTGGTGCCTTTGTTACCAAGCACCAATGCCTCCTTGATTTCTTTCAATTTTAAGCCTCCAAATCCTCAAGTAATGTGTCCATGCCTTCACCACACATCCACACTTAGTTGCATGGTTCTAAAATCCATCATTTAAGCTATATTTACTACAACATCAAAAATTCAACATTATTCATAATTTCGGCTAACTCTAAGTAATTAATTACAAAGTTGAGTTTAAAATGCATGTAATGAGGCCATCAAATATACAATATTTTGTGCTCATCACCTTGCTACTTCTAATGCCGTGATAAATTGTAGGAATGGTCTGATGTCAATAGGATTAACACTTTGGTGGAGCATCACATGGACTTTCTATGCAATATCAAGTTGGAGGATGAGGAGTTTATTGAGGATGCAGATTCGGAGACTGTGCAAGGGGTGAGGACTTGGACCCCAACATTTGAAAAACTACCGACACAAGAAAAGTAGATTTTTCCATCAATAGTGCAACCACCCACTTTGGAGTTGAAGCCATTGCCATGCACACTGAAATATGCATTATTGGGGGAGCACCAAACATTTTCAGTGGTGATAAGCTCTTCATTGCAGCCAAAGCAAGAGGAGAAATTGTTGCGAGTCTTGAGAAAGCATAAAGGAGCCATCGGTTGGACCATAGCCGACATCAAGGGAATTAGCCCTCTCATGTGCACTCATAGAATCTATCTCAAAGAAGACACCAAGCCATCCTGACAACCACAAAGAAGGCTTAATCCCATCATGAAGGATGTGGTTAGAGGTGAAGTGCTCAAGCTACTTGACGTGGGCATTATCATTACAATTACCGATAAGAAATGGGTTAGTCCCACGCAAGTGGTACCAAAGAAGTCGGGAGTGACTATAGTGGCAAATGAGGAGAATGAGTTGATTCCAACAAGGGTGGTCACCGGTTGGAGAGTTTGCATTGATTACCGGAAGCTTAACTCATGCACTCAAAATGATCACTTTCCCCTACCATTCCTTGATCAAGTGTTAGAGAGGGTAGCCATGCATCTTTTCTATTGCTTTTTAGATGGATACTCAGGCTATAATCAGATAGAGATCACCATAGAAGATCAAGAGAAGACCACATTCACATGCCCCTTTAGAACATATGCCTATTGCCAAATGTCGTTTGGCTTGCACAATGCCCCGGGAACTTTTCAAGATGTATGATGGGGATATTTTGCAATATGGTGGAAAATATTTTGGAGGTTTTCATGGACGACTTCTCAGTGTTTGGAGGCTCATCTAACGGCTATTTGGAGAATTTGGAGAAAGTGTTAGAGAGATGCGAAGAGAAGAATTTGGTGCTTAACTGGGAAAAGCGCCACTTCATGGTAACATAAGGGATTTTGCTCGGACACATTATATCTGCAAAGGGAATCAAATTGGACAAGTATAAATTCGAAGCGATTTCTGACCTACCCACTCGAAGGGTAGTCAAGGACATTAGGTCATTTCTTGGCCATGCAGGTTTTTATTGTTGTTTCATTAAGGATTTTAGTGCATTGTTGCTTGATTGCATTCACCCTAATCTCCAAACATGAACCCTCAAATGTGTATATGACTTATATGGATAGGGAAGTGTCACTCTCCCTCGGGTTCGATGCTAGAAATGGGAAAAACGTGTGTGTAAATGAAAATATGGGGGTGTGTGCAAAAGTGCTCCCCAAGCGAAGAGAGACTTCCAATTGTCATGTTTTACTTGGAATGGGTATTCCAAGGTCGTCTCCTCAGGGAAGGAAATGTCAAGTGTTTTCGAATGGTGATTTGAAAAAAAATAAAAAGTGTAAAATCTTGTAATTTTGTGTTTTGGTGAGTGGAGTTTTTGATAAAAATGCAATGAAAATAAGGTTGCCTAATCTGAAGATGTCATTCCAATGGGAATACCAAATCAACTCAATTCATTCAACCAATGGTGCCTAGGTGCTTGATTGATTCGTAGGAAGTGAGGGACTAATGTGGAGTGTAGGCTCAAGCATACCCCGTGACAAGTCTACGGTGTATCAAGAGCTGGCAAACATGTCCGCACTCAACCTAGTCAAACCAAGCACTTTACACTACGAGGTAGAATGGAGAATAGTTGATTTAGCATACCCAAGAGGAAGTTCCCCTTGGATTAGCCAACAAAAAGCTTAGGACAAGTTTTCATAAATTTGTCATAACTTTTGATCCAACCATCTGATTGAGCTGAACTTTTGACACAATAGAGATGACGTATAGATCTACAACTTTTATGTTTTGCACTTTTTCAGATTCGAAGTTGATCATGGTCACAAATGTGGAATACAAAGGTACTGCAACCAAAAGGTGCGGGTGCCGGTACCAAAATTCAAGTAGGCTTAGATACCGGTACCTATGATACCAAGTACCTCTACCTCCTTGATTTCTTTCACTTTAAAGCCTCCTAATCCTCATGTAATGTGCCCATTTCTTCACCACTCATCCATGTTGTTTGTGGTATTCCAAATATAGTAAAATCACTTATTGAAATTTCTAATTTGAAACATGTAATGTATAACAAAATAGTAACAATCAAGTGCGAAACAGTTACACAAAATATAGAAACAGTTATAGAAGAGTTAACGAAATAGTAACAACAAACAGTTACACGAAATAGTTACAGGTAACTATTTGTATAACCAGTATAAATACTAACCCGGTTGCAAAACAAGAACTGTTATTGAACTTTATGTAGATCAAGGTTAGTGTTTGACACTATGTCCTTAAGACAGATTTCTCCCCCACACACGGTGCTTATAGAATATCAAGTGTTTGCCTCCCAGGATACAATGATCTTTACACGAGTAGAAGTAGCACTCCAATCTACTGGTCCAGCGAACTATAAATTATGTTGTGTACTCTCCAAAATGCAGACTTCCTTAATGATGTATGAGACTGCCTTAAATGACTAAGAATGTAATGGATGAATTGGAATTGTCGGATGACTAGGTTATTTATAGAGAGAATGGTGACTGATCCGGACAGTCACCATCTAAATGGATGCAACCCAGCAGACATAAGACACCACTTGTGTAACTGTTATGTATGAACAGACACACAACTCAATTTCGGACTGGATAAATTCGAACCAGTGCAATACCGAAAATTAATTTCGGATTTAAAAATTCTCACCCAATTAATTAAAAGAATTTTCTCCAATCCCATAAGACAAACTTGGCATATATATGCCCATGTAGAATTTCTTCCTCAACCAATGTGGGATTGGTGTCAAATCCCACATTGCACAACCTCTATTTTCACATTTCAAGAGGGTCACTTTGGACCCATTTTCTCATTCATTTCTTACTCGATTTGAGCAAGTGAATATACTAAATTATTCTCCTCATATAGTAGAATATGAACCCACGAAAGTTTACTCGAAACAACGAACGAGTACCATTTTAATTTAGGCACAAAGTCGACAAAAAATTCAGTTTTTACACTTTAAAAACTGTTTTGGTCCAACAATCCACACTTAGTTGCAGGGTTTCGAAAGCCATCATTTACCCTATGATTACCTGCAACATCAAAATTTCCACATTATTCCTAAATTCAATTAACTCTAGGTAATTAAATGCAAAGTTGAGTTAAAATGCATGTAATGAGACCATTAAATATGCAATATTACGTGCTCATCACACCCCCCCAACTTAAGCTTTGCTAGTCCCTAGCAAACTAAATGTGATGATGCACAAAATTGTCTCGTGCAAGATCAACAGTCGAGTATGTGAAGAGGTGTAATTAATGAACAATAAATAAGCAATCAATGGAAAAAATAGTAAATAATGAGTCAACACACAGATATATAGTGGTTCGGTCCGATTGATCTACTCCACTCTCGAAAATGATAACAGTGGCCAGTGGCTCTTTATTGATGAATAGAATAAGAGAGAGAAAAGACTCTGGGAGAGGTACAATAGCTAGGAAAGAGAAGCTAAGTATGTAGATGTAGAGGGGTGTGTTGAGAGATCTCAAGGTGTCTCCTCTCATGTGGAGAGGGCTTACAATTTAGAGGTATGTTGAGGCAGTGACGTGAGGGAGAGGGCACTACTTCTTTGGGGAGGATAGTTATAAAATGTAAGTACAATTAATGTAGGATTGATCTTCCCGAGTGTGTATCCCGATAATCTCTCTCCCACGTACTCTTATCTTCCCGGACTCCTCGGATCTTGGACTGGGCCTGATTGGTGAACCGGACTTGGCTCTCTTTTAGTTGACTTGGACTTGCATGATTTATTGGGCCTGGGCCCAGTTAGATTTGGGTTCGTCATTTGCCCCCCATGCCCCAAGCCTTCGACTGTTTGCGAGAGAAGGGGGTTGAGGGCATGATCTTCTTCTTCACTTGGATGAGCATAAGTTTTCTTGTTCTCCAAAACGTCTTTTCATCTTCAGTGACTCTCTGTTGAATCTACTGACACTGGATGTTTTTTACATTTTTTTTGCATTCCTTTTGCTAGGTCTTGAAAGAATCTTGCCTATATATAGAGGCCTTTAGACTCCCCCACTTCATTTTCCCCTTCTATTTTCCTTTGAGGCTTTTCCTAGAAGCCATTCTCTTTTCCTTGGAGGCTTCTCGTAGAAGCCATTCTCTTTTCCTTGGAAGCTTCTCGTAGAAGCCATTCTCTTTTTCTTATAAGCTTCTTCTAGAAGCCATTTTCTTCAAATCTTTTCTTCCCTAAACCAGAGCAAGATTATGAAGACCATGAGCTGGAAGGAGATGAGAGTGGGTGGCGTCATAGGTGGCGCCCAAGGTGGAGAGAACCAAGCCAATGCCTCACTCGGCGCCATGTGAGGCCCCCAAGGTCGAGAGGGCGAGACCCATGGCTTAGGCGGTGCCTTGGGAGGTGCCCAAGGTGGAAGGGGTGAGACCCAAGGCTCGGTCAGCAATGTTGGAGGCGCCCAAGGTAGAGGGGGCGAGGCCCAAGGCTCGGTCAACAATTTGGGAGGCGCCCAAGGTAGAAGGGGCGAGACCCATCGTCTAGGTGGCATCATGGGAGGTGCCCAAGGTGGAGAGGGCGAGACCCAAGTGTCATTCGGCACCATTGGAGGCGCCCAAGGTAGAGGAGGCAGCGGCCAGGTCTCGGTCGACGCCATTGGAGGCGCCCAATGTGGAGAGGTCGGCGCCCATGCTTCATTTGGCTCCATGGGAGGTGCCCAAGGTGGAAGGGGCGATGCCTACGCCTTATTCGGCTCCATTAGAGGTACCCAAGGTGGAGAGGGCGGCACCCAAGACCTAGGCAGAGCCATAGGAGGCGCCAGAGGCGAAGAGGGTGGCGTTAGCGGTTCCTTAGGCAATCAAGGTGAGGGCTTTGACGACGAAAGGAGAGAGGAGGTGTTAGGCGATCCTAGAAAACATGTGGGTAAGCCCAACGACTACTTTGGATGCCTGGGTTGCGCGAGGAAACGGCCAGGCAGAGATTTGAACAGACTGAGTTCTCTACGTATGTTATGTGGTGCTCATATTTACCCCTTTGTTGGCATGGGTATTTTCTCTGTACTAGTTTGATTTTGTTTTGGCAGGCGCCCATTTTGACGAGCAGGAGACTACTCTGGACATCGAACGGGGCATGGAGAGTGCTAGAGATAGTGGCTCAAAGGTAGCCTCCATATTTAGCTCCATTGACTATGACAAGGACATGGCTGGTATAGTGTCTTCGTACCACATTCCTGCCACTGTAATGTGTCGTCGCGCGGAGGGGGATGAGTCAGCGTGTTGTCACTCTTCCGATGAGATTGTCCTTTATGAGGATATCCTGGAAGCGGGCTTGAGGCTCCCGATCCCTGGGCCCATATGTCGAGTTCTAGGGCATCTTTTGTTCGCTCTTAGGAGACTAGTTACCAACGGGTGGAGGGTGATTCTGACGTTCTTCTCATTATGGCGGTTGGTTCACAGTGCTGATGTCCCTCCCCCCTTCGAGGAGTTCTTGGCCACTTATGTGCTCGTGGAAAATCCTGCTCCTCATTAGGGGTGGTACCGCTTTGCTCCGAGGTTGGGTAAGTTCATCACTAGGCTTCCTTCGAACTGTCATAGCTGGAAGACCAAGTTCTTCTTTGTTGGAGGCAAATGGGCCACGAAGAATGATCATGACCTGGTGCCTTCAAGGTAGGGCACTGCTCCCAAGACCAAGCTAAGTAAGGACTCCACTTTTGGTTTTACTTTTAGTTGTCACATACTTGCTCTTACTATGCAATTGGCTTCTTTTGCATCTTCGCTGACATTATCCGTGGGACAAGAAGGTAGACTCCAGATGGTACGCGATCATCCGTACAAGGAGTTTTCAGGGATTATGCCCGCGTCAGGTCACTCCAAGGCTACTCCCATGCCGAAGAGGAAAGATATTTGATCTCTCCAATAAACTCTCTAACTTCGTAGGCCTTCTTTATCTTACACCGATTCTGTAGGTGCCTCCATTGACAGAGCTGTGGTGGAGGCTGTCTATTCTTCTAGGGCGGCATCTTCTCCTGCTTCTTCGAAGAGGTCGAAGTCTGATGCCCCCGGTGTTTCCCAGCCAAGGTCCATCCGTCAGGCTAGCTCTTGAGAGGCGGAACCTGATGATGCCCCCTGTTCTTCCCCGGTTGCTATTCCTTCACCGCCTAGAGATGGCCCTAGTACTGTTGTGGGGGCTGAGGCCCTAGTGCGGTCTCCTACTAGGATGGAGGCTACACCTAGCCGTCCTGCTTCGGGCAGTGCCTCAACATCCATGTTGCAGACGTGAAACTGGCCAAGGAGCGGCTTTGGGGGTTTGTGACTCGTGCGGAGGTTGCCTCTTGAGGTCCGGAGGGTATTGTTGATGCTGCCATTGAGGGCTTTGCTTTGGTATGTCCTGCATTTTTCTTTGGTTTTGTACTTGACTTTTCTCCTTTATACTCTATTTTTTGACTTTTGATTGCCTGCAGGTGG
Organism: Ilex aquifolium; assembly: GCA_951799425.1. Classification (NCBI taxonomy): domain Eukaryota; kingdom Viridiplantae; phylum Streptophyta; class Magnoliopsida; order Aquifoliales; family Aquifoliaceae; genus Ilex; species Ilex aquifolium. The sequence continues at coordinate 6,715,914 of OX637410.1, read as the reverse complement.
CTGTTACTTTTCCCTGCTTGTTCTCGAGTACGTTGAAGATCAGGGAGGTTCTTGATGGCCAGGTAGCTGAGAGGCAGGCACGCAAGGCTGCTGAAGAGCAGTTGGGGCTCGAGCGGCAGGCGCTGGAGGATGCCGAGGAGCAATCGAGGCTAGCACATGAGAGAGCTGCCACACTTGAGACCGAGCTTCGGGCGTCCTGCAATAGGGCTGCCCAGCTGGAGGTTGATAAAAAGGTTGCAGTGACAGAGCTACGAGCGTCCCGTGAGAGGGTCGCTGTATCAGAGGCTGACCTTCGAGCAGCTCTTGAGAGAGCTACTAGGCAGAGCCTTACTCCATGGAAATGGAGGAGAAGAGGGATGATGCAGAGAGGGCCAAGGCAGGCGCCTTCATTGATGGCTATGAGGAGCTCAGGAGGAAGGTCTCAGCAGCTTTTCCTACTTATGACTTTTCTGGCTTTTTACCTTATGAGGCTCCAGGGACTGATGACGAGGAGGCGAGCAATGATGGGAGTGGGGGCAGTGAGTGACGTCAGGAGCGTGGTATCTTTGTATTTATGTTTTTTTTTTGGTAGGTCATGTTCTATCTTTTTTGCAAAATCTCCATCAACTTCTATGAAATTCAACTTTTTTTGCAAAATTTTACTGCGTTCCACGGATGGGCCAGGACTTTTCCTTCGAAATTCTGGACTCTGTAGGTGACTGCCGCTTTTTCCTGCCTTTTTTTCAAGAACGATCAAACTTGGAAAGGCATCCAAGGATCTGGCAAAAGAGAGGTGGGCTTGAGAGACTACTGAGGAGCAGTTGAGGCTTGCTCATGAGGGAGTCGCGCCTCATGAGACCAAGCTTTTTGGCATCCCACAAGAGGGCCAGGAAGCTGGAGGCTGGTAATGAGACTGTATGCGTGAAACCAGAGTTAGAGTTGTGGACGTCTCGTGTGAAGGCTGCAAAGTTGGAGACCGAACTACGTATATCTCGAGAAAGGGCTGCCGTGGCAGAGGCTTGTAAAGCGAATACCTGCGCGAGAGCAGAGTCATAGCTTTGAACCTCCCTTGAGAGGGCCGCAGGAGCTGATGCCGAGCTACGTATAGTTTCGGGAGATGGCTGTCGTGGTAGAGGCTTGTAAGGAGACTACCTGCGCGAGAGCAGAGTCATAGCTGTAAACGTCCTGTGAGAGGGCCGCAGAAGCTGAGGCCGAGCTACGTATAGTCTCGGGAGATGGCTGCCATGGTAGAGACTTATAAGAAGACTACCTGCGCGAGAGCAGAGTCATAGCTGTGATTAGTACTTAAAGTTGACATATTATTATGACATTTTAAGACTAATTGTACTTTAATGGAGTTTAAGTGATGTCATTTCAGGCCCTAAACGGAACAAGGACCCGAGAACAACAAGTACCACACTTGGATGCAGCACCAGCACATTAGGGTCAAAATTGGAAAAGCTTGGAGCACAGCCAGAACGTTCGAACGCCAAATCACGTTCGAACGTCCACATTGCACTGTAGCAGACTCAACTGCTGAAGAGAAGGCGTGTTGTAGTTAGGAAAGAAGACTGGAGCTCTGAAGTACTTGAGTGTCACGTTCGAACGCCAACTCACGTTTGAACGTGCACTTGAGTTGATGGAAGACCAGACCACTGCAGAGAGTTGGAACTGAACTTCACAGAAGACCAACAGATCACTCGAGTGAAAGGGGTCAGAGCAAATCTGGCGTTCGAACGCCCTCAGTGCAAAAACAGAAGAAACGTTCGAACGGCAGTCAACGTTCGAACACCCTTAGTGCAAAAACAGAAAGAACGTTCGAACGTCAACTCACGTTCGAACGTTATCCACAGACTGGCAGCAGAGTTGTTGACTGTTCACTTGGACTTGGGCGGCAAACACTATTCTTTCACCCCCCCCTGTCTCCTCCTCTTGCCTATAAATACTCCCCTTGTTGGAGAGCTAGAGGAGCCAAGTAGGAAGTAGGAAAGTTGATGGAGGCTTAGACTCCCACTCTCATTGTAGATTTAGCTCATTTCCCTTGTATGAAGTCTTTATTTTAGAGATTAGTTTGGCTATAGTCCAACATCTCTTGCTTGTTATAACAGTAGTTTTATGTTTATGCTTGTGTTTATGCTTTCATTTTTCATGCATAGAAGAGAGATAGCTCACCTTTTGGTTGAGGAAGCAACCCTCCAATTCTTGGTTGAGGAAGCCACCCTCCAAATGTGACTAGCTTTCTTCTACTTTTATTGTTCATACATTTCACTTCCATTGCTTGCGCTTCTTTCTTTCTTAGAAGAGTGAAACTCTTCCACTTTTCTAGAGCTTTACCAAAGCCGTGAAGGGTGGAATGTGATTCACCCATTCTTTGTTAAAGATTGGCTACGCATTTGTTGTTACTTTATCTTATAAGTTCTCTACTTGGAGGGATGAGCATCACTCACTTTTCTAGCTTTACCCAAGCCATGAAGAGTGAGTAGTTTCTCATTCACTCTTTAGTAAGAGGAGAAGGGCATATATAAGTTATCCGGGAATCATATTTGTGCAATGTTTCTATGCTTAACGCTTATTTCCTCTTGTTATTGGACGATTGATTGCATCTAGCAAAGCTAGGGTACTTTGTATAATTGTGGGTTCTTTCTATGACACAGATGACTCTTGCATAGAAAGACTCATCAGTTCAAGGCAAGTACCCCGGCTAGATCCTCATGACTACCCCTCAATCTTCCCCCTTATTGTACTTCATTTAAAGAATGGAATATTAATATCATGATTGGATGTCTTGTAGAAACACTTGCTTGTTTGTAGACGGGTTAAGTCTCGGCATAGGCAATTCTTGTAAACTTCTAGAAAGACGTCGGAATCATGTTCTTAATTCTCACAATCCATCTTTATCTTCCGATTAACTTGTTGTTGACATGGGAGTTAATTGAGTTATCAAGCACAATTATGACAAACCGGATAACTAGCTACATGTCCAGATCCTTGCACTAAAGAGTGACCTTTTTTTATTAGCACCTATTTTGTTAAGAAAATCTTCCTGGAAAGAATCTTATATTCTGTCCAGAAAAACTCATATCTCACAGCAAATCTCAAAGGTTACAATCAATAGGTCTCTACCACTGCTCACCTCAGAAATATCAACAAAAGTTCCCTGTGGATTCGACTCCGGACTCAAACCGGATTATTACTACAGCTTGACCGCCTGCACTTGGGTGTACACATTTCGGATCAAGCCATCAAGCTACAAACGTCCCGTGAGAGGGCCGCAGGAGCTGAGGCTGAGCTACGTATAGTCTTAGGAGATGGCTGCCAGGGCAGAGGCTCATTCCATTAAGATGGAGATGAGGAAGGAGTCTGTTGAGAAAGCCATTGCAGGTGCCTTTATTAATGGTTATGAAGAGCTTGACAGCTTTCCCTACTAGTGAGTTCTCTGGCTTCATCCCATATGAGGGAACATGGGTAGATGGTAACGGGAAGAGCCTTGATGATAGTGGCTCAGAGAGCAGTGAATAATCGTCGGAAGTATGATGACTTTTGTCTTTTTGTTTACCTTGCTGTTAGGTCATGTTCTGAATTTTATAAGCTGTCTACAACCTTTATTAAAGCAAGACAGTTCTAGACACAATAATCTTCGCAGAGTTTTATTTCATAAATTAATAACTAACAGAATAAATCGATTGAAACAATAAAAGACAGATAATATGAGAGCCATTAGCATGTACCGGCTATAGCTCTTCAAGTGTTCGGCATCCTATAGGTGGGTGAAGACTTCCCTGGCAGAGTTAGAGTCACCTCCTCCTCCTAGCCCTCAGGAGATTGTCTGGATTTCTTCGAGGGGTTGCTGGCGTTCTCTGTTGTCCTGGTCCCGACCAGGTGGTGGGGTTTGTCCTCTACCAGCAACGTACTGCCTCAACTGGCCACGCTATATAAACTCTTCGATCTGCCTTTTAAGATCAAAGCAGTCGTCAGTCTCATGGTCGTGGTCGCGGTGGAAGTGGCAATACTTGTTTGAGCTCCTCCGGTTTGGGGCAGTCTTCATCTTCTCTGGCTAGTGTACTGTACGGTCATCCTGTATTTGAAACAGGGTATGCTCCACGGAAGCATTGAGCGGCGTGAAGGTTTGCCGCTCTCTTAGAGGTGGGGGACCAAGGCGGTCCTTGACAAATATTCTCTCTGTCCTATTCTTTTTGTTATGTGCTTCCCTCTTTTCTTCACTGGTGTCCTTCCTCTTCTAGCCTCCATGGGAGGACTCACCTCGTCTGGCCTTGGTGACATCCTGTTGTTTATGTACTTTTGTGCCCTTGACAACAACTCGGGCTTGCTAGATGGTGGCTTTTTTAGGACAGAGAACATGAAACTGGAAGAGCGCAGACCTGCGATAAAGGCAGCTAGGGCTACTTTATCGTCTAGCTCTTCAATTTGGAGAGCCTCGTCATTGAAATCAGTGAGATAGCTCTTGAAGCTTTCATCCCGGTCCTGCTTGATGGTGAGCAGTTGGGTAACAGGCTTTTGATGTCGGCGTCCCCCAATGAAATAGGAGACGAAAGATTTACTCAGTTCTGCGAATGAGTGGATAGAGGAGGGTTTGATCTTCGCGAACCATTGTCGAGCAGACTCCTTCAAGGTGGTGGGGAAGGCTCTACACATGATCTCATCAGGCACGTTGTGGAGTTGCATGAGAGACTTATACATGTCAAGATGATCCAGAGGGTACTGTCAAAGATCTCGATGGCAAGCATCTTGAACTTCGAGGGTAGGGGTTACTTGACAATGTCTGTAATGAACAAGATATCAGTACGCCCTACCAAGTAATCCACCGTCTCGGGCGCCTATGCCTTGATGGCGTTGAGGGCATCACCGAGTTGGTTTTGCACCTCTCTAATTTTCTCGTCCCATTGGTTGGGGACATCTTTCATTGGGTGATTGTAGTGGCCTTCGTGATCAGCATACTGACTTTCTCCCTCCTCCTACTAGTTGAGGGGTGATGCCTCCCTAGGCGAGCATCAATTGAATGATTTGCTAGTTCTATTTTACCAGCGACTGCATGGTCTGTAAAAGCTATTGCCCGACGACGGTCAAGTATGTGACTCATCGACCTGGAAGAGCATCAGGAAGAGCCTCCTTTCGGTGGGCCGGGTTGTTGTCTCCCAGTTTTTGACTCATCGACCTAGTCGTGATTGCCATAGAATAACAAAGTAGCAGAAAACTTAGTCATTCCCACAGACGGCGCCAAATATTTTTCTTCTTAATTTAAGATTTCTTGCATTAATTGAAGTTTCATGCTCCATTTCAATTATGTCTCTTTACATTATGCATTTCATTCTTGCTTTCATGAGTAGCTAGATTTTATGTTGGTTAATCCAAGGGAGATTTCCTCTTGGGTGTGCCATTTCAACTCATTCTCTTTCCTCCTCTCAGAGTACGATGGTTCGGTTTGACTGGGTTGAGAGTGGATAAGGTTGTGAGTCTTTGATATCCCGTAGGCCTGGTCACGGGTTATGCTTGTATCCTCACCTCCATTTCGTCCCTAGCTTCCCACGAATCAATCGTTCATCTAAGCTCTATTCGAGGAAGGCTTCGAGTTGATTTGAGATTCCTATTGGAATGACCTCTTTGGATTAGCCAACACTTGTTTTATTTCATTTTAATCAAAAACACAAACACCAAACTCAAACCAAAGATTTCACACTTTTCCCTTTTTACAAAATCACCTTTACACAATTCCCTTCCTTCCATGAGGAGACGACCTTAGAATACTTTTCCAAGTAAAACACGACATTCAAAAGACTCCTTGCGCTTGGAGAGCACTTTTGTTCATTTCGCACATTTCTCATTTCATACATTTCATTCCATCCACCATTCTATTGCCCTTTCTTTTGACATCATCCCAAGGGAGAGTGACACTCCTTTCGCACCTACATCATATACACATTAAATGATCATGTTATGAGGTAAAGAACTACAATGGTTTTGATCAAGCAGGGGGCAAGTGTCAACCTCCTGCCCTACTCGGTGTATCAACAACTCCAACTTGAAGAGTTGAAGCCAACTCTAATCACTCTTCAATTGGTAGACTAAAGCATTCGAACATCGAGGGGAGTAATTGAGGATGTCTTGGTTCAAGTGGATAATTTTTATTTCCCTGTTGATTTTATTATGCTTGGAACTCACCCTGTTGCTAACCCTGGTTCACAAATTCCCGTTATATTAGGTAGATCGTTCCTTGCTACTTCTAATGCTGTTATTAATTGTAGGAATGGACTGATGCAGCTTACTTTTGGGAACATGACTATGGTCTTCAATGTATTCAATTTGTGCAAACAACCGAGAGATGATGAGGAAGTGTATGAAGTCAATAGTATTGAGACATTGGTGGAGGAGCACTTAGTGCTGCTGGACATGTTGAAAGAAGGGGAGGAAGAGTTTGATGATCAAGAAGAGTTGGAGAGCTTGAAAGGGGTAGAAAAATGGACTCCTACATTTGAGAAGCTTCCATATCAAGACAAGAAAATCTTTCCATCAGATATGCAAAAACCCATCTTGGAGTTGAAGCCATTACCATCCAATCTCAAGTATGCATACCTCGGGGATAACAAAACCTTTCTGTGGTGATTAGCTCAACTTTGGAGTCAAAAGCAAGAAGATGATCTCTTGAAAATGTTGAGGAGGCACAAGGGAGCAATTGGTTGGACAATTTCCGACATCCAGGGGATAAGCCCCCTTATTTGCACACATCGCATCTACCTTGAAGAAGACTCAAAGCCATCCTAACAACCACAACGGAGGTTGAACCCAATTATGAAAGATGTAGTGAGGGATGAGGTGCTAAAGCTACTTGATGTGGACATCATTTTTTCGATTGCCGATAGTAAGTGGGTTAGTCTCACACAAGTAGTACCCAAGAAATTGGGAGTCACGGTTGTTATAAATGAGGAGAACGAGCTTATTCCAACAAGGATGATCACCAGATGAAGAATGTGTATTGATTACCGAAAGCTCAACTTGTGCACGAGAAAAGAGAACTTCCCATTGCCATTCCTCGACCAAGTGTTGGAAAGAGTAACTGGGCATCTATTTTACTTCTTCTTGGATGGCTACTCCGGGTACAACCAGATTGAGATCGCATTGGAGGATAAAGAAAAGACCACCTTCACTTTCCTTTTGAGATCATGGAAGTTTTTATGGATGACTTTTCATTGTTCGGGGATTCATTCGATGGATGTTTGGAGAACTTGGAGAGAGTTCTTGAAAGATGTGAGGAGAAAAACTTGGTACTCAATTGGGAAAAGTGTCACTTTATGGTGACGCAAGGGATAGTTCTCGGGCATATCGTTTCGTAGAAGGGGATCGAGGTTGAAAAATCAATGGTTGAGGCAATTTCCAACCTCTCTACGCTAAAGGTCATCAAAGATATCAAGTCGTTTCTTGTCCATGCCGGCTTTTATCGTCATTTTACTAAGGACTTTAGTGCATTGGCCCGACCAATGACCAATTTTCTTTCAAAAGATGTCCCATTTGTTTGGTCGGATGATTGTGAGGCATCCTTTAAAAATTAAAAAACATGCTCATTTCACCTCCGATCATGCAACCACCCAAGTGGGACTCACCATTTGAGCTTATGTGCGACGCGAGTGATTACACGGTCGGCGCAGTGCTCGTTCAAAGGGAGGACAAGAGACCTTATGTAATATACTACGCTAGAAAAACACTCAATGAAGCTTAAATGAACTATACCACCATAGAAAAGGAGTTGCTAGTGGTAGTATTTGCATTGGATAAAATCTGGTCTTACATCATTGGTTCATCAATAGTAGTCTATACCGATCACTCTACTTTGAAGTATCTTTTGTCTAAGCAGGATGCCAAAACGAGACTCATCAGGTGGATCCTCCTACTCCAAGAGTTTAACTTGACAATCAAAGACAAGAAGGGAGTGGAGAACGTGGTGGCGGATCATTTGTCCCGACTTGTGGTGTAAGATGCTGATGAGTATATTCCTATCCCTAACTCTTTTCCTGACGAGTATTTACTTTCGATTCATTCTGTTTGTCCTTGGTATGCTGACATATGTAATTATCTTGCTATAGGACAAATACCACTGCATTGGAGCCCTGAGAATAGACGGAGATTCATGGCAGATGTGAAGTACTTTTACTTCGAAAACCCGTACCTGTTCAAGTACTTCCCTGACCAAGTCATGTGGAGATGCATACCAGAAAATGAACAACGGGAAGTTCTTGCATTTTGCCATTCGGAAGCATGCGGTGGCCACTTCTCTTCTAAGAAGACTTCGACAAATATTCTACAGTCAGGTTTTTATTGGTCCTCTTTGATAAAAGATTGTGTCTCTTTCTGTAAAGAATGTGATAGGTGCCAGAGATTGGGTAGTGTGACCCGTAGGAATATGTTGCCCTTATCCCCTATGTTGGTGATTGAGATATTCGACTGTTGGGGCATTGACTTCATGGGTCCCTTCCCCGTATCTTTTGGCTACCTATACATATTGCTGGCAGTGGACTACATGTCCAAATGGGTAAAGGCTATCCCAACCAAGGCCAATGACCACCGTGTCGTAGTCAAGTTTCTCAAGGAGAATATATTTTCGAGGTTTGGGATGCCTCGTGCAATGATAAGCGATGGTGGGTCGCATTTCTGTAATGGACAATTTGCATCTTTGATGCATAAATGTGGTGTCACGCACAATGTGTCCACCGCTTATCCCCCACAAACCAATGGTCAAGCAAAGTTGGCGAATAGAGAAATCAAAAATATCCTAGAGAAAACGGTGAACCCAAATAGGAAAGATTGGTCATTTAGACTGACCGATGCCCTATGGTCTTACCGCAGTGCCTACAAAACCATCCTAGGTATGTCTCCCTATTGGTCATCTACATAAAGGCTTGAAATGGCCGGAGAGAATAGGAAGCTTGAAATGAATGAATTGGAAGAGATTCGAAGAGATGCGTATGAGAGCTCTAAAATTTCAAAAGAAAGGGCTAAAATTTTTCATTAAAAATCCATTTTAAGAAAGACATTCGAGCCCGGACAGAAAGTGCTCTTGTACAATTCTCGTCTCTCGATCTTTCAAGGTAAACTCTGATCCCATTGGGATGGACCCTATCTTGCTAAGGTGACCTACCCCAATGGAGCTGTGGAAGTCACAAACCCCGAAGATGGCAAGACATTCAAGGTCAATGGCCAAAGACTTAAGCCATTCTTTGAGGGGTTTGAAGGTCAAGGGGTGGAGGAAGAATTGGTGGATCCGGTCTACCCGTACTTGTTGGAGGATTAACTGTTCTTATGGTTTTTAGTGTAAAATCATTTTTATTTACTTTAACTGTTTATCCTTACTTATTTTATCTTTGCGTATAGTGTTGTTTTTCTTAGTTGCAGATGTTAGTGTTTTTGTCAAAGCTCAAGTGCAAGGTGTTCTCTAACCCTACTTACCTTTTTTATAGTCCTTCATTGCATATCATATCTTCTTTTTTTTTTGCATTGAGGATAATGCATGAATCAAGTTGGGGGGGTGAGGTGCACCATTTGTATGATACACCAATGTTTGTGGAAATTTTTGTTAATAATACCAATTTTTGTGGTGAAAATTCACCTTTCACATATCACACAGTTTTTTTTTACAATAGTTGCAAATTATGTGAAAAATATATGAATGTTGATATGTATTCCCCTATTTAGAGTGTTATGGGTTGGTTGATATGTTGATCTCTGCGTTGAACCTTGAATACATGAGCACATTATAGAAGTTCATCCTATGCTTGAGTAGCACATATGTGTTGGCTTTTGAACTCAACCTTAATTGCACATTGAATGTGTAATTTTGACGATTTACGGATTGAGTTCACATTTTAGTGCTTGACATGAATAATGGAGATGAGTAAGAACCCATGTGAGCTTTAATGCCAATCTTTGTTGGAGGGAACTTATATTTACTCAAGGAACAATTTTTCAATTTCCAAATTTATTTAATAATCTCACTATGCTTGTTTTGGTTAGGTGCATTTAGGTAGTTGATTGACTTTGTCTTGATATGTACAATGCTCTCCCATGCCTATCTAGAAATGATCTTAGGTCATCCTTGATTTACTTTGAGTCTTAGCCTTTTTCTTGTGAAAATTTTATCCCTAGTGCCGTAATTAAGCCTTAATTGTAAATTCGTTTCCGTGCCACACATTTGACCAAGCCAGTGCAAAATGATAAAATATACCTCACCTTGGTTGTTCCTATAGCTGAGTATGAGTGATCATAAAAGAGAAGGAAGTATGACGAAAACTCAACAAAAGGGATGAATGAAGTTGAATTTAAATAGTTGAATGAAAAAGAATGAAAAGATCAAAGAAAAGGAGAAAAAGGGGGTGAAGGGAGAAAGAATGATAAAAAAGAAAAGGAAAATGTTAAGGAAAATAAAGAAAAGAAAAAAAAAGAGTGCGGTGATGGTGTTAGACTGAAAATCCCATGAAAAGGGAGATGTTTTTGAAATAAAAGTCATTCACTCGGAACAACCCTCTTTGTTACCCTATATCCTTCATTTCAATTGCCTCAATATCACCCAAAGGCCTCATTACAACCCTTGAAAGTCCTAAATGATCTAGAGAATCCGTAAAGAGAAGGCGGAACACCGATGCACTCATTTGGGAGGAGTTCGACCAAATCTTCCAAGACAAGTACTTCCCCGAATCAGTCAGAGATAGAATGAAGGCCAATTTTCTTGCTCTACGACAGAGCAGCATGACAGTGGTAGAGTACGAGAGGAGGTTTGACGAGCTATCCCATTATGCTACGGAGTATATATCTACTGAGGCCGACAGGGCCAAGCGCTTTGAGCAGGGACTGAGGCCGGTCATTCGGGAGAAGTTGGTGGCTCTCAAGATCAGGGAGTATGGGGATCTGGTTGATAGAGCCGCACTTGTGGAGAGAGACATGGAGGATACTCAGCGGCGACAGAGCCTTATGAGGGGAGGTCCGATCAGGACGAGTGCTAGCGGCAGTGGAGCACAGAGGCTGACACCATACCGTCGCCCAGACTATGCAGGGGGACATAGACCTCAGATAGCCCGAGGGGCCGGAGGTGTACTAGAGGGAACAGGGTGTAGCTGTTGACCCAGCAAAAATTGAGGCAGTGATGAAGTGGGAACCACTGAAGAATGTCACCGAGATACGTAGCTTCTTGGGTTTAGCAGGTTACTACCGAAGGTTCGTAGAAGGGTTCTCAAAGCTTGCGATGCCGATGACTCGCCTTACAAAGAAGGGAGAAAAATTCGTGTGGACTCAAGCGTGTGAGCTAGCCTTTCGCACCTTGAAGGAGAAGTTGACGACGGCTCCTGTCCTCATTATTCCGAGCAGTGGGGAAGGATATGATGTGTACACAGATGCTTCGCTACGAGGCTTGGGATGTGTTCTCATGCAAGGAGGGAAGGTAGTTGCTTATGGCTCGAGGTAACTCAAAACTCATGAGCAGAACTATCCCACTCACGACTTGGAGTTAGCCGCTGTAGTTTTTGCTCTTAAGTTGTGGAGGTGTTATTTGTATGGAGAGAAATTCCAAATGTTTTCTGACCATAAGAGCCTCAAATATATCTTCACGCAGAAGGATTTGAATCTCCGCCAAAGAAGGTGGATTGAGTATTTAGAAGACTACGATTTCACGCTCAATTACCATTCGGAGAAGGCCAATGTAGTCGCCGATGCACTTAGCCGAAAATCTTGGGGTGAACTCAATGTTCTTGCAAGTAAATGGAAGTGGAGGGATGCCCTTGGAGACTATGATCTATGGGTTGGAGAAGATAGATCTCAGCCATGCCTATTCAACCTTGTAGCCTAACCTACCCTCCAACGTAAGGTTGTGGAGTTACAACGCTTGGATCTTGACTTAGAGTCAATTTGAGCTAAATTGGAAAATGGGGAAGCAATTGAAGGGTGGTCATTGAGAAATGGAGAACTGAGATATGGGGAGAAGCTATGTGTTCTCGATGATTCGTTCCTAAAGGAGGAGGTACTTAGAGAGTGCCATCGCTCTAAGTTTGCTATCCACCCCGGTAGCACAAAAATGTATAGGGACATGAAGCGCCAATATTGGTGGAAGGGAATGAAGAAGGATGTGGCAAGGTTCATAGCACGATGTGCGGTGTGTCAACAGGTGAAGATCGAACATCAAAAGCCAGGAGGATTACTACAGTCTTTGCCTATCCCAGAGCAGAAGTGGGATCACATCACCATGAATTTCTTGTCGGGTTTACCACGGACGTCGCGCGGGCATAATGCAGTATGGGTTATTGTGGATAGACTCACCAAGTCCGCTCATTTCTTGGGTATGAAGACCACGGACACATTCGAGACCTTGAGCTAGCTTTATATCCGGGAGATTGTATGATTGCATGGAGTTCCGCTTTCGATTGTGTCAGATCGTGATTCTCGGTTTGTGACGCGCTTCTGGCAAAGTCTACAACAAGCCATGGGGATAGAGTTACATTTCAGTACAACGTTTCATCCCCAAACGGATGGCCAATCCGAGAAGGTGATACAGATTGTGGAAGACATGTTACGTGCTTGCGCGTTAGACTTCAAAGGAAACTGGAGTGATCACTTGCCGTTGGTGGAGTTTGCGTATAATAACAGCTATCAGGCAAGCATTGCGATGGCACCGTATGAAGCATTGTATGGAAGACCGTGTAGATCCCCGACGTGTTGGTTGGAAGCCGGCGAATGTAGTTTGTTTGGACCGGAAATTGTTCGAGAAACTACCGAGAAATTCAACTCATCTGAGAGAGGCTACTCACGGCACAAAGTCGACAGAAAAGCTATGCGGATAAAAAACGGAGACCCTTGGAATTCAAAGTGGGAGACTACGTGTTCCTCAAAGTTTCGCCCAAGAAATGAGTATTTAGATTCGTCAAGAAGAGAAAGTTAGCGCCGAGATATACCGGGCCATTTGAAGTGATCAAAGTTGTGGGCAAAGCGGCGTATCAGTTGCGGTTACCAGCTGAGTTGTCTGGGGTACATGACATGTTTCATGTGTCGATGTTGAGAAAGTGTCAATCGGATGCAACGCCGGTCGTGGACTTGGAAGATATTGAAATTCAAGACTGAGCAACCTATGAAGAACAACCGGTGAAGATTTTCGACGCCAAAGAGAAGGTGCTCCGCAACAAAGTCATCCGACTAGTGAAGGTTTTGTGGCAACACCATGGAGTGGAAGAAGCTACTTGGGAACCGGAGCTAGAAATGCGAGAGAAGTACCCGCACATATTCGCTACTTGAGGTAAGTTTCGAGGACGAAACTTTCTTTAAGGGGTGTGGATTGTAAACCCCCACATGTTTAGATTAATATAGTAATATAATTTTCTAGTAATTCTAATATAAGCAATGAAGTAAGAATAAACTAAATAGATTGTAAAAGTAGGAATAAATACTAGGGAGACAAATGGATTGTAACTTTTAAGTGTCGAAGGTGTGTAAGCTTGAGAAGAGGGATTATGTAAGTTTCTAAAAGAATTTAGGTCAAAATAATGCTTCCATTGAATCCGGAAGGTCGAAAAACATTGGGAGAGGTAATATGGGATGTATTGGAAGTTAGGAAGTATTCCGGAGTGAAAACACACTTAGAGAGAATTTGGGTAAAAAGGAGTTGGGACACCTTCTAGTATTTAGGTCATAAATTTTTATCGTGATCTCCAATGGATCTGAAATTTGGACAGCAGATAGTATACGTCTAGGGCTACAAAAGTGTATCTCATGAAAATTTTCCAATTCGACCTCTAAATGGGTCAAAACTGCACTGGAAGTCGGAGCAAAAATCTGTCAGTCAAACCGTACTGGTACCGCGTACCAGTACGCAGGACTCCAGTAGCTTAACCGTACCGGTACCGCGTACCGGTACGCTTTCTCTGACACTCGCCGAACAGTTAAAAAGTCGGGATTTTTGGGTTTAAAACACCACCTTAAGCCCTCATTTGCCCCATTCTTCATTCCACTCTCACCCTAAACACTTTAGAACCCTAGGAGAGAAAGAAAGGAAGAGCGAAACTCAAGATCAAAGGGGAAAAACACAAGATTTAAGGGTGATTCAAGATTCAAACCCTAGATTTCAAGAACACCAAGGTAGGAGATTTCTTCTCTTTCTCTTACATTGAGGTTAGGGCTTATGTATATATGTATGTTTTGCTCTAAATGTTGTATATATGATATAAAATCATCCTCTCTTAGTGTTTTGGGCAAATATTACATGTTTTTAACAAGGTTAGGGTTGAATACCCATGAAATCTCTTTTTGTGTTTCAAAACCCTAGTTTTTGGAGAGTGATGGATTTTCTTCTTAAATTCTTCCTTTATTATTGATTTTGAAACCATAGTGCTTTGTGTTGAGTAATAAAATGATGTTGTGGTGATCTCTTGTATTTTTGTAATTGTTTATTGAAATTTTCATGTGATAAATTTGGGGGGTTTTGAAGATATACTTGTAAATTGTGAAATTGGGTTTGATATTGTATCTCTTATGAGTGTGGGATGACCATGGGTGGCCTTTTACGAGATATCGTAGAGTGGATAGACGTGTTGCTTGCTCCATGTGGGTTGGCATTTTTCCTACCACTCGTAGTGGGGTTAGTGCTTTGGTAAGACTAAACCTCTATTGCTCACGGGTGCCGTATCAGAGGGTTAGTATACTAATACCTGGGTTGGATACGTCACTGCCATTGGTATGACATACGCCCTTCCTAAATGATGGATATCTTTGATAAGATTTGTGTGGGTGTGTGTGGGCTAGATATTACTCAATGTGTTGATTCATGGGGTTTGCCTCACATCATGTTTGAGATACATATACATATAATTGTGGGATATTCAAGTTATGGATTATTGGATTATTGTGGAAAATGGTTACCTACAAGAACTTGTGGGAGTATGAGATTCCACAAGGTCTTGTGGGAAAATGGTTTATATTTTGGGAAATGGATATGTGTTGGATCTTGGTTTCTTTTACTGTTCATTTAAATTCTTGTTGCTACTTAAACTTGAGATCCATTCTAAAATGTCTCTGTTTTACTTCAAAGATTATATATGCTATTTGTGAAATGAGACCGGCCATTTTATATGCTTTTATAAACCTTGTTCGAGTTTGGGAGGAATGTTGCTACAGAGCTTAGTGTTCACCCCCTACAAACAACATATTTCAGGTCTTTGTCTATAGAAGGAGCTCGGAACTGACGAGCCGGGACATTGGGAAGCTCCCATAGAAGGGAACGTAGATCCCGAGATGGACCTGTAGAGACATAGCTTCTTTTGTAATAGACTTGAGAATTTATTTTGAAATCATGTGAAGTTTAGTTTTCTTTTGTTATTCCGCTGCTAAGTTACGTTTGATCCTTTGAGATGTAAATGTCATAGCTTGGCTTATTCTTTTGGGATGATGTTGTAAATTCTATGGATAATGAATGAAATTTTTTTCTTATTGATGGATTTTTATTAGTTGCTCTTATGGTATAAATGGTTTTAGAATGTAATGCCGTCCAGGGTGGTATTTGGGGCGAACCAATTTAGGGAAACAATCCAAGTCGGGAGCCTCAAGCATGCTTATGGGATGATGAATAAGGTGCTACATTACAACTTGCTACCTCGGGGAGCTGAGAAGAACCCAAAAGTTGAAAAGCTCACTCTTCTACATGCTATGATGACGGGAAAGGCCTTGGACATAGTGTAACACCCCAAAACACACCCTGGACGGCATTACATTCTAAGACCATTCACCACATGAGAGCACTAATATAATTTCATCAATAAGAAAATTCTCCATTCATCATCCATAAAATTTACATCATTATCCCAAAAGAATAGACCCATTTTGGCCTTTACATTTCAAAAATCAACTAATGTAGCACATCGGAAATAACAAAAGAAAACTAGACTTTACAAGGTTTACAATGAATATCCTAGTCTAGAGCAAAAGTCAGCGACATCTCTAGATGTCCCACTCGGGATCCAAGTATCCCTCTAATGAAGCCTCTCCATGGCCCGGCTCATGAGCACCGAGCTCATCATCTGGCACAAAATCTGAAAAAGAAATATTCAACGGTAGGGGGTGAGCACGAAGCTCTGTAGAAAGATCCTCCCAAACTCAAACAAGGTTTAGCAAAGTATATAAAACGGTCGGTCTCATTTCACAAATAACATATATAACATTTGAAGTAAAATGAGGACATTTAACAGATCTCAAGTTTAGATAGCAACAGTAATTGAAATGAATAAATAAACAAAATATACCATTGATAATCCATTCTACCATAAACCGTTTCCAACAAGTTCTCGCGGAATCCCATACTTCCCGAAACTCTTGTCGAAACCATTTTTGGTAAAATGCACGATAACCCACACTGTATGTCCGACACAACCCACGTTACTACACCGTTATCATTAGTGCTAGGAAATGTTCGTACCCACACGGCGTACAAAGGCGTCTACCCACACCATGTGGTAGGAAAAGTTCATACCCGCGTGGCATACAAAGCCGTCTACCCACTACATGACACCCGGTCAATAGTAAACCATGGTAGTATCGTACAACTACGCAAGAGATAACATATCAACAAACATCTCACATTACCAACAATACCATAAATCCCCAATTTCTAAAGCAAGTTTTCATAAAATTCCACACATCCAACATGAGGCAATTTCCATAGAACAATGAAGGAAAATACAAGAGATCATCATAAATACCATTTTGTTGTTCAATATGAAACACTAAAGTTTTTAAATCAAGAATAAAGGAAGAGTTCAAAAAGGAAAACCCATCACTCTTGAAAACTAGGGTTTTTCAAACAAGAGAGGGATTTCATGGGTATACAACCCTACTTTGTGTAAAACATAAAATCTTTGTCAAAAATCCCAAGAGAAGATGATTTCCTAGCATATATATATACCACTGATAGCCAAAGCATACATACATAAACACCCTAGCCTCAATGTAAGAGAGTGAGAGGAAACCCCTACCTTAATGTTCTTGGAAAAATTAGGGCTTTGATCTTGAATCAACCCTTCAATCCCTTGTTTTCTCTTGATCTTGTGTTTCTCTCTTTCTCTCTTCCTCTCTTATGTTTTCTAGGGTTTGGAGTGGTGTAAGGAAGGCTAAGGAGGTGACAAAATGTATTTATAGTGGAGGAAAAATCGAGGGTTCGCGAACAGAAAAATTCGGATTTTTACAGTGGCTACCGGTAGCTGATTTTGGCTACCGGTAGCTCGGACACACTGGGCACTCGACTACCGGTTGGCTACCGGTAGCTGATCTTTACTGGACCATTGGCTACCGGTAGCTGATTTTGGCTACCGGTAGTCACTACCCAGATTTTCTACTTCCACTTACAATGCAGTTTTGACCCATTTAGAGGTCGAATTGGCAAATTTTCATTAGATAGACTTTTGTAGCCCTAGATGTCTACGATCTACTGTAAAAATTTCAGGTCATTTGGAATTAAGCATAAAAAGTTATGATTGAAATAGTAGACAGTGTCCAAAATCCTTTATACCCAAATTTTCTCTAAAATGTGTTTTAACTCCAAAATACTTCCTAACTTCTAATACACCTCATATTACCTCTCCCAAGGTTTTTCAACCTTCCGGACTCAATGGAAACCTTATTTTGACCTAAAAACCTTTAGAAACTTGTCTATTCACCCTTTCCAAGTTTAAACATCTTCGAAGCTTAACTTCCCAATCAATTCGCATCTCTAGTTTTTATTCCTATCGTCACTACTCATATCCATGTTTTTTTTTTTTTTTACAACAATTATTTAGTATATATATCTATATACATATCTATAAAAGAAAAATACGGGGTGTTACAATCCACCCCCCTTAAAGAAAGTTTCGTCCTCGAAACTTACCTCAAGTAGCGAAGATGTACGGGTACTTCTCTCGCATTTCAAGCTCCTGTTCCCAAGTAGCTTCTTCCACTCCATGGTGTTGCCACAAAACCTTCACTAGTCGGATGACTTTGTTACAGAGTACCTTCTCTTTGGCATCGAGAATCAACGGTTGTTCTTCATAGGTTGTTCCCTCTTGAATTTCAATATCTTCCAAGTTTACGACCGGCGTTGCATCCGATTGACACTTTCTCAACATCGACACGTGGAACACGTCCGGTACTCTGGATATCTGGGCTAGTAGTCGAAGTTGATACGCCGCATTGCCTACTGCTTTGATCACTTCAAACGGTCCGGTATATTTTGGCGCTAACTTCTCCTTCTTGCCGAATCGAAACACGCCCTTCTTGTGTGACACCTTGGAAAACATGTAATCTCCCACTTTTAATTCCAAGGATCTTCGTCTGTGGTCCGCGTAGCTCTTCTGTCTACTTCGCGCCGTGCGTAGCCTCTCCCGAATGAGTTGAATCTTTTCCGTAGTTTCCCCATTGTAGTCCTTACTCCGTTAGTTCGCTGCGCACTCTGATATACATTACAATCCACCAAAGGTTACAGTTGAACCCTAACCAGACTTGTCCTCCCCTCTTAGCTTCCAAATTCATATACATTTTTCCAACGAAATAATTTAAGAAAAATTAACATAATATCATCGAAAATAACATTTTATTGGTCAATACCAATCTTTAGAATTTTGAATTAAGGAACAAATAAATAATCAAGCTTTGTAACCAAGAATAAATGGCTATCAAGCTTGGAAATCAAGAACAAAAGAACAAGCAAGGTTTGAAATTAATAACAAACGAATCTCAAGTTTTTGGAATCCAAAATAAAGGAACAATCAAGTCTCGAATTCCATAACAAACCCATATCAAGCTTTGGAATCAAAATAAGAAACAATCAAAGCTTGAAATCAAGAACAAAGTAACAATCGAGTCTTGGAGTCAATAACAGATGAATATCAAGCTTTGTAAGCAAGAACTAAAGAGTATCAAGTTTTGAACTCAAGGACAAGGAGAAATCAAGTATTGAAATCAAGAGCAATTGAATGTCAAGTCTTGAAATCAAGAACCAATGAATATCAAGTATTGAATATCAAGAATACATGAATTACAATAATTAGAATCAATCAAATGAATATCAAATTTGGCTATTAAGAGCAAATGAATATTAAGCTTGGAAATCAAGAATAAAAGCGTATCAAGCTTGAAAGTCATGAACAAAGGAGAAATTAAGATTTAACGGAACAATCATTTATGGAAATCAATAACACACGACTATGAAGCTTAGAAATCAAGAACAAAGGATTATGAAGCTTAGAAATCAAGACCAAAAGAACACTCAAGTCTTGGAACCAAGAATAAAGAATATCAAGTATTGAATATTGAGAATAATTGAATCCCAAGGGTTATAGTCACTACCAAGTGCATATCAAATTTAGATATCAAGGACAAATGAATATTAAGGTTGGAAATCAAGAATAAAGGAACAATCACTTCTTGAAATCCATAACAACGAATATCAATCTTAGAATTAAAAATAAGGAACAATCAGGTATTGAAATCAATAACCAACAAATATCAAGGGTGGAACTCAAGAACAAATGAGAAATCTAGAGAAAAACACATCTCCTTTGTAAACTAGGGTTTGAAGGCATAAGAAAAGATCTAGGGTTTACCCCACCATAATATAGTTTGGGACAAGGTAGTATTATCCAGAATGGCAAGACATGATGATTTCCTAGTAATTAAACATAAATTTAAAATCAAAGATTACTTATAAATAAATCCTACTGGTCTCCCCTTGTTGTCCCGTAGGCAAATTAACATATTCTGTAAGTTCGACTTCCTTGAAACCCAATCCCAATTCCACAGCGTACACAGTACGTATAAAAGAATGAGTCGCATAGGAATCTAATAAAATTCGGGTCCAAGAATGGTAGAGAAGAACAATACCTTCCTTGATTGGCGCCGCCGGGGGCTTGAGTTTGTATCGGTCACTGTGGTGCAGGCCTCGGTGGTGGTGGTTGGGCGGCTGGTACCTGTCTGGCGGTCTGAATAGGCCCCCGAGGTGGAAAAACTGGGCAATGCTTCCGAATATGTCCCCCTCCTCCGCATGCAAAGTAGGATCGTGGGGTACTACCGGCTCTAATCTGAGTCACTTCATCTCCTCGAGCTGTTAGAAGTCTCTGTCCACCTGCCTGGTCTGGACTTCGGTATGGTGCTGCTCGCTGCACTCCACTGGTGCCAGGGTCCGTCCTGATCAGACCTCCTCTCGCGAAGCTCTGTCGCCGCTGGCTGTCCTCCATATCTCTCTCCACCAATGCAGCTCGGTCAACTAGGTTCCCATACTCCCGGATCTTGAGAGCCACCAGCTTCTCCCGGATCGCAGGCCTCAAGCCCTGCTCAAAGCGCTTGGCCCTGCTGGCCTCAGTAGATATAAACTCTGTAGCATAACGGGATAGCTCATCGAAACTCCTCTCGTACTCGGTCACCGTTATGCTGCCCTGTCGGAGAGCAAGGAAATCGGCCTTCATTCTGTCTCTTACTGATTCCGGAAAGTACTTGTCTTGAAAAATTTGGTCAAATTCCTCCCAAGTGAGTGCATCTGTGGTCCTCCTTCTTTTCACTGAGTCCCACCAATGGTCGGCCTCCCCCTCGAATAGATAAATTGCCAAGCCGACCCGAAGATCCTCGGTTATCCCCATGCCATCACATATCTTCTTCACTCGGCGGATCCATTTATCCGCATCCAAGGGGTTAGAGCTCCCTTGGAAAGTAGGCGGGTGTTGCCTCAGAAACTCTCGGAGAACTACCATTCTCCTATTCTCTTCTCCGTTGCCCGGTACTTGGGCTAGTGGAGGAGGCCCACCGTTATGGTTGTTCCCATTCTGGTGTTGTACCAGAGTGGTGAGCTCCCTCAAACACTGATAGATGCCATTAATTGCATCGGGAGGTGGTGGCGGTGGTGGGTTTGCTTGACCTCCACGACCACGACCACGACCACGCCCTCGTCCACGTACACGTTCACCGTCCATCCTGCACATCAATATACAACTTAATTCATTGATGTACAAGATATCCCCCTATCACTTTAATCTAGAACATAGGACGTGTGAAAATCTAACTCAAAATTTTTATCCAACCTAGTCCTAAGGCTCTAGTGGTGATCCATAACCTACAGCTCCCATGTAAGACCTAAAGCCTAGGCTCTGATACCAAATCTGTAACACCCCAAAACACACCCTGGACGGCATTACATTCTAAGACCATTCACCACATGAGAGCACTAATATAATTTCATCAATAAGAAAATTCTCCATTCATCATCCATAAAATTTACATCATTATCCCAAAAGAATAGACCCATTTTGGCCTTTACATTTCAAAAATCAACTAATGTAGCACAGCGGAAATAACAAAAGAAAACTAGACTTTACAAGGTTTACAATGAATATCCTAGTCTAGAGCAAAAGTCAGCGACATCTCTAGATGTCCCACTCGGGATCCAAGTATCCCTCTACTGAAGCCTCTCCATGGCCCGGCTCATGAGCACCGAGCTCATCATCTGGCACAAAATCTGAAAAAGAAATATTCAACGGTAGGGGGTGAGCACGAAGCTCTGTAGAAAGATCCTCCCAAACTCAAACAAGGTTTAGCAAAGTATATAAAACGGTCGGTCTCATTTCACAAATAACATATATAACATTTGAAGTAAAATGAGGACATTTAACAGATCTCAAGTTTAGATAGCAACAGTAATTGAAATGAATAAATAAACAAAATATATCATTGATAATCCATTCTACCATAAACCGTTTCCAACAAGTTCTCGCGGAATCCCAGGGCGTGTTTGGTTTGTGTTTCGAAAACTGTTTTTTGTTCTCAAAATTTCAAAAACACCCAAAACCTGTTTGTTTAGCTTTTTTGTTCTCTAAATTTTAGAAAATTTTGAGAATTGAGTCAAAGAAACAGAAAACAAGTCTAGCTTGTTTTCGGAGTTTTCTTTGAAAATTTTGAAAACAAGGAGAACAATTTTGGACTTTAATGAGGTCTGCCCTTCGAGTCTCCTTAGGAGCAAATTTCTTCATTCTTTTTTTTTTTTTTACTTCTTCCTCTCTCTCATAATATATTATAATATATTATATTATATAATATTATTAAAATTCGTATATATATATATATATATATATTTATAAATTCGTATATAAATATATATATATTTATACATATATATATTTATAAATTCGTATATAAATATATATATATAAATTGGTATATATATGTATATATATATCTACGAATTTATATATAAGAATTTATAAAAAAAAAAAAAAATATATATATATATATATATATATATATATATATATATATATATATATATATATATAATATAATATTATATAATATATAACTATAATATAATAGAATATTATAATATATAACCATAATAGAATATTATAATATATAAATATTATATAATATATAATATAATATAATATAATAGAATATTATAATATATTAATATTATATTAATATATATATATATATAATATAATAGAATATTATAATATATAAATATTATATAATATATAATATAATATATTATATTATATTATAATATATATTATATTTTAAAATTTGGTTTATTGAATTTATTTTTTATGAAAATATCAATCTAAAAATAACTTTCTTATATTTTTTTATTAATGTTTGAATTACTGTTCAAACATATATTTAGGCTGTCCAAACATATTTTACTATTTTATGTTCTGTAAAATTGTTTTTGAAATCATCTAACCAAACAAGTTTTTTATCTCCAAAAATATCAAAACCATTTTCTTAAAACTCTTCTCAAAAATTGTTTTCGGATACCTGTTTTTGAAACGCAAACCAAACAGGCCCCCATACTTCCCGAAACTCTTGTCGAAACCATTTTTGGTAAAATGCACGATAACCCACACTGTATGTCCGACACAACCCACGTTACTACACCGTTATCATTAGTGCTAGGAAATGTTCGTACCCACACGGCGTACAAAGGTGTCTACCCACACCATGTGGTAGGAAAAGTTCATACCCGCGTGGCATACAAAGCCGTCTACCCACTACATGACACCCGGTCAATAGTAAACCATGGTAGTATCGTACAACTACGCAAGAGATAACATATCAACAAACATCTCACATTACCAACAATACCATAAATCCCCAATTTCTCAAGCAAGTTTTCATAAAATTCCACACATCCAACATGCGGCAATTTCCATAGAACAATGAAGGAAAATACAAGAGATCATCATAAATACCATTTTGTTGTTCAATATGAAACACTAAAGTTTTTAAATCAAGAATAAAGGAAGAGTTCAAAAAGGAAAACCCATCACTCTTGAAAACTAGGGTTTTTCAAACAAGAGAGGGATTTCATGGGTATACAACCCTACTTTGTGTAAAACATAAAATCTTTGTCAAAAAGCCCAAGAGAAGATGATTTCCTAGCATATATATATACCATTGATAGCCAAAGCATACATACATAAATACCCTAGCCTCAATGTAAGAGAGTGAGAGGAAACCCCTACCTTAATGTTCTTGGAAAAATTAGGGCTTTGATCTTGAATCAACCCTTCAATCCCTTGTTTTCTCTTGATCTTGTGTTTCTCTCTTTCTCTCTTCCTCTCTTATGTTTTCTAGGGTTTGGAGTGGTGTAAGGAAGGCTAAGGAGGTGACAAAATGTATTTATAGTGGAGGAAAAATCGAGGGTTCGCGAACAGAAAAATTCGGATTTTTACAGTGGCTACCGGTAGCTGATTTTGGCTACCGGTAGCTCGGACACACTGGGCACTCGACTACCGGTTGGCTACCGGTAGCTGATATTTACTGGACCATTGGCTACCGGTAGCTGATTTTGGCTACCGGTAGTCACTACCCAGATTTTCTACTTCCACTTACAATGCATTTTTGACCCATTTAGAGGTCGAATTGGAAAATGTTCATGAGATACAATTTTGTAGCCCTAGATGTCTACTATCTACTGTAAACATTTCAGGTAATTTGGAATTAAGCATAAAAAGTTATGATCGAAATAGTAGACAGTGTCCAAAATCCTTTATATCCAAATTTTCTCTAAAATGTGTTTTAACTCCAAAATACTTCCTAACTTCTAATACACCTCATATTACCTCTCCCAAGGTTTTTCGACCTTCCGGACTCAATGGAAACCTTATTTTGACCTAAAAACCTTTAGAAACTTGTCTATTCACCCTTTCCAAGTTTAAACATCTTCGAAGCTTAACTTCCCAATCAATTCACATCTCTAGTTTTTATTCCTATCGTCACTACTCATATCCATGTTTTTTTTTTTTTACAACAATTATTTACTATATATATCTATATACATATCTATAAAAGAAAAATACGGGGTGTTACACATAGCCTTCTTGATATGGGAGTTCATGAAGGAATTCGCCCAGGCTTGGAAGCTGAAGGTGAACCTTCCATTTAGCAACCTCTTCCCGTTTGTGTGACCACGCCAAGGTGAAGGGTTATGTCTCTGATGCGCTGACTCCTCCCGAGACTGGAGCCATCGGGAAGGCAAACAGTAGTAAGAGGTCAGCCATGAGTCGGGGTGGGCGAGCTAGGGTTCCGAGACTGGAGTCATCAGCTGCAGGACCATCCTCTGCTGCTGGTCCTTCTTCTTCTGCCCCCGCGCACACAGTAGCACATCGCCTGGACGTTCTGGAGGAGATGGTGCACGATATTTCGGCGATGATGACTAGGCTTTTCCAGTATACATTCCCAGGAGAGCCGATTCGCGGTGGACCTCCACCTCCTACCTCTGCCCCCTCAGCCTCCACTGTTGTTGAGGTAGGAGATTCAAACGATGACGATGAGGAGGATAAGAGTGATGACGAGGGTGGAGAGGATGATGCCAGAGATGATGATGATGATGAAGGAGACGAGGGAGATGGAGATGATGAGTAGGATGGTCTTGTTTTTTTTTGTCCTTTTTGATTTTGGGTTGTACACAGCTAGGAGTAGAATTATCGGCCTAGTAGAAGAATCTCCAGGAGTTTTGGGCTGTTTTGTTTCTTTTTGAACTCTAACTTTGTGTACTCAACTTTTGAAAGTAATTAATGAAAAATGCCACAGTTGTTGCTCCATCTTGCCCAAGTTCATTTCGTTAATTGCACTTTGATTTTTGTATATTGGATGTTTGGTTATATAATTGTTTAAATGGATTGTTGTAGTTTATACTTTGTGTTTGAAAATAAATTTTGCTAGGGACTAGCAAAACTCAAGTTGGGGGGTGTGATTAGCACAAAATATTGCACATTTGCACCATTTTATACTTGTTTTTGTGGTGAAAAATGAAAGGAATTGCAATGTTTCGAGCTATTAATGGAGTTTCTATTTGTTTGCAGGTAAAAGAGCTTAAATGGTGCATATTAAGTGATTAGCAGAAAACATTGCATATCTTCTGTACTTTTACATCCCTTTTATACTTGCTTTTTCGGTTAAAATGAGCGGAATTGCAATGTTTGTGCTATTAATGGAGCTTCGGTATGTTTGCATATAAAAGGGGTTAAATGATGCTAGTTAAGCCCTCTCATGGTGCTCAAGATGAATGGAGTTGAGAATGAGGCTTGATGAGAGCTCAGAAGGTGAAGGAACCAAGAAATCAGCAAAATAAGGGAAAACCTACCGGTAGGCCATACCAATAGGTTTTGGCCACTAGTTCTGCACCTACCGCAAAACTACCGGTATTTTTTGCTTACTGGTGTAAAACCTACCAGTAGGTTTTAAGCGATCTACTAGTAGGTTTTACTAAAACAGGACAGATTCTGCATCTCAAGCTCTGCAACTTTGGAGGTCCCACCATTGGGTCTCCCACTCGTCCTTGACACTCCTTACACACAAGACACCCTATCTTGGACTTTTGGATGCTTGAACATAAATGAGGAGAGAGAGAATGGGTGAAACTGGGTGTGCAGGCTAGGCCTGCACTAGCCTGTCCAGCCCATCCTTTTCAGCCCCCTATTGATTGGAATCACATCACACAAGCTAAGGAGGCTCCATGGACGTTTTTGGCAAGGGAGATACACCATTAACCAGATACATTGAATATAGAGAGAAGCTCCAAGGAAGAAGATGAATAGTACTAGAGAGAGAAGTTGATATTTTTGCATTTTTTTCCATCCATTGTCTTGTAATTTCTTGTAAGACTTGTTTAAGCTTCATTTAATGTCTTTAATGCCATTTATTTCAAGTACATTATAAGTTTAGTCGAGTATCTTAGTGATTGAGCAAAAACAATCCTATTCCTAACCCTTTAAATACTATCCCCCAAAGTGTATGTATGATGCATATTCAGCCGGGAAGGGAGGTCATGCTCCCTTGGGATAGTGTGAAAAGAAAGGGCAATAGGAAAGGGAATAAGTCAGTGGGAATGTGATAAATGAATGCACAAAAATGCTCCCCAATCGCAAGGAGACTTTCGTGGGTCGTCTTTTACTTGGTGGTATTCCAAGGTCGTTTCCACGGGGAAGGAAGTAAACCAATTTGAAAGTGATTTGGGAAAAGAAAGTGTAAAATTCTTGTTGTTGGAAATTGTTTGGTGAAGTGTGTTTTGGTGAAATTGGAATGAGAAAACAAGTGTTGGCAATTCCAAGAGGTCCCTCCAATGGGTATACTATCTCAACTCAAATCACTCCTCCGATTGAGCAAGAATGAACGGTTGATTCTCGGAGAGCCGAGGATGATGTTGGTGAGTGCCTAAGCATAAACCGTGACTAGGCCTACGGATTATCAAAGACTCAACAAATCATCCACCTTCAATCCGGTCAAACCGAACCATGGGACTCTAAAGGGAGGGTGTAGGAAGAGTTGAAATGGTATACCCAAATGAGGATTTCCCTTGGTCTTGCCAACAAAAAGTGTTTAGCTACTCATACTCAAAATAGAAATGACAATGTAAAGATAATGCATTGCAAGGATATGGAGTTTTGAAGTAACTAATTGATGAGAGAAAAATATTGCATATTTGATGGCCTCATTATATGCATTTTAACTCAACTTTTTCATTTAAGTACTTAGTGTTAGCCAAAGTTGTGAATAATGTTGATATTTTGATGTTGCATGTTTTGATAGCTTAAATGATGGATTTTAGGACTTTGCAACTATGTTGGATGTGAGGTGAAGTGGTGGACTCATGAAATGAGGATTGAGAGGCTTGGAAGGTAAAGAAATCAAGAAAAATTCATTTTGGATGAAGACCTTCCGGAAGGTTTATGAAGACCTTCCGGAAGGTTTAGCCCACTGGAATTTCGTAATTTTGACACTGTACCACTGTTTTTCTACATTTTGACCATGATCTACTTCGAATTTGAAAAAGTGTAAAACATGGAAGTTGTAGATATGGATGTCTTTTTTATTGTGTCAAAATTTCAGATCAATCCAACGGTTGGATCAAAATTTATTATTTTTCTACCAAAACTGGTCCAGAGCTGTCACCAGATTCCAGTAGGTTAAACCTTCCGGAAGGTTGTCATCGTTCTTCCGAAAGGTCTTGCCCAGAATGCGAAAAACAGCCTGCAACTCAACTTTGCGGCTTGGGGGTCCCACCTAATCTTCTCCCACTTGCTCCCCAACATTATCTTACACAAGCACATGCTTCCCTTACACATTTGGAGGACTTTGGAGGCTTTGCATTGAAGAAGGCATGGGAGGGAAGTGGGCTACCATGGGGGTGTTGTCCTAGCTTGTCCAAGGCAATCAACTCAGCCCCTCTTTGGTGTAAGACCTGCACACACCTAGGGGGACCCTCCATGGACGAAATTCGAGGCTCTCACTCTCCATTATACATTCAACATTCAACACACAAGAAAAAGGGTTGGCTACCTAAGCTTAGGATTAGATATAGAAAGCTCCAAGAGGGAAGATGATGAATAGTGCTCAAAGTGACGTTTTTGCATTTTTCTTCCACTCTTTCACTTGTAGTTTAATGTAAGAACCTTGTAAGCTTCATTTATTGTCTTTAATGTCATTCCTTTCAAGTTTATTGCAAGTTTACTTTCATGTTCTTCATTTCACCATTGTTATTTAAGTTTTCTTCATTTCAAGCTTGTATATTGGGTATTGCATATTTTTCCTTCATAGCTTTAGATTTCTTGTTGTAAGTTAAGTTTCATGCTCCATTTCCCTTCCATGTCTATTTACATTATGCTTGTCTTTCATTTATGCATAAGTAGCTAGCTTTTAAGTTGGTTAGTCCAAGGGTGAATTCCATTTGGGGATTCCATTCCAACTCTCTTTCATTCCTTCTCTCGGTGTATGTTGGCTCGGTTTGATTGGGTTGAGGGTGGATAAATTGGTGAGTCTTTGATATTCCGTAGGCCTAGTCACGGTTTATGCTTGGATACTCACCATTTTATCCCTAGCTTCCCATGAATCAATCGTACTTCTAGGCACCATTGGAGGAAGGCTTTGAGTTGGCTTGATATTCCCATTGGAATGAACCTCTTGGATTAGCCAACACTTGCTTTCTTGCATTTTCATTTTGAACAAAACTCAACAAAACACAAATACAAGATTTTACACTTTCTTTTCTCTTTTTGCAAAATCACTTTCACAAAACTCCCTTTCCTTCCCTGAGGAGACGACCTTGGAATACTTTTCCAAGTAAAACACCGACAACGAAAGACTCCTTGCGATTGGGGAGCACTTTTGTTCACCACACACGCATTCCATTTCATAACATTTTGTTCATTCCATTCATTTCCATCACCATTCCATTGTTGCCTAATCTTTTGCATCATTCCGAGTGAGAGTGACACTCACCCATTCCTATAAGCCATACACACAATTAGGGATGATGTTTAGGGGTTAGGGAATACAACACGGTTTTCATTCAATCACTAATGTGCAAGAAATCATAGACTAGAAGTGAATGAAATGAAAAGCTATTTTATATCTATGAGCAAGATTAACTTTGAAAGCATTAATGGTAGAACGTAAAAGGAAGTATTAAACTAGCAATGGCATAGGGAAAATGACATTAATGACATTCATTGAAGATATAAAGGTTCCTACCACTGATTACAAGACAATGCAGCAAAAGAAATGCAAAAATCACCACTTTCTCTCTCTAAAATTACTATTCATCCTCTTCCTCGCCCAGAGCTTCTCTCTCTATATCCCTCTATCTGCTCTGTGTGAATGCCCCTCATTCGAGAGTTTCTCTTTTCCAAAACCGTGCCCTCTCTGCTGCTGTACCTCCCTGAGGTGACCCCCATCAATAGGGTGTAGCTTGGATAGGGGATGACAGAGGTGTGCAGAGCAGGTCTGCACACCTAGCAGCTCCCATTTTCTCTTTCTTCAATTAATGCCATGGCTTCAAAGTCCAAGAGGAAAGACATGGAGGGATGTTCTGTATGTTGGACGAGTCAGAGGAGTGAGGGGGACTAGATGGTGGGGCCCTTGAAGCAACAGGAACAATCCAGCAGAAATTGGGATGAAACAGCCTCAGCTACCGGTAGCTCGTGCGGTAGCAGCAACTCCAGAAGCAATCAGCTACCGGTAGTCATGCGGTAGCAGCAACTCCAGAAGCAAACAGCTACCGGTAGCTCGTGCGGTAGTAGCAACTCCAGAAGCAATCAGCTACCGGTAGTCATGCGGTAGCAGCAACTCCAGAAGTAAACAGCTACCGGTAGCTCGTGTGGTAGCAGCAACTCCAGAAACAATCAGCTACCGGTAGCTCGTGCGGTAGCAGCAACTCCAGAAGCAATCAGCTACCGGTAGTCATGCGGTAGCTGTCTGATTTTGATTCCTTCTTGTTTCCTTCTTCTTTTAATCCAAAATCAAGGCTAGCCCTTATCTCCATTCATCAAAGCTTTGTTTTAGAGTGCTTGAAAAAGTCGACATTTGCATTGTTTAACTGCAAAAATCACAAATTACCAATAAGTGCTCAATTAACGCAACTCACATCAATATAATCTCCAAAAATCAATTAAACCGAGATGATTTGCACAACAAAAATGTACAAAGTTTGGTGCGAATCACTTAGCTTCTACCATTAATGCATTTAAGTTTTTCATCTCAAAGCTCTTCAAATGAGTCTTAAATGCACTTTCCTTTAGTTTTGTGTTTTCTTGCATTAGTTAAGTTCCAAGCTTCATTTCTTACAATGTCTCTTCATTATGTTTATGTTCTTGCTTTCATTATGAGTAGCAAAGCTTCTATGTTGGCTAATCCAAGGGAGAACTCCTCTTGGGTTTGCCATTTCAACTCATTTTCTTTCCTCCTCGTAGTGTACGTTGATTCGGTTTGACTGGGTTGAGTGTGGACGTGGTTGTGAGTCGTTGATATCCCGTAGACTTGTCACGGGGTATGCTTGGATCATCACCTCCATTATAATCCCTCGCTTCCCATGAATCAATCGAGCATCCAGACACCATTAGGGGAAGGTCTCGAGTTGAGCCGACATTCCCATTGGAATGAACCCTTTGGATTAGCCAACACTTGTCCCATTTCAATTCTATCAAGATACAATCACAAACCAAACTCAAACAACAAAAGATTTTTACACTTGACCCTTTTACACCAAAATCACCTTCAATACGATTCACCTCCTTCCCTGAGGAGACGACCTTGGAATACGATTTCCAAGTAAAACACGACACTCAAAAGTCTCTCTGCGCTTGGGGAGCACTTTTGTTCACACACACACACACACACACATTTTCATTCTCCACTATTTTGTTGCCCCATTTCTCACATCATTCAGAGGGAGAGTGACACTCCCCTATCCATTTAAGCCATACACACATTTGAGGGTGATGTGCGGAGATTAGGGAACACGACGGAAAACATCAAGCATTTTTGGCGCCGTTGCCGGGGAAGGCAATTGTTGAATTGAGAAGGTGATTTTCAGACAACGGAGGTAAGTCCCATGATGTTCATCATGGGCTGAGGTACGTTGCTCCTTGTATATATTTTTGTTTGTTTATTTTTTTTTTTTGTAGATAGTTTGTTGTATGTGGGGACGGGATGAACAAAACCGATTGGTGAGACAACCCTTAGGCTCCAACATGAACATTGACCAAGACCCACCTGAGGATGCAGGTGATAATTTTGAGAATGTAGGTGCCAATCCAAACAAGCAAAGAGGTGGGGGAGTGCAAGAACCTAAAAGGCCTAATCCACGAGTGCAATTCCCCCCTCCTATGAATGAAGGGAACAACATCCAAATTGATCCTTCGGCGAGGTCAATGAGGGATTTCCTTTAACCAACCGGTAGCACCACACCCTCATGCATCCTCTTACCGGTCCAAGCTCAACTCTTCCTAGTTAAGTCGGGGATGTTGCAACTACTTCCCACATTCCACGGAATTGAAAAGGAGAACCCTTATTTGCACATCAAAGAATTTAAGGATATAATTGCAATCTTCAATGCTTACTATGTTATGGAAGACATAGCTCGCTTAAAATTTTTTCCCTCTTTCCTCAAGGACAAAGCCAAAACATGGTTGAATTCCTTGCGGCCTCGATCCATCACCTCTTGGGCTCAAATGCTTTATGAGTTTTTGAATAAATTTTTCCCGGTGCATAGAACCACCACTTTAAAAAAGCAAATTCAAAACTTATCGGAAAAGCCCAATGAGCAATTCTATCACTGTTGGGATCGCTACAATGAATTACTCCAATACGTACCACAACATGGTTTTGAATCGTGGCAATTGGCAAGTTTCTTCTATGAAGGAATCACATCGGGCCATAGACAATTCGTGGACACGATGTGTAATGGCGACTTCTTAAATAAGGACCCCGATGAGGCCCTAGACTACTTTAGTACATTAGCCCAAAAATGCACAATCATGGGACATTACGGATCCCACCGATGTACCTAGTGCTTGACCAAAAACCTTGTTGTTTCCTAACCTCTAAAATTTATCCCTCAAAATGTGCAATGTATGAATAAGGGGAGTGTCACTCTCCCTTGTGATAGTGTCAAAAGAAAGGGCAAGAGGAAAGGAAAATGGGAATGGTGGAAATGTGATGTATGAATGCACAAAAACGTGTGTGTGTGTGTACAAAAGTGCTCCCCAAGTGCAATGAGACTTTCGCGGGTCGTGTTTTACTTGGTGGTATTCCAATGTGGTTTCCACGGGGAAGGAAGTAAACCAAAGGGAATGTGATTTTAAGTAAAAGAAAGTGTAAAATCTTTGTGGTGTGTGTTGATGAAAATCAAATGAGAAACAAATGTTGGTAAAGCCAAGAGGTTACTCCAATAGGAATGCCATCTCAACTCGAATCCCTCCTACGATAGAGCATGAATGAACGATTGATTCATGGAAAGTTGGGGATACTAAGGGTGAGTATCTAAGCATAAACCGTGACTAGGCCTACGGAATATCAAAGACTCACCAATTTATCCACCCACAACCCAGTCAAACCGAACCATTGATCTCCGGAAAGGGAGGGGAATGAATTGACATGGCATACCCAAGAGGAGGTTCCCCTTGGTTTTACCAACTAAAGGATTTAGCTACTCATGCTTGTAATGAAGTTGACTATGTAAGAAAAATGCATTGCAAGAGAGGAAGTTCTTGAATAGCTAAAATGCAAGTAGACAGAAATTAGAGAAGGATGCATTTAAGACCCATTTACAGCTAAGAAAATGATGAACCTTGTTGCATTAATGATGAGAAGTTAAGAGAGCATTAAACTAACAATGAACTTGAAAGAAAACAACATTAATGGTATTAAAATGAAGCTTGAAATGTTCTTACAGCAGATTACAAGACAATGCAGTGAAGAAAATGTAAAAATCTGAAGTTTATCTCTCTAGAACACTATTCATCATCTTCTCCAGACTTTCTCTCTCTGTATCTATCTATATTCTGCTACTAGCTGAATACCTCTCTTTTCTGGACTGGGCTTCCAAAAACGTGCATGGAGAGATCCCCTAGTCTCTAGAAAAATGACCTCCATCAGTAGGGGTGCAGTCGTACTGGGCTGGAAGAAGGGTTGCAGAGTTTGTCTGCACACCCAACTCTTCTTCTCTTCTCTCTCCTCATTTATCAACAAGACTCCAACTTGCAATCATAGGTGTAGAAGGGGTCACTAGCATTGTAGGTGCATCAGGGGAGCAGGGGATGTCTGTTGGTGGGTCCCTCAAGTCAGCAATCATGAGTTGCAGGGCAGTTGGACTGATCAGGCAAGGCGTACCGGTATGCGTACTGGTATGACGAACTCCAGTGGCTTGAGCGTACCGGTACGCGTACAGATACGATTTGGCTGGTTTCTTGATTTTCTAGTTTCCTCCTCCATTGAGCTATCCACAAGCTGTCTTCTCATCTTCATTTGCCTTACATGATTGGGGAAGGCCTTAAGAGGTCTCATTTGGCACCATTCAACTGCAAACACCAAGTATCATCGTTAAGAGTTCAATTAACCTAACTCCCATCATTTAAATCTCCAAAAACAATTAAAAAGAGATGATTAGCACATCAAAATATACAAAGTTTTGTGCTAATCACACCCCCCAACTTAGGTTTTGCTAGTCCCTTAGCAAAATATTATTTTCAATCACAAAACAGTAAGTATAATGCACACTTAATCCATCTAGCTAACCATTCATTCAATCAATTAAAAAGCATAAATCATAATGCAATTTCAAAATAACATAGACAAGATTAGATCCGAAATTGTGGTATTTTCATTAATGTGTTCTGAAGTTGGAGTACATAACGTAGGACAACAAAAGAGACAAAATAGCCTACGACTCCATTCCATCCAATTCAACCCTAAAAGAAAAAGATACAAACTATAAACCACTACATATCATTCTAATCATCATCAGAGCCATCATCCTCCTCGGACTCTTCACCTTCATTATACTCCTCACCCTCCCTCGATTCTTCAGTTTCTCCATCATCATCCTCCTCCTCCTCCTCGACTGCTGTAGGGGCAGAGGGGGCAGAAGCAGAAGGAGCAGTGGCCGGAGCTGGTCTAGCGGGCACTTCTGGGATGGGTTTCCCAGGGAAGGTATATAAAAAAAGCTCTTGCATCATAGCCTCCATTCCTAGCACAGTAGCCTCGATCCCATGCACTGTAGTCTCTAGTGCATCGAGGCGCTGAGGGATTGAATGGGGAGGTGATGCAACAGATGGCCTAGCAGATGAAGATGCCTCGGGGGCCTCAGAACCAGCAGCCATGTTCTTGGCTCGCTTTCATCGACTCATTGCTTTCCTTTTCTTTTTACTGGTCCTACTAATGGCTCGAAACTCAGGCGGGGCAATCTTGTCGAATGCATAGCCCTTAACCTTGAATTGCATGCACATTCGGGTTACCAAGTCCCCGAACGGCAGTTTAATCATGGGCTTCTCCAATTCAGCAAAATTTTTTATTTCCTGCCAAATAAGAAGGGCAAAATCAACGGCCTTCCCAGAAACGACCGCATCCAAGAGGGTCAGCTTCTCTATGTTTGGCTTCTTTTCAGCACCCCATGGCATAAGATTGTAGTGGAGGAGCTTGTTAAGCAATCCATAACTGGGCTTGAGTCTCCCACTTTGCGCTGTCCCTTTGAAGTCTCTAGGCTCTTCATACATCAACTCAACCAACTCATAAATTTTCTTGGCTCTGGTGATGTTGTGGGGATAGACAAGCGTAGACTCCGATGGCCTCTCGTACCCTCACAAGAGTGTGGCAATGACATCCGGGGTCACCACAAACACCTTGCCATGGACGTTGGTTTTTAAGATTTCCACACCATCCACCTCAGACACCCGGAACATCTGGTAAAATTCCCTACATATCGATAGATTGTACCCCTCAACCGGCTCAAATCAGAACTTCATACCATGTGCTTCAATGATTTTTATGGCCTCGTTCCTAGGGGTGAGAGAGATGGTGTCCAGGTACCTTTTACAAGTCACCCCTTTCTCCTGGATCAGTCGATCCCTAGCCTCATTTTTTGCCTTCTTTCTCTGCTCATTCCTATCCCCACTCGACCCCTCTCCACTTCTTTTACGACCACTTGAGCCTTCGGGTGGAGGGGATTTGTGTCCCGTCGTCTTGATGCGGGCCATGCATAGCAACAGTGCCCCCATCATCAGAAATGTACAAAGGGCGAAGAGGAGACTCTCAATTGAGTCCATGGTCACTTGGAAACACCCTAGAGAGCGAGCCATTTGAGAGATTTGAAAAAGCTTTGAGAATTGGGGAGAGAAAAGGGTTTGTGGAATTTCGGAAATTAGGGTTTCACAAGGTTGGTTTCCACTCAATCAAAGAACAAGGAAGAGGATTTGAGAGATTAAAGGGGCTTGGTGTGATTGGAAGCTTAAGGGTTGATTTCGGGTGAGAGAGAGGAGTGAAGGGGGGGCTGTATTTTAGGAGGGAAATGAGGATGTTTTAAAACAAATCGATTAAAAGCCCTATCTCTTGGTTTCCCAGGAAAAGCGTACCGGTACGCTTACCGGTACAGCGAACTCCTGTGGCATAAGCGTACCGGTACGGTTAGCTCTAGTAGCCTTAGCGTACCGGTATGCGTACAGGTACGGTTTGGCTGACTCCCTGAAAATTCCTGCTGAGCAGCCCTTCACTACTCCCTTTCATTTTAGGACCTTCCCTACACATTCTACACTATTTTCATGACCTCTACTCTACCCCAAAATGTACTCCACTTATGAACCACAATCCGAACCATCATGCCCAAATTATTACTGAAATTGCGAAGTGATTTAAACTTTTAAAGCATTCACCGTACAAGGAATGGATTTCTATTCTTAACCATCAAAATGAACACCCAAAATGCTAGTCATATGATGAATAACAAAGATATTCCTAATTCTTTTCAAATATCAAAAACATGAGCCATATTCCCTCATTCTTGCAAGTATGGGGCTATTTGACAAATTTCTCAAATGATTTAACTAAGTATACATGAGCCACACCATAGTCTTAGATACTAGTCTAAAGTATGCACCTACAAATTTATTTTCAACTCGAGTGTGTGTGAAGTTTAACAACCAATTTGAGCACTTACACAACGGAATTCACATTCGAATAACCAGACAAATTCAGTTTCGATGCAAAACTCACCAAGGGTCACTCTTAAACAATGAAATACACTCAAGTTATCCTGGTATGCACTCCATGTGTACATGTGATATAGAATCTTGTGTTCAAAACAAAGTGTGCTCACATGTAATCCAAAAATGAAGTTCATAATGAAAATGAAGCGGCCTTGGCATAGTCTCATGAACAGAATGCTAGGGCATTAGGTAGTGAGACCAACTTCTCTTTTCTTTTAAAAGTATGCATCTCCCATGCTTCTCTAGATCATTTAGGACTTTCGTGGGTTGTAATGAGGCCTTGGGGTGATATCTTAAGCAAGTGAAATGAAGGATATAGGATAACAAAGAGGGTTGTTCCGAGTGAATGACCTTTATTTCAAAAAGATCTCCCTTTTATGGGATTTCTAGGCTAACACCATCACTTCACTCTTTGTTTCTTTTCTTGCTTCTTTTCCTTAACATTTTTCTTTTCTTTTTCTTCTTCCACCCCCTTTTTCTCCTTTTCTTGGATTTTCATTCTTTTTCGTTCAACTCTTTGAGTTTCAACTTCATTCATCCCTTTTGTTTGGGTTTCCACACCATGCTTCCTTCTCTTTTATGATCACTCATACTCAGCACTAGGAACAACCAAGGTAAGGTAAATATTTATCATTTTCATTGGCTTGGTCAAATGTGTGGCATGGAAATGAATTTACAATTAAGGCTCAATCACGACACTAGGGATAAATTTTTCATAAGAAAAAGGGTAAATGCTCAAAGCATTTCAAAGATGGCCTAAGATCATTTCTAGATAAGCATGGGAGAGCATTGTACATATCATGAAAAATCAATCCACTACCCA
This sequence comes from Ilex aquifolium, assembly GCA_951799425.1. Lineage (NCBI taxonomy): Eukaryota > Viridiplantae > Streptophyta > Magnoliopsida > Aquifoliales > Aquifoliaceae > Ilex > Ilex aquifolium. The sequence goes on along the minus strand of OX637410.1, from coordinate 6,679,086 downwards.
AATGCAACTAAGCAAAACAAGCATAATGAGACTATTGAACAAATTTGACATTGAAAAATTGTTCTTTGAGTAATTGTAAGTTCCCTCCAAAAGGATTTGGCACTAAAGCTCTCATGGGTCCTTACTCATCTCCACTACTTATGTCAAGCTTAAAACATGAATTCAATCTGTAAATTGCCGAAATTACACAATCAAGAATCACATACAGTTGAGTTCAAAAATAAATACATATGTGATACTTTTGCATAGGATCAAATTCCATAGGATGCTCATGTGCACAAAGTTCACAACAAGGATCAACATGTCATCCAGCTCACGCACTTTTCATGAAGGAATACAGGTCAACAATCAGATATTTTTCATCAAAAATTTTCAAAAATTTCACATATTTTCTACTAATGCAAGCAAAACTAAAAAATTTCCCAACAACTTGGTGTATCATACACATGGTGCACCTCACCCCCCAACTAGAATCATGCATTGTCCTTAAGGCAACAAAAAGATATGGTATGCACTGAAAGACAATAAAAAGATAGATAGGGTTAGAGTACACCTCGCAATTGAGCTTCAACAAAAGCACCAATATCTGAAACTCAGAAGATTAATACTATACAACCAAAGAAAGTAAGTGACATAGAATAAAAATGACATAAGTAAATAAAAGTAACTGTACACTAACAACCATAAATACAAGCTACTCCTCCACCAAATCCAGAGACTCGGGATCCGTCAACTCCTCTTCAACTTCTTGCCCTTCCGACCCCTCGAAGAATGGCTTAAGTCTTTGGCCATTGAGCTTGAATGTTTGGCCATTCTCGGGGTTCGTCACCTCAACAGCTCCGTTGGGGTAGGCCACCTTGACAAGATAGGGGCCATCCCAGCGAGATCGGAGTTTTCCTTGAAAAATTGAGAGGCGAGAATTGTATAAGAGCACTTTTTGCCCGGGCTCAAATGATTTCCGTATGATGGAATTATCATGAAAAATTTTAGACCGTTCCTTTGAAATTTTTGAGCTCTCGTACGCATCTCGTCGAATCTCTTCCAACTCATTCAACTCTAACTTCCTATGTTCACCGGCCATTCTCAAATTAAAATTTAGGGTTTTGATGGCCCAATAGGCTTTGTGTTCCATTTCGACTGGCAGGTGGCAAGTCTTTCCATAGACAAGCCTGTAGGGAGACATGCCCAAAATAGTCTTATAGGCAGTGCGGTATGCCCATAAAGCATCCGTTAATCTATCGGACCAATCCTTCCTACTCGGGTTGACAGTTTTTTCTAGGATGGTCTTGATCTCCCTATTGGCTAGCTCGGCTTGGCCATTTGTTTGTGGGTGATAAGCGGTGGATACTTTGCGAGTGACGCCATATTTGAACATTAGAGATGCAAATGACCTATTACAGAAGTGGGATCCACCATCACTGATCATTGCTCGAGGCATCCCAAACCTCGAAAATATATTCTCTTTGAGAAACTTGACTATGACCCGGTGGTCATTAGTCTTGGTCGGAATGGCCTCCACCCACTTGGACACATAGTCCACTGCCAAAAGGATGTACAGATAACCGAATGACATAGGGAATGGCCCATGAAGTCGATGCCCCAACAGCCGAATATCTCTATGACAAGCACCGGGGAGAGGGGCATCATGCTTCGACGGGTCACACTACCCAATCGTTGGCATCTGTCGCATGCCTTACAGAATGAAACACAATCTTTGATAAGAGATGGCCAGTAAAAACCTGATTTAAGAATTTTGGCGGAAGTCTTCTTTGCTGAAAAGTGTCCGCCGAAAGCTTGTGAATGGCAGAATTCTAGGACATCCCGCTGTTCGTTTTCAGGTACACATCTCCTCATGACCTGGTCAGGGCAATATTTGAACACATACGAGTTGTCGAAGTAGAAATATTTAACATCTGCCATGAATCGTCTTCTATCCTCTGCACTCCATTGCGGCGAGATTTGTCCTGTTATAAGGTAATTACAAATATCAGCATACCAAGGACACACTGAATGAATCGAAAGTAAATGCTCGTCAGGGAAAAATTCAGGGATTGGAATGTGCTCATCAGTCTCATGCATCACAAGTCGGGATAAATGATCCGCCACCACGTTCTCAACTCATTTCTTGTCCTTGATCGTCAAGTCGAATTCTTGTAGGAGGAGTATCCACCTAATGAGCCTTGGTTTCACATCCTGTTTAGATAACAAGTACTTCAAGACAGAATGGTCAGTAAAGACAACAATAGGCGAACCAATGATGTATGAGCGAAATTTATCTAAGGCAAACACTACTGGTAACAACTCTTTCTCAGTGGTAGTGTAGTTCATCTGAGCATCATTGAGTGTTTTGCTAGCATAGTGTATTACGTACGGCCTGTTTTCCTCCCTTTGACCGAGCACTGCGCCGACCGCGTAATCACTCGTGTCGCACATGAGCTCGAAAGGTAGGTCCCATCTGGGTGGTCGCATGATAGGAGGCGTGACTAGCATGCTCTTAAGTTTTTTAAAAGATGCCTCACAGTCATCCGACCACTCAAAGGGAACCTCCTTAGACAGTAGGTTGGTCAAGGGTCGGGCCAATGCACTGAAATTTTTTATAAACCTGCGATAAAAACCTGCATGGCCCAAGAACGACCGGATTCCCTTAATGGCCCTCGGCGTGGGGTGGTTGGAGATGACCTCCACCTTGGATCAGTCGACTTCAATACCCCTTTCCGAGACTATGTGGCCCAGCACAATTCCTTCCGTCACCATAAAGTGACACTTTTCCCAATTCAACACCAGATTCTTTTCCTCACATCTAGTTAGGACTTTCTCCAAATTTGTCAAGCATCCATCAAACGAATCTCCAAACACTGAAAAATCATCCATGAATACCTCCACAATCTTTTCCACCATATCACTGAAAATGCCCATCATGCATCATTGAAACGTTCCCGGAGCATTGCATAGACCGAATGGCATGCGACGGTAGGCGAAAGTACCATAAGGGCAGGTGAAAGTTGTCTTCTCTTGATCCTCCAACGCGATCTCTATTTGATTATAGCCAGAATACCCATCTAGAAAGCAATAGAATAGGTGCCCAGCTACTCTTTCCAAGACTTGATCAAGAAATGGCATCGGGAAATGATCTTTTCTAGTGCATGAGTTCAACTTCCGATAATCAATACATACCCTCCATCCGATCATCACTCTTGTCGGTATTAGCTCATTCTCATCATTTTCCACCACTGTGACTCCAAATTTCTTTGGCACTACTTGTGTGGGGCTGACGCACTTACTGTCGGCAATCGGAAAAATAATCCCCACATTAAGCAGCTTCAACACCTCATCCCTCACAACCTCCTTCATGATGGGGTTTAGCCGTCGTTGTGGTTGTTGGGAAGGTTTGGAGTCCTCCTCGAGATATATCCGGTGGGTGCAAATGAGAGGGCTTATGCCCTTGATGTCCGCAATGGTCCACCCTATTGCTCCTTTGTGTTTTCTTAATACCTGCAACAGCTCCTGTTCTTGTTCCTTATTCAATGTAGAGCTGATGACCACCGGGAATGTTTCTCCATCGCCGAGATAGGCGTACTTCAGATGTGAGGGTAATGGCTTCAATTCCAAGTTAGGTTTTTGTTCATTTGACGGGAAAATTCTCTTTCCTTGTTTGGGTAACTCCTCGAATGTAGGGATCCAAGTTCCCATCCCTTTCAATTCTCCAACCTCCTCTTGTTCCTCCAACTCCTCAAGATTCACGACTCCTTCTTCCTTGAACTTCAACATCCTCTCCACTTCCATGTGCTCCTCAACCAAGGTGTCGATTCTATTGACCTCGTTTATTTCCTCATCATCACCCGGTTGCTTAGCTAGGTTGAATACATTAAGCTCCATTGTCATGTTCCCAAACACCAACTTCATTAGACCATTCCTGTAATTTATCAAAGCATTAGATATAACAAGAAAGGATCGTCCAAGTATAACGGGGATTTGGGAACTAAGATTAGCAACAGGGTGTGTATCTAGTACAATGAAATCGACGGGAAAATAAAATTTGTCAACTTGAACGAAAACATCTTCCACTACTCCCCTTGGTGTACGGATGCTACGATCCGCCAATTGAAGCGTAATGGAGGTGGGCTTCAACTCCTCAAGCTTGAGTTGTTGATACTCGCTCCCAAGTCAAGCAATGCTTGTTCCACCCGGTAATTCCCTATGGTGATGGGAATTGTTGGACAGCCGGGATCTTTGAATTTGGGAGGAGTATTGGTCCTTAATATTGAGCTGACTTGCTCGGTCAAGAATGCCTTCTTTCGGACATTCAATCTCCTCTTCACCGTGCATAGATCCTTTAGAATTTTGGCACAAGATGGTATTTGCTTGATGGCATCGAGGAGAGGGATGTTGGTCTTTACCTGCTTGAACATTTCCAAAATGTCAGTATAATTTGCCACCTTCATAGGTGGCTTCAAACGATGTGGGAAAGGGGCAGGCATAGGAGGAACAAAGAAGGAATCATCGGTCACATTTTCTTTCTCATCACCCTCCCCCTCTTTCTCTTTACTCAACTCACCCTCTTTGGTCTCACTCTCCTTACCTTCCTTGGTCTCACTCTCGTTCTCTTCTTCTATTGGCAATGAAGCTTTGGGTGAGACCCTTGGCAAAATGGTTTTGTCAATTTGTTTGCCACTACGGAGGGTGGTAATAGCTTTGAGTTGCTCGCAATTCTCTTTGGTGGGGTCGGATGACTCAATGACATGTTGCCCCTTAGGGTTCTCTCGGGGTTGAGCGGAGAATTTCCCCTTCTCTTGTTGTGATAACCCTATGTCATTGGTGATCTTTGTGAGTTGGGCCGAAATGTTGTTATTGAAGGTGGTTTGGCTTTGAATGAAGTTATAGAGCACATCCTCCAAGTTCCTCTTATGGGGAGGTTGGTAGGTGGGAGGATTTGATGGACCTTGTTGGGAGAAGTTTTGGGGAGGCGGACTTTGGGAGAAATTATGTGAGGGTGGATTGGATGAATACCCTTGCGGATTGGACCGGGGGTATTGGGAGCTAGATGCTTGCCCTTGACCTTGGTATTGGTTGTGGTGTTGACCTTGCTTAGGTGGCACGAGAGATGTGTATGTGTTTGATCCATGAGGGACGGGGTTGTCATTTCTCCAACTAAAATTAGGGTGATTACTCCACCCCGGATTGTAAGTGTTAGCATTTGGAGAAAATGAGTGACTCGGTTGATTGAAGGCATGGACTTGTTCATGGTATGCTTCCTTAAGTGCCGGAATGCTCGGGCACTCCGATATGGGGTGCTCGACACTCTCAGAAATCGGACAAACCCCCTCAGTCTTTGACATATGTGACACCTCATGCCTCCTATTGACCTCTAGACTATCAACTTTCCTCGACAATTTGGCAATTTGTGAAAGCAAGTCTTCCCGGTCTCTCAAATCATAGATCCCCCTCTTGGTGGTTGACTACTACCCGGAGATGTCCTAGGTACATCGTTAGGATCCCTAACGTCCCAAGATTGTGCATTTTGAGCCAATGTACTAAAGTAGTCTAGGGCTTCATCAGGGTCTTTGTTCAAGAACTTGCCATTGCACATCATGTCAATGAATTATCTATGGGTTGGTGTGATTCCTTCGTAGAAGAAACTTACCAATTGCCACGACTCAAAGCCATGATGTGGTATGGATTGAAACAACTCTTTGTAATGATCCCAGCAGTGATAAAATTGCTCATTGGGCTTCTCAGAAAAAATTTGAATTTCCTTTTTCAAAGCAGTGGTTCTATGAACTGGAAAAATTTTGTTGAAAAATACCGAAACTATTTGAGCCCAAGTGGTAATGGATCGAGGTCGCATGCCATCGAACCATGATTTGGCCTTATCACTAAGGGAGAAAGGGAAAAATTTTAATCGAGCTATGTCCTCCATAGCGTAGTTAGCATTGAATGTTGCAACTATATCCTCAAACCCTTTTATGTGACGGTACGGGTTTTCGTTTTGAATCCCATGGAATGTAGGAAGTAGTTGCAACATCCTCGGCTTAACTTGGAAAAGTTGAGCTTGGACTGGGAGGAAGACGCATGACAGTGTGGTGCTACGAGTTGGTTGAAGGAAATCCCTCATAGACCTTGTCGGAGGATCCATTGGAATGTTATTCCCGTCATTCATAGGAGGAGGAAATTGCACTCGTGGGTTGGGCATTCTAGGTGGTTGCAATCCCCCACCCCCTTGAACGTTTGGATTTGGACCGACATTCTCAAAATTATCACCCGCATCCTCGGGTGGGTCTTGGTTGATGTTCATGTTGGGGCCTAAGGGTTGTCTAACTAATCGGTTTTGTTCGTCCCTTCCCCACATGCAACAAACTATCTACAAATGAAAGTACACACAAATAAGAATATATACACAAGACAACGTACCTAAGCCCGTGATGAAGATCACGAGACTTACCTGCGTCGTCCGGAAATCACCTTTTTGGTTTGACACTTGCCTTCCCCGGCAACGGCGCCAAAAATGCTTGACCAAAAACCTTGTTGTTTCCTAACCTCTAAAATTTATCCCTCAAAATGTGCAATGTATGAATAAGGGGAGTGTCACTCTCCCTTGGGATAGTGTCAAAAGAAAGGGCAAGAGGAAAGGAAAATGGGAATGGTGGAAATGTGATGTATGAATGCACAAAAACGTGTGTGCGTGTACAAAAGTGCTCCCCAAGCGCAAGGAGACTTTCGCAGGTGTTTTACTTGGTGGTATTCCAAGGTCGTTTCCACGGGGAAGGAAGTAAACCAAATGGAATGTGATTTTAAGTAAAAGAAAGTGTAAAATCTTAGTGGTTGAAGATTTGTTTGTGGTGTGTGTTGATGAAAATCAAATGAGAAACAAATGTTGGTAAAGCCAAGAGGTTACTCCAATAGGAATGCCATCTCAACTCGAATCCCTCCTACGATAGAGCATGAATGAACGATTGATTTATGGAAAGTTGGGGATACTAAGGGTGAGTATCTAAGCATAAACCGTGACTAGGCCTACGGAATATCAAAGACTCACCAATTTGTCCACCCACAACCCAGTCAAACCGAACCATTGATCTCCGGAAAGGGAGGGGAATGAGTTGACATGGCATACCCAAGAGGAGGTTCCCCTTGGTTTTACCAACTAAAGGATTTAGCTACTCATGCTTGTAATGAAGTTGACTATGTAAGAAAAATGCATTGCAAGAGAGGAAGTTCTTGAATAGCTAAAATGCAAGAAGACAAAAATTAGAGAAGGATGCATTTAAGACCCATTTACAGCTAAGAAAATGATGAACCTTGTTGCATTAATGGTGAGAAGTTAAGAGAGCATTAAACTAACAATGAATTTGAAAGAAAACAACATTAATGGTATTAAAATGAAGTTTGAAATGTTCTTGCAGTAGATTACAAGACAATGCAGTGAAGAAAATGTAAAAATCTGAAGTTTATCTCTCTAGAACACTATTCATCATCTTCTCCAGACTTTCTCTCTCTATATCTATCTATATTCTGCTACTAGATGAATACCTCTCTTTTCTGGATTGGGCTTCCAAAAACGTGCATGGAGAGATCCCCTAGTCTCTAGAAAAATGACCTCCATCAGTAGGGGTGCAGTCGTACTAGGCTGGAAGAAGGGTTGCAGAGTTTGTTTGCACACCCAGCTCTTCTTCTCTTCTCTCTCCTCATTTATCAACAAGACTCCAACTTGCAATCATAGGTGTAGAAAGGGTCACTAGCATTGTAGGTGCGTTAGGGGAGCAGGGGGTGTCTGTTGGTGGGTCCCTCAAGTCAGCAATCATGAGTTGCAGGGCAGTTCGACTCGGACTCTGACTCTCTCTCCTCCTCATCATCATCATCATCCCCCACCTCCACCATCATAGAAGGCACATAAACAGAGGCTGAGGGTCCAGCTGGAGGCTGTGGGGTGGTGGTGGTCCTCTGGGGACAGGCTCACCCGAGAAAGCTTGCTATAATAGCCTCGTAACCATGATCGTCAGGTTGTGCATATTGGACTCTAATGCATCCAAGTGCTGATGAGTGGTACGGGCAGGAGCTGGTGTAGTTGCTGGTGGTGTGGGTGGTGAAGAAGAAGAAGGCCCTGTGCCTGTTGTTCCTAGCCTCCTAACATCACCCCTCAATGTATGTATGATATATGTGTGAAAGGGGGGGAATGTCACTCTCCCTAGGAATGATGTCAAAAGAAAGGGCAAGGGAAGGGTGGAAAATGAAATGTGTGATTGAACAAAAATGCTTCCCAAGCACAAGAATACTTTTGCGTGTCGTGTTTTACTTGGAGGTATTCCAAGGTCGTCTCCTCGGGGAAGGATGTGAATCGTGTAGAAGTTGATTTTGGTGAAAGAAAAGTGTAAAATCTTTTGTTGTTTGGAATTGGTTTGTGATTTGTGTTGTAATGAAATTAAGATGGGAAAATAAGTGTTGGCTAATCCGAAGGGTTCACTCCGATGGGGATGCCAAGACAACTCGAGTCCTTCCTCCAATAGAGCATAGATGTACGATTGGTTCGTGGGAAGCTAGGGATGAGATGGAAGTGAGGATCCAAGCATACCCCGTGACCAGGCCTACGAGATATCAAAGACTCAACCGCATCCACTCTCAACCCAGTCAAACCGAACCATCGTACTCTAAGAGGAGGAAAAAAAATGAGTTGTACAGGCATACCCAAGTGGAGGTCTCCCTTTGATTAGCCAACTAAAAATCTTAGCTACTCATGCTTAAGGTAAAGACAACAATATAATAAGAAGACATTATAAAGAGATGAAGATTGTAGCTAAGTTAATGCAAGAAACGTAAACTAAAAGAGAATGCATTTACTACCTATTTTAAGCTAAGAAAATGAAGAACATGAATGCATTAATGGTAAAAGCTTGAATGGAAGACTAAACTTGAAATCAACTTGAAATAAATGGCATTCAAGACTTCAAACAAAGCTTAGAAAGGTCTTACAATGGATTACAAGACAATGTATGGAAAGAAAACAGAAAAATATTAACTTCTCTCTCTAGCACTATTCATCTTCTTCCTTGCACCCTCTCTCTCTCAATATTACAACCTCTATTTTATAATGCTCAATCATGGTGGTGAAGCTTTCCAAACACGTCCATGGAGTGTCCCCCAAGTCTGAGTGATGTGATTCCAATCATAGGGGCTACAAGGGATGGTGCAGGCTAGGACAAGCCTAGCCTTTCTCTCTTGCCATGCTTCTTCTCTCTCCTCCTCATTATTGCAATGGCCTTCCAAGTCCAAGTAGAGGTGAGGGGAGGCTCCTAGACGTGCAGGGGATGTTAGGGGATCTATTGGAGAAGTGTAAGTGGGACCCCCAAATGGCGAAGCTTGAGTTGCAGGCTGTCTGGCTAATCTGGACAAAACCTTCTGGAAGGTCGACATAAACCTTTGGGAAGGTTTGTGCAGGAACAGTTAAATGAAGAAATCCACAGGCAAAACCTTCTAGAAAGTTCATTCCAGTAGACAAAACCGTCCGGAAGGTTTCACTCCAGTAGGCAAAACCTTCCAGTAGACCAAACCTTCCGGAAGGTTTTGGCAGTGAAAAAGAAATCCAAGGCAATATTATTCAGCATTATGCAATATACATTGTAATATATAGAGAGAAAGAGTCCAAGGAAGAAGATGAATAGTGCTAGAGAGAGAAGTTAATATTTTTGCATTCTCTTCATTACATTGTCTTGTAATCCATAGTAAGAACCTTCTAAGTTTTGTTTGAAGTCTTTAATGTCATTTATTGCAAGTTGCTTTCAAGTTTAGTCTACCATTCAAGCTTTCACCATTAATGCACTCATGTTCTTCATTTTCTTAGTTTTAAAATGGATATTAAATGCATTCTCATTTAGTTTATGTTTTCTTGCATTAACTTAGCTACAATCTTCATTTCTATATAAGGTCTTTCCATTACATTATTGTCTTTCCTTTAAGCATGAGTAGCTAAGTCTTTAAGTTGGCTAATCTAAGGGAGACCTCCTATTGGGTATGCCATTTCAACTCATCTTCTTTCCTCCCTTCGGTGTACGACGGTTCGGTTTGACTGGGTTGAGTGCGGACATGATTGTGAGTCTTTGATATCCCGTAGACTTGTCATGGGTTATGCTTGGATCCTCACTTCCATCTCGTCCCTCCATTCTCACGAATCAATCGTTCATCTATGCACCATTGAAGGAAGGTTTCGAGTTGACTAAGCATTCCCATTGGAGTGAACCTTTTGGATTAGATAACACTTGTTTCCCATTTCAATTTCATTAAGACAAAATCACAAAGCAACCTTCAACCAACAAAATATTTCCCACTTTACCTCTTTTCTCCAAGATCACCTTCAACAAGATTCACCTCCTTCCCTGAGGAGATGACCTCGGAGTACTCTCCAAGTAAAACACGACAAATAAAAGTCTTCTTGCACTTGGGAAACATTTTTGTTCACCACACACATTTTACATTTCATCCACCACCATTCCGTTGCCCTTTCTTTTGACATCATTCCAAGGGATAGTGACATTCCCTTACACACAGACACCATATACATTGAGGGCTAATGTTAGGAGGTTAGGAACAACAACGGAAACCTCCAAGCATTTTTGGCGCCATTGCCGGGGAAGGCAAGCGTTGAATTGAGAAGGTGATTTTTGGACAACGGAGGTAAGTCCCGTGATGTTCATCATGGGCTGAGGTACGTTAATCCTTGTATATACTTTTGTTTGTTGACAATTTTATTTGTAGATAGTTTTGTTATATGTGGGGATGAGACGAACAAAACTGACTAGTTAGACAACCCTTGGGCTCCAATATGAACATTGACCAAGACCCACCCGAGGATGCGGGTGATAATTTTTAGAATGTAGGTGTCAATCCAAACATGCAACGGGGTGGGGGAGGACAAGAACCTAGAATGCCCAATCCACGAATGCAATTTCCCCCTCCCGTGAATGAAGGGAACAACATCCACATTGAGCCTCCGGCGAGGTCAATAAGGGAATTCCTTCAACCCACACGAAGCACCACACCCTCATGCATCCTCCTTCCGATCCAAGCTCACCTCTTCCTAGTTAAGCCAGGGATGTTGCAACTACTTCCCACATTCCATGGAATTGAGAAAGAGAACCCCTATTTACACATAAAAGATTTTAAGGAGATAGTTGCGACCTTCCTCACCAATCATGGTATCGAAGACATAGCTAGGCTGAAATTGTTCCCCTTTTCCCTAAGAGATAAGGCAAAAACATGGCTTAATTCCTTGAGACCTCGATCCATAACATCTTGGAACCAAATGCTCTTCGAGTTTTTAAACAAATTTTTTCTGGTGCATAAAACCACCGCTCTTAACAAACAAATTCAAAACTTTTCGGAGAAGTCCAATGAGTAATTCTACCAATGTTGGGATCGGTACAAGGAATTGCTACAATCCATTCCACACCATGGCTTTGAACCATGACAATTGTTGAGTTTCTTCTATGAAGGAATCACACCGGGCCATCGACAGTTCATCGACATGATGTGTAATGGGGAGTTTTTGAACAAAGACCCCGACGAGGCTTTAGATTACTTTGATACATTGGCGCAGAATGCGTAATCATGGGACATTACGGATCCCACCGATGTACCAAGGTCTTCTCCTCAAGGGAGTAGTCAAACTCATGGGGGAAGGATTTATGATTTAAGAGACTGGGAAGACTTGCTTTCCAAAATTGCCAAATTGTCTAGGAAGGTTGAGAGTCTTGAAGTCAATAGGAGACACGAGGTGTCTAATGTTTCAAAAATAGAGGAGTTTTGGTCAATTTGTGAGAGTGTGGAGCATTCCATATCGGATTGCCCCAACATTCCGGCGCTTAAGGAAGTGTACCACGAGCAAGTTCATGCCTTTAACTAAACAATGCAATCATTTTCTCCATACTCAAACACTTACAATGCGGGTTGGAGTAATCACCCGAACTTTAGTTGGAGAAATGAGAATCCCACTCCTCATGGTTCAAATGCCTATTCACCTCCCGTGCCTCCTAGGAAAAATCAATTTCAATCCCAAGGTCAAGCTCTAGCTCCCAATACCCCCAGTCTAGTCCGCAAGGGTATTCACAAAACCCGCCTCCACAAAATTTCTCCCAAGGTCCACCTCCACAAAATTTTAATCAACAAGGATCATCCAATCCATCCACATATCAACCTCCTCACAAGAGAAGTTTGGAGGATTTGGTTCATTCCTTCATTCAAAGTCAAACTACATTCAACCAAAGGCAGACCACCTTTAACAACAACATCTCAACTAGACTCTCAAAAATCACCAATGCCATAGGGATATCACAGCAAGAGCACATTATAGAAGTTAATCCTATACGTGAGTATCACATATATATCTATTTTTTAACTCAACCGTATGTGCTCCTTGAATGTGTAATTTTAGCAATTTACTGACTGAATTCATATTTTAGGCTTGACATAAATAGTGGAGATGAGTAAGGACCCATGAGAGCTTTAATGCCAATTCTTGTTGGAGGGGACTTACATTTACTCAAGGAACAGTTCTTAAATTTCAAATTTGTTCAATAGTCTCATTATGCTTATTTCGGTTAGGTGCATTTGTGTAGTCGAGTAACTTGTCTTGAAATGTACAATGCTCTCCTATGCTTACCTGGAAGTGATCTTAGGCCATTTTTGAATATTTTGAGCCTTAGCCTTGTTCTTGAGAAGATATTATCCCTAGTGCCGTGATTGAGCCTTAATTGAAATTCGTTTCTATGCCATACAATTAACCAAGCCAGTGAAAAATGAAAAAAAATCTACCTCACCTTGGTTGTTCCCAAACCTGAATATGAGTAATCATGAAAGAGAAGGAAGTGTGGTGTGGAAACTTCAACAAAAGGGATGAATGGAAGTGAAACTCAAGGAGTTCATTCGAAAGAGAATGAAAATCCAAGAAAATGAGGAAAAAGGGGTGAGAAGATGAAACAATGATGAAAAGAAAAGGATGATGTTAAAGAAAATAAAGAAAAGAAACAAAGAGTGCGGTGAATGTGTAAGAATGGAATGAAAATCCCATTAAAAGGGAGGTGTTTTTGAAATAAAATGGTCTTTCACTTGGAACAACCCTCTTTGCATCATATGTCCTTCGTTTCTTTTGCCTAAAATATCGCCCCAAAGCCCCATTATAACCCTAGAACTCCTAAATGATCTAGAGAAGCATGGGAGATGCATGATTTTAAAGAAAAGATGAGTTAGTCTTGTTACCCGATGCCCTAGCATTCTTTTCATGAGATTATGCCAAAGTTAATTCATTCTCATACATGAACTTCATTTTTGGATTACATGTGAGCACACTTTGTTTTGTACACAAGATTCTATCTCACATGTACACATGAAGTGCATGCCAGGATAACAATAATGTATTTCATTGTTGAGAGTGACCCTTGGTGAGTTTTGCATCGAAGCTGAATTTGTCTAGCCATTCGAATGTGAATTCTGTTGCGTAAGTGCTCAAGTTACTTGCCCATTTCACACACACATGAGTTTGAAAATGAATGTGTAGGTGCATACTTTAGACTAGTATTTGAGGCTATGGTAATGCTCATGTGTGCTTAGTTCGGCCATCTGAATAATGTGTTAAATAACTCCATGCTTGTAGAATAGGGGAATATTGCTCAACTTTCGAGGTTTGAGAAGACTTAGGAATACATGTGTTAGCTGAATTCATGTTTTACATGTGGGTGTTCATTTTGATAGTTAAAGATAGAAATCCATACCTTGTGTGTTGAATGCATCAAAATTTTAAATCACATTGCAATTTCAGTAACGAGTTGGGCATTATGGTTCAAATTGTGGTTTACAAGTGGAGTACATGATTAGGGATGAGTAGAGGTCATAATTTGAGTGTTAGAATGTTAAGGAATGGAAATATAATGGGGACGGGATAGTAGAGGGGTATTGTGCAAATAAAGCAAAACCTACCGGTAGGCCATACCGATAGGTTTGGGCCACTGGTTTTGCACCTACTGTAAAACTACCGGTATTTTTTACCTACTGGTGTAAAGCCTACCGGTAGGTTTTCCGTGATATACCGGTATGTTTCACCCAGAATGCTAAAATTAGGGCTTTTAATTGAAATTTTTCGGGGAACCCTTTCATTGTCCTCTTAAATTACTGACTCTCTTGCACTCCTCTCTCACTCAATCCACTCCCAAGCTTCCCAAATCACTCATCTATTCCACTAAACTGTCAATCCCCAACCCTAGGCCTGTTGAATTGGTGTTTTCATTGAAGATTTAAAGTTTGCCCTCTTTGGAACCCTAGGATTGCCGAATTTCTCTCAAGCCCTAATCTCCCTTCATCTTTCTAAATTCTCCAAAATCTATCAAATGGCTCGCCATGTGGTGATCCTCCATGAAGTTATGGACCCAATGGATGACCTTTTCTTGACCCTTTTCACACTTTTGACTATGGGGGCCCTGTTGCTTTTGACTCGGAGGAGCACCACATGGCGGAGGAGGAGTGGGGAAGGGCCGAGTAGACAGGGAAGCGAGCAAAGAAAAAAAGCAAGGAACGATGCTAGAACTCTAAGCATAAACGAAAAAAATGCAACTTGTGAGAGGTACGTTGATAAGAGGTCTTTGGGTGTGATTAATAAGGTGGTGAGAATGATCAAAGCCCGTGGGATCGGAATTTGGTTTAAGCATGTAAGTAGTTTCAATTTGTCTCAATACCGTGAGTTTTACCAGAGACTTGAGGTGGTGGACGAGGAAGCAATGATCTAGAGGTCAAATGTGCAGGGCAAGAATTTAGATGTGACTCCTACTGTTATTACCACTCTCATGGATTATGAGAGGTTGCCTTCTTCCACACCTGTCTACCCTTACAATATCACGAGGGTCAAGACCATTCAAGAATATGCGGCGTCAATGTACGAGGACCCAACGCAGTTCAAGGGGACAGTCCATGCTAGGGGCCTCAAGCATGGATATGGGCTAATGAATAAGATTCTGCATTACAACCTGTTTCCCAGAGGTGCCGAGAAGACGCCTAACATGGAGAAGCTGGCCCTCTTAGACGCGGTGATGACGGGAAAAGCCTTAGATATTTCAGTGTTCATCTGGGAGGTAATGAGAGGTTTCGCCCAAGCTCGAAAGCCAAAGGCGAACCTCCCTTTCGGAAATTTAGGGACCCGCATGTGCGATCATTTCAAAGTGAAGGGGAATGCATCTAATAAAATCACCCCACCAGACACTGGAGCCATTGGCAAAGCTAGTAGCAGCAAGAGGTCCGCCATAACTCGGGCTGAGCGTGCTAGGGTTTCAGGTCTGGGGTCATCCAGTGTTGGGCCGTCTTCTGAGGTGCCACCTGAGTCTGGGTCGTCTGTGTTTGCCCCATCCTCTCCTGCATCAGAGCACTCAATACCTCAGTGCCTTGATGCATTAGAGGTGACAGTCCATGCTTTAGACGTATCAGTGCAAGGGATTTCGGCCATGATGGTGAGACTGTTTCAACATACATTTCCTGGAGAGCCCATCCAGGGAGGACCCACACCTCCAGCTGCTGGACCCTCTGCAGCTGTCCCCTCTGACCCCACAGTGGTTGAAGTGGGTGATGATGACGATGAAGACACTGAGGATGAGGAGGGAGAGAGTGATTTTGATGAGAATGAGGGTGGTGATGATGGTAATGGAGATGAGGAGTAGGGTGTTGTAGTTGTTATCTTTTCTTTTTGTTTTGGATTGTACATATCTTGGAGCGGAGTAACTGACCTGGTAGAAGAGTCCATAGGTCTTAGGCCATTTTGTCTCTTTTTGAAATCTAACTTCATGTACTCCGAATTTGAAAGTGATGAATGAAAAACCACAGTTTTTATTCCCTCTTGCCCATGTTCATTTTGTTAATTGCATTATGATTTCTTATTTTGAATGATTGGATGACTTGGGTGTGTAAATATATTATTGCATGTGTATACTCTTGGTTTGAATGTAAACTTTGCTAGGGACTAGCAAAGCTCAAGTTGGGGGGTGTGATTAGCACAAAAAATTGCATATTTTATGCACCATTACATCCCTTTTTACACTTGTTTTTGAAGTTAAAATGAATGGAATGACACGGTTTGAGCTATTAACAAAGTTTCAGTATGATTGCAGATAAAAAGGCTTAAATGATGCTTGTTGAGCCCTCTCATGATGCTTAAGATGAATGGAGATGAGGAGGATGCTTGACGATAGCTTAGGAGGTGGAGGAACCAATAAATCAGCAAAACCAGGAAAACCCTACCGGTAGGTTTTGGCTACTGTCCTGCACCTACCAAAGAAATACCATTAGATTGTGCCTACTGGAGAAAAACCTACCGGTAGGTTTTCCGCAATCTACCGGTAGGTTTTACTGAATTGCGCCGAAATCTTAATCTCAAGCTCTGAAATCTTGGGCTATAGCATCACTCCATGGACATTTTTGGAGGAAAGGACTCCATTATTATTCAGCATTATGCAATATACATTGTAATATATAAAGAGAAAGAGTCCAAGGAAAAAGATGAATAGTGCTAGAGAGAGAAGTTAATATTTTTGCATTCTCTTCCTTGCATTGTCTTGTAATCCATAGTAAGAACCTTCTAAGCTTTGTTTGAAGTTTATAATGTCATTTATTGCAAGTTGCTTTCAAGTTTAGTCTACCATTCAAGCTTTCACCATTAATGCACTCATGTTCTTCATTTTCTTAGTTTTAAAATGGATATTAAATGCATTCTCTTTTAGCTTATGTTTTCTTACATTAACTTAGCTACAATCTTCATTTCTATATAAGGTCTTTTCATTACATTATTTTATTTCCTTTAAGCATGAGTAGCTAAGTCTTTAAGTTGGCTAATCCAAGGGAGACTTCCTCTTGGGTATGCTATTTTAACTCATCTTATTTCCTCCCTTCGGTGTACGATGGTTCGGTTTGACTGGGTTGAGTGCGGACATGGTTGTGAGTCTTTGATATCCCATAGACTTGTCACGGGTTATGCTTGGATCCTCACTTCCACCTCGTCTGTCGCTTCTCACGAATCAATCATTCATCTATGCACCATTGGAGGAAGGTTTCGAGTTGACTTGGCATTCCCATTGGAGTGAACCTTTGGATTAGCCAACACTTGTTTCCCATTTCAATTTCATTAAGAAAAAATCACAAATCAACCTTTAACCAACAAAAGATTTCACACTTTACATCTTTTCACCAAGATCACCTTCAACAAGATTCACCTCCTTCCCTGAGGAGATGACCTTGGAGTACTCTCCAAGTAAAACACAACACACAAAAGTCTTCTTGCGCTTGGGAAGCATTTTTGTTCACCACACACATTTTTTACATTTCATCCACCACCATTCAGTTGCCCTTTCTTTTGACATCATTCCAAGGGAGAGTGACACTCCCCTTCACACATACACCACATACATTGAGGGATGATGTTAGGAGGTTAGGAACAACAACGGAAACCTCCAAGCATAGATGCCCTGCTACTCGTTCCAAAACTTGGTCGAGGAATGGCAATGGGAAGTGGTCTTTCCTTGTGCATGAGTTGAGCTTGCGATAATCGATGCACACTCTCCATCTGGTGATCACCCTTGTTAGAATAAGCTCATTATCATCATTTGCGACCACGGTGACTCCCGACTTCTTGGGTACTACTTGCGTGGGGCTAACTCACTTACTATCATCTATCGGAAAAATGATGCCCACGTCAAGTAGTTTTAGCACCTCGTCCCTCACCACATCCTTCATGATTGAGTTCAACCTTCTTTGTGGTTGTCTAGACGGTTTGGAGTCCTCTTCAAGATAAATACGATGTGTGCAAATGATGGGGCTTATCCCCTTGATGTCAGCAATTGTCCAACCAATCGCCCCTTTATGCCTTCTCAACACTTCCAAGATATGTTTTTCTTGCCTTGCATCTAAGGTTGAGCTAATCACCACCGGAAAGGTCTCATCTTCCCCAAGATATGCATATTTCAAATGTGATGGTAGTGGCTTCAATTCCAAATTGGGTTTTTGCTCATTTGATGGGAAAATCTTCTTGTCTTGGTGTGGGAGCTTCTCGAATGTAGGGGTCCACTTTTCTACCCCTTTCAAACTCTCTAATCGGTCTTTCTCATCAACTTCCTCTAAATCAACATTCTCCTCTTCTTCCAACTTTAGCATGCCCAAAAGCTCCAAGTGTTCTTGCACCAAGGTGTCAATCCTATTGACTTCATGCACCTCCTCATCATCCCCCGATTGCTTGGACAAGTTGAACACGTTGAGGTCCATAGTCATGTTCCCAAATGCTAGCTTCATAAGACTGTTCCTGCAATTAATCACAACATTAGATGTGGCAAGAAAAGATCTACCAAGTATTACAGGGATTTGGGAGCTAAGATTTACAACTGGGTGAGTGTCAAGCACAATAAAATCAACAGGAGAGTAAAATTTATCAACTTGCACTAAAACATCCTCAACTACTACGATATGCCAATTGAAGCGTAATTCGAGTAGGCTTCAATTCTTCGAGCTGGAGTTGTTCGTACACCGAGTACGGAAGGAGGTTCATACTAGCCCCCAAATCAAGGAGTGCTTGCTCCACCTGGCAATTCCCGATTGTAATGGCAATGGTAAGGCAGTCGGGGTCTCTAAACTTTGGAGGGGTGTTTGTCCTCAAAATTGAGCTCACTTTCTCGGCGAGGAATGCTTTCTTGTGGACATTGAGCCTTCTCTTCACCGTGCATAAGTCTTTCAAGATCTTTACACGAGATGGAATTTGCTTTATCGCGTCAAGGAGTGGAATGTTGATTTTCACCTACTTGAACATTTCAATTATATCAGAATAATTAGCCACTTTTACGAATGGCTTCAAACGATTTGGAAAAGGAGCAGGCATGGGGGAAACAAGCACAATTTCATCAATCATTCTCTTTCTCACCCACCTCATCACTCACCTCACCCCTTTTGGTGTCACCCTCGATCTCTTTCTCTAATGGCAATGTGGCATTGGGAGAGACTTTTTGTACAATGGTTTTATCAATTTGTTTGTCACTTCGAAGGGTGGTGACTGCCTTGAATTGCTCACAACTCTCTTTGGTGGGCTCGGATGACTCAATCGCATGTTGGCCCCTAGGGTTCTCTTGGGGTTGAGCGGGGAACTTCTCCTTCTCTTGTTGTGATAGCCCTATGTGTGACGCCCCAAAATCCGGGGGTCCCGTTGATAACCCATCAACCTGCGGAAACATCCGTGGATATCGCTCAACCCGACACCACCTCAAGAATATCTTTAAGCCGGGATTATAACCCATAATGAAAATTCGGTTTAACATTCATTTAAAGTCTCATACACCGTGGTTTGTACCCCATTAGGGTCCACTTTAATCATTTAAAGGAAGGAAATTCAAAGCCCAAAGATTTGGCAACACATTTAAAAAATTTCAGATTTTTGGACTGGCTACCGGTAGCTGTTTATCGGCTACCGGTAGCCGAAACATTCTGGAGTTACGACTACCTGTTGTCTACCGGTAGCCGAAACCTTCTGGAGTTACGACTACCTGTTGTCTACCGGTAGCCAATACACACTGGACAGTCGACTACCTGTTGTCTACCGGTAGCCAATACACACTGGACAGTCGACTACCGGTAGTTACCCATTGACTACCGGTAGTTGCTACACAGATTTGCTTTCTTGCTCCATTTTTCATTTCCAATTCATCCTAACTCAATTCCACATCATCCAAGACATGTACAACTATATTTTTACATTTTGCACAAGATCCATACACGACCATTACAATCTATCCCATACAAATATAATTCAAAAAGGGAATGAAATAAGTTTGTTTATACAAACTTTACATGTCATAAACCATTGTAAAACAAAAGGTTTACAAAAATCTTGAGATAAGGCCGCACTTAGGCCCCCTTCACCCTTGATGCTCTCCATGGGAGCCAATCGCCGGTGTAAACCCGACACCTGAAATTGTTTCCCGTATAGGGTGAGCACAACGCCCAGTAGAAAACTTCCTACGGAGGTTACTCCCCCCTAGATGCTCATGCTCATGTAATATTCACATACAACATGTAATCAATCATTCCACACACACTATGCATTCAATTGTTGGAATGCAACAATGCCATGCAATGAAATGAGATGAAAACTCATTCATGCAACCCATTCCGAGTCCTCACCGACTCCCTCAACACAATGCAATGCCAATGTGTGATGACCCGTCTATTGACGGAGAAAAACCTTCCAATGATCATTTGAAAAGAAATCATGTTTTCCCAAAACCGGATCATTGTTGGAAGCTACCCATTGAATGGGTGTTTTTATAACATAACCCTTGTGTCTTTGTTGGGCAACGGATCTTCGGAATCACACCACCGGTTCCGTACACCGTGTCACTTTTCTGGAATTGCACCGCCGGCAAGTGACTGAACCAAGTGGTTCCGGGTTTTTCACCCGAGGGAGTGTCTAGCCCTACTTGCTACACCCGACACAAGTTTTTCCATGCAACCATGCGACTCAGTCGAAACTTCGTTCCAACATTCCCGAGCCCATCCACCAAGCACCAAGAATGGTGATTGATTAATCATGTATAACATGCACACACACCCACTCATATCTATGGATGCGATATCCCCGTGCAAATGCAATGTGATGTTCCATTGCACACAGAATAATGCTCAATATGCTCATGACAAACATATAAACATTTCCAATACATCAATGGCAATTATATCAAAAGCACATAACTACCATATCTCATTATGTTCAAATATCATTTCATGCATATATCAACAACACTCTTCATCCAACAACCATATCCTAAGCATATGATTTCACAATCACCCAAGCATGTTATAACATAGCATCATGCAAGTAACACACACAATTTCACCTAGGCATTTTATCAAACACCTAGTAGTCATTAAAGTCATGTTTTCACATAACACATTCCAAGCAACCATATAGCTCAAATTTCACCAAGTTATAAGAGGAACCACATGGAACTCCTATGTAATAAAATCAAGCTAGAAGTTAGCCTAGGCCAACTCTATGCTCCCTTTTCCATTACCATAACTATAGACATATATATAATTCAATACATATGCATATATAACTTTTAACCCTTAGTCTACTAACACCTAAGGTAAGAATAATCCCAAGTAGGAATGATCCTACCTCAATAGAGATGTAGGCAACCTCAATGCACCAAAACCAACCCAAAGTCTTTGATTTCCAAAATTTCTCCCTTTGAATATTCGGTGAAACGCCTTGTTCTTGGTACGTAGTCGAAGCCCTCGACGAGTAGACGAACTTTAACTCTTGGACTATAGCCTTCCAACCAAAGGAACTTGGTGGGTCTTGAAGAAGAAGGGTAGAAAATTAGGTTTCTCTTTTCTCTCTCCTTTTTCTCTCCAACGTGTGAGCTCAGCCGGCCAAGAGAAGAAGAAAATCTGATTTTTCAGATATTTCGGCCCCTATTTATAATTTTAAATGTGTGGTCTACATCGCACCGCTCGTTTATTACTTTCGGGTCCGTTTTTCGTCCCGAAACGACTCATTAAGTCCCGGATTAAGTCCAAATAAATTTTATTGGCACATTAATCCAATTATAAGGAATTTTAATATTTCTCGTTTTTGGGGACCTTTAAAAGGTCAATCGCCACGTAGTCGTCTCGATTTACGTGCAAAAATCTGACTATCTCGGAATTTCACGAAATTTCTGGTGGTCACTAGATTTCGCGTTACGAATCCAATGGCGCACTCCGTTCCCTCCTTCGAGGTCTAGAACATATGTATTTTAATACGTGCAGTAGTGGCAAATTACCATTTTGCCCTTTTTCAGAAAAAGTTCAAATTTTCCCGGGTTTCACACTATGTGATTGGTAATTTTTGTGAGTTGAGCCCGAATGTCATTAAAAGCTGCGGCACTTTGATTTTTGATGGTAGTCTAGCTTTGAATGAAGTTAGTCTAGTTTTGATTGATGGTAGTCTGGTTTTGAATGAAAGCATGAACCATATCCTTCAAATTCCTCTTGTGGGGAGGTTGGTAGTTGGGAGGATTGGATGGTCCTTGGGAGAAGTTTCGTGGAGATGGACTTGGTGGAAAATTATGTGGTTGTGGGTTTGACGAATTAGCTTGCGGATTGGTCCGGCGGTATTGGGAGCTAGACGCTTGCCCTTGACCTTGGTAATGATTTTGCTTAGGAGGTACGTGAGGTGAATATGCATTTGAGCCATGAGGAGTGGGATTCTCATTTCTTCAACTAAAATTTGGGTGATTGCTCCAACCCGGATTGTAAGTGTTTGAGTGTGGAGAGAATGATTGCCTCGTTTGGTTAAAGGCATTGACTTGCTCGTGATACATTTCCTTAAGTGCCGGAATGTTAGGGCACTCTGATATGGAATGATCTACACTCTCACAAATTGAGCAGCCCTCCTCAATCTTTGAAACATTTGACACCTTGTGTCTCCTATTGACCTCAAGACTCTCAACTTTCCTAGACAACCTAGCAATTTTGGAAAGCAAGCCTTCCCGGTCTCTCAAGTCGTAAATCCTTCCCCCATGAGTTTGACTATTCCCTTGAAGATAAGACCTTGGTACATCGGTGCGATTCGTAATGTCTCATGATTGTGCATTTTGTGCCAATGTATCAAAGTAATCTAAGGCCTCATCGGGGGCTTTGTTCAAAAACTCCCCATTACACATCATATCGATGAACTTTCGATGGCCCGGTGTGATTCCTTCATAGAAGAAACTTACAATTTTCCATAGTTCAAAGCCATTGTGTGGAATGGATTGTAGCAATTCCTTGTACCGATCCCAACATTGGTAGAATTGCTCATTCGAATTCTCGAAAAAGTTTTGAATTTGTTTCTTATTAAGAGTGCTTGGGTTGGATGATATGTCGATCTTTGTTTTGAACCTTGAGTACATGAGCATATTATTGAAGCTAATCATATGCATGAGTATCACATATGTATCTTCTTTTGAACTCAACCATATGTGCTCCTTGAATGTGTAATTTTGGCAATTTACGGATTGGATTCATATTTTAGGCTTGACATGAATAGTGGAGATGAGTAAGGACCCATGAGAGCTTTAGTGCCAATCCTTTTTTGAGGGAACTTACATTTACTCAAAGAACAATTCTTCAAATTTCAAATTTGTTCAATAATCTCATCATGCTTGTTTTGGCTAGGTGCATCTGTGTAGTTGATTGACTTGTCTTGAAATTCATAATGTTCCCTCATGCTTATCTAGTGGTGATCTTAGGCCATTTTTGAATATTTTGAGCCTTGGCCTTTTTCTTGAGAAAATATTATCTCTAGTGCTGTGATTGAGCCCTAATTGGAATTCTTTTCTATACCACACATTTGAACAAGCCAGTGAAAAATGATAAAAATCTACCTCACATTGGTTGTTCCGAGAGCTGAATATGAGTGATTGTAAAATAGAAGGAAGTATGGTGTGCAAACTCAAACAAAAGGGGTGAATGATGTTGAAACTCAAAGAGTTGAATGGGAAAAGAATGAAAATCCAAGAAAAAGATAAAAGGGGTGAGAAGAAGAAAGAATGATAAAAAGAAAAGGAAAATGTTAAGGAAAAGAAGAAAAATAAATAAAGAGTGTGGTGATGGGTTTGGACTAAAAATCCCATGAAAAGGGAGATGTCTTTGAAAGAAAAGACTTTCACTCGGAACAATCCTCTTTGTTATCCTATATCCTTTGTTTCTTTTGCCTATATATCACCCTTTTGGCCCCATTATAGCCCTTGAAGTCCTACATGATCTAGGAAAGCATGGGAGATGGATACTTTTAAATAAAAAGACGAGTTAGTTTTGCTACCTAATGCCATAGCATTCCATTCATGAGATTATGCCAAGGTCGTTTCATTTTCAGCATGAACTTCATTTTTGGATTACATGTGAGCATACTTTGTTTTGTGCACAAGATTCTATCTCACATGTACACATGGAGTGCATGCCAGTACAACTAAAGTATGATTTATTGTTAAGAGAGACCTTTGGTGAAGTTTTGCATTGAAGCTGAATTTGGCTAGCCAATCGAATATGAATTCTGTTGTGTAAATGGTCAAATTACTTGTCCAATTCACACTCACACGAGTTTGAAAATGAATGTGTAGGTGCATGCTCTAGACTACTAGTTGAGACTATAACAATGCTTATGTGTGCTTGATTCGGGTGTTGAACGACGTGTTTCGTAACCCTATGCTTGAAGGATGGTGGAATATTGCTCAAGTTTTTTATATTTTAGTGAATTTGAAATGCCTTTGTTTTTGCATATGTGTCTTGCATTTTACATTGCAATTTAGGTAATGAATTGGGCATGATGGTTCAAATTGTGGTGTATAAATGTAGCACATGTTGTGGGTGGAGGAAAGGTCATTTATAGGGTGTTAGAATGTGTATGAATGGAAATGAAGTGGAGAGGGAGTGATTTAGACAGCAGAGAGGTATTTTGCAAAATAAGGGAAAACTTACCAGTAGGCCAAACCGGTAGGTTGTGGCCACTGGTTCTGCACCTACTGCAAAACTACCGGTATTTTTTGCCTACTGGTGTAAAACCTACCGGCAGGTTTTACGCGATCTACCGTTAGGTTTTGCCCAAAATGCCAAAATTAGGACTTTTAATCAATTTTTTTTGGGGAAACTCTTCATTGTTTCCCTAAATTACAGACCCTAAGGCATTTCCCTCTCACTCAAAACACTCATAAGCTTAAGAATCCCTCATTCTATTGCATTCATCTCTCAAATCTCACTCCTAGGATTGTGATTTAGTGGATTTCAACCCTCAAACCCTAGTTTTTGCCGAAAATCCTCAAAGCCCTAATCTCCATTACCATTTTCAAAACCTACACAAAATTTTCAATGGATCATCATGGGAGGATTCTCCGGGATGTTGTGGACCCAATTGAGGGGTTTTTGATGGCCATCTTCTCTCTATTGCTTTTCGGGGCACTGTTGCTATGTATGGCCCGTACCAAATGAACCGGGCCAAGTCCTCCAAGACCCTCGGATGTGAGTGCTCGTAAGAGGGGTGGTGAAGGGTCAAGTGGTGACCGTGGGGAGTGGCGAAAAAAGCAAAGAACGATGCTAGGTATCAAAGCATCGAAGAAAAAAATGTGACTTGTGAGAGGTTCGGGGATAAGAGATCCTTAGGCGTGACCAATGAGGTTGTGAGGATCATCGAGGACCGCGGGATCGGGTTTTGGTTCAAGCCTGTGAGTGGATTCAATTTGTCTTTATGCTGAGAGTTTTACCAAAAACTCAAGGTGGTGGACGAGGACGCACAGATTTTGAGGACGAACGTGAAGGGCAAGACTTTTGATGTGACCCCTACTGTGATTGCAACTCTCATGGAGTATGAGAGGCCACCTTCCTCCACACCTGTGTACCCCCATAACATCACGAGGGTCAAGACCATTCCAAAATATGTGGCTTCAATGTACGAGGATCCGACTCAGTTTAAGGGAACGGTCCAAGTCAGGGGCCTCAAACATGCATATGGAATAATGAACAAGATTTTGCATTATAACCTTTTTCCAAGGGGTGCCGAGAAGACTCCTAACGTTGAGAAGCTTGCCCTCTTGGATGCAGTGATGATAGGGAAGGCCTTAAATATTGCACTCTTTATCTGGGAAGTGATGAAGGACTTCGCCTAGGATAGAAAGCCGCAGGTGAACCTCTGCTTGTTGGTTTCCTTTGTAGTATTCTAAACTCTGGACATCACCCTCAATGTATGTATGGCGTATGTGTGAAGGGGAGCGTCACTCTCCATCGGAATGATGTCAAAAGAAAAGGCAACGAAATAGTGGATGAATGAAAGGAATGAAATGAAATATGTGTGTGTGTGTGTGTGTGTGAACAAAAGTGCTCCCCAAGCGCAGGGAGTCTTTTGAGAGTCGTGTTTTACTTGGAAAGTATTCCAAGGTCGTCTCCTCAGGGAAGGAGGTGAATCATGTTGAAGGTGATGTTGGTAAAAAGGGTAAAGTGTAAAAATATTTTGTTGTTTGAAGTTTGGTTTGTGATTGTATCTTGATGGAATTTGAAATGGAAACAAGTGTTGGCAAATCCGAAAGTTTCACTCCAATGGTAATGCCAAGTCAACTCGAAACCTTCCTCCAATGGTGTATAGATGCTCAATTGATTCGTGGGAAGTGAGGGACTAGATGGAAGTGAGGATCCAAGCATAACCCGTGACAAGTCTACGGGATATCAAAGACTCACAACCATGTCCACACTCAACTCAATCAAAACTGAACCATCGTACACCAAGAGGAGGAAAGAAAATGAGTTGAAATGGCATACCCAAGAGGAGATCTCCCTTAGATTAGCCAATGTAAAGGCTTAGCTACTCATGCTTAAAGAAAAGATAATAATGTAATGGCAAGAAATTATAAAGTAATAAATAGGGTTAATTGCACTGGAAGTCCCCAAAGTATGAAATTTGTCTCATTTTGGTCCCCAAGGTTTCAATTGCATCATTTTTGTCCTTGAAGTATTGAATATGTTTCTATATGGTCCCTCATGCAGACAGTGTCCAATTGCTAATATTGTTTATCATAAAGTTGTCACATGATACTTAAATATGGATAAAAAAATAATTTGGATAACTCTTGATCAAATTTCTACTCAAATTTTGGTTAAATACCTACGTAAATTATACAATTTTGATCACGAGCTATCCAAATTTTGGTCAAAATCTACCCATATTACACATTTTTTTGTTAAGAGCTACCCAAATTTTTTTTAAGAGCTATCAAAATTATTTTTTACCCATATTTAGCTATTACGTGACAAGTTTATGATAAAAAATTGTTAGCAATTTGGACGTTGTTTGCTTAAAGGACCATATAGAAACATATTTAATACTTCAGGGACCAAAATGATGCAATTGAAACATTGGGGACCAAAATGAGACAAACCCCATACTTTGGGGACCTCTAGTGCAATTAACCCTAATAAATATTTGAGTTAAGTTAATGCAAGAAAATACAAACTATAGGGGAATACATTTAATGCCCATTTGGAAACTTGAAAATGAAGAACTTGAATTCATTAATGGTGAAAGCTAGAATGAAAGACTAAACTTGAAAGCAACTTGTAATAAATGACATTAAAGACTAAAAACAAAGCTTAGAAGATTCTTACAAGACAATGTACGGAAGGAAGATGCAAAAATATTAACTTCTCTCTCTAGCACTATTCATCTTCTTCCTTGGACTCTCTCTCTCTCTCTCTCTCTTACAATGTAAAACTATCTAATGCTGAATAATGGTGAAGGAGTTTGCCCAAAAACGTCCATGGAGCCCTTCCCTAGCTTTGTGATGTGATTCCAATCATAGGGGGCTGAAAGGGATCGGATGGTGCAGGCTAGGACAAGCCCAGCCTTTCTTTCTTTCCATGCCTCTTATCTCTCCTCCTCATCATTGCAATGGCCTTCCAAATCCAAGTAGGGGCGAGGGGAGGCTCCTAAACGTGCAAGGGATGTCAGGGGACCTGTTGGAGAAGTGTAAGTGGGACCCCCAAATGGCAGAGCTTGAGTTACAGGCTTGTTTGGGAAATCTGGGCAAAACCTTCCGGAAGGTCAACAGAAACCTTCCGGAAGGTTTGTGCAGGAATAGTTTAATGTAGAAGTCAACAGGCAAAACCTTCCGGAATGTTCATTCCAGTAGACAAAACCTTCCGGAAGGTTTCACTCCAGTAGGCAAAACCTTGTGGAAGGTTTTGGCAGTGAAAAAGAAATCCAAGGCAAAACCTTCTAAAAGGTTTTTAGCCAAACCTTCAGGAAGGTTTTCAACCAATTTGCATTTTGTTGGTTTCTTCACCCTCCAAACCTTCCCTTAAGCTACCCTTCTCTTCATTGACTTTAAACACTTCAATGGGGGTTTAACTCATATCATTTACATCATTTTACCTGCATTCACATAAAACTCCATCAAACGAAGATTAAACACATTTCTCCCCAATTTCATGACAAAGACAAGTAAAAAGGGGCATATTAGCATGCAATATATGTCATGTTTGTGTGCTACTCACACCCCCAACTTGAGTTTTGCTAGTCCCTAGCAAACATTATTTCAAACCACAACTTTAAACTACATTAAACATCCATTCATACAAGCAATATCAAAACAGTCAAGATCCAAAAATCATATTGCAATTATAAAAATAGCTTGGGCACTGATATAAATGTAACAACTATAGTATTTCCATTGATCACTTTTCAAAAAGTTATTTACAGAAGGTTCACGTTCCAAACAAAATGGCGAAGACCTAAAGGTACTTCTACTGGCCGACCCAACAAACCCTAGTAGTGTAAAACCATAATTAATAACCAAAACAAAAAATCATCAGTCCTCCTCCTCGTCAAAAGCGTCCTTGTCCTCAGTCTCGGACTCGGACTCTGACTCTCTCTCCTCCTCGTCATCGTCATCATCCCCCACCTCCACCGTCATAGAAGGCACAGATGATTAGCACAAAACTTTGTATATTTTTATGTGCTAATCATGTTATTTTAATTGCCTTTCGAGATTAAATGATGGGAGTTGGGTTAATTGAGTTCTTAACGATGATATTTGGTGTTTGCAGTTAAAAGGTGCTAAATGAGGCTTCTTAAAGCCTTCCCAAACCATTTGAGACAAATGAGGATGAAAAGGTAGCTTGGGGATAGCTCAGGAGATGAGGAAATCAGAAAATCAGGAAGTCAGCCAAACTGTACCGGTACGCGTACCGGTACGCTAAGGCTACTGGAGTTCAGCGTACCGGTACCCTGAAGCCACTGGAGTTCGACGTACCGGTACGCGTACCGGTACACTTTGCTTGATCTGCCCAAATGCTCTGCAACTCATGTCTGCTGCTTTGAGGGTCCCACCAACAGACCTCCCATGCTCCCCTGACACGCCCACAACACTATTCACCCCTTTCACACCCTTGATTGCAAGTTTGGAGCCTAGGTGATCAATGAGGATAGAGAAGAGAAGAGGAGCTGGGTGTGCAGACAAGCTCTGCAACCCCTCTGTCCAGCCCATTCCTCTTGCACCCCCTACAGATGGAGGTCACTTCTGGAGTCTAGGGCACCTCTCCAAGCACATTTTTTGGGAAGCCAAGTTCAAAAAAAGAAAGGATTTATTCAGCATTCAACAAAGAGGAATAGATATAAAGATAGAGAGAGAGTCTGGGAGAAGATGATGAATAGTGTTCTGGAGAGATAAAGTGAGATTTTTGCATTTCTTTCAATACATTGAAATGGATGAGCAAGAGGAGGTAGGATAATTGAAATGGATGGGAAGTTGGATCCCTACATTCGAGGAGTTACCCCAACAAGAAAAGAAAATTTTTCCGTCAGATGAACAAAAGCCGAACCTAGAGTTGAAGTCGTTACCCTCCCATTTGAAGTACGCCTATCTTGTCGATGGAGAAACATTCCCGGTGGTCATTAGCTCTACGCTAAACATGGAACAAGAAAAAGAACTCTTGGAGGTATTGAGAAAACATAAAGGAGCAATTTGGTGGACCATTGCGGATATCAAGGGGATAAGCCCTTTCATTTGCACCCACCGCATATATCTTGAGGAGGATTCCAAGCCTTCTCGACAACCACAAAGATGGTTGAACCCCATCAGGAAGGAGGTGGTGAGGGATGAGGTTCTGAAACTACTTGATGTGGGGATCATTTTTCCAATTGCCGACAGTAAGTGGGTTAGCCCCACACAAGTAGTGCCAAAGAAATCCGGAGTCACGGTGGTGGAAAATGATGAGAATGAGCTTATACCTACAAGAGTGATCACCGGATGGAGGGTATGCATTGATTATCGGAAGTTAAACTCATGCACTAGAAAAGATCATTTCCCAATGCCATTTCTTGATCAAGTTTTGGAAAGAGTAGCTGGGCACCTATTTTATTGCTTCTAGATGGGTACTCTGGCTATAATCAAATAGAGATCGCATTAGAGGATCAAGAGAAGACCACTTTCACCTGCCCCTATGGTACCTTCGCCTATTGTCGCATGCCGTTTGGTCTATGCAATGCTCCGAGGACTTTTCAACGATGCATGATGGGGATTTTCAGTTATATGGTGGAAAAGATAGTGGAGGTCTTCATGGATGACTTTTCAGTGTTTGGGGATTCATTCAACGGATTTTTGACAAACTTGGAGAAAGTTCTAACAAGTTGTGAGGAGAAGAATCTAGTGTTGAATTGGGAAAAGTGTCACTTTATGGTAACGGAAGGAATTGTGCTTGGCCATATAGTCTCGGCAAGGGGTATTGAAGTCAACAAATCCAAGGTGGAGGCCATCTCCAACCTCCCCACTCCGAGAGCCATTAAGGGAATCCGGTCGTTTTTAGGCCATGCAGGTTTTTATCGCGGGTTTATAAAAAATCTCAGTACATTGGCATGACCCTTGACCAACCTACTGTCTACGGAGATTCCTTTTGAGTGGTCGGATGACTGTAAGACATACTTTAAAAAACTTAAGAGCATGCTAGTCACGCCTCCTATCATGCGACCACCCAGGTGGGATCTACCTTTTGAGCTCATGTGCGACGCGAGTGATTACGTGGTCGGCGCAGTGCTCGGTGGAAGGGAGGAAAATAGGTCGTATGTGATACACTATGCTAGCAAAACACTCAATGATGCTCATATGAATTACACTACAACCGAGAAAGAGTTGCTAGCAGTAGTGTTTGCCTTAGATAAATTTCGCTCATACATCATTGGTTCGCCTATTGTTGTCTTTACTGACCATTCTGCCTTGAAGTACTTGTTGTCTAAGCAGGATGCGAAACTAAGACTCATTAGGTGGATACTCCTCCTACAAGAATTTGACTTGACGATTAAGGACAAGAAAAGAGTTGAGAACGGGGTGGCGGATCATTTATCCCGGCTTGTGGTGCAAGAGGCTGATGAGCACATTCTGATCCCTTACTTTTTCCCTGACGAACATTTGTTTTCAATTCATTTGGTATGTCCTTGGTATGCTGATATATGTAATTGCCTTGCAACAGGACAAATACCGCCGCAGTAGAGCCCAGAGGATAGAAGACGATTCATGGCAGATGTGAAGTACTTCTACTTCGACAACCCGTATTTGTTCAAGTATTGCCCTGATCAAGTCATGAGGAGATGTGTACCTGAGAACGAACAGCGGGACGTCCTTGCATTTTGCCATTCACAAGCTTGCGACGGACATTTTTCAGCGAAGAAGACTTCCGCTAAAATTCTTCAATCAGGTTTCTACTGGCCCTTTCTTATCAAAGATTGTGTTTCGTTCTGTAAGGAATGCAACAGATGCCAACGATTGGGTAGTGTGACCCGGAGAAGCATGATGCCCCTCTCCCCCATGCTTGTCATAGAAATATTCGACTGCTGGGGCATCGACTTCATGGGTCCATTCCCTATGTCATTCGGTTATCTGTATATCCTTTTGGTAGTGGACTATGTGTCCAAGTGGGTGGAGGCTATCCCGACCAAGACTAATGACCACCGGGTCGTAGTCAAGTTTCTCAAAGAGAATATCTTTTCGAGGTTTGGGATGCCTCGAGCAATGATCAGTGATGGTGGATCCCACTTTTGTAATAGGCCATTTGCATCTCTAATGTTCAAATATGGCGTCACTAACAAAGTATCCACCGCTTATCACCCACAAACAAATGGCCAAGCCGAGCAAGCCAATAGGGAGATCAAGACCATCCTAGAAAAAAACTGTTAACCCAAGTAGGAAGGATTGGTCAAATAGATTGACCGATGCCCTATGGGCATACCGCACTGCCTATAAGACTGTTTTGGGCATGTCTCCCTACCGGCTTGTCTATGGAAAGGCTTGTCATCTGCCTATCGAAATGGAACACAAGGCCTATTGGGCCATTAAGACTTTAAACTTTAATTTGAGGATGGCCGGTGCACATAGGAAGTTAGAGCTGAATGAGTTGGAAGAGATTCGACGAGATGCGTACGAGAGCACAAAAATTTCAAAGGAACGGGCTAAAATCTTTCATGATAATTCCATCATACGGAAATCATTTGAGCCCGGGTAAAAAAGTGCTCTTATACAATTCTCGCCTCTCAAATTTTCAAGGAAAACTCTGATCCCGTTGGGATGTCCCCTATCTTGTCAAGATGGTCTACCCCAACGGAGCTGTTGAGGTGACAAACCCTGAGAATGGCCAGACATTCAAAGTAAATGGCCAAAGACTCAAGCCATTCTTCGAGGGTTCTGAAGAGCAAGAAGTGGAGGAAGAGTTGACAGATCCCGCGTATCCGGAGTTTGTGGAGGACTAGCTAGTGTTTATGCTATTTAGTGTACAGTTACTTTCATTTATTTATGTGATCTTTATTTTCATGTCACTCACTTTCTTTGCTTGTACAGTTGTGTCTTTATTAATTTTAGATCTTGGTGCTTTTGTCAAAACCTCAATCACGAGGTGTTCTCTTACCCTACTCATTTTTACTGTCATTCATTGCATACTATATATTTTTTGATGCATTGAGGACAATGCATGATTCAAGTTGGGGGGTGAGGTGCACCATGTGTATGATACACCAAGGTTGTACCATGTGTATGATAAACCAAGGTCGTGTCGTGTCGTGTTTTACTTGGAGGTATTCCAAGGTCGTCTCCTCGGGGAAGGATGTGAATCGTGTAGAAGGTGATTTTGGTGAAAAAAGTGTAAAATCTTTTGTTGTTTGGAATTGGTTTGTGATTTGTGTTGTGATGAAATTAAGATTGGAAAATAAGTGTTGGCTAATCCGAAGGGTTCACTCCGATGGGGATGCCAAGACAACTCGAGTCTTTCCTCCAATAGAGCATAGATGTACGATTGGTTCGTGGGAAGCTAGGGATGAGATGGAAGTGAGGATCCAAGCATACCCCGTGACCAGGCCTACGAGATATCAAAGACTCACAACCGCATCCACCCTCAACCCAGTCAAACCGAACCATCGTACTCTAAGAGGAGGAAAGAAAATGAGTTGTACAGGCATACCCAAGTGGAGGTCTCCCTTGGATTAGCCAACTAAAAAGCTTAGCTACTCATGCTTAAGGTAAAGACAACAATATAATAAGAAGACATTATAAAGAGATGAAGATTGTAGATAAGTTAATGCAAGAAACATAAACTAAAAGAGAATGCATTTACTACCCATTTTAAGCTAAGAAAATGAAGAACATGAATACATTAATGGTAAAAGCTTGAATGGAAGACTAAAATTGAAAGTAACTTGAAATAAATGGCATTCAAGACTTCAAACAAAGCTTAGAATGGTCTTATAATGGATTACAAGACAATGTATGGAAAGAAAACGGAAAAATATTAACTTCTCTCTAGCACTATTCATCTTCTTCCTTACACCCTCTCTCTCTCAATATTACAACCTCTATTTTCTAATGCTCAATCATGGTGGTGAAGCTTACCAAAAACGTCCATGGAGTGTCCCCCAAGCCTGAGTGATGTGATTCCAATCATAGGGGCTACAAGGGATGGGATGGTAAGGGATGGGACGGTGCAGGCTAGGACAAGCCTAGCCTTTCTCTCTTGCCATGCTTCTTCTCTCTCCTCCTCATTATTGCAATGGCCTTCCATGTCCAAGTAGAGGTGAGGGGAGGCTCCTAGACGTGCAGGGGATGTCAGGGGATATGTTGGAGAAGTGTAAGTGCGACCCCCAAATGGCAAAGCTTGAGTTGCAGGCTGTCTGGGCAATCTGGACAAAACCTTCTGGAAAGTCGACATAAACCTTCGGGAAGGTTTGTGCAGGAACAGTTAAATGAAGAAATCCACAGGCAAAACCTTCCGGAAGGTTCATTCCAGTAGACAAAACCTTACGGAAGGTTTCACTCCAGTACACAAAACCTTCCGGAAGGTTCATTCCAATAGACCAAACCTTCCGAAAGGTTTTGGCAGTGAAAAAGAAATCCAAGGCAATATTATTCAGCATTATGCAACATACATTGTAATATATAGAGAGAAAGAGTCCAAGGAAGAAGATGAATAGTGCTAGGGAGAGAAGTTAATATTTTTGCATTCTCTTCATTACATTGTCTTGTAATCCATAGTAAGAACCTTTTAAGCTTTGTTTGAAGTCTTTAATGTCATTTATTGCAAGTTGATTTCAAGTTTAGTCTACCATTCAAGCTTTCACCATTAATGCACTCATGTTCTTCATTTTCTTAGTTTAAAAATGGATATCAAATGCATTCTCTTTTAGTTTATGTTTTCTTGTATTAACTCAGCTACAATCTTCATTTCTATATAAGGTCTTTCCATTACATTATTGTCTTTCCTTTAAGCATGAGTAGCTAATTCTTTAAGTTGGCTAATCCAAGGGAGACTTCCTCTTGGGTATGCCATTTCAACTCATCTTCTTTCCTCCCTTCGGTGTACGATGGTTCGGTTTGACTTGGTTGAGTGCGGGCATGGTTGTGAGTCTTTGATATCTCATAGACTTGTCACAGGGTATGCTTGGACCCTCACTTCCACCTCGTCCCTCGCTTCTCACGAATCAATCGTTCATCTATGCACCATTGGAGGAAGGTTTCGAGTTGACTTCACATTCCCATTGGAGTGAACCTTTTGGATTAGCCAACACTTGTTTCTCATTTCAATTTCATTAAGACAAAATCACAAATCAACCCTCAACCAACAAAAGATTTCACACTTTACCTCTTTTCACCAAGATCACCTTCAACAAGATTCACCTCCTTCTCTGAGGAGACGACTTCAGAGTACTCTCCAAGTAAAACACGGCAAACAAAAGTCTTCTTGCGCTTGGGAAGCATTTTTGTTCACCACACACATTTTACATTTCATCCACCACCATTCAGTTGCCCTTTCTTTTGACATCATTCCAAGGGAGAGTGACACTCCCCTTCACACGTACACCACATACATTGAGGGATGATGTTAGGAGGTTAGGAACAACAACGGAAACCTCCAAGCATTTTTGGCGCCGTTGTCGGGGAAGGCAAGCGTTGAATTGAGAAGGTGATTTTTGGACAACGGAGGTAAGTCCCGTGATGTTCATCATGGGCTGAGGTATGTTAATCCTTGTATATACTTTTGTTTGTTGACAATTTTATTTGTAGATAGCTTTGTTATATGTGGGGACGGGAGGAACAAAACCAACTAGTTAGACAACCCTTGGGCCCCAATATGAACATTGACCAAGACCCACCCGAGGATGCGAGTGTTAATTTTGAGAATGTATGTGCTAATCCAAACATGCAACAGGGTGGGGGAGGACAAGAACCTAGAATGCCCAATCCACGAATGCAATTTCCCCCTCCCGTGAATGAAGGGAACAACATCCACATTGAGCCTCCGGCGAGGTCAATGAGGGAATTCCTTCAACCCACACGAAGCACCACACCCTCATGCATCCTCCTTCCGATCCAAGCTCACATCTTCCTAGTTATGCCAGGGATGTTGCAACTACTTCCCACATTCCATGGAATTGAGAAAGAGAACCCCTATTTACACATAAAAGATTTTGAGGAGATAATTGTGACTTTCCTCACCAATCATGGTATGGAAGACATAGCTAGGCTGAAATTGTTCCTCTTTTCCCTAAGAGATAAGGCAAAAACATGGCTTAATTCCTTGAGACCTCGATCCATAACATCTTGGAACCAAATGCTCTCCGAGTTTTTAAACAATTTTTTTCCGGTGCATAAAACCACCGCTCTTTAAAAACAAATTCAACCTTTTCGGAGAAGTCCAATGAGCAATTCTACCAATGTTGGGATCGGTACAAGGAATTGCTACAATCCATTCCACACCATGGCTTTGAACCATGACAATTGTTGAGTTTCTTCTATGAAGGAATCACACCGGGCCATCGACAGTTCATCGACATGATGTGTAATGGGGAGTTTTTGAACAAAGACCCCGACGAGGCTTTAGATTACTTTGATACATTAGCGCAGAATGCGTAATCATGGGACATTACGGATTCCACCGATGTACCAAGGTCTTCTCCTCAAGGGAGTAGTCAAACTCATGGGAGAGGGATTTATGATTTAAGAGACCGGGAAGACTTGCTTTCCAAAATTGCCAAATTGTCTAGGAAGGTTGAGAGTCTTGAAGTCAATAGGAGACACGAGGTGTCTAATGTTTCAAAAATAGAGGAGTTTTGGTCAATTTGTGAGAGTGTGGAGCATTCCATATCGGATTGCCCCAACATTCCGGCGCTTAAGGAAGTGTACCACGAGCAAGTTCATGCCTTTAACCAAACAAGGCAATCATTCTCTCCATACTCAAACACTTACAATGCGGGTTGGAGTAATCACCCGAACTTTAGTTGGAGAAATGAGAATTCCACTCCTCATGGTTCAAATGCCTATTCACCTCTCGTGCCTCCTAGGCAAAATCAATTTCAATCCCAAGGTCAAGCGTCTAGCTCCCAATACCCCCGGTCTAGTCCGCAAGGGTATTCACAAAACCCGCCTCCACAAAATTTCTCCCAAGGTCCACCTCCACAAAATTTTAATCATCAAGGATCATCCAATTCATCCACATATCAACCTCCTCACAAGAGAAGTTTGGAGGATTTGGTTCATTCCTTCATTTAAAGTCAAACTACCTTCAACCAAAGCCAGACCACTGCTTGCTCACAACCGTTGTTCCTAACATCCTAATATCATCCCTCAATGTGTATATGATATAGGTGCGAAGGGAGTGTCACTCTCCCTTGGGATTATGTCAAAAGAAAGGGCAACAGAATTGTGGATGGAATGAAATGTATGAAATGCGTGTGTGAAAAAAAATGCTCCCCAAGCGTAGAGAGACTTTTGCTTGTCGTGTTTTACTTGGAAAAGTATTCCAAGGTTGTCTCCTCAAGGAAGGAAAGTTCAAGTGTGTGAAGGTGATTTTGTGGAAGAAAAGGAAAATGTAAAATCTTTTGAGTTTGAGTTTTGTGATTGTGTTTTTGCTAAAAATGAAATGAAACAAGTGTTGGCTAATCTGAAGGGTTCACTCCAATGGGAATCCCAAATCAACTCGAAGCCTTCCTCGAATAGAGCTTAGATGAACGATTGTTTCTTGGGAAGCTAGGGATGAAATAGAGGTGAGGATCCAAGCATAACCCGTGACCAGGCCTACGGGATATCAAAGACTCACAACCGCATCCACTCTCAACCCAGTCAAACTGAACCACCGTACTCTAAGAGTTGGAATGAAAATGAGTTGAAGTGGCACACCCAAGAGGAGTTCTCCCTGGGATTAACCAACTTAAAAATCTAGCTACTCATGCTAAGCAAGAAATACATAATGTAAAGAGACATAATGAAGAAAATAAGATTTAAACTTAACTTAAAGCAAGGAAACTTAAACTAAGAAGAAAAATATTCAATACCCATTTTAAAGCAAGAAATGATGAAAACTAGGAAGCAACAATGGTAAAATCTAGAACATGTAACTAAACTTGCAAAGTACTTGTAATAAATGACATTAAGGACATTAAATGAAGGTTACAAGAGTCTTACAATAAATTACAAGTGAAAGGATGGAAGAAAATGCAAAAATCTAAGTTTTCTATCTACTATTCATCATCTTCTTCCTTGGACTTTCTAAGCTTAGGTAGCCACCCCCTTCAAAGCTTGTGAATGTTGAGTATATGGAGTGTGAGAGCTCTACATTTTCGTCCATGAGGGTCCCCCTAGGTGTGTGATAAGCCTCCCATCAATAGGAGGCTGAGTTGATGCATTGCACATGCTAAGACAAGCCTAGCCTGCAACTCTCCTGGCTGCCCCCTTCTCTCCCATCCCCATTAATGTCATTGCCTTCAAAGTCTTCCACAAGGGTGTAGGAATCATATAAATGTGTAAGGGATGTCAGGGGACAAGTGGAGGAATCAATGGTGGGACCCCCAAGCAAGTGGAACATGGTTTGCAGTTGTTTTGGGCTGTTCAGCAGACAGTACCGGTACTGTGTACCGGTACCCCTAACTCCATAGGCAGAACCGTACCGGTACTGCGTACCGGTACTATTTCTGCTGCGGACCAGTGTTCGTAGAATCATCATAACATTAAATCCAACTGTCAGATTGAGCTGAAATTTTGCTACGATATAGAAGACATCCAAATGTACAAATTTCATGTTTTACACTTTTTCAGATTCGAAGAGGATCATGGTCAAAAAGGAGGAACACCGAGGTACTACTACAAAATGGTGTGGGTGCTGATGCCTATGTTACCAAACACCAATACCTCCTTGATTTCTTTAACTTTTAAGCCTCCAAATCCTCATGTAATGTGTACATCTCTTCACCACACATCCACACATAGTTGCAAGGTTCTAAAATCCATCATTTATGCTATAATTACCTGCAACATCGAAAATTCAACATTATTGACAACTTTGGCTAACTCTAAGTACTTAAATGCAAAAGTTGAGTTAAAATGCATGTAATGAGGCCTTAAAATATGCAATATTATGTGCTCATCACACCCCCCAACTTAAGCTTTGCTATTCCCTAGAAAAAAAAATGTAAAAAGCAAGGAAACAAAATAAACATATATTAATTCTGCAATTGCATTTAGCATATACAATAAGCCTTTAAACCCCTAGGTGATCCCTAGTGGACGAGTTTTGTCTCGTGAAGGTTTCAAATGAAGGTACCTACAAACTTCTTTTCTTAGTATCCAATATTTAAAACATATTCTCTTATCCTAACTAGCATTGGGATTTCAAAAATAGCTTGGTCCAACATACCCGAACTAATCACACATAAAACACATCATAGCCTTAAATGATATTCTAGAGTATTCACATACACATTCATTTTCAAACTCGTGTGTGTGTGAAATGAATATGTAATTTAAGCATTTACTCAACGAAATTCACATTCATTTAGCCATCCAAATTCAGCTTTGAAGCAAAACTCACCAAGGGTTTCTCTCAACAATGAATCACACTATGATTATTTTGGCATGCTCTCCATGTGTATATGTGAGATAGAATCTTGTGCTTAAAACGAAATATACTCACATATAATCCAAAAATGAAGCACATGCATAAAAATGAAACAACCTTGGCATAATCTCATGAAAGGAATGCTAGGGCATTAGATAGCAAACCAACTTCTCCTTTTCTTTAAAAAGTATGCATCCACATGCTTCTCTAGATCTTTTAGGACTTTCACGGGTTATAATGAGGCCATGAGGTGATATTGAAGCAAAAGAAATGAAGGATATAGGATAACAAAAAGGGTTGTTCCGAGTGAATGACCTTTATTTCAAAAAGATCTCCCTTTTATGGGATTTCTAGGCTAACACCATCACTTCACTCTTTGTTTCATTTCTTTCTTTTCCTTAACATTTTCCTTTTTTTTCTTTGATCGTTCTTTCTTTTTTTCACCTCTTTTCTCTTTTTCTTGGATTTTCATTATTTTTTTCCATTCAACTCCTTGAGTTTCAACATCATTCCTCCCTTTTGTTTGAGTTTCCACACCATACTTCCTTCTCTTTTACGATCACTCATATTCAACTCTAGGAACAACCAAGGTGAGATAGATTTTTATCATTTTGCATTGGCTTGGTCAAATGCGTGGCATAGAAACGAATTTCAAATAAGGCTCAAACATGGCACTAGGGATAAAATTTCATAAGAAAAAAGCTAAGGCTCAAAGAAAAACAAAGATGACCTAAGATCATTTCTAAATAAGCATGGGGGAGCATTATGCATTTCAAGACAAAGTCGATCAACTACCCAAATGCACCTAACCAAAACAAGCATAATGAGATTATTGAACAAATTTAGAATTTGAAAAATTGTTCCTTGAGTAAATGTAAGTTCCCTCCAAACAAGGATTGACATTAAAGCTCACATGGGTTCTTACTCATCTCCACTATTCATGTCAAGCACTAAATGTGAACTCAATCCGTAAATTGAAAAAATTACAAGTTCATGATGGACTTATGGTTGAGTTCAAAAGCAAACAAGTATGTGATATTCTTACCAATAGGATAAACTTCTATAATGTGCTCATGTATTCAAAGTTCAAAATGAAGATCAAGTAATCACAAATCCCATAACCATTAGGATAGGGGAATATAGTTCAATATTGGAACCAAAATTTTTCAAAATTTTCACATTTTCCATTATTCTATACAAAAAGTGGTGGAAAATGTAAATGGTGCACCTCACCCCCCAACTTGAACCATGCATTGTCCTCAATGCATAAGGAATCATGCAATGAGAAAAATGAAAGTAACATGGGAAATGAGATACTCCCTTTTTTTTTCATATATATATGTACATTAACAAAAAAAAAAAAATAAAACACAAAAATCTTGTTTACAACCCCCTGCTTAGACTAGAACATGATACCCAATAAGATTTGCTACAATGATGCTCAAAGTGAAATGAGTCCAACTTAGGAAGAGGTAAACAACATTCATGCTAAAATATACACTACAACATTATGAAAATAAAAATATACCAATAAAAGAAATCTAACTACTATGTACATGGAAACAAAACAAAAAATGGCACATGTCAATCCGGTTTTAATTCGGATATGAGCTTGCGCCCATTGATTTTTTTTATTTTAAAATTTGTTTGTTGTATAAATGCCTTTCCTAACCCATCTATCCAAACATAGAAAGGATGTTGATTCAAAATTTTCAATCGAAAGGAGGTGTAGACAAGTTTATGCAATTCCAACAATGGAGTATAAAATTTCTCTTTGAAAGTTTCTACACTTAACTCCATTGCAATGCCCTCCCCAAGTTGAGAAATGTGAATCTCAACACCACTCATAGATGGAAAAATGACCTTGGGCTCATTAGCCTCATGTGAGATAATATCTTCATTAAATTTTTCACAATCAAGAGTGATGAGAGATTCAACATCAATTTGCATTCCATAGAAATGATCATCCTCAATACATTGACTATGCTCAAGATGTTGTTTTTCATGCATAGTAGTTATAGCATTAGTCATTGCAATAAGGTCATTTTTAATTTCAGAAAATTGTTGGGCTAATTGGGCATTGACTTCCATTTGGTATTGCATAAAATCTCGCAAAATATTTTCCAATTCTTCTCCGGTTGAGTTCCCATATGTTGGATAATGGTAAAATTCATTTGGTGGTGTGAGATTGGATGAAAAATTATAAGGTTCATTCTCCCAACCATAACTCGGAAAACTCGGTGTAACATAGTGGTTGGGGTAAAAGTTTTTGGAGGCCAAAAATGAATTTGAACCTTCGCATGCAAAGTCTTGAACCGGATAATTTATTGGGCACTCACTAGTGATGTGTCCATACTCACCACAAATCACGCAAACGTTTTCAAAATATGGGGCATTTATTGGGCACTCACTAGTGATGTGTCCATACTCATCACAAATCTCACACACATTTTCAAAATATGGGGCATTTAACACATTTTCATGAAAATTAGAAAACATAACAAAAAACCCAAACTAAAACAAACTATTTACAAGTAAGACGACATACCTTGGCCTGTGATGAAAATCACAAGACTTACCTAAGCCGTCCAAAATCACCTTCGAACTAGACGTTTTACCTTCCCCGGCAACGGCGCCAAAAATGCTTGCTCACAACCGTTGTTGTTCCTAACCTCCTAATATCATCCATCAATGTGTATATGATGTAGGTGCGAAGGGAGTGTCACTCTCCCTTGGGATGATGTCAAAAGAAAGGGCAATAGAATGGTGGATGGAATGAAATGTATGAAATGAGTATGTGAACAAAAATGCTCCCCAAGCGCAGAGAGAATTTTGCTTGTCGTGTTTTACTTGGAAAAGTATTCCAAGTTTGTCTCCTCAAGGAAGGAAAGTTCAAGTGTGTGAATGTGATTTTGTGAAAGAAAAAGGAAAATGTAAAATCTTTTGAGTTTGAGTTTTGTGATTGTGTTTTTGCTAAAAATGAAATGAAACAAGTGTTGGCTAGTCTGAAGAGTTCACTCCAATGGGAATCCCAAATCAACTCGAAGCCTTCCTCGAATAGAGCTTAGATGAACGATTGATTTGTGGGAAGCTAGGGATGAAATGGAGGTGAGGATCCAAGCATAACCCATGACCAGATGATGAGCACAAAATATTGTATATTTGATGGCCTCATTACATGCATTTTAACTTAACTTTGCAATTAATTACTTAGAGTTAGCCCAATTTATGAATAATGTTGAATTTTCGATGTTGCAGGTAATTATAGTGTAAATCATGGATTTTAGAACCTTGCAACTATGTGTGAATGTGTGGTGAAGATATGGACACATTACATGAGGATTTGGAAGCTTAAAAGTGAAAGAAATCAAGGAGGTATTGGTGTTTGGTAACATAGGCATCAGCACCCACACCATTTTGTAGTAGTACCTCAGTTTCTCTCCTTTTTGACTATGATCCGCTTCGAATCTTAAAAAGTTCAAAACATGAAAGTTTTAGATCTGGATGTCGTTTATATTTTGTCAAAATTTCAGCTCAATCGGACAGTTGGATCAAAATTCATGACAATTCTACAAAAACTAGTCCAGAGTAGGCAAACCGTACCGGTACGCGTACCAGTATGCCGAACTCCAGTAGCCAAACCGTACCGGTACGCATACCAGTACGCTCTTCTGAAACAGCCCAAAATTGCCCAGAACACCTGCAAATCATCTTCACTTGCTTGGGGGTCCCACCTACATTTCTCCCACGCCTACCCTGACATATTCTACACATAATCATGCCATCCTTACACAATTTCAAGACTTTGGAGACAAGGGCATTAATGAGGATGGGAGATAAGGGGGCTTCCTGAGGAGTTGCTGGGTAGGCTGCTCCTAGCCTGTCCAAGCCAGTAAATCTCTTCCCATTGATGGGAAGCCTGCACACACAGGCTAGGGGAGCCTCATGGATGAAATTTGAAGTCTCTACACTCCATATATTCAGCATTACACAAGTTCTTCAAGGGTGGCTACATAAGCTTAGAAAGCTCCCAAGGAAGATGATGAATAGTAGATAGAAAACTTAGATTTTTGTATTTTCTTCCATCATTTCACTTGTAATCTTTAGTAAGACTCTT
This sequence comes from Ilex aquifolium, assembly GCA_951799425.1. NCBI lineage: Eukaryota > Viridiplantae > Streptophyta > Magnoliopsida > Aquifoliales > Aquifoliaceae > Ilex > Ilex aquifolium. The sequence goes on along the minus strand of OX637410.1, from coordinate 6,636,044 downwards.
GTAACCTTCATTTATTGTCTTTAATGTCATTTATTTCTAATGCTTTGCAAGTTTAGTTATGCATTCTAGATTCTACCATTGTTGTTTTGAGTTCTTCATTTTCAAGCTTTGAAATGGGTATTGAAAATTTTTCTTCTTAGTTTAAGATTTCTTGCATTCATTTAAGTTTCATGCTCCATTTCAATTATGTCTCTTTACATTATGTATGTCTTTCTTGCTTAGCATGAGTAGCTAGAGTTTTAGTTGGTTAATCCAAGGGAGACCTCCCCGTGAGGATTCCATTTCAACTTTTCTTTTTTCCTCCACTCGGTGCACGGTGGTTCGGTTTGACTGGGTTGAGAGTGGATACGGTTGTGAGTCTTTGATGTCCCATAGGCCTGGTCACGGGTTATGCTTGGATCCTCACCTCTATTTCGTCCCTAGCTTCCCACGAATCAATCGTTCATCTATGCATTATTGGAGGAAGGCTTTGAGTTGGATTGACATCCTCATTGGAGTGAACTCTTTGGATTAGCCAACACTTGTTTTCATTTCATTTTCATTCAAAACTTCACTCACAAAACTCAAACAAAAGATTTTACACTTTTCCCTTTTGTTCACCAAAATCACTTTCACACAACTTGACATTTCCTTCCCTGAGGAGACTACCTTGAAATACTCATTCCAAGTAAAACACGACAAGCAAAAGACTCCTTGCGCTTGGGGAGCACTTTTGTTCACCACACACCCATTTTGTACATTTCATTCCAAGGGATAGTGACACTTCCTTCCCACTATAAATCATATACACATTAAGGGATTATATTTAGGGGTTAGGAAACAACAACGTTTTTCACCAAGCATTTTTGGCGCCGTTGCCGAGGAAGGTAAAGCGTCAAGTTCGAGGGTGATTTTGGGCGGCATAGGTAAGTCTCGTGATTTTCATCACGGGCCAAGGTATGTCGTCTTACTTGTAAATAGTTTGTTTTAGTTTGTATTTTTTGTTATGTTTTCTAATTTTTATGAAAATGTGTATAATGCTCCTTATTTTGAAAATGTGTGTGAGATTTGTGATGAGTATGGGCATATCACTAGTGAGTGCCCAATAAATTATCCGGTTCAAGACTTTGCATGCGAATGTTCAAATTCATTTTTGGCCTCCGAAAACTTTTACCCCAACCACTATGTTACACTGAGTTTTTCGAGTTATGGTTGGGAGAATGAACCTTCTAATTTTTCATCCGATCTCACACCACCAAATGAATTTTGCCACTATCCAACATATGGGGACTCAACCGAAGAAGAATTGGAAAATATTTTGTGCGATTTTATGCAATACCAAATGGAATTCAATGCCCAAATAACCAAACAACTTAATACATTGACTAATGTTATAATTGCTATGCATGAAGAACAACATCTTGAGCATAGTCAATGTATTGAGGATGATCATCCCAATGGAATGCATATTGATGTTGAATCTCCCACCACTCTTGATTGTGAAAAATTTAATGATGATATTATCTCACATGAGGCTAATGAGCCCAATGTCATTTTTTCATCTATGAGTCGTGTTGAGATTCACACTTTTCAAATTGGGAAGGGCATTGCAATGGAGTTAAGTGCATAAACTTTTAAAGAAAAATTGTATGCTCCATTGTTGGTATTGCATAAACTTGCCTATACCTCTATTTGGTTGAGATTTTTGAATTATTATCCATTGTATTGTTGGATAGATTGGATAGAAATGGCATTTATACAACAAAAAAATTTTAAAATGAAAAAAATCAATGGGCGCAAGCTCATATCCGAATTGAAGCCGGATTGACATGATCCCTTTTTGTTTTGTTTCCATGTACATAATAGTTAGATTTATTTTATTGTTATAGTTTTATTTTCATAAATGTTGTAGTGTAGATTTTAGCATGAAGCTTGTTTACCTCTTCCTAATTTGGACTCATTTCACTTTGAGCATCATTGTAGCAAATCTTATTAGGTATCATGTTCTAGTCTAAGTTGGGGGGTGTAAACAAGTTTTTGTGTTTTCTTTTTTTCGTTAATGTACATATATATATGAAAAAAAAGGTAGTATCTCATTCCCCATTTTTACTTTCATTTTTCTCATTGCATGATTCATTGTGCATTGAGGACAATGCATGGTTCAAGTTGGGGGGTGAGGTGCACCATTTACATTTTTCACCACTTTTTGTATAGATTAATGGAAAATGTGAAAAATTTGAAAAATTTTGGTTCCAATATTGAATTATATTCCTCTATCCTTATGGTTATGGGATTTATGATTGCTTGATCTTCACTTTGAACTTTGAATACATGAGCACATTATAGAAGTTTATCCTATTGGTAAGAGTATCACATACTTGTTTGATTTTGAACTCAACCATAAGTGCACCATGAACTTGTAATTTTGGCAATTTACGGATTGAGTCCACATTTAGTACTTGACATGAATAGTGGAGATGAGTAAGAACCCATGTGAGCTTTAGTGCCAATCATTGTTAGAGGAAACTTACATTTACTCAAGGAACAATTTTTCAAATTCTAAATTTGTTCAATAATCTCATTATGCTTGTTTTGGTTAGGTGCATTTGGGTAGTTGATCGACTTTGTCTTGAAATGCATAATGCTCCCCTATGCTTATTTAGAATTGATCTCAGGCCATCTTTGTTTTTCTTTGAGCCTTAGGCTTTTTCTTGTAAAAATTTTATCCATAGTGCTATGATTGAGCCTTAATTGAAAATTTGTTTCCATGCCACACAAGTGACCAAGCCAGTGCAAAAAGATAAAAATCTACCTCACCTTGGTTGTTCCTAGTGCTAAGTATGAGTCATCATAAAAGAGAAGGAAGTATGGCGGAAACTCAAGAAAAAAGGATGAATGATGTTGAATTCAAAGAGTTGAACGAAAAAGAACGAAAAATACAAGAAAATGAGAAAAATGGGTGAAGGAAGAAAGAATGATCAAAAAAAAAAAAAAAAGGAAAATGTTAAGGAAAAGAAAGAAATGAAACAAAGAGTGAAGTGATGGTGTTAGCCTAGAAATCCCATAAAAGAGAGATCTTTTTGAAATAAAGGTCATTCACTCGGAACAACCCTCTTTGTTACCTTATATCCTTGATTTAATTTACCTCAATATCACCCCAAGGCCTCATTATAACCCGTGAAAGTCCTAAATGATCTAGAGAAGCATGGGGATGCATACTTTTTAAAGAAAAATAGAAATTGGTTTGCTAACTAATGCCCTAGCATTCCTTTCATGAGATTATGTCAAGGTTGTTTCATTTTTGTGCATGTGCTTCATTTTTGGATTATATGTGAGTATATTTCGTTTTGAGCAAAAGATTCTATCTCACATATACACATGGAGAGCATGGCAAGATAATCATAGTGTGATTCATTGTTGAGAGAAACCCTTGGTGAGTTTTGCATCAAAGCTTAATTTGGATAGCCAAAGTGAATGTGAACTCTATTGTGTAAATGTTTAAATTACATGTCCATTTCACACACACACGAGTTTGAAAATGAATGTGTATGTGAATACTCTAGAATAACATTTAAGGCTATGATGAGTTTTATGTGTGATTAGTTCGGGTGGGTTGAGCAAGTTGTTTTTGACATCCCAGTGCTAGTTAAGATAAGGGAATATGCTTTAAATATTGGATACACGGAAAAGAAGTTTGTAGGTATCTTTACTGGAAACATTCACGAGACAAAACTCGTCCACTAGGGATCACTTAGGGGTTTAAAGGCTTGTTGCATTTGCTAAATGCAATAGCGGAATTAGTATATGTTTATTTTGTTTTCTTGCTTTTTACATTTTGTTTGCTAGGGACAAGCAAAGCTTAAGTTGGGGGGTGTGATGAGCACAAAATATTGTATATTTGATGGCCTCATTACATGCATTTTAACTTAACTTTGCAATTAATTACTTAGAGTTAGCACAATTTATGAATAATGTTGAATTTTCGATGTTGCAGGTAATTATAGTGTAAATCATGGATTTTAGAACCTTGCAACTATGTGTGGATGTGTGGTGAAGATATGGACACATTACATGAGGATTTGGAGGCTTAAAAGTGAAAGAAATCAAGGAGGTATTGGTGTTTGGTAACATAGGCATCAGTACCCACACCATTTTGTAGTAGTACCTCAGTTTTCCTCCTTTTTGACCATGATCCGCTTCGAATCTTAAAAAGTGCAAAACATGAAAGTTGTAGATCTGGATGTCTTTTATATTTTTTCAAAATTTCAGCTCAATCGGGCAGTTGGATCAAAATTTATGACAATTCTACGAAAACTGGTCCAGAGTAGGCAAACCGTACTAGTACGTGTACCGGTACGCCGAACTCCAGTAGCCAAACCGTACCAGAACGCATACCGGTACGCTCTTCTGAAACAGACTAAAATTGCCCATAACACCTGTAAATCATCTCCACTTGCTTGGGGGTCCCACCTACACTTCTCTCACGCCTACCTTGACATATTCTACACATAATCATGCCATCCTTACACAATTTCAAGACTTTGGAGACAAGGGCATTAATGAGGATGGGAGAGAAGGGGGCTGCTTGGGGAGTTGCTGGGTAGGCTGCTCCTAGCCTGTCCAAGCCATCAAATTTCTTCCCATTGATGGGAAGCCTGCACACACAGGCTAGGGGAGCCTCATGGACGAAATTTGAAGTCTCTACACTCCATATATTCAGCATTACACAAGTTCTTCAAGGGTGGCTACCTAAGCTTAGAAAGCTCCCAAGGAAGATGATGAATAGTAGATAGAAAACTTAGATTTTTGTATTTTCTTCCATCATTTCACTTGTAATCTTTTGTAAGACTCTTGTAACCTTCATTTATTGTCTTTAATGTCATTTATTTCTAATGCTTTGCAAGTTTAGTTATGCATTTTAGATTCTACCATTGTTGTTTTGAGTTCTTCATTTTCAAGCTTTGAAATGGGTATTGAAAATTTTTCTTCTTAGTTTAAGATTTCTTGCATTCATTTAAATTTCATGCTCCATTTCAATTATGTCTCTTTACATTATGTATGTCTTTCTTGCTTAGCATGAGTAGCTAGAGTTTTAGTTGGTTAATCCAAGGGAGACCTCCTCGTGAGGATTCCATTTCAACTCTTCTTTTTTCCTCCACTCGGTGTACGGTGGTTCGGTTTGACTGGGTTGAGAGTGGATACGGTTGTGAGTCTTTGATATCCCGTAGGCCTGGTCACGGGTTATGCTTGCATCCTCACCTCCATTTCGTCCCTAGCTTCCCACGAATCAATCGTTCATCTCTGCATCATTGGAGGAAGGCTTTGAGTTGGATTGACATCCTCATTGGAGTGAACTCTTTGGATTAGCCAACACTTGTTTTCATTTCATTTTCATTCAAAACTTCACTCACAAAACTCAAACAAAAGATTTTACACTTTTCCCTTTTGTTCACCAAAATCACTTTCACACAACTTGACCTTTCCTTCCATGAGGAGACGACCTTGGAATACTCATTCCAAGTAAAACACGACAAACAAAAGTCTCTCTGCGCTTGGGGAGAATTTTTGTTCACACACACATTTCATTTCATTCATCCATCATTCTGTTGCCCTTTCTTTTGCCATCATCCCAAGGGAGAGCGACACTCCCATTTATCCATACACTACACATTCTAAGGGATGGTTTTTAGAGGTTAGGAAACAATAACGTTCTTCATCAAGCACCAGGCCTATGGGATATCAAAGACTCACAACCGCATCCACTCTCATCCCAGTTAAACCGAACCATCGTACTCTGAGAGGAGGAATGAAAATGAGTTGAAGTGGCACACCCAAGAGGAGTTCTTCCTTGGATTAACCAACTTAAAAATCTAGCTACTCACGCTAAGCAAGAAAGACATAATGTAAAGAGACATAATGAAGAAAAGAAGATTGAAACTTAACTTAAAGCAAGGAAACTTAAACTAAGAAGAAAAATATTCAATACCCATTTTAAAGCAAGAAATGAAGAAAACTTGGAAGCAACAATGGTAAAATCTAGAACATGTAACTAAACTTGCAAAGTACTTGTAATAAATGACATTAAGGACTTTAAATGAAGGTTACAAAAGTCTTACAATAAATTACAAGTGAAAGGATGGAAGAAAATGCAAACATCTAAGTTTTCTATATACTATTCATCATCTTCTTCCTTGGACTTTCTAAGCTTAGGTAGCCACCCCCTTCAAAGCTTGTGAATGCTGAGTATATGGAGTGTGAGAGCTCTGCATTTTCATCTATGAGGGTCCCCCTAGGTGTGTGATAAGCCTCCCATCCATAGGAGGCTGAGTTGATGTATTGCACATGCTAAGACAAGCCTAGCCTGCAACTCTCCTGGCTGCCCCCTTCTCTCCCATCCCCATTAATGCCATTGCCTTCAAAGTCTTCCACAAGGGTGTAGGAATCATGTAAATGTGTAAGGGATGTCAGAGACAAGTGGGGGAATCAATGGTGGGACCCCCAAGAAAGTGGAGCATGGTTTGCAGGTGTTTTGGGCTGTTCAGCAGATAGTACCGGTATTGTGTAACGGTACCCCGAACTCCAGAGGTAGAACCGTACCGGTACTGTTTCCGCTGCAGACCAGTGTTTGTAGAATCATCATAACTATTGATCCAACCATCCGATTGAGCTGAAAGTTTGACATAATATGGAAGACATCCATATCTACAACTTTTATGTTTTGAACTTGTTCAGATTCGAAGCGAATCATGGTAAAAAAAGGAGGAAAACTGAGGTACTACTACAAAATGGTGTGGGTGCTGATGCCTATGTTACCAAACACCAATACCTCCTTGATTTCTTTCACTTTTAAGCCTCCAAATCCTCATGTAATGTGTCCATATTTTCACCACACATCCACACATAGTTGCAAGGTTCTAAAATCCATCATTTATGCTATAATTACATGCAACATAAAAAATTCATCATTATTGAAAACTTTGGCTAACTCTAAGTACTTAAATGCAAAAGTTGAGTTAAAATGCATGTAATGAGGCCTTCAAATATGCAAATATTATGTGCTCATCAACCACCTTTAACAACAACATCTCAGCTCAACTCACAAAAATTACGAATGCCATATGGATATCACAGCAAGAGAATGAAAAATTCCCCACTCAACCCCAAGAGAACCCTAAGGGCCAACATATGATTGAGTCGTCCAACCCCACCAAAGAGAGTTGTGATCAACTTAAAGCAGTCACCTCCCTTCGTAGTGGCAAACAAATTGATAAGACAATTGTGCCAAAGGTCTCACCCAAGGCCACATTACCAAAAGAAAAAGAGACTGAGGGTGACACCAAGGGGGTTGAGGTGAGTGATGAGGTGGTTGAGAAAGAAAACTTGAGTAACGGATATGTGCATGTTTCCCCTATTCCTGCTCCTTTTCCCAATCGTTTGAAGCCACCCGTCAAGGTGGCTAATTATGTTGATATACTTGAAATGTTTAAGCAGGTGAAGATCAACATCCCACTTCTTGATGCCATAAAGCAAATACCATCATGTGCAAAGTGTTGTCCGAATTTGGTATTGACAATTTACGTGCAAGTATATACAATCAACAAGTAATAAAGTGATAAGTAGAGTATCGTTCCCACAGAGAATTATTACTAATAACTTTCAAGTAGTAACTTTATATCAATTCAATTTTATTTAAACAATGAGAATTAAACTATGAATTTACTAATTTAAAACTAAACCTAAATTTAATAATCAAAGATTGAATTTAACGGATAGAATAAGTTAAGATTACAACTTCCCCTAATGCTTCGTATAAATCTTTCCACTATCTTTCTAGTTAATTGATCAAAATAAGTTGTTAACTGAGACTTCAAAATTATTTATCAAACCTCTTCCGATAGTTAGATAAGCATATCTCTCCCAATTAAATTGTTATATTCCTATGCAAAATAAGTTGGAATAGACTCATTAAGTTCAAACTCTCATAAAAGTTACACACGGCATATAGGTATATTCATATCCTATACACAAACCCAGCAATTCAATCCTAAGAAGAATTAACCAGACGCATGTCATCATATTTAGATCTAAACCTAGAATTCATCTTCCAATTTCATCTAGGTTATCAAATTAATTGTTGGCCAAACAATTACATATTAAACACAAAATATGACAAACAACTCATATAAGATCAACAAAAACTAGAAACGAGAGTAGATCAATTTAACTAGACATTAGGTTCCGTTGTAATCTTAATAAAAATTTAGTTCATAATGTAATTGAAAAATATCCTTCTCAAATTAAACAACATCTTAGAAAATCAAGAAGTAAAAGTAAGGGAAAAGAATGAAAACTTAGTTGCAATTTTCAATCCCTCTTTAGCCTTCAAGTCCGATTTTCTTCGTGTCGGTTTCTTCGATTCGTGCATTCAATTTTATATCAATCCTTGGTCTTCTTCTCTATATTTTCAGCCCCCGAAATCAGTATATTTATATTCTCCTCAAACCCTAGCACATAAGAGGCATTAGAGTCCAATTTCGAGTCAAAAACGAGTCCTAATTCGCGTCCAACTTTCCCTACTAGCGCAACTGCACCAAAATCAGCGCAGGGGCGCTGATTTACTGCCCTTGTGGCGCAGGGGCGCTAGTTTTGGTGCAGGGGTGCTCACCCCTTTAAAGCCTAGCATCTTCCCTTGTTGTTTAGCCTTCAAAAATCCAACATTTTGGCTCCAAATTGACCTTTTTCCTTCCAAATCATCTTGTTTCCTTCTAAATGATCATCCCTACAAAATAAAATCAAAACACACAAAAAAAATAAAAAGGAACATAAAATAATTGAAAACTTGCAAAATTCCTCAAGCCGAAAGTACTCAATTCGTAGGTATAAAACTCACTCATCACAAAGATCTTGAAAGACTTATGCACGATAAAAAGGAGGCTCAATGTCCACAAGAAGGCATTCCTCACCGAGCAAGTGAGCTCAATCTTGAGGACAAACAATCCACTGAAGTTTAAAGACCCCGGCTGCCCCACCATTGCCATAACAATCGGGAATTACCGGGTGGAGCAAGCATTGCTTGATTTGGGTGCTAGTGTGAACCTCCTTCCGTACTCGGTGTACCAACAACTTCAGCTCAAAGAATTGAAGCCTACTCCAATCACTCTTCAACTGGTGGACCATAGCGTCTGAACACCAAGGTGAGTAGTTGAGGATGTTTTAGTGCAAGTCGATAAATTTTACTTTCCTGCTGATTTTATTGTGCTTGACACTCACACAGTTGCAAATCTTAGCTCCCAAATCCCTGTAATACTTGGTAGACCTTTTCTTGCCACATCTAGTGCAGTGATTAATTGTAGGAACAGTCTCATGAAGCTTGCATTTGGGAACATGACTATGGATCTCAACGTGTTCAACTTGTCCAAGAAATCGAGGGATGATGAGGAAGTGCATGAAGTCAATAGGATAGATACCTTAGCGGAAGAACACTTGGAACTTTTGAGCATGTTAAAGTTGAAAGAAGTGGAGAATGTCGATCTAGAGGAAGTTGACGAACGAGAGGAATTAGAGAGTGTGAAAGGGGTAGAAAAGTGGATCCCTATATTTGAGAAGCTCCCACACCAAGCCAAGAATATTTTTCCATCAAATGAGCAAAAGCCCAATTTGGAATTGAAGCCATTACCTTCCCATTTGAAGTATGCATATCTTGGGGAAGATGAGACATTTTCGGTGGTAATTAGCTCAACATTGGATGCAAAGCAAGAAGAACTCTTGGAGGTGTTGAGGAGGCATAAAGGCGCAATTAGTTGGACAATTGCCGACATCAAAGGGATAAGCCCCCTCATTTGCACACACCGTATTTATCTTGAGGAGGACGCCAAACTGTCTCGGCAACCACAAAGAAGGTTGAACCCAATAATGAAGGAAGTGGTGAGGGAGGAGGTGCTGAAACTACTAACGTGGGCATCATTTTTCCGATTGCTGATAGTAAGTGGGTTAGCCCCACGCAAGTAGTACCCAAGAAGTCGGGAGTCACTATTGTGAAGAATGAAGAGAATGAGCTTATTCCAACAAGGGTGATCACATGTTGGAGAGTTTGCATTGATTACCGGAAGCCCAACATATGCACAAGAAAAGACCACTTCCCAATGCCATTTCTCGACCAAGTATTGGAACGGGTAGCGGGGCATCTATTCTACTGCTTCTTAGACGGATACTCTGGCTACAATCAAATCGAGATTTCATTGGAAGACCAGGAGAAGACCACCTTCACTTGTCCCTACGGTACCTTTGCTTAGCGTTGCATGCCTTTTGGGCTATGTAATGCCCCTGGGACCTTTCAACTTTGCATGATGGGGATCTTTAGTGATATGGTAGAGAAGATTGTAGAGGTGTTTAAGGATGACTTCTCTGTGTTTGGGGATTCATTTGAAGGATGTATGGGAAACTTGGAGAAAGTTCTTGAGAGATGTGAAGAGAATAACTTAGTCTTGAATTGGGAGAAGTGTCACTTCATGGTGACACAAGGAATTGTTCTTGGGCATATCATCTCGATGAAAGGGATTGAAGTTGGAAAATCAAAGGTGGAGGTCATCTCCAACCTCCCCACGCTGAGAGTCATCAAGGATATCAGGTCATTTCTGGGCCATGCTGGATTTTTCCGTCGTTTCATTAAACATTTTAGTGCATTGGCCCGACCTTTGACCAATTTATTGTTTAAAGATGTCCCATTTGAGTGGTCGGATGATTGTGAGGCATCTTTTACAAAACTTAAAAACATGCTTGTCACACCTCCCATTATGCGACCACCCAAGTGGGATTTACCGTTTGAGCTTATGTGGGATGCGAGTGATTACGTGGTCGGTGCAGTACTCGGTCAAAGGGAGGATAATAAACCTTATATAATATACTACGCTAGCAAAATGCTCAATGAAGCTCAAATGAATTACACTACCACAGAAAAGGAGCTGCTAGCGATAGTATTTGCATTAGATAAATTCCATTCATACATCATTGGGTCACCGATAGTAGTCTATACTGATCACTCTGCTTTGAAGTATTTGCTATCTAAGCAGGATGCCAAACTGAGACTCACCATGTGGATCCTCCTACTCCAAGAGTTCAACCTGACAATCAAAGATAAGAAAGGAGTGGAGAATGTGGTGGCAGATCATTTATCTTGACTGGTGGTGCAAGAGGCCGATGAGCACATTCCTATCCCAGATTTTTTCCCTAATGGGCAATTACTTTCAATTCATTCTATCTGTCCATGGTATGCTTACATCTCTAACTATATTACAACAGGACAGATACCACCGCAGTGGAGCCCAGAGGATCAAAGAAGATTTATGGCGGACGTGAAGTACTTCTACTTCGACAACCCGTACCTGTTCAAGTACTGTCCTGACCAAGTCATGCGGAGATGTGTACCGAAAAATGAACAACGGGATGGGGGCCCTGTTGCTTTGCATGGCCCGTACCAAACGAACCAGGCAAGCCCACCAAGCCCTTCGAAAGTTGGTGGCCAAAGGAAGAGTGGGGAAGGGCCGAGTAGACAGGGAAGCGAGCAAAGAAAAAAAGCAAGGAACGATGCTAGAACTCTAATCATAAACAAAAAAAATGTAACTTGTGAGAGGTACGTTGATAAGAGGTCTTTGGGTGTGACTAATAAGGTGGTGAGAATGATCAAAGCCCGTGGGATCGGAATTTGGTTTAAGCCTGTAAGTGGTTTCAATTTGTCTCAATGCCGTGAGTTTTACTAGAGACTTGAGGTGGTGGACGAGGAAGCAATGATCTTGAGGTCAAATGTGCGGGGCAAGAATTTAGATGTGACTCCTACTGTTATTGCCACTCTCATGGATTATGAGAGGCCGCCTTCTTCCACACCTGTCTACCCTTACAATATCACGAGGGTCAAGACCATTCAAGAATATGTGGCGTCAATGTACGAGGACCCAACACAGTTCAAGGGGACAGTCCATGCTGGGGGCCTCAAGCATGCATATGGGCTAATGAATAAGATTCTGCATTACAACCTGTTTCCCAGAGGTGCCGAGAAGACGCCTAACGTGGAGAAGCTGGCCCTCTTAGACGCGGTGATGATGGGAAAAGCCTTGGATATTTCAGTGTTCATCTGGGAGGTAATGAGAGATTTCGCCCAAGCTCGAAAGCCAAAGGCAAACCTCCCTTTCGGAAACTTAGTGACCCGCATGTGCGATCATTTCAGAGTGAAGGGGTATACATCTAATAAAATCACCCCACCAGACACCGGAGCCATTGGCAAAGCTAGTAGCAGCAAGAGGTTCGCCATAACTCGGGCTAAGCGTGCTAGAGTTTCAGGTCCGGGTCATCCAATGCTGGTCCGTCCTCTGAGGTGCCACCGGAGTCTGGGTCGTCTATGTTTGTCCCATCCTCTCCTGCATCAGAGTGCTCAATACCTTAGTGCCTTGATGCATTAGAGGTGATAGTGCATGCTTTAGACGTATCAGTGCAAGGGATTTTGGCCATGATGGTGAGACAGTTTCAGCATACATTCTCTAGAGAGCCCATCCCTGGAGGACCCACACCTCCAGCTGCTGGACCCTCTGCAGCTGTCCCCTCTGACCCCACAGTGGTTGAAGTGGGTGATGATGATGATGAAGACACTGAGGATGAGGAGGGAGAGAGTGATTTTGATGAGAGTGAGGGTGGTGATGATAATGAAGGTGGTGATGATGGTAATGGAGATGAGGAGTAGGGTGTTGTAGTTGTTATCTTTTCTTTTTGTTTTGGATTGTACATATCTTGGAGCAGAGTAACTGACCTGGTAGAAGAGTCCATAGGTCTTAGGCCATTTTTTCTCTTTTTGAAATCCAACTTCATGTACTCCGAATTTGAAAGTGATGAATGAAAAACCACAGTTTTATTCCATCTTGCCCATGTTCATCTTGTTAATTGCATTATGCTTTCTTATTTTGAATGATTGGATGACTTGGGTGTGTAAATATATTATTGCATGTGTATACTCTTGGTTTGAATGTAAACTTTGCTAGGGACTAGCAAAACTCAAGTTGGGGGGTGTGATTAGCACAAAACATTGCATATTTTATGCACCATTACATCCCTTTTTACACTTGTTTTTGAAGTTAAAATGAATGGAATGGCAGGGTTTGAGCTATTAACGAAGTTTCGGTATGATTGCAGATAAAAAGGCTTAAATGATGCTTGTTGAGCCATCTCATGATGCTTAAGATGAATGGAGATGAGGAGGATGCTTAACAATAGCTTAGGAGGTCGAAGAACCAAGAAATCAGCAAAACCAGGAAAAACCTACCAGTAGGTTTTGGCTACTGTCCTGCACCTACCGAAGAAATACCGATAGATTTTGGCTACTGTCCTGCACCTATCGAAGAAATACCAGTAGATTGTGCCTACTGGAGAAAAACCTACCGGTAGGTTTTCCGCGATCTACTGGTAGGTTTTACTAAATTGCGCCAAAATCTGAATCTCAAGCTCTGAAATCTTGGGGGTCCCACCAGACATTCTCCTACATGCCCCTGCCACTCCTAACACCATGGACATCCCTCTTTCACCTCTTCTTGGACTTTTGGATGCTTGATCATTAATGAGGAAATAGGAGAGAGAATATGCTAGGTGTGGAGACAAGGCCTGCACCAACCCTGTCCAGCCTATCCCTTTTCAGCCCCTAGGCATGGAGATCACATCACAGGGCTATAGCATCACTCCATGGACGTTTTTGGAGGGAAAGACTCCATTATTATTCAGCATTACGCAATATACATTGTAATATATAAAGAGAGAGAGTCCAAGGAAGAAGAGGAATAGTGCTAGAGAGAGAAGTTAATATTTTTGCATTCTCTTCCTTGCATTGTCTTGTAATCCATAGTAAGAACCTTCGAAGCTTTGTTTGAAGTCTTTAATGTCATTTATTGCAAGTTGCTTTCAAGTTTAGTCTACCATTCAAGCTTTCACCATTAATGCACTCATGTTCTTCATTTTCTTAGTTTTAAAATGGATATTAAATGCATTCTCTTTTAGCTTATGTTTTCTTGCATTAACTTAGCTATAATCTTCATTTCTATATAAGGTATTTCCATTACTTTATTGTATTTCCTTTAAGCATGAGTTGCTAAGTCTTTAAGTTGGCTAATCCAAGGGAGACCTGCTCTTGGGTATGCCATTTCAACTAATCTTCTTTCCTCCCTTCGGTGTACGATGGTTCGGTTTGACTGGGTTGAGTGCGGACATGGTTGTGAGTCTTTGATATCCCGTAGACTTGTCACGGGTTATGCTTGGATCCTCACTTCCACCTCGTCCCTCGCTTCTCATGAATCAATCGTTCATCTATGAATCATTGGAGGAAGGTTTCGAATTGACTTGGCATTCCCATTGGAGTAAACCTTTTGGATTAGCCAACACTTGTTTCCCATTTCAATTTCATTAAGACAAAATCACAAATCAACCTTTAGCCAACAAAAGATTTCACACTTTACCTCTTTTCACCAAGATCACCTTCAACAAGATTCACCTCCTTCTCTGAGGAGACAACCTTGGAGTATACTCCAAGTAAAACACGACACACAAAAGTCTTCTTGCGTTTGGGAAACATTTTTGTTCACCACACACATTTTACATTTCATCCACCGCCATTCCGTTGCCCTTTCTTTTGACATCATTCCAAGGGAGAGTGACACTCCCCTTCACACATACACCACATACATTGAGGGATGATGTTAGGAGGTTAGGAACAACAAAGGAAACCTCCAAGCATAGATGCCCTGCTACTCGTTCCAAAACTTGGTCGAGGAATGGCAATAGGAAGTGGTCTTTCCTTGTGCATGAGTTGAGCTTGCGATAATCGATGCACACTCTCCATCCGGTGATCACCCTTGTTGGAATAAGCTCATTATCATCATTTGCGACTACGGTGACTCCCGACTTCTTGGGTACTACTTGCGTGGAGCTAACTCACTTACTATCATCTATTGGAAAAATGATGCCCACGTCAAGTAGTTTTAGCACCTCGTCCCTCACCACATCCTTCATGATTGGGTTCAACCTTCTTTGTGGTTGTCGAGACGGTTTGGAGTCTTCTTAAAGATAAATACGATGTGTGCAAATGATGGGCTTATCCCATTGATGTCAGCAATTGTCCAACCAATCACTCCTTTATGCCTTCTCAACACTTCCAAGAGATCTTCTTCTTGCCTTGCATCTAAGGTTGAGCTAATCACCACCGGAAAGGTCTCATCTTCCCAATATATGCATATTTCAATTGTGATGGTAGTGGCTTCAATTCCAAATTGGGTTTTTGCTCATTTGATGGGAAAATCTTCTTGTCTTGGTGTGGGAGCTTCTCGAATGTAGGGGTCCACTTTTCTACCCCTTTCAAACTCTCCAATCGGTCTTTCTCATCAACTTCCTCTAAATCAACATTCTCCTCTTCTTCCAACTTTAGCATGCCCAAAAGCTCCAAGTGTTCTTGCACCAAGGTGTCAATCCTATTGACTTCATGCACCTCCTCATCATCCCCCGGTTGCTTGGACAAGTTGAACACGTTGAGGTCCATAGTCATGTTCCCAAATGCTAGCTTCATAAGACCATTCCTGCAATTAATCACAACATTAGATGTGGCAAGAAAAGGTCTACAAAGTATTAAAGTGATTGGGAGCTAAGATTTGCAATTGGGTGAGTGTCAAGCACAATAAAATCAACAGGAGAGTAAAATTTATCAACTTGCACTAAAATATCCTCAACTACTCCCCTCGGTGTTCGAACACTACGGTCTGCCAATTGAAGCGTGACTGGAGTAGGCTTCAATTCTTCGAGCTGGAGTTGTTGGTACACCGAGTACGGAAGGAGGTTCACACTAGCCCCCAAATCAAGGAGTGCTTGCTCCACCCGGCAATTCTCGATTGCAATGGCAATGGTAAGGTAGTCGGGGTCTCTAAACTTTGGAGGGGTGTTTGTCCTCAAAATTGAGCTCACTTTCTCGGCGAGGAATGCTTTCTTGTGGACATTGAGCCTCCTCTTCACCGTGCATAAGTCTTTCAAGATCTTTACACAAGATGGAATTTGCTTTATCGCGTCAAGGAGTGGAATGTTGATTTCATCTGCTTGAACATTTCAATTATATCAGAATAATTAGCCACCTTTACGGGTGGCTTCAAGAGATTAGGAAAAGGAGAAGGTATGGGGGAAACAAGCACACTTTCATCAATCAATTTCTCTTTCTCACCCACCTCATCACTCACCTCACCCCTTTCGGTGTCACCCTCGATCTCTTTCTCTAATGGCAATGTGGCAATTGGAGAGACTTTTTGTACAATGGTTTTATCAATTTTTTTGTCACTTCGAAGGGTGGTGACTGCCTTGAGTTGCTCACAACTCTCTTTAGTGGGCTCAGACGACTCAATCGCATGTTGGCCCCTAGGGTTCTCTTGGGGTTGAGCGAGGAACTTCTCATTCTCTTGTTGTGATAGCCCTATGTGATTGGTAATTTTTGTGAGTTGAGCCCGAATGTCATTAAAAGCTACGACACTTTGATTTTTGATGGTAGTCTAGCTTTGAATGAAGTTAGTCTAGTTTTGATTGATGGTAGTCTGGTTTTGAATGAAAGCATGAACCATATCCTCCAAATTCCTCTTGTGGGGAGGTTGGTAGTTGGGAGGATTGGATGGTCCTTGGGAGAACCTTCGTTGAGGTGGACTTGGTGGAAAATTATGTGGTGTTGGGTTTGACGAATACCTTTGCGGATTGTTCCAGGGGTATTGGGAGCTAGACGCTTGCCCTTGACCTTGGTAATGATTTTGCTTAGGAGGCACGTGAGGTGAATATGTATTTCAGCCATGAGGAGTGGGATTCTCATTTCTTCAACTAAAATTCGGGTGATTGCTCCAACCCGGATTGTAAGTGTTTGAGTGTGGAGAGAATGATTGCCTCGTTTGGTTAAAGGCATTGACTTACTCGTGATACATTTCCTTAAGTGCCGGAATGTTAGGGCACTCCGATATGGAATGATCTACACTCTCACAAATTGAGTTGCCCTCCTCAATCTTTGAAACATTTGGCACCTTGTGTCTCCTATTGACCTCAAGACTCTCAACTTTCCTAGACAACCTAGCAATTTTGGAAAGCAAGTCTTCCCGGTCTCTCAAGTTGTAAATCCCTCCCCCATGAGTTTGACTATTCCCTTGAAGAGAAGACCTTGGTACATCGGTGGGATCCGTAATATCCCATGATTGTGCATTATGTGCCAATATATCAAAGTAATCTAAGGCCTCATCGGGGTCTTTGTTCAAAAACTCCCCATTACACATCATATCGATGAATTGTCGATGGCTCGGTGTGATTCATTCATAGAAGAAACTGACAAATTGCCATGGTTCAAAGCCATTGTGTGGAATGGATTGTAGCAATTCCTTGTACCGATCCCAACATTGGTAGAATTGCTCATTGTAATTCTCTGAAAAGTTTTGAATTTGTTTCTTTAGAGCAGTGGTTTTATGCACCGAAAAAAATTTGTTTAAAAACTCGGAGATCATTTGGTTCCAAGATGTTATGGATTGAGGTCTCAAGGAATTAAGCCACATGTTTGCCTTATCTCTCAGGAAAAAGGGGAACAATTTCATCCTAGCTATGTCTTCCATACCATGATTGGTGAGGAAGGTCGCAACTATTTCCTCGAAATCCTTTATGTGCAAATAAGGGTTCTCCTTTTCAATTCCGTGGAACGTGGGAAGTAGTTGCAACATCCCTGGCTTAACTAGGAAGAGATTAGCTTGGACCTGGTAAAAGGATGCATGAGGGTGTGGTGCTACGGGTTGGTTGGAGGAAATCCCTCATTTACCTCACCGGATGATCAAGTTGGATATTGTTCCATTCATTAATGGGAGGGGGGAATTGCATTCGTAGATTGGGCATTCTAGGTTCTTGTCCTCCCCCACCCCTTTACATGTTTGGATTGGCACCTACATTCTCAAAATTATCACCCGCATCATCGGGTAGGTCTTGGTTAATGTTCATGTTAGGGCCTACGGGTTGTCTAACCAATCGGTTTTGTTCGTCCCGTCCCCACATACAACAACTATCTACAAATGAAAATGTAAACAACAAAAATATATACAAAGAGCAACGTACCTCAGCCCATGATGAACATCACGGGACTTACCTCCGTTGTCTGAAAATCACCTTCTCAATTCAACACTTGTCATCCCCGGCAACGGCGCAAAAAATGCTTGTTGTTTTCCGTTGTAGTATCCTAAACTCTGGACATCACCCTAAATGCATGTATGGCGTATGTGTGAAGATGAGTGTCACTATCCCTCGGAATGATGTCAAAAGAAAGCGCAACAGAATGATGGATGAATGAAAGGAATGAAATGAAATGTGTGTGTGTGTGAGTGAACAAAAGTGCTCCCCAAGCGCAGGGAGTCTTTTGTGAGTCGTCTTTTACTTGGAAAGTATTCCAAGGTCGTCTCCTCAGGGAAGGATGTGAATCATGTTGAAGGTGATTTTGGTAAAAAGGGTAAAGTGTAAAATTTTTTTGTTGTTTGAAGTTTGGTTTGTGATTGTATCTTGATGGAATTTGAAATGGAAACAAGTGTTGGCTAATCCGAAAGGTTCACTCCAATAGGAATGTCAAGTCAACTCGAAACCTTCCTCCAATGGTGCATAGATGCTCGATTGATTCGTGGGAAGTGAGGGACTAGATGGAAGTGAGGATCTAAGCATAACCCGTGACAAGTCTACGGGATATCAAAGACTCACAACCATGTCCACACTCAACCCAGTCAAACCGAACCATCGTATACCGAGAGGAGGAAAGAAAATGAGTTGAAATGGCATACCCAAGAGGAGATCTCCCTTGGATTAGCCAATGGAAAGGCTTAGCTACTCATGCTTAAACAAAAGATAATAATGTAATGGCAAGAAATTATAAAGTAATGAAGATTTGAGTTAAGTTAATGCAAGAAAATACAAACTACAGGGGAATACATTTAATGCCCATTTGGAAACTTGAAAATGAAGAACTTGAATTCATTAATCGTGAAAGCTAGAATGAAAGACTAAACTTGAAAGCAACTTGCAATAAATGACATTAAAGACTAAAAACAAAGCTTAGAAGATTATTACAAGAGATTACAAGACAATGCATGGAAGGAAAATGCAAAAATATTAACTTCTCTCTCTAGCACTATTCATCTTCTTCCTTGGACTCTGTCTCTCTCTCTATATTACAATGTAAAACTATCTAATGCTGAATAACGGTGAAGGAGCTTGCCCAAAAACATCCATGGAGCCCTCCCCTAGCTGTGTGATGTGATTTGAATCATAGGGGACTGAAAAGGGATGAGATGGTGTAGGCTAGGACAAGCCTAGCCTTTCTTTCTTGCCATGCCTCTTCTCTCTCCTCCTCATCATTGCAATGGCCTACCAAATCCAAGTAGGAGTGAGGGGAGGCTCCTAGATGTGCAGGGGATGTCAGGGGACCTATTGGAGAAGTGTAAGTGGGATCCCCAAATGGCAGAGCTTGAGTTACAGGCTGTCAGGGAAATCTGGGCAAAACCTTCCGAAAGGTCGACAGAAACCTTCCGGAAGGTTTGTGCAGGAACAGTTGAAGTCAACAACAAAACCTTCTAGAAGGTTCATTCCAGTAGGCAAGACCTTCCAGAAGGTTTCACTCCAGAAGGCAAGACCTTCCGGAAGGTTTCACTCCAGTAGAAAAAAAATTCCAAGGCAAAACCTTCCGAAAGGTTTTCAACCAATTTGCATTTTGTTGGTTTCTTCACCCTCCAAACATTCCCTTAAGCTACCCCCTCCTCTTCATTGACTTCAAACACTTCAATGGGGGGTTTAACTCATATCATTTACATCATTTTACCTGCATTCACATAAAACTCCATCAAATGAAGATTAAACACATTTCTCCCCAATTTCATGACAAAGGCAAGTAAAAAGGGGCATATTAGCATACAATATATGTCATGTTTTTGTGCTAATCAACCTCCCTTTTGGAAACATGGTGACCCGCATGTGCGATCATTTCAAAGTAAAGGGGTATGCCTTTGATAAGATCACTCCACCTGACATCGGGGCTATAGGGAAGGCTAGTAGCAATAAGAGGTCTGCTATGACTCGAGAGAGCGTACCAGGGCTTCGGGATAAGGGTCATCTAGTGCAGGACGTCCTCTGAGGGGCCATCTGTTCCTAGGCCTTCCTCTTATGCACTAGAGCGCTCAGTGTCTCAGCGCCTCAATGCATTGGAGGAGACAGTTTACGGGATCTTGGCGATGATTACCAGACTATTCCACCAAGCATTCCCTGGCGAGCCGATTCCTGCTAGACCACCACCTCAGGCTGCTGGGCCCTCTGCCCCCTCAACTTCAACCGTAGTTGAGATAGGGGACTTTGAGGAGGACGACGATGATGAAGAGGATGAGGATTCTGTAGAGGAGGACTCTGACGAGGATGCTGATGGTGGTGATGATGGTGATGAGGGTGGGGATGGAGACGATTAGTAGGATACAATTGTTTTTGTCCTTTCTTGTTGTTTTGGGTTGTACATGATCGGTAGTGGAGTTATCGGCCTAGTAGAAGAGTCCTTAGGAATTAGAGGTCGGTTTGTTTTTCTTTTTGAATGCTAATTCCATGTACTCAAATTTTGAAAAGAAATAATGAAATACCACAGTTTTTGTTCCATCTTGCCCAAGTTCATTTCGTTAAATTGCATTGTGATTTTTTTATTTTGAATGTTGGATGAATTGCTTATGTAAATGGATTGTTGTATTTAAGATTAAATGATATGAGTTATGATGATTGAAGTCTTAACGTCAATATTTTGTGTTTGCAGTTGAAAGGAGCTATATATGGTTTGTTAAGGCCTGCCCATACCACTAGGGATGAAAGGAGATGAAAAGATAACTTGGGGACAGCTCAGGAGCGAAGAAATCAGAAGATTCAGACAAGGATGCAGAACAGTACCGGTACTCAGTACCGGTATGGTATGGTACCGGTACGCCAAACCTACTGGAGTACGAAGTACCGGTACGCAGTACCGGTACTGTATGGTACCGGTACTCAGTACCGGTACGATTTGCCTGATGATTGATGAAAAACGTTGTTGTTTCCAACCCCTAAACATCACCCTTTGACATGTGTATATGGCTTATGTGTGAAAGGGAGTGTCACTCTCCCTCGGGGTGATGGAAGAGATTAGGCAACAACGGATTGGTGGTAATGAAAATGTATGAAATGGAATGTGCGAACAAAAGTGCTCCCCAATCGCAAAGAGTCTTTTGTGTGTCGGTGTTTTACTTGGAAAAGTATTCCAAGGTCGTCTCCTCAGGGAAGGAAAGTTCAAGTTGTGTGAAGGTGATTTTGCAAAAGGTAAAGAAAGTGAAAAATCTTTTGTTTGAGTTTTGTGGTTGTGTTTGTGAATGGAAATGGAAGAAAACAATTGTTGGCTAATCTAAAAAAGTCATTCCAATGGGAATACCAAATCAACTCAAGCCTTCCTCCAATAGAGCCTAGAAGTACGATTGATTTGTGGGAAGCTCGGGACTAAAATGGAGGTGAGGATTCAAGCATACTCCGTGACAATGCCTACGGTGTATCAAGAACTCACAACCATGTCCTCACCCCAACCCAGTCAAACCGAGCCATCGTACTTTGAGAGGAGGAATGAAAATGAGTTGAAGTGGCACACCCAAGAGGAATTCTCTCTTGGATTAACCAACTTAAAAGCTAGTTACTCATGCATAAAAGAAAGACAAGCATAATGTAAATGAAAGACATTGTAGAGAAATGAAGATTTAAAGCATGAAACTTAACTTGAAGCAATAAATCTAAAGCTATGAAGGAAAATATGCAATACCCATTTTAAAAGATGAAATGAAGAAAACTTGAAGCAATAATGGTGAAATGAAGAACATGCAAGTAAACTTGGAATAAACTTGAAACAACTAAGATTAAAGTGCAAGGAATGAAGATTACAAGAGGTTTAAAGCTTACAACAATTGAAATGGAAAGGAAAATGCAAAACATAAACTTACATTACACTATTCATCATCTTCTACATGGAACTAAAACTAAGCTTAGGTAGCCACCCCCTTTACAATGTGTAAAAATGCTGAATATATTGGAGAGTTAGCCTTTAATTCTCGTGCATGGTGGTCCCCCCTAGCTGTGTGCAGGCCTCCCATCAATGGGAGGCTGAATGATGCTTGGACAGGCTAGGAGAAGGTTAGCCTGCAACTCCCCTGAGCAGCCCACTTCTCTCCCATCCTCATTTAATGCCAAGCCTTTAAAGTCTTCAAAATGTGTAAGGGAGGCATGTAGATGTGTAAGAGAATGATGGGGAACAAGTGGGAGAATCAATGGTGGGACCCCCAAGCAAGTGGAGAAGAGTTTACAGGTGTTCTGGGCTGTTCTGGGAGCGTACCGGTACTGTGTACCGGTACTCTAAACCTTCTGGAGTCGAAGTACCGGTACGCAGTACCGGAACTGTATAGTACCGGTACTGTTTTCGGCTCCGGACCAGTCTTGGTAGAATAGGCATAACGTTTGATCCAACCGTTGGATTGAGCTACAATTTTGACAAGATACAGAAAGCATCCGGATCTACAACTTTCGTGTTTTCAACTTGTTCAGATTCGAAGTGGATCATGGTCAAAATGGAGGAAAACCGATGCTCTTCAACCCAGTGGTGTGGCTGTTGGCGCCTTTGTTACCAAACACCAATACCTCCTTGATTTCTTCACTTTTAAGCCTCCAAATCTTCATGTAATGTGTCAATGCCCTCACCACACCTCCAACATAGTTGCAAGGTCCTAAAATACATGATTTACGCTATAAAAACATGCAACATCGAAAATTCAACATTATTCATAAAATTGGCTAACTCTAAGTACTTAGATGCAAAAGTTGAGTTAAAATGCATGTAATGAGGCCTTGAAATATACAATATTTTGTGCTCATCACCTGACAAGCCCAGATTCTGCAGATCTGCTCTGCTACCTCGAGGGTCCCACCGTAAATGCTCCCACACTCCTCTGACACGCCCACAACACTGTTCATCAGGCCCACACCTTCCTCTGAACTCTAGAGCTATAGTTTTAAATGAAGAGAGAGAGGAGAAGGGGAGCTGGGTGTGCAGACAAACTCTGCACACCCCTGTCCAGGTCATCCAGGCTGCACCCTACTGATGGGGGTCACTTCAGGGAGCTAGAGGACCACACCAGGCACGGTTTTTGGGAGGCAAAGCTCTCCAATGATTAGCATTCTGGGATAGCATTGAAGGGAATATAGAGAGAGAAGCTCTAGGCGTAGAAGATGATGAATAGTAGTTTTAGAGAGAGAAAGTTATGATTTTTGCATTTCTTCTACTGCATTGTCTTGTAGTCAATGGTATGAACCTTTAGATCTTCATTGAATGTCATTAATGTCATTTTCCCTTATGTTCATTGCTAGTTAAATGCTCTCATTTAAGTTCTACCATTAATGCTTCCAAGTTGTTCATGTTTATAGATATAAAATGGATTTTCATTTCGTTCACTTCTATTCTATGATTTCTTGCACTTAGTTACTTCAAAACTTCATATCTTTACAATGCATTATCTTTCCATTGTCATTTTCATTTCAAATATGAGTAGCTAAATCCTTTTGTTGGCAAGACCAAGGGGAATCCCCTTTTTTTTGGGTATACCATTTCAACTCTTTCTACTCCCTCCCTTTAGAGTCCAATGGTTCGGTTTGACCGAATTGAAGATGGATGATTTGGTGAGTCTTTGATAATCCGTAGGCCTAGTCACAGTTTATGCTTAGATACTCACCGACATCATCCTCGAATTTTCGCGAATCAACTGTTCATTCATGCTCAATCAGAGGAGTGGTTTGAGCTGAGATAGTATACCCATTGGAGGGACCTCTTGGGATTGCCAACACTTGCTTTCTCATTCTAATTTCACCAAAACACACTTCACCAAACAATTTCCAACGACAAGAATTTTACATTTTCTTTTCCCAAAATCACTTTCAAATTGGTTTACTTCCTTCCCCGTGGAAACGACTTTGGAATACCACCAAGTAAAAGACGACCCACGAAAGTCTCCTTGCGATTGGGGAGCATTTTTGTGCATTCACATATCACATTCCCACTAACCTATTTCCTTTCCTATTGCCCTTTCTTTTCACACTATCCCAGGGGAGCGTGACCTCCCTTCCCGTTTGAATATACATCACACATACACTTTGGGGGATAGTATTTAAAGGGTTAGGAATAGGACTATTTTTGCTCAATCATTTTGGCGCCGTTGCCGGGGAAGGCAAGTGTCAAACCAAGGAGGTGATTTCCGAACAACGGAGGTAAGTCCCGTGATCTTCATCACAGGCTGAGGTACGTTGTCTCGTGTACATATTCTTGTTTGTGTATAATTTCATTTGTATATATATCCTGTTGCATGTGGGGAAGGGACGACTATCACCGATTAGTTAGACAACCCTTAGGCCCTAACATGAACATCGACCAAGACCCACCCGAGGATGCGGGTGACAATTTTGAAAATGTGGATGTCAACCCAAACATGCAAGGGGGTGGAAACTTTGACAATGTCGGTGCAAATCCAAATGCTCAAAGGGGTGGGGGATTACCCGAACCTAGGATGCCTAACCCAAGAATACAATATCCCCCTCCCGATGCTTTCGATAATGAGGATGCTAACCCGATTATGCAAAGGGGTGGGGGATTGCAACCACCTAGGATGCCCAACCCACGAGTACAATTTCCCCCACCTAGGAATGAAGGGAACATCCAACTTGACCCTCCACCAAGGACAATGCGGGAGTTCCTTCAACCAACCCGTAGCGCCACACCATCATGCCTCGTTCTTCCCGTCCAAGCTCATCTCTTTGTAATCAAACCATGGATGTTGCAACTACTCCCTAAATTTCATGGGGTCGAGAAGGAAAACTCGTATAGTCATATAAAGTCTTATGAGGAAATGGTTGCAACATTTATCCCAAATTACAACATGGAAGAGATAGCGAGGATGAATTGTTCTCTTTTTCGTTGGAGGGTAAGGCAAGAATTTGGTTTGATTCCATGGGGCCTCGGACCATGTTATCTTGGGACCATATAGTTTCATTCTTTTTAAAAAAAATATTTTCGGTTCATAGAACCATTTCTTTGAAAAAAGAAATTCAAAACTTTTCTGAAAAACCAAATGAACAATTATATCAGTGTTGGGATCGCTACAAAGAGTTGATTCACTCCATACCACATCATGGTTTTAAATCGTGGCAATTGGTGAGTTTCTTCTATGAAGGAATCTCACCAAACCATAGAAAATTCATTGACATGATGTGCAATGGTGAATTCTTAAACAAAGACCCTGACGAGACCCTCGACTACTTTGGTACCTTGGCTGAAAATGCACAATCTTGGGATGTTAGGGATCCAAGTGATGTACCTAGGACATTGCCAGTGTGTGGTCAATGTCAAAGGGGAGGGATATATGACTTGAAAGACCGGGAGGACCTACTTTCACAAATTTCCAAATTGTCTAGGAAAGTAGATAGCCTTGAGGTGGAAAGGAGACGAGAGGTGTCTCATGTGTCAAGAACCGAGGAGGCTTGTTCTATTTGTGGTGGTGTCGAGCATTCCACATCGGAGTGTCCGAGCATTCCGGCACTTAAAGAAGCATACCATGAACAAGTCAATGCCTTCAACCAACCAAGGCAATCATTTCCTTCAAATTCCAACACTTACAATTCGGGGTATCGTGATCACCCTAATTTCAGTTGGAGGAATGAGAACCCCATCCCCTATGGTTCCAATACATACACCTCTCCTACACCTCCCAAGCAAGGTCAGTACCAATCCCAATATCAAGGCCATGGGCAAGCTTCTAGCTCCCAATACCCACGGTCCAATCCGCAAGGGTACCAATCCAATCCTCCCTTACAAAATTTCTCCCAACAAGGCCCATCTAGTTCTTCTAGCTACCAACCACCTCATAAAAGGAGTCTAGAAGATGTGGTCCACGCCTTCATTCAAAGCCAAACCACCTTCAATAAGGACATTTCGGCTCAACTCACAAAGATCACCAATCACATAGGCTTGTCTCAACAAGAGAAAAGGAAATTCCCCTCTCAACCACAACAAAATCCCAAGGGCCAAAATGTGATTGAATCAGTTGAGCCCACCCAAGAGATTTGTGAGCACCTCAAGGCGGTCACCACTCTTCGTAGTGGCAAACAAATTGAAAAGACCATAGTGCCAAAGGTTCCACCCAAGGCACAATTGCCAATAGAAGAGTCCATTGAGGGTGAGTCCATTGAGGGTGAGGCCAAGGAACGTGTGGCCGAAAAAGGTGAAATGAGTAAAGACAAAGAAAATGAGCAAATTGAAAATGAACATGTGATTGATGATAGCTTGTGTTTTCCTCCTATGCCTGCCCCCTTCCCTCATCGTTTGAAGTCACCTGTCAAGGTGGCTAATTATTCTGATATTTTAGACATGTTTAAGCAGGTAAAAATCAATATCCCGCTCCTCGATGCCATCAAGCAAATACCGTCATGTGCCAAAATTTTGAAAGACCTATGCACGGTAAAGCGGAGGCTAAATGTCCGGAAGAAGGCATTCTTGACAGAACAAGTGAGCTCCATTCTGAGGACCAACACTCCTCCCAAATTCAAAGATCCCGGTTGTCCAACAATTGCCATCACTGTAGGAAATTGCCGGGTTGAATAAGCATTGCTTGATCTGGGAGCAAGTGTCAATCTCCTTCCCTACTCTGTGTATCAACAACTCAAGGTTGAGGAGTTGAAACCTACTTCAATCACACTTCAACTTGCGGATCGTAGCATCCGCACACCAAGGGGAGTAGTGGAAGATGTGTTGGTTCAAGTTGATAAGTTTTATTTTCCAGTCGATTTTATTGTATTGGACACTCATCCTATTGCTAATCTTAGTTCCCAAATCCCCGTGATACTTGGGTGACCTTTCCTTGCTACATCTAATGCAGTGATAAATTACAGGAATGGTCTGATGAAATTGGCATTCGGGAACATGACAATGGAACTTAACGTTTTCAATTTGGCAAGGCAACTAGGGGATGACGAGGAGGCAAATGAGGTCAATAGAATTGACACATTAATTGAGGAGCACTTGGAGTTAGAAGGGATGTTGAAACTCAAGGAGGAAGAATTGGTTGAATTGGAGAAGTTGGATGATCAAGAAAAGGTGGAAGAGTTGAAAGGTGGATCCCCACATTTGAAGAGCTACCTAAACAAGAGAAGAAAATTTTCCCTTCGAATGAGAAAAGTCCAAAATTGGAATTGAAGCCATTGTCCGCACATTTGAAATATGCTTATCTTGGCGATGATGAGACTTTCCCGGTAGTCATTAGCTCTACCCTAACCATGGAACAAGAAGAAAAGATTTTGGGGGTATTGAGAAAGCATAAGGGAGCGATCGGGTGGACTATTGCAGATATCAAGGGAATCAGCCCTATAATTTGCACCCATCGCATCTATCTTGAGGAAGATGCTAAAACCTCCCGACAACCTCAAAGGAGATTGAATCCGAGCATGAAAGAAGTAGTGAAGGATGAGGTGTTAAAGCTACTTGATGTGGGCATTATCTTTCCAATTG
This sequence comes from Ilex aquifolium, assembly GCA_951799425.1. Taxonomy (NCBI): domain Eukaryota; kingdom Viridiplantae; phylum Streptophyta; class Magnoliopsida; order Aquifoliales; family Aquifoliaceae; genus Ilex; species Ilex aquifolium. The sequence goes on along the minus strand of OX637410.1, from coordinate 6,608,419 downwards.
CGGATAGCAAATGGGTAAGCCCCACACAAGTCGTCCCAAAGAAATCCGTAGTCACATTGATTGAAAATGAGGAAAATGAACTCATACCTACAAGAGTCATTACCGGATGGAGAGTTTGCATCGACTACCGGAAGCTCAACGCTTGCACACGGAAAGATCATTTCCCAATGCCGTTTCTCGATCAAGTCTTGGAAAGGGTAGCAGGGCACCTATTTTATTGTTTCCTAGATGGGTACTCTGGCTACAACCAAATTGAGATCGCATTGGAGGACCAAGAGAAGACTACCTTCACCTACCCATATGGTACCTTTGCCTATCGCCGTATGTCGTTCGGATTATGCAATGCCCCGGGGACCTTCCAGCGGTGCATGATGGGGATTTTTAGCGATATCGTGGAGAAAATTTTGGAGGTCTTCATGGACGATTTTTCCGTGTTTGGTGATTCCTTTGATGGATGCTTAGAGAACTTGGAGAGAGTATTGGAGAGATGTGAAGAAAAGGATCTTGTGCTTAATTGGGAGAAGTGTCACTTTATGGTGACAGAAGGAATCGTATTGGGCCACATAGTATCAACAAGGGGCATTGAAGTTGACAAATCCAAGGTGGAGGCCATCTCCAACCTTCCCACGCCGACAACTATCAAGGGAATCCGGTCATTTCTGGGCCATGCAGGTTTTTATCGCCGATTCATTCAAAATTTTAGCGCATTGGCCCAACCCCTGACCAATTTACTGTCTAAGGAGATTCCCTTTGAGTGGTCGGATGAGTGTGAGGCATCGTTTAAAAAACTAAAAAGCATGCTTGTCACGCCTCCTATCATGCGACCACCCAATTGGGATCTACCTTTCGAGCTCATGTGCGACGCGAGTGACTACGCGGTTGGCGCAGTGCTTGGTCAGAGGAAGGACAATCGACCGCATGTCATACACTACGCTAGCAAAACACTTAATGAGGCTCAAATGAATTACACTACCACTGAGAAAGAATTGCTAGTCGTAGTGTTTGCTCTCGATAAATTCCGTTCATATATCATTGGTTCGCCTATTGTTGTCTTTACTGACCATTCTGCCTTGAAGTACTTGTTATCTAAGCAGGATGCAAAACCAAGACTCATTAGGTGGATCCTCCTCCTACAAGAATTTGACTTGACAATTAAAGACAAAAAAGGAGTTGAGAATGTTGTGGCGGATCACTTATCCCGGCTGGTGGTGCAGGAGACTAATGAGCATATTCCTATTCCCGACTCTTTTCCTGATGAACATTTACTTTCAATCCATTCGGTTTGTCCTTGGTATGCTGACATTTGTAATTACCTTGCAACAGGACAAATACCGCCACAATGGAGCCTAAAGGATAAAAGACGATTCATGGCAGACATGAAGTATTTTTACTTCGACAATCCGTATTTGTTCAAATATTGCCCAGATCAGGTCATGAGGAAATGCGTGCCCGAAAATGAACAACGGAACGTCCTTGCATTCTGCCATTCCCAAGCTTGTGGCGGACATTTCTCGGCAAAGAAAACTTCGGCCAAAATTTTGCAGTCAGCTTTCTATTGGCCCTCCCTCATTAAAGACTGTGTTTCATATTGTAAGGCATGCGACAGATGCCAACGATTAGGTAGTGTGACCCGTAGAAATATAATGCCCCTTTCCCCCGTCCTTATCATAGAAATATTTGATTGTTGGGGCATCGATTTCATGGGTCCATTCCCCATGTCTTTTGGTTATCTGTACATTCTTCTGGCGGTGGACTACGTGTCCAAGTGGGTAGAGGCAATCCCAACCAAGACTAATGACCACCAGGTCGTAGTCAAATTCCTCAAAGAGAACATTTTCTCGAGGTTTGGGATGCCTCGTGCAATGATCAGTGACGGTGGATCCCACTTCTGTAATAGGCCATTTGCATCATTAATGTTTAAATATGGCGTTACACACAAAGTATCCACTGCATACCACCCACAAACCAATGGTCAAGCTGAATTAGCCAATAGGGAGATTAAGAATATCTTGGAAAAAATGGTTAACCCGAACAGGAAGGATTGGTCAGTCAGATTGACCGATGCCTTATGGGCGTACCGTACTGCCTATAAGACTGTTTTGGGTATGTCTCCCTACCGGCTGGTTTATGGAAAAGTTTGCCATTTGCCGGTTGAAATGGAGCACAAGGCCTACTGGGCCATAAAGACCTTGAATTTTAACTTGAGAATGGCCGGGGAGCAGAGAAAGTTGGAACTGAATGAATTGGAAGAGATCCGAAGAGATGCATATGAGAGTTCCAAAATTTCAAAAGAACGGGCTAAAGTTTTTCATGATAATTCCATCACACGGAAATCATTTGAGCCCGGGCAAAAAGTACTCTTGTATAATTCTCGTCTCTCCGTGTTCCAAGGAAAACTAAGATCCCGTTGGGATGGCCCCTATTTTGTCGAGGCGGCCTACCCCAACGGAGCGGTAGATATCACAAACCCTAAAGATGGCCAAACATTCAAGGTCAATGGCCAAAGACTCAAGCCATTCTTTGAGGGTTTTGAGGGACAAGTGGTGGAGGAGGATTTAGTTGACCCGGTATACTCGGAATTGATGGAGGGTTAGCTAGGGATTATTCCTTCTACTGTACAGTTTCGTTTACTTATTTATGTCAATTTTATTTTATGTCACTCACTTGATGTGGTTGTATAGATTGGGTTCTCTTTGATCCAAATCTTGGTGTTTTTGTCGAAAGCGCAATTGCGAGGTGTTCTCTTATCCTACTTATCTTTTTATTGTCTTCCATTGCATACTATATCTTTTTTTGTTGCATTGAGGACAATGCATGATTCTAGTTGGGGGGTGAGGTGCACCATTGGTATGATACACCAAGGTTGTTTGGAAATTTTTGATTTTTGCTTGCATTAGTGAAAATTTTTTGAAATTTTTTGATGAAAAAAATATCTAATTGTTGATCTGTATTCCTTCATGATGCGTTTGTGTGAGTTTGATGACATGTTGATCTTTGTTGTGAACTTTGTGCACATGAGTATTCTATGGAAGTTGATCATATGCATGAGTATCATTTAGGCATTGATTTTTGAACTCAACTGTATGTGACTCTTGAATGTGTAATTTTGGCAATTTACGGATTGGATTCATGTTTTTAAGCTTGACATAAGTAGTGGAGATGAGTAAAGACCCTTGAGAAATTTAGTGCCAAATCCTTTTTGGAGGGAATTTACAATTACTCAAAGAACATTTTTTTTTTGTCAAGTTGTTCAATAGTCTCATTATGTTGGTGTTGGTTAGTGCATTTGGTTGGTAGACTGATTTGTCTTGAACATATAATGCCCTCCCATGCGGACCTGGAAGTGATCTTAGGCCATCATTGAATATTTTGAGCCTTTAACCTTTTTCTTGTGCAAATATTATCCCTAGTGCCATGATTGAGCTTATTTGAAATTCGTTTCTATGCCACACAGTTGACCAAGCCTATGAAAATAAGAAAGATATAGCTTACCTTGGTTGTTCCTAAAAGCAGAAATGAGTGATTGCAAAAGCAAAGGAAGTGTGGTGTGGAAACCCAAACAAAAGGGATAAATGATGTTGAAACTCAAAGAGTTCAATGGAAAAAGAATGAAAATCCAAGAAAAGAAGAAAAAAAAAAGGGGGTGAGAAGAAGAAAAGAAAAATGTTAAGGATAAGAAGAAAAAGAAACGAAGAATGTGGTGACGGGGTGAGAATCAAAATCCCATGAAAAGGGAAGTGGTTTTTCTAGAATAAAAGTCTCTCACTCGGAACAACCCTCTTTGTTACCCTATATCCTTCATTTCAATTTCCTAGATACCACCCCAAGGCCCCATTATAACCCTTAAAGTCCTAAGTGATCTAGAGAAGTTGGGAGGTGCATATTTCAAAGGGAATGATGAGTTTAGTCTTACTACCTAATGCCCTAATTTTCTGTTCATGAGACTATGCCAAGTTCGCTTCTTTTTCATTTATTAACTTCATTTTTGGATTACATGTGAGCACACTTTGTTTTGAACACAAGACTCTATCTCACATGTACACATGGAGTGCATACCAGGATAACTTGAGTGTATTTCATTGCTAAGAGTGTTCCTTGGTGAGTTTTTGCATTGAAGCTGAATTTGTCCAGCTTTTCGAATGTGAATCCTGTTGTGTAACTATTCAAATTACTTGTTTAATTCACACACACGCAAGTTGAAAATGAATGTGTAGGTGCATACTTTAGACTAGTATCTAAAACTATGGGTTGCTCATGTTAGCCTAGTTCAATCATTTGAGAAATTTGTTAAATAACTCCATGCTTGCAAGAATGAGGGAATATTGCTCAAGTTTTTGATATTTGAAAAGGATTAGAACTATGTGTGTTGTTTGAATCCGTATTTGCATTTTGGGATATTCATTTTGATAATTAAAGAATAGAAATCCATTCCCTGTATGTTGAATGCATCAAAGTCTTAAATCACTTTGCAATTTTGATAATGACTCGGGCATGATGGATCAAATTGTGGAAAATAAGTGGAGTACATCTTTTGAAGGGAGTTGGAGTCACAAGTAATGTGATGAAATGTCTTGGAAGGCCCTAAGCTGGATTGGAGTGGTGGTATGCTCAGCAGGAGGAGTTTGGCAGATAAAGCAGAACAGTACCGGTACGCAGTACCGGTACGGTATGGTACCGGTACTCAGTACCGGTACGATTTGCCTGACACAAAAAAAAAAATTTGGGTTTTTAATTTAAACCCCTCGTTAAACCCTTCATTTCCCCACTTCTATTCCTGCCCTATCTCTCTCTCCCTCACTCGAAAACACTCCAAGGTTCCATAACTCTCTCTACTTCCCTCTCAATCCATAAAACCTCCCTTGATTTTGCTTGCTTTGGACAGCCCTTATCTGATAAACCCTAGCCCTGAAGCCGAATTTCCTCAAAGTCCTCCATTTCCTCCAGTCACTTCAAGGGATCTCAATGGCTCGCACTAAGAGACTAGGACCAGGACCCGAGCCTAGTTCCCCTCCTGCCAGAGTCTCCTCTAGCCGCAAGAGAGGCGGCGAAGGGTCAAGTAAGGACCCAGAGGAGCAGAGGAAGAAGGCTAAGAGGGATGCTAGACACCAGTTGATCCAAGGTAAGGGTGTGACTTGTGAACGGTTTTTGGATAAGATGTCCCTTTCCCCCATTCATCCCGTTGTGAAAATCATTGAGGGGCATGGGGTGCATTTCTGGTTCAAGGAGGTTGAAGGGTACAACTTGGCATTAGTGAGGGAGTTCTACTGTTCGCTGAAATTGGTTGGGGTTGCTGTTGGGGAGGTTCTGAGAGCGAACGTTAGGGGAAAGGTATTCACGGTGACCCCTGATGTCATAGCCACCCTTCTTGGAAATTATCAGAGACCTCCATCTTCCCCACCTGTCTACCCCTACAACATTGGTAGAGCTAAGACTAAGGTGGAGTTTTTCGATTTGATGTATGAGGACCCGGCTGAGTTCAAGGGAATTGTTCATAGTGGTGGATTGAAGCATGTTTATGGGCTTCTCAATAAACTTCTTCATTATAACCTACTCCCAAGGGCCGCAGAAAAGAAACCAAACATGGAAAAGCTGGCCATCCTGGATGCTGTTGTGTCGGGCAAAACAATTGATTTTGCCCTTGTTATTTAGGAAGTTATGAAGGACTTTGCCATCACAGAAAAGCCATTGACCAACCTGCCATATGGAAGCTTGGTTACCCGATTGTGTGACCATTTTAAGGTTAAGGGCTACGCATCAGAAAAGCTTACTCCCCCTGAGACTGGGGCCATAGGCAAGGCCAGTAGCCAGAAGAGGAAGGCTATGGGTCGTGGGGAGCGAGCTCAGCTTGATTCTGATGAGGACTTTGTACCGACTGCACCCACCATGCCATTCAAGCCTGTTTTAGCACGCTCAGTCCCTAGGAGACTTGATGCACTTGAAACGACAGTGCATGGGATTGAGGCCTCGGTTCAGGGAATGATGGCGATGATGAAAGAGATGTACATGCACACATTCCCTGGGAGACCCATCCCAAAAGTTCCTACTGCACCTTCAACCTCTAGGGTAAATGAGGAGGTGGAAGATGATGAGGAGTCTGAGGAAGAGGAAGAATCTGAGGGTAATGATGAAGAGAGTGATGGAGAGTAAGGAGTGCTTGTGATAGTATAGGATTTTGTGTAGTTGGGATGGGAGATTAGGCTATTTTGTTCTTTTTAATGACCTACTCCATTTTGTACTCCAACTTCGTTCACATTAATATAAACCCACAATTGTTCCATCTTACTCATTTTCATGTTGTTAATTGCATTTTGATTGATTGAATGATTGGTCGTTGAATTTGATTGAATGTGTTGCTATTTTCGTTATGTTGTGCTGGAGAGTGAATCTTTTGCTAAGGGACTAGCAAAACCTAAGTTGGGGGGTGTGATTAGCACAAAACTTTGTATATTTTAAGGTGCTAATCAGCTCAGTTCACTTGTTTTTGAAGATTAAATGATATGAGTTATGATGATTGAAGTCTTAACGTCAATATTTTGTGTTTGCAGTTGAAAGGAGCTATATATGGTTTGTTAAGGCCTGCCCATACCACTTGGGATGAAAGGAGATGAAAAGATAACTTGGGGACAGCTCAGGAGCAAAGAAATCAGAAGATTCAGACAAGAATGCAGAACAGTATCGGTACTCAGTACCGGTACGGTATGGTACCGGTACTCAGTACCGGTACGCCAAACCTACTGGAGTACTCAGTACCGGTACGATTTGCCTGACAAGCCCATATTCTGCAGATCTGCTCTGCTACCTCGAGGGTCCCACCATAAATGCTCTCACATTCCTCTGACACGCCCACAACACTGTTCATCAGGCCCACACCTTCCTCTGAACTCTAGAGCTATAGTTTTAAATGAAGAGAGAGAGGAGAAGGGGAGCTGGGTGTGCAGACAAACTCTGCACACCCCTGTCCAGGTCATCCAGGCTGCACCCTACTGATGGGGGTCACTTCAGGGAGCTAGAGGACCACACCAGGCACGGTTTTTGGGAGGCAAAGCTCTCCAATGATCAGCATTCTGGGATAGCATTGAAGGGAATATAGAGAGAGAAGCTCTAGGCGTAGAAGATGATGAATAGTAATTTTAGAGAGAGAAAGTTGTGATTTTTGCATTTCTTCTATTGCATTGTCTTGTAATCAATGGTATGAACCTTTAGATCTTCATTGAATGTCATTAATGTCATTTTTCCTTATGTTCATTGCTAGTTAAATACTCTCATTTAAGTTCTACCATTAATGCTTCCAAGTTGTTCATGTTCATAGATATAAAATGGATTTTCATTTCGTTCACTTCTAGTCTATGATTTCTTGCACTTAGTTACTTCAAAACTTCATATCTTTACAATGCATTATCTTTCCATTGTCATTTTCATTTCAAATATGAGTAGCTAAATCCTTTTGTTGGCAAGACCAAGGGGAATCCCCTTTTTTTTGGGTATACCATTTCAACTCTTTCTACTCCCTCCCTTTAGAGTCCAATGGTTCGGTTTGACCGGATTGAAGGTGGATGATTTGGTGAGTCTTTGATAATCCGTAGGCCTAGTCACGATTTATGCTTAGATACTCACCGACATCATCCTCGGCTTTCCGCGAATCAAACGTTCATTCATGCTCAATCGGAGGAGTGGTTTGAGCTGAGGTAGTATACCCATTGGAGGGACCTCTTGGGATTGCCAACACTTGCTTTCTCATTCTAATTTCACCAAAACACACTTCACCAAACAATTTCCAACAACAAGAATTTTACATTTTCTTTTCCCAAAATCACTTTCAAATTGGTTTACTTCCTTCCCCGTGGAAACGACCTTGGAATACCACCAAGTAAAAGACGACCCACGAAAGTCTCCTTGCGATTGGGGAGCATTTTTGTGCATTCACATATCACATTCCCACTAACCTATTTCCTTTCCTATTGCCCTTTCTTTTCACACTATCCCAAGGGAGCGTGACCTCCCTTCCCGTTTGAATATACATCACACATACACTTTGGGGGATAGTATTTAAAGGGTTAGGAATAGGACTGTTTTTCCTCAATCAACTAGCAAAGCTCAAGTTGGGGGGTGTGATTAGCACAAAATATTGCATATGTTATGTACCGGTAGGTTTTGACCACTGGTTCTGCACCTACCGCAAAATTATTTTACGCGATCTACCGGCAGGTTTTACTGAAACATGACAGATTCTACATCTCAAGCTCTGCAACTTTGGGGGTCCCACTATTGGGTCTCCCACTCGTCCCTGACACTCCTTACACACAAGACACCCCTTTTTCACCCTAGCTTGGACTTTTGGATGCTTGAACATAAATGAGGAGAGAGAGAATGGGTGAAGCTAGGTGTGCAGGCTAGGTGTGCACTAGCCTGTCCAGCCCATCCTTTTTAGCCCCCTATTTTTTGAGATCACATCACAGAGGCTAAGGAGGCTCCATAGACGTTTTTGGCAAGGGAGATACACCATTAACCAGATACATTGACTATAGAGAGAGAAGCTCCAAGGAAGAAGATGAATAGTGCTATAGAGAGAAGTTGATATTTTTGCATTTTTTTCCATACATTGTCTTGTAATTTCTTGTAACACTTGTTTAAGCTTCATTTAATGTCTTTAATGCCATTTGTTTCAAGTACATTGCAAGTTTAGTGGAGTATCATAGCATCTACCATTAATGCATTTAAGTTTTTCATCTCAAAGCTCTTCAAATGGGTCTTAAATGCACTTTCCTGTAGTTTTGTGTTTTCTTGCCTTAGTTAAGTTCCAAGCTTCATTTCTTACAATGTCTCTTCATTATGTTTATGTTCTTGCTTTCATTATGAGTAGCGAAGCTTCTAAGTTGACTAATCCCAGGGAGACCTCCTCTTGGGTATGCCATTTTAACTCATATTCTTTCCTCCTCGTAGTGTACGTTGATTCGGTTTGACTGGGTTGAGTGTGGACCTGGTTGTGAGTCTTTGATATCCCGTAGACTTGTCACGGGGTATGCTTGGATCCTCACCTCCATTCTAGTCCCTCTCTTCCCACGAATCAATCGAACATCTAGACACCATTGGGGGAAAGTCTCGAGTTGAGTCGGCATTCTCATTGGAATGAACCCTTCAGATTAGCCAACACTTGTCCCATTTCAATTCCATCAAGATACAATCACAAACCAAACTCAAACAACAAAAGATTTTTACACTTTACCCTTTTACACCAAAATCACCTTCGACATGATTCACCTCTTCGCTGAGGAGACGACCTTGAAATACGATTTCCAAGTTAAGCACGACACTCGAAAGTCACTTTGCACTTGGGGAGCACTTTTGTTCACACACACAGAAACACATTTTCATTATCCACTATTCTGTTGCCCCATTTCTCACATCATTCCGAGGGAGAGTGACATTCCCCTATCCGTTTAAGCCATACACACATTTGAGGGTGTTGTGCAGAGATTAGGGAACGCGAAGGAAAACATCAAGCATTAAGCCCCTATCGTAGTGGTTGAAGTCGATGGAGATGAAGGGGAGACTTGACGATGGCATAGAAGGTGAAAATACTAAGATTTGAGCAAAACAAGTAAAAACCTACCGGTAGGTTTGTCATAAAACTACCTGTAGGTTTTGGCTACTGGAGTTGGTTCTACCGGAAACCTTCCGGAAGGTTTTGGCTACTAGAGTAAAACCTACCGGTAGCTTTTCCCAACGACCTATCGATAGGTTTTGCTGGAAAACGCCCTGATTCTGCAACTCAAGTTTTGCAACTTTGGGGACCCCACCATTGATTCTCCCACATGTCCCTGACATCCCTTACACACAGACATTCCTCCCCAACCCTAGGCTTGGACTTTGAAGGCTCAAGCATTAATGAGGATGAGAGAGAAGAGGGAACCCTGGGGGTTACTGGGTAGGCTGTCCTAGCCTGCCAAAAGCCATCACTTCAGCCTCCTATGGATGGGAGGTCTGTTACACACCTAGGGTGACCTCCATGGACAAAATTTCAAGCTTCATTCCAGATTATTCAGCATTGTAAATATATAGAGAGAGAAACCCCAAGGAAGAAGACATGGTTTAGAGAGAGAAAGCTTATATTTTTGCATTTCTTCCATCCATTTCACTTGAAATCTTTTGCAAGACTTTTGTAAGCTTCATTTACTACCTTTAATGTCATTTATTACAAGTGCATTGCAAGTTTAGTTACACATATTAGATTCTACCATTGTTGTATTGAGTTTTCTTCATTTAAAGCTTTTAAAATGGGTATTCAATGCACTACTTCATAGTTAACTTTTCTTGCATTAATTTAAGTTCCAATCTTCATTTCTTCACAAAGTCTCTTTATTTAATGAATGTTCTTGCATTAAATATGAGTAACTAAGCTTTAAGTTGAATAATCCAAGGGAGAACTCCTCTTGGGTATGCTAAATCAACTCTTTTCCATTCCTCCTTGTAGTGTACGACCGTTTGGTTTGACTAGGTTGAGTGTGGACGTGGTTGTGAGTTCTTGATACATCGTAGACTTGTCACGGGGTATGCTTGAATCCTCACCTCCATTTTAGTCCCGCACTTTCTACGAATCAATCGAACGTTTATGCACCATTGGAAGAATGTATTGAGTTGAGTTGGCATTCCCATTGAAATGACCTCTTTGGATTAGCGAACACTTGTTTCCATTTCATTTTCATCAAGAACACAATTCACCAAAAATCAAACTCGAAGTTTTTTACACTTTCCTTTTTCACCAAATTCACCTTCAACGCAATTCACCTTCCTTCCCTGAGGAGACGACCTTGGAATACCAATTCCAAGTAAAACATGACACTCAAAAGTCTCTCTGCACTTGGGGAGCACTTTTGTTCATACACACACATTTCATTCACACACCCGTTTTCCCATTTCTTGCATCGAACCTGAGTGAGGGTGACACTCACCCACACACATAAGTCATACACATATTATGAGATGATGTGCGGAGATTAGGAACGACAAAATAACTCAAGCAATGGGGCCTTTGGATGATATTGAGGCTAATGAAACAGAGGAAAGAGGACAACAAAGAGGGTTATTCCGAGGCATGACCTTTATTGTCAATAATTTCCCCTTTTTGTGAAATTTTCAGCTTATCACCTTCACATCACTCTTTATTTCTTTTCCCTCCTTTTCCTTAATTTTTTTCTTTTCTTTTTCTTCTTCCACCCCTTTTTTTCTCTTTTTCTTGGATTTTTTCTGTCTTTTTTCATTCAATGCCATTCATCCCTTTTTTTGGGTTTCCTCACCACGTTTCCATTTCTTCATGATTAATCATAGTCAATCCCGGAACAACTAAGGTGTGGTAATTGTAATCATTTTGTACTAGCTTGGTCAATCATGTGGCATGGAAAACGAATTTTTGATTAAGGCTCAATCACGGCACTAGGGATAGATTTTTCAAAGAAAATGGCTAAGGCTCAAAGCATTTCAAATATGGCCTAAGATCATTTCTAAATAAGCATGGAGAGGCATGTTGGAATTTCAAGACAAAGTTAATCAACTATCCACATACACCTTAATTGAAGCAAGCATTATTAGATTATTGAACAGATTTTGAATTTTAAAAATTGTTCTTTTGAGTAAATGTAAGTTCCCTCAAACAAGGATTGATACTAAAGCTCACACGGGTACTTACTTCATCTCCACTATGCATGTCAAGCTCTAAAATGTGGATCCAATCAGTAAATTGCTGAAATAACACATTCAATGTGCACTATGGTTGAGTTAGAAAGAAAACACATACGTGATACTCAAACATAGGATAAACTTCTATGGTGTAATCGTGTTCAAAGTTTAAAATGAAGATCAAGCAATCACAACTCCCATAACAATTAGGATAGGGGAATATAATTCAATATTAAATATTTTTCACATAAAATGTCCAAAATTTTCAAAATTTTCACATTTCCAACTATTCTATACAAAAAGTGGTGGAACATGTAAATGGTGCACCTCATCCCCCAACTTGAAACATGCATTGTCCTCAATGCATAAGGAATCATGCAATGAGAAAAATGAAAGTAACATGGGAAATAAGATACCCCCCTTTTTTCTTTTTCTTTTTTCTCTTTTTTTTTTCGTTGATATAAACATTAAAGGGAAAATGAAACACAAAAAAGCTTGTTTACACCCCCCAACTTAGACTCGAACAAGCTATTGAATAAGATTTGTTATGATGATGCTCAAAATGAATTGAGTCCAAATTAAGAAGAGGTAAACAACTTCATGCTAAAATCTACACTACAACATCATGAAAATAAAAATATAACAATAAAAGAAATCTAACTACTATGTACAAGAAAAGAAAATAAAAAGGATTCATGTCAATGCACCCATTGATTTTTTTGAATTAAAATTTTTTTGTGTGTATAAATGTCTTTCCTAACCAATCTATCCAACAATACAAAAGATAATCATTAAAAATTCTCAACAAAACAGAGGTGCACACAAGTTTATGGAATTCCAACAAGGGAGTGTACAATTTCTCTTTATAAATTTCTACACTTAACTCCATTTCAATGCCCTCCCCAACTTGAAAATTGTGAACCTCAACACCACTCTTTTATGAAAAAGTGACATTGGGCTTATTAGCCTCATGTGAGATAATAACTTCATTAAATTTTTCACAATCAAGAGTGGTGGGAGATTCAACATCAATTTGCATTCCATAGATATGATCATCTTCAATACATTGACTATGCTCAAGATGTTGTTCGTCACAATTATTAATTATGACATTAGTCAATGCAATAAGACCATCTCTAATTTCATAAAATTGTTGGCTACTTGGGCATTGACTTCCATTTGGTATAGCATAAACTCGCAAAGAGTATTTTCCAATTCTTGTTCGGTTGAGTCCTCATAGGTTGGATAGTGGAAAAATTCATTTGGTGGTGTGAGATCGGATAAAAAATTGTAAGGTTCGTTCTCCCAACCATAACTTATATAACTCATTGCAACATAATAGTCGGGGTAAAAAATTTTGGGGGCCAATATTGAAATTGATCATTCACATGCAAAGTCTTGAACCGTATAATTTAAGGGGCACTCACTAGTAATGTGCCCATACTCATCACAACTCTCTCAGACATTTTCAAAATTTGGGGAATTTAACACATTATCATAAAAATTATGAAACATTACATAAAACACAAACTACAATAAACTATTTACAATCGAGACGACATACCTTGGCCCGTGATGAAAATCACGAGACTTACCTTTGCCGTCCCAAATCACCTTCGAAGTCAACGCTTAGCCTTCCCCGGCAACGGCGCCAAAAATGCTTGATTGCGTTCACCCTAATCTCCAAACACAAAACCTCGAATGTGTATATGGCTTATATGGATAGGGAAGTGTCACTCTCCCGCAGGTTCGATGCTAGAAATGGGAAAAACGTGTGTGTGAATGAAAATGTGGGTGTGTGCACAAAAGTGCTCCCCAAGCCAAGAGAGACTTGCAATTGTCGTGTTTTACTTGGAATGGGTATTCTAAGGTCATCTCCTCAGGGAAGGAAATGTCAAGTGTTTTCAAAGGGTGATTTGAAAAGAAATAAAAAGTGTAAAATCTTGTAGTTTTGTGCTTTGGTGAGTTGAGTTTTTGATAAAAATGCAATTGAAACAAGGTTGGCTAATCCGAAGAGGTCATTCCAATGGGAATACTAAATCAACTCAATTCATTCAACCAATGGTGCGTAGGTGCTTGATTGATTCGTAGGGAGTGAGGGACTAATGTGGAGTGCAAGCTCAAGCATACCCTGTGACAAGTATACGGTGTATCAAGAGCTCGCAACCACGTCCGCAGTCAACCTAGTCAAAGCAAGCACTTTACACTACGAGGTAGAATGGAGAAGAGTTGATTTAGCATACCCAATAGAAAGTTCCCCTAGGATTAGCAAAAAAAAAAGCTTAGCTACTCATGTTTAAAGTAAAAGCATTCATAATGTAAAGAGACATGTAGATGAAATGGACAGAAAATAGAGATGAAATGAAGCTTAGAACTTGTATTAATGCTAGGAGAAGGTAAAATACAAAGGAGAATTCATTTCATACCAAAATATAAGGATTCAATATCAAATACCCAAATGAAGAAATGTAAATGCTAGAACACTTGAAAAATCTAGATTACAACTTAAATAAAAGAATTTAGAGTGAAAGAGGGAAAGATTACAAGTAACTGAAAGCTTACTACAATGAAAATGGTGAAGGAAATTCAAAAACCCAATTTTCTCTCTCTACAACTTCATCTTCTTCCTTGGAGCTTCTCTCTCTACACTACTCCTAATCTTAGGTAGCTTCCTTTTTTCAAAAACTTGTGTGAAGCTGAATAAATGGTGTGGAGACCTCTGCATTTTCATCCATGAGGCTCTCCTACACTCTGTGTGTAGGCCTCCTATCAATGGGAGGTGAGGTGATGCATTGGACTGTAACACCCCGCATTTTCATTTAGATATGTATATAAATATATACTAAATAATAGTTGTAAAAATGTTGATATAGTATAACTCGAGGAAATAATATTTGAAATTTAGTTTTAGTATGTGAAAATATGAAATTTTAGGTCCTAGAACTTGTACTAAATAGGTTTGAGGTAGAAATATGTGTTGGAGAGGTTTGTGATGGATTTGGTTAGTTTTGGAATGGATTGGAAATGGAAAACAAAAGAAATAGGCAAAACTAGGTAATTGGTACCGGTACTGGGTACCGGTACTGAATGGTACCGGTACTGAGTACCGGTACCCCGATTCCAGAAGGCTTCTTGTACCGGTACTGGGTACCGGTACCATCCGTCTGACGCTGCTAAAACAGTTAAAAGTCGGGATTTTTGGTGTTATAAAACCCATCCCACATCCCATTTGCCCCATTTCTTCATCTCCCTCTTACCCTAACCCTCCCAGAAACCCTTAGAGAGAAAGAGAGAGAGAGAGAAAACTCAAGATAAAAAGGAAAGACAAAGGGTTCACAAGTGATTCAAGACTCAAACCCTAGGTTTCTCAGGAGCATAAGGTAGGGGATTTCTTCTCTTTCTCTTACATTGATGTTAGGGTTAATAAATATGTATGTTTTGATTCTTAATGATATGTATTTGCTATGGCTCCATTGTTTCTTGGTTCTTGTTCAATTGTTAACATGTTTTACACAAATCCCTCTTTTGTTTGAAAAACCCTGGTTTTCAAGAGTGATGGGTTTTCCTCTTGAACTCTTCCTTTATTCTTGATTTCAAAATCATAGTGTTTTGTGTTGAGTAATAAAATGATATTGTTGTGATCTCTTGCATTTTCTTGGTTGGTTATTGAAAATGTCAAATGCTCAATTTGGGGATTTTTGAGATATGCTTATAAATTGGGTAAATTGGTTTGATGTTGTATCTCTAATGGGTGTGGGATGACCATGGGTGTCCTTTGACGAGATGTCGTAGAATGGGTTAGTGTTTTGGTAAGACTAATCCATTCGTAGTGGGATTAGTGCTTTGGTAAGACTAAACCACTATCGCTCACGTGGTGCCGTGTAAGAGGGTTAGTATATTAATGCCTGGGTTGGATACGTCACTGCCATTGGCGTGGCATACGCCCTTCCTAAAGGATGGATATCTTTGATAAGATTTGGGTGGGTGTGTGTGGGTTAGATATTACTCAATGTGTCGATTCACGGGGTTTGCCTTACATCATGTTTGAGATACATATACATATTGATGGATTGTTGTATTGTTGTGGAAAATGGTTTCCTACAAGGACTTGTGGGAGTATGGGATTCCACAAGGTCTTGTGGGAAAATGGTTTATATTTTGGAAAATGGATATGTATTGGATCTTGGTTTCTTTTACTGTTTATGCAAATTACTGTTGCTACCTAAACTTGAGATCTATTTAAATGTCCTGGTTTTACCTCAAAAATTATATATGTTAATTGTGAAATGAGACCGACCGTTTTATATTTTTATAAACCTTGTTTGAGTTGGGAAGATTTTGCTACAGAGCTTCGTGCTCATCCCCTACAAATTAATATTTTTCAGATTTGGTGCTAGAGGAGGATCTCGGCATCGACGAGTCAGGGCATTGGGAGGCTCCACTCGAGGGGAACCTAGATCCCGAGGTGGATATGTAGAGATGTAGCTTCTTTTGTACTAGACTAGGTTATTCTTTTGGATACTGTAAGGTCTAGTTTCTTTTGCTATTCCGCTGTGCTACTTTAGTTAATTTTTGAGATGTAAATGCCATGGTTGGGCATATTATTTTGGATAATGATGTAAATATTTTATGGATGATTAATGAAGTTTAATTTATTTATGGATGATATTAGTGCTCTCATGATGTAAATGGTTTTAGTATGTAATGTCGTCCAGGGTGTGTTTTGGGGCGTTACAAAGTTGGTATCAGAGCCTAGGCTTTAGGTCTTACATGGGAGCTGTAGGTTATGGATTACCACTAGAGATGTAGGTTTAGGGTGAAGGAAATTGTAAGTTAGATTTTGTATATGCCTTGTGCTTAAATCAAGACATCATACGTATCACTTTAGTTTATATCTTACACATCAAGGAAACTAAATTGTGGATTGATGTGTAGGATGGACGGTACACGGGGACGAAGACGTGGTCGTGGTCGTGGAGGCCAAGAAAATCCACCACCACCACCTCCCGATGCCATGCAAGGCATCTATCAATGCTTGAGGGAGCTCACCACTCTGGTACAACACCAGAATGGGAACAACCATAATGGTGGGGCTCATCCACTAGCCCAAGTACCGGGCAACGGAGAGGAGAATAGGAGAATGGTAGTTCTCCGAGAGTTTCTAAGGCAACACCCGCCTACTTTCCAAGGGAGCTCTAACCCCTTGGATGCGGATAAATGGATCCGCTGAGTGAAGAAGATATGTGATGGCATGGGGACAGCCGAGGATCTTCGGGTCGGCTTGGCGACTTATCTATTCGAGGGGGAGGCCGACCATTGGTGGGACTCAGTGAAAAGAAGGAGGACCACGGATGCACTCACTTGGGAGGAATTTGACCAAATTTTCCAAGACAAGTACTTTCCGGAATCAGTAAGAGACAGAATGAAGGCCGATTTCCTTGCTCTCCGACAGGGCAGTAGGACGGTGATCGAGTACGAGAGGAGTTTCGATGAGCTATCCCGTTATGCTACAGAGTTTATATCTACTGAGGCTAGCAGGGCCAAGCGCTTTGAGCAGGGCTTGAGGCCTGCTATCCGGGAGAAGCTGGTGGCTCTCAAGATCCGGGAGTATGGGGACCTAGTTGACCGAGCTGCATTGGTGGAGAGAGATATAGAGGACAGCCAGCAGCGACAGAGCTTCGCGAGAGGAGGTCCGATCAGGACGGACCCTAGCACCAGTGGAGTGCAGCGAGCAGTACCATACCGAAGTCCAGACCAGGCAGGTGGACAGAGACTTCTGACAACTCGAGGAGATGAAGTGACTCAGACTAGAACAAGAACTGACCCGCGCCAATGCTTTGCATGCGGAGAGTATGGGCACTTCAAACATAGATGCCCCTCGTTTCCTCCAAGGACCAAACAAGCAACCGAGCAAGTACCAGCAAACAAGCCACCTTTACAAAGGCCAGCACAACAGATACCTCAGATAGCTCGAGGAGCGGGAGGCGTACCAGAGAGAGTAGGCACGGATGCACGTCGATGCTTCGCCTGTGGAGGTGTTGGGCACTTCAAGGATAATTGTCCATTGCTTTCCACCAAGACCAACCAAGTAACTGGGCGAGTGAATGCAAACAGGCCACCGCTACGACAGCCACTACCACCACAGAGACCGTTACAAGCTCAAGCCCCCGGCGGCACCAATCAAGGAAGGGTTTTTGCTTTGACTCAACCGGAGGAAGATGCCTCAAATGCCGTTGTGGAAGGTATTGTTCTTCTCTACCATTCTTGGGCCCGAATTTTATTGGATTCCCATGCGACTCATTTTTCTATACGTACTGCGGACGTTGTGGAATTGGGATTGGGTTCCGAGGAGCTAGAACATGCTTTATATGTTGACTTGCCTACGGGAAAATAAGGGGATACCAGTAGAGTTTATTTATATGTAATCTTTGATTCTAATTTATAACTAATTGCTAGGGAATCATCATGTCTTTCCATTCTGGATAATACTACCTTGTTCTAAAATATATTATGTTTGGGTGAACCCTAAATCTTTTCTTATGCCTTCAAACCCTAGTTTACAAAGGAGATGTGTTTTTCTCTTGATTTCTCCTTTGTTCTTGAGTTCCACCCTTGATATTTGTTGGTTATTGATTTCAATACCTGATTGTTCCTTATTTTTAATTCTAAGATTGATATTCGTTGTTATGGATTTCAAGAAGTGATTGTTCCTTTATTCTTGATTTCCAACCTTAATATTCATTTGTCCTTGATATCTAAATTTGATATGCACTTGGTAGTGACTATAACCCTTGTGATTCAATTATTCTCAATATTCAATACTTGATACTCTTTAATCCCGGATTACAAAGCTTAATTATTCATTTGTCATTGATTTCAAACCTTGCTTGTTCCATTTTTTTTTTTTTTTTTGATTTCCAAACTTAATAGCCATTCGTTCTTGATTCCCAAGCTTGATTATTTACTTGTTCCTTAATTCAAAATTCTAAAGATTGGTATTGACCAATAAAATGGTATTTTCGATGATATTATGTTAATTTTTCTTAATTTTTTTCGTTGGAAAAATGTATATGGATTTGGAAGCTAGGATGGGAGGACAAGTTTGGTTAGGTTGCAACTGTAACCTTTGGTGGATTGTAATTTATATCAGAGTGCGCAGCGAACTAACGGAGTAAGGACTACAATGGGGAAACTACGGAGAACTATCCATTTTTGTTCACTACTTGAGGTAAGTTTCGAGGACGAAACTTTCTTTAAGGGGGGTGGATTGTAACACCCCGCATTTTCATTTAGATATGTATATAGATATATACTAAATAATAGTTGTAAAAATGTTGATATAGTATAACTCGAGGAAATAATATTTGAAATTTAGTTTTAGTATGTGAAAATATGAAATTTTAGGTCCTAGAACTTGTACTAAATAGGTTTGACGTAGAAATATGTGTTGGAGAGGTTTGTGATGGATTTGG
This sequence comes from Ilex aquifolium, assembly GCA_951799425.1. Lineage (NCBI taxonomy): Eukaryota > Viridiplantae > Streptophyta > Magnoliopsida > Aquifoliales > Aquifoliaceae > Ilex > Ilex aquifolium. Next base: position 6,589,274 of record OX637410.1, on the reverse strand, counting down.
TTAGTTTTGGAACGGATTGGAAATGGAAAACAAAAGAAATAGGCAAAACTGGGTAATTGGTACCGGTACTGGGTACCGGTACTGAATGGTACCGGTACTGAGTACCGGTACCCCGATTCCAGAAGGTTTCTTGTACCAGTACTGGGTACCGGTACCATCCGTCTGACGCTGCTAAAACAGTTAAAAGTCGGGATTTTTGGTGTTATAAAACCCATCCCACATCCCATTTGCCCCATTTCTTCATCTCCCTCTTACCCTAACCCTCCTAGAAACCCTTAGAGGGAAAGAGAGAGAGAGAGAAAACTGAAGATAAAAAGGAAAGACAAAGGGTTCACAAGTGATTCAAGACTCAAACCCTAGGTTTCTCAAGAGCATAAGGTAGGGGATTTCTTCTCTTTCTCTTACATTGATGTTAGGGTTAATAAATATGTATGTTTTGATTCTTAATGATATGTATTTGCTATGGCTCCATTGTTTCTTGGTTCTTGTTCAATTGTTAACATGTTTTACCGGGGTCCTTAATTTTAACGAAATTCGGGCAGAGTCTCCTTTGTACGGGGAGCTCTACCCAAAACACAACATGTGCAGTATACATTAACATGACCCATCTGAGGCCCAATATAACACAATGACCACACATGGTCCATTTATAAGTAAAACTTGACCGCACCAGGTCCATTTATCAATATTTATATCAAAACATGCAAGGTTAGTTTAACAATAGTCCATATAAGTTCTATTACAATTATTTGCAAAAGATTACATGCCCAAAATATTATTTCCACAAATGTTGTACATTCACACAAAATAAAGCCACATTCGGCTTTCTTCAAACATGAGGGTCCAAATTGGAGCCATCCACCGGTGTAATTCTCCCACCTGAAATGTTTCCCATATAGGGTGAGCCAACGCTCAGTAGAAAAACTCCTACAGAGGCTACTCGCCACCTAAAATGCGTATGCAATGCGCACATGCCACAAACAACTTCTTCCATTCCAAATAAGAATATATTATTCAAGATAGAATCTCATGATGCCATGCCAAGTAATGAGATGAAACTCACTCATGCATGCTATCCCGAGCCCATACCGACTCCCACAACACATTGCAGTGCCAATGTGCCTTTGAACCGTCATTTATGTTACACATCAATTGACATTTGCAAAAACTAGGGTCTTTCTTGGGGTGGGCATTCATGGACTTACACTAACGGCACCCAGCCGACACGGAATTTCAGGACTTCAACCCACGGTTCCGCATATACCGACACACATTATGGCCTTTTACACCAACGGAGTGCAAATCCTATCAACGAGTCTTTCACCCGAGGGATATTCTAGCCCTTCTTGCTAACCCCGACCCAATTTATCATGAAACCAAGCGGCTTAGCTAGGCCTCCGACCCAACTTTCCCAAGCCTTCCGTCAATCACCAAGTGTGGTATTGACGACAACCATGCACACACCCATGTGATGAGATGTTCCGTGCAAATGCAATGTAATGAACCATTGCTTATCCATGTCATGTCTCATGTAATGAATGCCACATGAGCAACATATAACACGTATCATCATATCCCATGGAAATGTATGTCATATACACATAACTTCCATATATCATCATCATGCTCAATATATCAATAAGCATATGATTTCCACAAGTTATCACCTAACTCAACTCAAGCATGTCATTTCAATTTCATCAAGATAACATTTTTCACATTCAAGGCATTTTATCAAACACCTTACATGCATCGATTATGTAATCACATAATATTGCCACACAACATTAAATATCATCATTCAAGGCATTTAATCAACACCTTCAAGGCACCTTCATGTTAAACACATATCATGCCCACAATTTCACATAGTTACAAGAAAATGCCCAAGTAACCCCCATGCATCAAAGTCAAGCTAGAAGTTGGCCTAAGCCATTTCTAAGCTCACTTTCTCATTTCCATATTAATAGGCAATTGATAGATATATATATAACACATACATCCAACCATTCCTATGGAAATTTAGGTTAGAAATCAACCCAAGTAGGAGAAACCCTACCTTTTGAAGCGTGAGATGAAGACTAGAGCTTCAAAGCTTCAAGAACACCAACAAAGACCACAAAATCCTTGATTTCTCCAAAGACTCCACTTGAATCTTCGAAGAAATCCCTCGTTCTTGGTACGTACGCGTAGCCCTTGACAAGTAGAAGAACTTTAAGTCTTGGTCCGACGAATTCCGACCGACAGAACTTCCGGAATCGGAGCGGGAAGGTTCAAGAAATTTTTTTTCTTTCTCTTTGATCTTGGCCGGCTGCTTGCAGCTAAGGAGGAGATATTTTATGTCTCAAAAAGCTGATTTAAGATGGTATATATAGGCACAAATGTGCGGTCCACATCGCACTGCATATTTTCGACTTCCGGGTCCGTTTTTCGTCCCGAAATGATTCATTATACCTCGGATTAAGTTCAAATTAATTTTATTGGAACTTTAACTTAATTTTAAGGAAATTTTAAAAAATACATTTTGAGAACCTTTAAAAAGTCATTCGCCACGCAGTCGCCTCGAACGACGTGCAAAAATCTGACTATCTCGGAATTCGACGAAATTTGATAGGGTAACTAGATTCCGCGATACGAATCCAACGGCGAACACCATTTCCTCATCCGAGGTCTAGAGCATGAGTATCTCAAATACGCATTAGGATGGCAAATGACCATTTTGCCCTTATTCACAAAAATTCAAATTTACCCAGGTTTCACATTCTTCCCCCCTTAAAAGAATTTCTTTCCCAAAATTCACACATACATACACATACAACCACATGCATATGCAAAAGTCAGTTAATATTTAATGACTATAAGAAAGTACCTTCATCCTCGAATAAGAAAGGATAATGGGTACGGATGGTGTCCTCGCGCTCCCATGTCGCCTCCTCCATTCATCGGTGCTGCCACAACACCTTCACTAGCCGCACAGTCTTGCCTCGCAAAACATATTCCCGGCTATCCATGATACGCACCGGTCCCTCCTCGAAGGTCTCATCCGCATCAACAACAAGCTCGCCCCAATCCACCACATGAGTCGGATCTGGGGTGTATTTCCGGAGCATAGAGACATGGAATACCGCATGAACACCCAATAAATTTGGCGGTAACGCCAACCGATAAGCAACTGTACCCACCCTCTCGAGTACCTCGAAGGGCCCGATGTATCTCGACGACAGTTTCCCCCGCTTACCAAACCGGACCACTCCTCTTTTAGGCATAACCTTCAAGAAGACATGATCTCTCACCTCAAACTCTAGAGATCGTCGTCGTCTATCAGCATAACTCTTCTGTCAACTCTGAACCGTGAGAAGACGCTTTCGAATCAAATCCACCTTCTCCGAGGTGTCTTTTACCAATTCCGGACCCGTAGAAAACCTCTCTCCTACCTCCGTCCAACAGACCGGAGAACGACATGGCCTCCCGTACAATGCCTCATAGGGTGCCATCTGTATACTCGCCTGATAACTATTGTTATAGGCGAACTCCACCAAGGGCAAATGATCTTCCTAGCTACCCTTGAGATCTAGGACGCATGCCCGCAGCATGTCCTCTAAGGTTTGGATAGTCCTCTCCGACTGACCATCTTTCTGAGGATGAAAAGCAGTGCTCATCATCAACTGTGTCCCCATGGCTCGCTGGAAACTCTCTCAAAACTGAGCCGTAAACCTGGGATCTCGATCTGATACTATAGATACGGGTACCCCATGCAACCGGACAATCTCCCGTATGTACAACCTGCAGAATTCCTCCAGTGTGAAGGTCATCCGCACTGCCAGAAAATGTGCCGACTTGGTAAGCTAGTCCACTATCACCCACACCGCGTCATGCCCCCGCGATGTCCGTGGCAGATGGGTCACAAAATCCATCGTGATATGCTTCCACTTCCACTCAGCTACCTCCAAAGGCTGGAGTAATCCTGTTGGTCTCTGGTGCTCAGCCTTAACTTGCTGACAGGTGAGACATCGTCTGACAAAATCTCCAACATCTCTCTTCATCCCGCTCTAATAATACTGGCGACGAAGATCACGATACATCTTCGTGCCACCTGGGTGCACAACAAATCGGCAACAATGAAACTCTTTGAGAATCTCCTCTCTGAGCTCCGCAGACTGGGGAACCACAATCCGTCCCCTGAACCAAAGACTACCATCTGTGTGAATGACCCAGCCTTCATCACCCGTACCCAATCGTACTCGGTCCTTGATGGACACTAACTCTGTATCCTGTCCCTGGGACTCAATAACCCTGCTTAGTAGGGAAGGTGTAGCCACCAAGCTCCCCAAAGTACCCTGAATATAATCAACGTAATGTAGCCCGAACTGTCCCACAGTCTCGAGTATCTGCCACTCTCGGGAAGCCACACTAGCCACAACTCCCCGTGACTTTCGGCTGAGTGCATCATCCACCACATTTGCCTTACCGGGATGGTAATGCAACGTGAAATCGTAGTCCTCGAGGTACTCCATCCACCTGCGTTGCCTCATGTTGAGGTCCCATTGTGTAAAAATGTACTTCAGACTCTTGTGGTCCGAAAACACTTCAAACTGCTCGCCATACAGGTAGTGACGCCAAGCCTTCAAGGCAAAGACAATGGCCGTCAATTCCATGTCATGTGTGGGGTAATTCTGCTCGTGGTTCTTTAACTGCCGAGAACCATAAGCCACCACCCTCCTAGACTGCATCAAGACACATCCCAGTCCGTCCTTCGAGGCATCACAATAAACTGTGTACCTCTGTCCCCTTTACGGGACTATCAAGATAGGAGCTGAAGTAAGCCTCCTCTTTAACTCCTGGAATGTCTTCTCGCAAGAATCATTCCACTTGAACTTGACCACTTTCCGAGTCAACCTAGTCATAGGTGCAGCCAGCCGAGAGAAATCCTCAATAAATCACCGGTAATACCCTGCCAATCCCAAACAACTGCGTATCTCAAAAACTGACTTCGGTCTCTCCCAATTCATAACTGCCTCGACCTTCTTCGGGTCCACATATACACCCGAAGCCGACACCACATGCCCCAAGAATTTCACCTTAGTCAGCCAAAATTCACACTTACTGAACTTGGCGTACAACTGGTGGTCTCTCAAGATCTGGAGAACAATCCTCAAGTGATCATCATGCTCCTACTCAGACTTGGAGTAGATTAAGATGTCGTCAACAAAAACCACGACGAAGTGATCAAGGTATGGTTGGAACACCCTATGCATGAGATCCATGAATGCCGCCGGGGCGTTTGTCAATCCGAATGGCATCACTGTGAACTCGAAATGCCCATACCGCGTTCTGAACGCCGTCTTAGGGATATCTGCTTCCCTAACCCTCAACTGATGGTAACCGGTGTGGAGATCTATCTTGGAGTAGACCCGCGCCCCTCTCAGCTGATCAAACAAGTCATCAATCCTCGGCAAAGGGTACCTATTCTTGATAGTAACCCTATTCAACTGCCGGTAATCTATGCATAGTCTAAGGTTTTTGTCCTTCTTCTTTGCAAATAACACCGGAGCGCCCCAAGGTGAGGTACTCGGTCTAATGAACCCCCTGTCCAACAATTCCTGCAATTGGACCTTGAGTTCTTGCAACTCAGCAGGCGCCATCCTATGTGGAGTCATATAAATGGGCGATGTACCGGGATGCAACTCTAAATTGAAGTCCACATCCCTATGTGGAGGTAATCCCGGTAGTTCATCTGGAAAAACATCCTCATAATCACACACAACCCGAGGTAGACCAAACTCCTGTCTCGCCTCGTCCTCGAGGGTAAGGCTTGCTAGCCAACTCATCAACTGCCCGTGCCATCTAGAGTCGTACACGGCTTGGGGTAAAGCATCGTGCTTATCCCCCTGAAACATGAAACAAACCCCATCCGGTGTGTAAGCAGTGACCCGCTTCTGATCACAATCAATGACGACTCGGTGTGCCGCCAACCAATCCATCCCAAGGATTACATCGAACTCCGACATCTCCATGACCCGAAGGTCCACGGTGAGTAGAATCCCTGAGATCTCTAACTCACACCCCCGACATATCTGATCAACCCTCACCCTAGCACCTAGGGGAGAACTCACGTGCAATGGCTCTTTTAAGGTCTCAACCTCTAAGCCCAAGTCTTTCACACAAGATGCATCAATAAATGAATACGATGCACCAGAATCAAACAATACTCTAGTCCATAAGCGGGAAAGTAGGAATGTACCTTGTATCACCGACGGATCTGCCGGCTCAGTCTGTGGTATCATGGCGTAGACACGCCCTTGAGTCCCTGAAGTCCCGGCTTGTGAGCCCTGGCCTCGTCCCCGACCCATGCCTTGTCCCATCTGGCCAGCTTGTGGTGTCCTCGCACGTGAAGTGGTAGGGCCTTGTGCAGCACCCTGGTACTGATACTGACTCCCTCGGCCCATGGTAGGGTAGTGAGGAGTATACTGGGTCTGTGGTTGCCCCACTAAAGTCTGGGACTATGACGATCCGTAGCTTTGGGATCCTTGCCGCTAAGGACAATCCCGCTTCATGTGACCCGGCTAGCGGCAATGGAAACATGTTTTCTGCCCCGCCTAATATGTAGTCTCCGGGTTTCCCCCACCTTGGGAGGATCGACCGTGGCCTTGGCCTTGATGGCTACGGCCTTGTCCTTGTTGGCCTTGCGGAGGAAAAGTCCTCTGTCTCTTTCCAGAACTAGAAGAAGAGGATTGGCCCTCCTTGTTCTTGTCTTTCACACCCGCCTCCCGGATGTTTCTTGCATCATCCATTTCTCTCTCAATGGCCATGGCTGTCTGGACCATCAAGTCGAAGTCTTGTAGGAGAAGAACCATAATCTGACCCCGAATGGATAACTTCAGCCCATCCTCAAACTTTCTGACTTTGGTCGTATCTGTGGCCACGTAGTCGTCGGCGAAACGTGCTAATTCGGTGAATTTAGCAACGTACTCCATCACCGTCATGGTGCTTTGCCTCAAATCCAGGAATTTATGGGCCTTTGCATGTTTTGCTGCGGCCGGGAAGTACTTTCCCATAAAGAGTTCCTTGAACTCAATCCAAGTCATAGCCTCCAAGTCCTTGGAGTCTTTCACCCAATCCCACCACACCAAGGATTCCCCCTCCAGCTGAAATGTAGCTAGAGTTATCTTGGTGGCGTCGGAGGTGATCTCCATAGCCCTCAAAACCCTATCCACTTGCCGGAACCAATGGTCAGCTACCATAGGGTCCGCTCCTCCCATGAAGATCGGAGGCTGATGTGCCTCGAACTTCTGGAGATGACTGGAGCCTCCTTGGCCCCCACCTGCACCCGTCTGTGTGAGTGTGGCAACCACTGTACCAAGAGCCTCTATGAAGGCTTGTTGGTTAGTAGTATGTGGTTGTGGGTTGTTCCGCCCACCGCCTCGGCCTCGAACGCGTCCTCTTTCTCTTGTTGCCATCTACACACACATAAGATAGCAATAGATCAATTACTTAATCTCCCAAGTTAAGGATCAAGTATTTCAACTTGGAGATTTTCCTCCTTGTTTCACTAGTTGTGCGTGTGCCACCTACTAGTAGACATTAACTGTGACACCCCAAAATCCGGGGGTCCATTGATTACCCATCAACCCGCGGAATACTCGTGGATTCCGAGTAACTCGATATCACACCGTCATGCCCCGTTTACCGGGGTCCTTAATTTTAACGAAATTCAGGCAGAGTCTCCTTTGTACGGGGAGCTCTACCCAAAACACAACCTGTGCATTATACATTAACATGACCTATTCGAGGCCCAATATAACACAATGAACACACAGGGTCCATTTATAAGTAAAACTTGACCGCACCGGGTCCATTTATCAATACTTATATCAAAACATGCAAGATTAGTTTAACAATAGCCCATATAAGTTCTATTACATTTATTCATGAAAACTTTACAAGTCAAAACCATGTTAATCAAAAGGTTTACAAAATCATGCACTAAAACCACATGTCGGTCTCCTTCACCCTTGATGCTCTACATGGGAGCCATCCGCCGGTGCAAACCCCACACCTAAAATTGTTTCCCGTATAGGGTGAGCCTCGCTCAGTAGAAAATTCTCTACAGAGGCTACTCCCCACCTAGATGCACATGTAATGCTCATATGCAATACTGAATTATCCACAACAATTCTAATCATGTTTATACAACTCAGATATGGAATTTCTTATGACATGTCATGCAACGAGGTGAGACTCATTCATGCACTCAATCCGAGCCCTTCCCGGCTCCCCAACACACGCAAGTGCCAATGTGTGAATTTGTCATTTATGTTACACATCAATGACATTTTATAAAACTAGGGTCTTTCTTGGGGTGGGCATTCATGGACTTACACCAATGGCACCCAACCAACACGGAATTTCAGGACTTCAACCCACGGTTCCGCGTATACCGACACACTTTATGGCCTTTTAGACCAACGGAGTGCGAATCCTATCAACGAGTCTTTCACCCGAGGGATATTTTAGCCCTTCTTGCTAACCCCGACCCAATTTATCACTCATGCAATTATGCGACTCAACGGGATCTTCGATCCCTTCCTTCCGAGTCCCTTGTCAAATACCAAGAGTGGCATTTGATTAACCATGCACACACACCCACACCCACACCTGATTAACCCTAAATTGTGTGTAAATTAAAATGATAAGTACTCACTTTTGTAAAAATGAAACAACTAAATATTATGAATTATGTTTTGGGTGTGAATTAAAGTTTTTAATAAATTATGTTAAACATTGCAGGGTCAAATGCAGAAATACTGGAAAGTACAAGACAATTTTGCAAAGCTGGAAATGACGAAGGACTAAAGTGCAATAAAGAAACTTGGACCAATGGGAGCATGACACTTGGACCAATAAGAAAAAGACATGTGTACCAATGGAAGCAAGACAAGTGGCAGCCCAAGACGGTGACACCTAGCATCACTGCAAGGCATAACCTTCTGGAAGGTTGCGAAGTGGCAGCTCCGGACGGCGACACCTAACCCTACTGCAAGACATAACCTTCCTAAAGGGTTGATGACCTTCCTAAAGCCCCCTCCCCCTTTGCCGTGCACCTCCCCCTCTATAAATAGGGGATGAATTCTTACATTTCCTTTACAATCCAGACACCAAAGAAAAAAGCCTTCACACCTTACCTCCATTCTCTAGCCTTTCCACACCAAGTCTTCCTTTGTTCTTTTTTTCTACATACAGTTACTTCCAACATACAAAATCAGCCCCTTATTCATACAAGACCAGCCGGCCTCCAAGCTCCAAAGGAAGAACACCTTAGAGAAAGATAGAGAGAAAAGAGAAAGGAATAGCCGGTGTGTGACACCCTTTCCGTATTTCTACATTTCTGTTGTAATCTTTCTATTCGGACAGTTGAACTGCCGCCACTTTTGTGTCTTGAATGATAATAAAAGTGGTTGTGTTTCAAGTGTTATTTGTGAAAGAAGTTCTATTTTAATTTCTGTTGTAATGAATACTACCCGCACTTCTTGCTTTTCTATAGTAATGGAGTGTGAGTAGTCGTTTATACCCTTCAACTAGGGTAAACATATGTATAATATTGCTTAAGTTCTGGAAATGCTGATGTTTTATTTATATGTTTATATATATATAAATTATATACTTAGACTGACAGTCTAACAACCACGGTGTTCCTATTGGTATGGCTCTGCTTCCACTGGAATACTGAGGATGTTTAACTGGCGGTTATGTAACCAGCTTTCCTAAGAAGTTGCTGGGTTATGCTATACTACCACCAGTTCGCTTAAGACGCGGCTGTGTTATGGTTTATTATATAAACAAGTAACAATCATAACATCAAGGGAATAACTCAAGTATTCCTCATGAATGGCTTGTCCTTCTGGTTTGCTTGAGTTAATCAATTGAAGGGAATATAACCAGCTTTCCTAAGAAGTTGCTGAGTTATTAGTTATACCACCAGCTAGCCTAAGAAGCTGTTGTGTTATGATTTATATACATCAGACCTGCCGATTGACTTACCAGTAACATGGGAGTTAATTGTTGTGAGGTAACATTTCCATTAACTTAAGCAATACAAAGCATATGGATCCCTAAACTGAAGGGTATATTTTATATTCCTGTCATCACTCTGCTTTATTTACGCACTTTATTTAATTCGTCTTTATCAAGCTAAGCTCACATCACAAGCTATCAAACGATATTCTGCTTCAAACAACACCTTTAATATTTTTATTTTATTTTAAGTTTTAAATTACTAAACAACTCTCTGTGGGATCGATACTTGGACTTAAAACCGAGAAAACTACAATTTGACCACTTATACTTGGGTGTAAAATAATAATATAATTCAGACACACTAAAAAGTGCGAATCAAGTTTTTGGCGCCGTTGCCAGGGAGTTAAGGTAATTGAAAAAAATAAAATAAAATATAAAATATAAAATTAAAATTAAAATAATATTTATAAAAAAAAAAAATTATTTATTTCTTTGTTTGTTATATATGTTTATAGTTTGTTATTTTTAGTCTATGTCTGTTCATTCATCAGTAGGTTCTGTAAATCAGTCAACTCCTTCATCTTCCTCATCTTCTTCATCTGCATCTACACAAGAATCATTTAACTTAAGTATGGCTCAAAACGTACCTAGGGAGGAAGAGGCTAGAGAACAGGAAATAGTTCAAAATACTAGACCGTTAAGAGAATATTTACATCCTACTAGAACTAATGTTCCGTCATGTTTTTCTTTTCCAACAGACGCTCCAAATATTAATATCAAGCCAGGAACAATACAACTACTACCACAGTTCCATGGTTTGGAAGATGAAAATCCTTATGTTCATATGAAAGAATTTGAAGAAGTCTGTGGAACTTTGCAAGATAATTCTGAAATGATTACATTAAAACTTTTTCCTTTTTCGTTAAAAGATAAAGCTAAACTATGGCTTAACTCTAGACTAGGAATCAACCCAAGTAGGAAACCCCTACCTCAATAGGAGTGTAGAAAACTCCTATAACACCAAAACAACTCAAGAACTCTTGATTTCCCAAATCTTCTCTTTTGAATCTTCGGTGAAATCTCTTGTTTTTGGTACGTACGCGTAGCCCTCGTCGAGGCGATGAACTTTGCCTCTTGGATCGACGGATTCCGACCGACGGAACTCCCGGAATCGGAGCGGGAAGGTTGAAGAAATTTTGTTTCTTTCTCTTTGGTCTTGGCCGGATGCTTACAGCCAAGGAGGAGATATTTCTTTCTCCAAAATGCTGATTTTAGAGGATATTTATAGGCAAAAATGTGCGGTCCACATCACACTGCATATTTTCGACTTCTGGGTCCGTTTTTCGTCCCGAAACGATTCATTATACCTCGGATTAAGTTCAAATTAATTTTATTTGAACTTTAACTTAATTTTAAGGAAATTTTATAAAATCCATTATTGGGGACCTTTAAAATGTCATTCGCCACGCAGTCGCCTCGAACGACGTGCAAAAATTCGACTATCTCGGAATTCGACGAAATTTGAGAGGGTGATTAGATTTCGCGATACGAATCCAACGGGGAACTCCGTTTCCTCATCCAAGGTCTAGAGTACGAGTATTTCAAATAAGCATTAGGATGTCAAATGACCATTTTGCCCTTATTCACAAAAATTCAAATTTACCCGGGTTTCACATTCTTCCCTCCTTAAAAGAATTTCATCCCCGAAATACACACACACACATACATGCAAGCCCATGCATATGCTACAGTCATGTAATATTAAAAGACTATAAAAATGTACCTCTATCCTCAAACAAGAAAGGATAATTGGAACGTACGGTGTCCTCGCGCACCCATGTCGCCTCTTCCATTCCTCGGTGCTGCCACAACACCTTCACTAGCCGCACGGTCTAGCCTCGCAAAACCTGTTCCCGGCTATCCATGATGCGCACCGGTCCCTCCTCGAAGGTCCCATCCGCATCAACAACAAGTCCGCCCCAATCCACCACATGAGTCGGATCTGGGGTGTATTTCTGGAGCATAGAGACATGGAATACCGCATGAAAACATGATAGGTTTGGCGGTAACGCCAACCGGTAAGCGACTGTACCAACCCTCTCAAGTATCTCAAAGGGCCCGATATACCTCGGTGATAGTTTTCCACGCTTGCCAAATCTGAACACTCCTCTCGTAGGCATCACCTTCAAGAAGACATGATCTCCCACCTCAAACTCTAGAGGTCGCCGCCTTCTATCGGCGTAGCTCTTCTGCCAGCTCTGAGCCGTGAGAAGACGCTTCTGTATCAAGCTCACCTTCTCCGAGGTGTCTTTTACCAATTCCGGACCCGTAGAAGACCTCTCTCCTACCTCCGTCCAACAGACCGGAGAACGACATGGCCTCCCGTACAATGCCTCATAGGGTGTCATCTGTATACTCTTCTGATAACTATTGTTATAGGCGAACTCCACCAAGGGCAAATGATCTTCCCAGCTACCCTTGAGATCTAGGACGCATGCCCGCAACATGTCCTCTAAGGTCTGGATAGTCCTCTCAGAGTGACCGTCCGTCTGGGGATGAAAAACAGTGCTCATCATCAGCTGTGTCCCCATGGCTCGTTGGAAACTCTCCCAAAAATGAGCCATAAACCTGGGATCCCGATCCGATACTATAGATACGGGTACCCCATGCAACCGGACAATCTCCCGTATATATAACATGCAGAATTCCTCCAGTGTGAAGGTCATCTGCACCGCCAAAAAGGGTGCCGACTTAGTAAGTCGGTCCACTACCACCCATACCGCGTCATGTCCCCGCGATTTCTGTGGCAAGTGGGTCACAAAATCCATCGTGACATGCTCCCACTTCCACTCAGCTACCTCCAAGGGCTGGAGCAAACCTGCTGGTCTCTGGTGTTCAGCCTTAACCTACTGACACGTGAGACATCGACTAACAAAGTCGCCAAGTTACCTCTTCATCCCATTGCAATGATACTGGCGACGAAGATCATGATACATCTTCGTGCCCCCTAGATGAACTGCAAAACGGGAGCAATGAAACTCCCTAAGGATCTCCTCTCTCAGATCCGCAGACTGGGGAACCACAATCCTTCCCCTGAACCGAAGACTACCATCTGTATGAATGGCCTAGCCTTCATCACCCGTACCCAATCGTACTCGGTCCCTGATAGACACCAATTCAGTATCCTGTCCCTGGGACTCAATAACTCTGCTCAGTAGGGAAGGTGTAGCCACCAAGCTCTCCAAAGTACCCTGAATATAATCAGCGTAATGTAGCTCGAACTGTCCCACAGTCTCGAGCATCTGCCACTCTCCGGAAGCCACACTAGCCACAACTCCCCGTGACTTTCGGCTGAGTGCATCAGCCACGACATTTACCTTACCGGAATGGTAATGCAATGTGAAACCGTAGTCTTCGAGGTACTCCATCCACCTGCGTTGCCTCATCTTAAGGTCCCGCTGTGTAAAAATGTATTTCAGACTCTTGTGGTCCGAAAACACTTCAAACTGCTCACCATACAGGTAGTGACGCCAAGCCTTCAAGACAAAGACAATGGCCGCCAATTCCATATCATGTGTGGGGTAATTCTGCTCGTTGTTCTTTAACTGCCTAGAACCATAAGCCACCACCCTCTCAGACTGCATCAAGACACATACCAATCCGTCCTTCGTGGCATCACAATAAACTGTGTACCTCTGTCCCCTTTCCGGGACTATCAAGATAGGAGCTGAAGTAAACCTCCTCTTTAACTCCTGGAATGCCTTCTCGCAAGAATCATTCCACTCGAACTTGACCTCTTTCCGAGTCAACCTAGTCATAGGTGCAGCCAGCCGAGAGAAACCCACAATAAACCGCCGGTAATACCCTGCCAATCCCAAGAAACTGCGTATCTCGAAGACTGACTTCGGTCTCTCCCAATTCATAACTGCCTCGACCTTCTCCGGGTCCACAGATACACCCGAAGCTGACACTACATGCCCCAAGAATTTCACCTCAGTCAGCCAAAATTCACACTTGCTGAACTTGGCGTACAACTGGTGGTCTCTCAAGACCTGGAGAACAATCCTCAAGTGACCCTCATGCTCCTCCTCAGACTTGGAGTAGATTAAGATGTCGTCAACAAAAACCACGACGAAGTGATCAAGATAGGGTTGGAACACCCTATGCATGAGATCCATGAATGCCGCCGGGGCGTTTGTCAATCCGAATGGCATCACTGTGAACTGGAAATGCCCATACCGCGTTCTGAACGCGGTCTTAGGGATATCTGCGTCCCTAACCCTCAACTGATGGTAACCGGTGCAGAGATCTATCTTGGAGTAGACCCGCGCCCCTCTAAGCTGATCAAACAAGTCACCAATCCTCGGCAAATGGTACCTATTCTTGATAGTAACCCTATTCAACTGCCGGTAATCTATGCATAGTCGAAGGGTTTTGTCCTTCTTCTTTGCAAATAACACCGGAGCGCCCCAAGGTGAGGTACTCGGTCTAATGAACCCCCTGTCCAACAATTCCTGCAATTGGACCTTGAGTTCTTGCAACTCAGCAGGCGCCATACTATGTGGAGTCATAGAAATGGTCGATGTACCTGGATGCAACTCAATAGTGAAATCTACATCCCTATGTGGAGGTAATCCCGGTAGTTCATCAAGAAAAACATCCTCATAATCACATACAACCCGAGGTAGACCCAACTACTGTCTTGCCTCGTCCTCTAGGGTAAGGCTTGCTAGCCAACCCATCAACTGCCCGTGCCATCTAGAGTCGTACACGGCTTGGGGTAAAGCATCGTGCTTATCCCCCAGAAACCTGAAACAAACCCCATCTGGTGTGTAAGCAGTGACCCGCTTCCAATCACAATCAATGACGACTCGGTGTGCCACCAACCAATCCATCCCAAGGATTACATCGAACTCCGACATGTCCATGACCCGAAGGTCCACAGTGAGTAGAATCCCTGAGATCTCTAACTCACACCCTCGACATATCTGATCAACCCTCACCCTAGCACCTAGGGGAGAACTCACGTGCAATGGCTCTTCTAAGGTCTCAACCTCTAAACCCAAGTCTTTCACACAAGATGTTGCAATAAATGAATGCGTTGCACCAGAATCAAACAATACTCTAGCCCATAAGCGGGAAAGTAGAAATGTACCCTGTATCACCGACGGATCTGTCGGCTCAGTCTGTGGTATCATGGCGTAGACACACCCTTGAGTCCCTGAAGTCCCGGCTTGTGAGCCCTGGCCTTGTCCCCGACCCATGCCTTGGCCCATCAGGCCAGCTTGCGGTGTCCCCGCACGTGAAGTGGTAGGGCCTTGTGCAGCACCCTAGTACTGATACTGACTCCCCCGGCCCATGGTAGGGTAGTAAGGAGTATACTGGGTCTGTGGTTGCCCCACCGAAGTCTGAGACTGTGACGATTCGTAGCTTTGGGATCCTTGCCGCTGAGGACAATCCCGCTTCATGTGACCCCGCTGGCGGCAATGGAAACATGTTTTCTGCCCCGCTTGATATGTAGTCCCCGGGTTTCCCCCGCCTTGGGAGGATTGACCGTGGCCTTGGCCTTGATGGCTACGGCCTTGTCCTTGTTGCCCTTGCGGAGGAAAAGTCCTCTGCCTCTTTCCAGAACTAGAAGAAGAGGATTGACCCTCCTTCTTCTTGTCCTTCACACCCGCCTCCCGGATGTTTCTTGCATCATCCACTTCTCTCTCAATGGCCATGGTTGTCTGGACCATCAAGTCAAAGTCTTGTAGGAGAAGAACCATAATCTTACCCCGGATGGATAACTTCAGCCCATCCTCAAACTTTCTGACTTTGGCCGTATCTGTGGCCACGTAGTCATCGGCGAAACGTGCTAATTCGGTGAATTTAGCAACGTACTCCATCACCGTCATGGTGCCTTGCCTCAAATCCAGGAATTCCCGGGCCTTTGCATGTTTTGCTACGGCCGGGAAGTACTTTCCCATAAAGAGTTCCTTGAACTCAATCCAAGTCATAGCCTCCAAGTCCTTGGAGTCTTTCACCCAATCCCACCACACCAGGGATTCCCCCTCCAGCTGAAATGTAGCTAGAGTTATCTTGGTGGCGTCGGAGGTGATCTCCATAGCCCTCAAAACCCTATCCACTTGCCGGAACCAATGGTCAGCTACCATAGGGTCCGCTCTTCCGATGAAGATCGGAGGCTGATGTGTCTTGAACTCCTGGAGATGACTGGAGCCTCCTTGGCCCCCACCTGCACCCGTCGGTGTGAGTGTGGCAACCACTGTACCAAGAGCCTCTATGAAGGCTTGTTGGTCAGTAGTAGGTGGTGGTTGGTTGTTGTTCCGTCCACCCCGACGTCCCCTAGTAGAACATGTGTCACATACTAGTAGACGTTTAACCCTTGAACTATCCCGTTCATCCCTTTTCAGAACCCAAGGTTATGTTTTCTAACCCTAGTGTTCCTCCTTTCCATATACATTCTACCATGTATATAATTCACACAACAAGTAACACAAAACATGTAGCAAGTAGAGCACATAACATGAAATGCGTATGGAATGCAATGGTTTAGACCCAATATCCACCAGGCCTTAGGTAATCGCATAGCCTAGGCTCTGATACACAGATGTGACACCCCAAAATCCGGGGGTCCATTGATTACCCATCAACCCGCGGAATACTCGTGGATACCGAGTAACTCGATATCACACCGTCATGCCCCATTTACCGGGGTCCTTAATTTTAACCAAAATTCGGGCAGAGTCTCCTTTGTACGGGGAGCTCTACGCAAAACACAACATGTGCAGTATACATTAACATGACCCATCCGAGGCCCAATATAACACAATGACCACACATGGTCCATTTATAAGTAAAACTTGACCGCACCGAGTCCATTTATCAATACTTATATCAAAACATGCAAGATTAGTTTAAAAATAGCCCATATAACTTCTATTACATTTATTCATGAAAACTTTACAAGTCAAAACCATGTTAATCAAAAGATTTACAAAATCATGCACTAAAACCACAGGTCGGCCTCCTTCACCCTTGATGCTCTACATGGGAGCCATCTGCTGGTGCAAACCCCACACCTGAAATTGTTTCCCGTATAGGGTGAGCCTCGCTCAGTAGAAAATTCCCTACAGAGGCTACTCCCCACCTAGATGCACATGTAATGCTCATATGCAATACTCAATTATCCACAACAATTCTAATCATGTTTATGCAACTCGGATATGAAATTTCTTATGACATGTCATGCAACGAGGTGAGACTCATTCATGCACTCAATCCGAGCCCTTCCCGGCTCCCCAACACACGCAAGTGCCAATGTGTGAATCCGTCATTTATGTTACACATCAATGACATTTTACAAAACTATGGTCTTTCTTGGGGTGGGCATTCATGGACTTACACCAACGGCACCCAACCGACACGGAATTTCATGACTTCAACCCACGGTTCCGCGTATACCGACACACTTTATGGCCTTTTACACCAACGGAGTGCGAATCCTATCAACGAGTCTTTCACCCGAGGGATATTCTAGCCCTTCTTGCTAACCTCGACCCAATTTATCACTCATGCAATTATGCGACTCAACGGGATCTTCGATCCCTTCCTTCCGAGTCCCTTGTCAAATACCAAGAGTGGCATTTGATTAACCATGCACACACACCCACATCCACACCCATGACTTACACCCATGAATGTGATGTCATGACCATGCCCAATATGCAATTGATGCCATATGAGCAATACAAACTATATATCATCATATTCCATGAAACTTTATATCACATATATATAAATTTCATAATTCATCATGCTCAACATATCAATAACATATTCAAACATGTTATTCCAATGGCATCAAACAACCATTTAAATCAAGCAAGGCATTTTATCAAACACCTTCAAGGCACAACTTATAAATCACATAGCATGCCTTAAATTTCCCTAAGTTACAAGAACAATCACATGTAACTTCAATATATCGAAATCAAGCTAGAAGCTAGCCTAAGCCATTTCTATGCTCACTCTTCCACTTCCATAACCATAGACATATGTATAGATCATATATATATGCATACATAACCCAAGCATTTCCTAGAAGCATTCTAGACTAGGAATCAACCCAAGTAGGAAACCCCTACCTCAATAGGAGTGTAGAAAACTCCTATAACACCAAAACAACTCAAGAACTCTTGATTTCCCAAATCTTCACTTTTGAATCTTCGGTGAAATCTCTTTTTTTTTGGTACGTACGCGCAACCCTCGTCGAGGCGATGAACTTTGCCTCTTGGATCGACGGATTCCGACCGACGGAACTCCCGGAATCGGAGCGGGAAGGTTGAAGAAATTTTTTTTCTTTTTCGTTGGTCTTGGCCGGCTGCTTACAGCCAAGGATGAGATATTTGTTTCTCCAAAAAACTGATTTAGAGGATATTTATAGGCAAAAATGTGCGGTCCACATCGCACTGCATATTTTCGACTTCCGGGTCCGTTTTTCGTCCCGAAACGATTCATTATACATCGGATTAAGTTCAAATTAATTTTATTTGAACTTTAACTTAATTTTAAGGAAATTTTATAAAATCCATTATTGGGGACCTTTAAAATGTCATTCGCCACACAGTCGCCTCGAACGACGTGCAAAAATTCGACTATCTCAGAATTCGACGAAATTTGAGAGGGTGATTAGATTTCGCGATACGAATCCAACGGGGAACTCCGTTTCCTCATCCAAGGTCTAGAGTACGAGTATTTCAAATAAGCATTAGGATGTCAAATGACCATTTTGCCCTTATTCACAAAAATTCAAATTTACCCGGGTTTCACATTCTTCCCTTCTTAAAAGAATTTCGTCCCCGAAATTCACACACACACATACATGCAAGCCCATGCATATGCTACAGTCATGTAATATTAAAAGACTATAAAAATGTACCTCTATCCTCAAACAAGAAAGGATAATTGGAACGTACGGTGTCCTCGCGCTCCCATGTCGCCTCTTCCATCCCTCGGTGCTGCCACAACACCTTCACTAGCCGCACGGTCTAGCCTCGCAAAACCTGTTCCTGGTTATCCATGATGCGCACCGGTCCCTCCTCGAAGGTCCCATTCGCATCAACAACAAGCCCCCCCCAATCCACCACATGAGTCGGATCTGGGGTGTATTTTCGGAGCATAGAGACATGGAATACCGCATGAAAACCTGATAGGTTTGGGGGTAACGCCAACCGGTAAGCGACTGTACCAACCCTCTCAAGTATCTCAAAGGGCCCGATATACCTCGGTGATAGCTTTCCTCGCTTGCCGAATCTGAACACTCCTCTCGTAGGCATCACCTTCAAGAAGACATGATCTCCCACCTCAAACTCTAGAGGTCGCCGCCGTCTATCGGCGTAGCTCTTCTGCCAGCTCTGAGCCGTGAGAAGACGCTTCCGTATCAAGCTCACCTTCTCCAAGGTGTCTTTTACCAATTCCGGACCCGTAGAAGACCTCTCTCCTACCTCCGTCCAACAGACCGGAGAACGACATGGCCTCCCGTACAATGCCTCATAGGGTGCCATCTGTATACTCGCCTGATAACTATTGTTATAGGCGAACTCCACCAAGGGCAAATGATCTTCCCAACTACCCTTGAGATCTAGGACGCATGCCCGCAGCATGTCCTCTAAGGTCTGGATAGTCCTCGCAGAGTGACCGTCCGTCTGGGGATGAAAAGCAGTGCTCATCATGACTGTGTCCCCATGGCTCGTTGGAAACTCTCCCAAAAATGAGCCATAAACCTGGGATCCCGATCCGATACTATAGATACGGGTACCCCATGCAACCGGACAATCTCCCGTATATATAACATGCAGAATTCCTCCAGTGTGAAGGTCATCCGCACCGCCAAAAAGTGTGCCGACTTAGTAAGTCGGTCCACTACCACCCATACCGCGTCATGTCCCCGCGATGTCCGTGGCAAGTGGGTCACAAAATCCATCGTGACATGCTCCCACTTCCACTCAGCTACCTCCAAGGGCTGGAGCAAACCTGCTGGTCTCTGGTGTTCAGCCTTAACCTACTGACACGTGAGACATCGACTGACAAAGTCGCCAACTTGCCTCTTCATCCCATTCCAATGATACTGGCGACAAAGATCATGATACATCTTCGTGCCCCCTGAATGAACTGCAAAACGGGAGCAATGAAACTCCCTAAGGATCTCCTCTCTCAGATCCGCAGACTGGGGAACCACAATCCTTCCCCTGAACCGAAGACTACCATCTGTATGAATGGCCTAGCCTTCATCACCCGTACCCAATCGTACTCGGTCCCTGATAGACACCAATTCAGTATCCTGTCCCTGGGACTCAATAACTCTGCTCAGTAGGGAAGGTGTAGCCACCAAGCTCTCCAAAGTACCCTGAATATAATCAGCGTAATGTAGCCCGAACTGTCCCACAGTCTCGAGCATCTGCCACTCTCAGGAAGCCACACTAGCCACAACTCCCCGTGACTTTCGGCTGAGTGCATCAGCCACGACATTTACCTTACCAGAATGGTAATGCAATGTGAAACCGTAGTCTTCGAGGTACTCCATCCACCTGCGTTGCCTCATCTTGAGGTCCCGCTGTGTAAAAATGTATTTCAGACTCTTGTGGTCCGAAAACACTTCAAACTGCTCACCATACAGGTAGTGACGCCAAGCCTTCAAGACAAAGACAATGGCCGCCAATTCCATATCATGTGTGGGGTAATTCTGCTCGTTGTTCTTTAACTGCCTAGAACCATAAGCCACCACCCTCTCAGACTGCATCAAGACACATACCAATCCGTCCTTCGTGGCATCACAATAAACTGTGTACCTCTGTCCCCTTTCCGGGACTATCAAGATAGGAGCTGAAGTAAACCTCCTCTTTAACTCCTGGAATGCCTTCTCGCAAGAATCATTCCACTCGAACTTGACCTCTTTCCGAGTCAACCTAGTCATAGGTGCAGCCAGCCGAGAGAAATCCACAATAAACCGTCGGTAATACCCTGCCAATCCCAAGAAACTGCGTATCTCGAAGACTGACTTCGGTCTCTCCCAATTCATAACTGCCTCGACCTTCTCCGGGTCCACAGATACACCCGAAGCTGACACTACATGCCCCAAGAATTTCACCTCAGTCAGCCAAAATTCACACTTGCTGAACTTGGCGTACAACTGGTGGTCTCTCAAGACCTGGAGAACAATCCTCAAGTGACCCTCATGCTCCTCCTCAGACTTGGAGTAGATTAAGATGTCGTCAACAAAAACCACGACGAAGTGATCAAGATAGGGTTGGAACACCCTATGCATGAGATCCATGAATGCCGCCGGGGCGTTTGTCAATCCGAATGGCATCACTGTGAACTGGAAATGCCCATACCGCGTTCTGAACGCGGTCTTAGGGATATCTGCGTCCCTAACCCTCAACTGATGGTAACCGGTGCAGAGATCTATCTTGGAGTAGACCCGCGCCCCTCTAAGCTGATCAAACAAGTCATCAATCCTCGGCAAATGGTACCTATTCTTGATAGTAACCCTATTCAACTGCCGGTAATCTATGCATAGTCGAAGGGTTTTGTCCTTCTTCTTTGCAAATAACACCGGAGCGCCCCAAGGTGAGGTACTCGGTCTAATGAACCCCCTGTCCAACAATTCCTGCAATTGGACCTTGAGTTCTTGCAACTCAGCAGGCGCCATCCTATGTGGAGTCATAGAAACGGTCGATGTACCTGGATGCAACTCAATAGTGAAATCTACATCCCTATGTGGAGGTAATCCCGGTAGTTCATCTGGAAAAACATCCTCATAATCACACACAACCCGAGGTAGACCCAACTACTGTCTTGCCTCGTCCTCTAGGGTAAGGCTTGCTAGCCAACCCATCAACTGCCCGTGCCATCTCGAGTCGTACACGGCTTGGGGTAAAGCATCGTGCTTATCCCCCAGAAACCTGAAACAAACCCCATCCGGTGTGTAAGCAGTGACCCGCTTCCAATCACAATCAATGACGACTCGGTGTGCCGCCAACCAATCCATCCCAAGGATTACATCGAACTCCGACATGTCCATGACCCGAAGGTCCACAGTGAGTAGAATCCCTGAGATCTCTAACTCACACCCTCGACATATCTGATCAACCCTCACCCTAGCACCTAGGGGAGAACTCACGTGCAATGGCTCTTCTAAGGTCTCAACCTCTAAACCCAAGTCTTTCACACAAGATGTTGCAATAAATGAATGCGTTGCACCAGAATCAAACAATACTCTAGCCCATAAGCGGGAAAGTAGAAATGTACCCTGTATCACCGACGGATCTGTCGGCTCAGTCTGTGGTATCATGGCGTAGACACACCCTTGAGTCCCTGAAGTCCCGGCTTGTGAGCCCTGGCCTTGTCCCCGACCCATGCCTTGGCCCATCAGGCCAGCTTGCGGTGTCCCCGCACGTGAAGTGGTAGGGCCTTGTGCAGCACCCTAGTACTGATACTGACTCCCCCGGCCCATGGTAGGGTAGTAAGGAGTATACTGGGTCTGTGGTTGCCCCACCGAAGTCTGA
Organism: Ilex aquifolium; assembly: GCA_951799425.1. NCBI lineage: Eukaryota > Viridiplantae > Streptophyta > Magnoliopsida > Aquifoliales > Aquifoliaceae > Ilex > Ilex aquifolium. The sequence continues at coordinate 6,566,691 of OX637410.1, read as the reverse complement.
GACTGTGACGATTCGTAGCTTTGGGATCCTTGCCGCTGAGGACAATCCCGCTTCATGTGACCCCGCTGGCGGCAATGGAAACATGTTTTCTGCCCCGCTTGATATGTAGTCCCCGGGTTTCCCCCGCCTTGGGAGGATTGACCGTGGCCTTGGCCTTGATGGCTACGGCCTTGTCCTTGTTGCCCTTGCGGAGGAAAAGTCCTCTGCCTCTTTCCAGAACTAGAAGAAGAGGATTGACCCTCCTTCTTCTTGTCCTTCACACCCGCCTCCCGGATGTTTCTTGCATCATCCACTTCTCTCTCAATGGCCATGGTTGTCTGGACCATCAAGTCAAAGTCTTGTAGGAGAAGAACCATAATCTTACCCCGGATGGATAACTTCAGCCCATCCTCAAACTTTCTGACTTTGGCCGTATCTGTGGCCACGTAGTCATCGGCGAAACGTGCTAATTCGGTGAATTTAGCAACGTACTCCATCACCGTCATGGTGCCTTGCCTCAAATCCAGGAATTCCCGGGCCTTTGCATGTTTTGCTACGGCCGGGAAGTACTTTCCCATAAAGAGTTCCTTGAACTCAATCCAAGTCATAGCCTCCAAGTCCTTGGAGTCTTTCACCCAATCCCACCACACCAGGGATTCCCCCTCCAGCTGAAATGTAGCTAGAGTTATCTTGGTGGCGTCGGAGGTGATCTCCATAGCCCTCAAAACCCTATCCACTTGCCGGAACCAATGGTCAGCTACCATAGGGTCCGCTCTTCCGATGAAGATCGGAGGCTGATGTGTCTTGAACTCCTGGAGATGACTGGAGCCTCCTTGGCCCCCACCTGCACCCGTCGGTGTGAGTGTGGCAACCACTGTACCAAGAGCCTCTATGAAGGCTTGTTGGTCAGTAGTAGGTGGTGGTTGGTTGTTGTTCCGTCCACCCCGACGTCCCCTAGTAGAACATGTGTCACATACTAGTAGACGTTTAACCCTTGAACTATCCCGTTCATCCCTTTTCAGAACCCAAGGTTATGTTTTCTAACCCTAGTGTTCCTCCTTTCCATATACATTCTACCATGTATATAATTCACACAACAAGTAACACAAAACATGTAGCAAGTAGAGCACATAACATGAAATGCGTATGGAATGCAATGGTTTAGACCCAATATCCACCAGGCCTTAGGTAATCGCATAGCCTAGGCTCTGATACACAGATGTGACACCCCAAAATCCGGGGGTCCATTGATTACCCATCAACCCGCGGAATACTCGTGGATACCGAGTAACTCGATATCACACCGTCATGCCCCATTTACCGGGGTCCTTAATTTTAACCAAAATTCGGGCAGAGTCTCCTTTGTACGGGGAGCTCTACGCAAAACACAACATGTGCAGTATACATTAACATGACCCATCCGAGGCCCAATATAACACAATGACCACACATGGTCCATTTATAAGTAAAACTTGACCGCACCGAGTCCATTTATCAATACTTATATCAAAACATGCAAGATTAGTTTAAAAATAGCCCATATAACTTCTATTACATTTATTCATGAAAACTTTACAAGTCAAAACCATGTTAATCAAAAGATTTACAAAATCATGCACTAAAACCACAGGTCGGCCTCCTTCACCCTTGATGCTCTACATGGGAGCCATCTGCCGGTGCAAACCCCACACCTGAAATTGTTTCCCGTATAGGGTGAGCCTCGCTCAGTAGAAAATTCCCTACAGAGGCTACTCCCCACCTAGATGCACATGTAATGCTCATATGCAATACTCAATTATCCACAACAATTCTAATCATGTTTATGCAACTCGGATATGAAATTTCTTATGACATGTCATGCAACGAGGTGAGACTCATTCATGCACTCAATCCGAGCCCTTCCCGGCTCCCCAACACACGCAAGTGCCAATGTGTGAATCCGTCATTTATGTTACACATCAATGACATTTTACAAAACTATGGTCTTTCTTGGGGTGGGCATTCATGGACTTACACCAACGGCACCCAACCGACACGGAATTTCATGACTTCAACCCACGGTTCCGCGTATACCGACACACTTTATGGCCTTTTACACCAACGGAGTGCGAATCCTATCAACGAGTCTTTCACCCGAGGGATATTCTAGCCCTTCTTGCTAACCTCGACCCAATTTATCACTCATACAATTATGCGACTCAACGGGATCTTCGATCCCTTCCTTCCGAGTCCCTTGTCAAATACCAAGAGTGGCATTTGATTAACCATGCACACACACCCACATCCACACCCATGACTTACACCCATGAATGTGATGTCATGACCATGCCCAATATGCAATTGATGCCATATGAGCAATACAAACTATATATCATCATATTCCATGAAACTTTATATCACATATATATAAATTTCATAATTCATCATGCTCAACATATCAATAACATATTCAAACATGTTATTCCAATGGCATCAAACAACCATTTAAATCAAGCAAGGCATTTTATCAAACACCTTCAAGGCACAACTTATAAATCACATAGCATGCCTTAAATTTCCCTAAGTTACAAGAACAATCACATGTAACTTCAATATATCGAAATCAAGCTAGAAGCTAGCCTAAGCCATTTCTATGCTCACTCTTCCACTTCCATAACCATAGACATATGTATAGATCATATATATATGCATACATAACCCAAGCATTTCCTAGAAGCATTCTAGACTAGGAATCAACCCAAGTAGGAAACCCCTACCTCAATAGGAGTGTAGAAAACTCCTATAACACCAAAACAACTCAAGAACTCTTGATTTCCCAAATCTTCACTTTTGAATCTTCGGTGAAATCTCTTTTTTTTTGGTACGTACGCGCAACCCTCATCGAGGCGATGAACTTTGCCTCTTGGATCGACGGATTCCGACCGACGGAACTCCCGGAATCGGAGCGGGAAGGTTGAAGAAATTTTTTTTCTTTTTCGTTGGTCTTGGCCGGCTGCTTACAGCCAAGGACGAGATATTTGTTTCTCCAAAAAACTGATTTAGAGGATATTTATAGGCAAAAATGTGCGGTCCACATCGCACTGCATATTTTCGACTTCCGGGTCCGTTTTTCGTCCCGAAACGATTCATTATACATCGGATTAAGTTCAAATTAATTTTATTTGAACTTTAACTTAATTTTAAGGAAATTTTATAAAATCCATTATTGGGGACCTTTAAAATGTCATTCGCCACACAGTCGCCTCGAACGACGTGCAAAAATTCGACTATCTCAGAATTCGACGAAATTTGAGAGGGTGATTAGATTTCGCGATACGAATCCAACGGGGAACTCCGTTTCCTCATCCAAGGTCTAGAGTACGAGTATTTCAAATAAGCATTAGGATGTCAAATGACCATTTTGCCCTTATTCACAAAAATTCAAATTTACCCGGGTTTCACATTCTTCCCTTCTTAAAAGAATTTCGTCCCCGAAATTCACACACACACATACATGCAAGCCCATGCATATGCTACAGTCATGTAATATTAAAAGACTATAAAAATGTACCTCTATCCTCAAACAAGAAAGGATAATTGGAACGTACGGTGTCCTCGCGCTCCCATGTCGCCTCTTCCATCCCTCGGTGCTGCCACAACACCTTCACTAGCCGCACGGTCTAGCCTCGCAAAACCTGTTCCTGGCTATCCATGATGCGCACCGGTCCCTCCTCGAAGGTCCCATCCGCATCAACAACAAGCCCGCCCCAATCCACCACATGAGTCGGATCTGGGGTGTATTTTCGGAGCATAGAGACATGGAATACCGCATGAAAACCTGATAGGTTTGGGGGTAACGCCAACCGGTAAGCGACTGTACCAACCCTCTCAAGTATCTCAAAGGGCCCGATATACCTCGGTGATAGCTTTCCTCGCTTGCCGAATCTGAACACTCCTCTCGTAGGCATCACCTTCAAGAAGACATGATCTCCCACCTCAAACTCTAGAGGTCGCCGCCGTCTATCGGCGTAGCTCTTCTGCCAGCTCTGAGCCGTGAGAAGACGCTTCCGTATCAAGCTCACCTTCTCCAAGGTGTCTTTTACCAATTCCGGACCCGTAGAAGACCTCTCTCCTACCTCCGTCCAACAGACCGGAGAACGACATGGCCTCCCGTACAATGCCTCATAGGGTGCCATCTGTATACTCGCCTGATAACTATTGTTATAGGCGAACTCCACCAAGGGCAAATGATCTTCCCAACTACCTTTGAGATCTAGGATGCATGCCCGCAGCATGTCCTCTAAGGTCTGGATAGTCCTCGCAGAGTGACCGTCCGTCTGGGGATGAAAAGCAGTGCTCATCATCAGCTGTGTCCCCATGGCTCGTTGGAAACTCTCCCAAAAATGAGCCATAAACCTGGGATCCCGATCCGATACTATAGATACGGGTACCCCATGCAACCGGACAATCTCCCGTATATATAACATGCAGAATTCCTCCAGTGTGAAGGTCATCCGCACCGCCAAAAAGTGTGCCGACTTAGTAAGTCGGTCCACTACCACCCATACCGCGTCATGTCCCCGCGATGTCCGTGGCAAGTGGGTCACAAAATCCATCGTGACATGCTCCCACTTCCACTCAGCTACCTCCAAGGGCTGGAGCAAACCTGTTGGTCTCTGGTGTTCAGCCTTAACCTACTGACACGTGAGACATCGACTGACAAAGTCGCCAACTTGCCTCTTCATCCCATTCCAATGATACTGGCGACAAAGATCATGATACATCTTCGTGCCCCCTGAATGAACTGCAAAACGGGAGCAATGAAACTCCCTAAGGATCTCCTCTCTCAGATCCGCAGACTGGGGAACCACAATCTTTCCCCTGAACCGAAGACTACCATCTGTATGAATGGCCTAGCCTTCATCACCCGTACCCAATCGTACTCGGTCCCTGATAGACACCAATTCAGTATCCTGTCCCTGGGACTCAATAACTCTGCTCAGTAGGGAAGGTGTAGCCACCAAGCTCTCCAAAGTACCCTGAATATAATCAGCGTAATGTAGCCCGAACTGTCCCACAGTCTCGAGCATCTGCCACTCTCAGGAGCCACACTAGCCACAACTCCCCGTGACTTTCGGCTGAGTGCATCAGCCACGACATTTACCTTACCGGAATGGTAATGCAATGTGAAACCGTAGTCTTTGAGGTACTCCATCCACCTGCGTTGCCTCATCTTGAGGTCCCGCTGTGTAAAAATGTATTTCAGACTCTTGTGGTCCGAAAACACTTCAAACTGCTCACCATACAGGTAGTGACGCCAAGCCTTCAAGACAAAGACAATGGCCGCCAATTCCATATCATGTGTGGGGTAATTCTGCTCGTTGTTCTTTAACTGCCTAGAACCATAAGCCACCACCCTCTCAGACTGCATCAAGACACATACCAATCCGTCCTTCGTGGCATCACAATAAACTGTGTACCTCTGTCCCCTTTCCGGGACTATCAAGATAGGAGCTGAAGTAAACCTCCTCTTTAACTCCTAGAATGCCTTCTCGCAAGAATCATTCCACTCGAACTTGACCTCTTTCCGAGTCAACCTAGTCATAGGTGCAGCCAGCCGAGAGAAATCCACAATAAACCGCCGGTAATACCCTGCCAATCCCAAGAAACTGCGTATCTCGAAGACTGACTTCGGTCTCTCCCAATTCATAACTGCCTCGACCTTCTCCGGGTCCACAGATACACCCGAAGCTGACACTACATGCCCCAAGAATTTCACCTCAGTCAGCCAAAATTCACACTTGCTGAACTTGGCGTACAACTGGTGGTCTCTCAAGACCTGGAGAACAATCCTCAAGTGACCCTCATGCTCCTCCTCAGACTTGGAGTAGATTAAGATGTCGTCAACAAAAACCACGACGAAGTGATCAAGATAGGGTTGGAACACCCTATGCATGAGATCCATGAATGCCGCCGGGGCGTTTGTCAATCCGAATGGCATCACTGTGAACTGGAAATGCCCATACCGCGTTCTGAACGCGGTCTTAGGGATATCTGCGTCCCTAACCCTCAACTGATGGTAACCGGTGCAGAGATCTATCTTGGAGTAGGCCCGCGCCCCTCTAAGCTGATCAAACAAGTCATCAATCCTCGGCAAATGGTACCTATTCTTGATAGTAACCCTATTCAACTGCCGGTAATCTATGCATAGTCGAAGGGTTTTGTCCTTCTTCTTTGCAAATAACACCGGAGCGCCCCAAGGTGAGTTACTCGGTCTAATGAACCCCCTGTCCAACAATTCCTGCAATTGGACCTTGAGTTCTTGCAACTCAGCAGGCGCCATCCTATGTGGAGTCATAGAAATGGTCGATGTACCTGGATGCAACTCAATAGTGAAATCTACATCCCTATGTGGAGGTAATCCCGGTAGTTCATCCGGAAAAACATCCTCATAATCACACACAACCCGAGGTAGACCCAACTACTGTCTTGCCTCGTCCTCTAGGGTAAGGCTTGCTAGCCAACTCATCAACTGCCCGTGCCATCTAGAGTCGTACACGGCTTGGGGTAAAGCATCGTGCTTATCCCCCAGAAACCTGAAACAAACCCCATCCGGTGTGTAAGCAGTGACCCGCTTCCAATCACAATCAATGACGACTCGGTGTGCCGCCAACCAATCCATCCCAAGGATTACATCGAACTCCGACATGTCCATGACCCGAAGGTCCACAGTGAGTAGAATCCCTGAGATCTCTAACTCACACCCTCGACATATCTGATCAACCCTCACCCTAGCACCTAGGGGAGAACTCACGTGCAATGGCTCTTCTAAGGTCTCAACCTCTAAACCCAAGTCTTTCACACAAGATGTTGCAATAAATGAATGCGTTGCACCAGAATCAAACAATACTCTAGCCCATAAGCGGGAAAGTAGAAATGTACCCTGTATCACCGACGGATCTGTCGGCTCAGTCTGTGGTATCATGGCGTAGACACACCCTTGAGTCCCTGAAGTCCCGGCTTGTGAGCCCTGGCCTTGTCCCCGACCCATGCCTTGGCCCATCAGGCCAGCTTGCGGTGTCCCTGCACGTGAAGTGGTAGGGCCTTGTGCAGCACCCTAGTACTGATACTGACTCCCCCGGCCCATGGTAGGGTAGTAAGGAGTATACTGGGTCTGTGGTTGCCCCACCGAAGTCTGAGACTGTGACGATTCGTAGCTTTGGGATCCTTGCCGCTGAGGACAATCCCGCTTCATGTGACCCCGCTGGCGGCAATGAAAACATGTTTTCTGCCCCGCTTGATATGTAGTCCCCTGGTTTCCCCCGCCTTGGGAGGATTGACCGTGGCCTTGGCCTTGATGGCCACGGCCTTGTCCTTGTTGCCCTTGCGGAGGAAAAGTCCTCTGCCTCTTTCCAGAACTAGAAGAAGAGGATTGACCCTCCTTCTTCTTGTCCTTCACACCCGCCTCCCGGATGTTTCTTGCATCATCCACTTCTCTCTCAATGGCCATGGTTGTCTGGACCATCAAGTCAAAGTCTTGTAGGAGAAGAACCATAATCTTACCCCGGATGGATAACTTCAGCCCATCCTCAAACTTTCTGACTTTGGCCGTATCTGTGGCCACGTAGTCATCAGCGAAACGTGCTAATTCGGTGAATTTAGCAACGTACTCCATCACCGTCATGGTGCCTTGCCTCAAATCCAGGAATTCCCGGGCCTTTGCATGTTTTGCTACGGCCGGGAAGTACTTTCCCATAAAGAGTTCCTTGAACTCAATCCAAGTCATAGCCTCCAAGTCCTTGGAGTCTTTCACCCAATCCCACCACACCAGGGATTCCCCCTCCAGCTGAAATGTGGCTAGAGTTATCTTGGTGGCGTCGGAGGTGATCTCCATAGCCCTCAAAACCCTATCCACTTGCCGGAACCAATGGTCAGCTACCATAGGGTCCGCTCTTCCGATGAAGATCGGATGCTGATGTGTCTTGAACTCCTGGAGATGACTGGAGCCTCCTTGGCCCCCACCTGCACCCGTCTGTGTGAGTGTGGCAACCACTGTACCAAGAGCCTCTACGAAGGCTTGTTGGTCAGTAGTAGGTGGTGGTTGGTTGTTGTTCCGTCCACCCCGACGTCCCCTAGTAGAACATGTGTCACATACTAGTAGACGTTTAACCCTTGAACTATCCCGTTCATCCCTTTTCAGAACCCAAGGTTATGTTTTCTAACCCTAGTGTTCCTCCTTTCCATATACATTCTACCATGTATATAATTCACACAACAAGTAACACAAAACATGTAGCAAGTAGAGCACGTAACATGAAATGCGTATGGAATGCAATGGTTTAGACCCAATATCCACCAGGCCTTAGGTAATCGCATAGCCTAGGCTCTGATACACAGATGTGACACCCCAAAATCCGGGGGTCCATTGATTACCCATCAACCCGCGGAATACTCGTGGATACCGAGTAACTCGATATCACACCGTCAGGCCCCATTTACCGGGGTCCTTAATTTTAACCAAAATTCGGGCAGAATCTCCTTTGTACGGGGAGCTCTACGCAAAACACAACATGTGCAGTATACATTAACATGACCCATCCGAGGCCCAATATAACACAATGACCACACATGGTCCATTTATAAGTAAAACTTGACCGCACCGAGTCCATTTATCAATACTTATATCAAAACATGCAAGATTAGTTTAAAAATAGCCCATATAACTTCTATTACATTTATTCATGAAAACTTTACAAGTCAAAACCATGTTAATCAAAAGATTTACAAAATCATGCACTAAAACCACAGGTCGGCCTCCTTCACCCTTGATGCTCTACATGGGAGCCATCTGCCGGTGCAAACCCCACACCTGAAATTGTTTCCCGTATAGGGTGAGCCTCGCTCAGTAGAAAATTCCCTACAGAGGCTACTCCCCACCTAGATGCACATGTAATGCTCATATGCAATACTCAATTATCCACAACAATTCTAATCATGTTTATGCAACTCGGATATGAAATTTCTTATGACATGTCATGCAACGAGGTGAGACTCATTCATGCACTCAATCCGAGCCCTTCCCGGCTCCCCAACACACGCAAGTGCCAATGTGTGAATCCGTCATTTATGTTACACATCAATGACATTTTACAAAACTATGGTCTTTCTTGGGGTGGGCATTCATGGACTTACACCAACGGCACCCAACCGACACGGAATTTCATGACTTCAACCCACGGTTCCGCGTATACCGACACACTTTATGGCCTTTTACACCAACGGAGTGCGAATCCTATCAACGAGTCTTTCACCCGAGGGATATTCTAGCCCTTCTTGCTAACCTCGACCCAATTTATCACTCATGCAATTATGCGACTCAACGGGATCTTCGATCCCTTCCTTCCGAGTCCCTTGTCAAATACCAAGAGTGGCATTTGATTAACCATGCACACACACCCACATCCACACCCATGACTTACACCCATGAATGTGATGTCATGACCATGCCCAATATGCAATTGATGCCATATGAGCAATACAAACTATATATCATCATATTCCATGAAACTTTATATCACATATATATAAATTTCATAATTCATCATGCTCAACATATCAATAACATATTCAAACATGTTATTCCAATGGCATCAAACAACCATTTAAATCAAGCAAGGCATTTTATCAAACACCTTCAAGGCACAACTTATAAATCACATAGCATGCCTTAAATTTCCCTAAGTTACAAGAACAATCACATGTAACTTCAATATATCGAAATCAAGCTAGAAGCTAGCCTAAGCCATTTCTATGCTCACTCTTCCACTTCCATAACCATAGACATATGTATAGATCATATATATATGCATACATAACCCAAGCATTTCCTAGAAGCATTCTAGACTAGGAATCAACCCAAGTAGGAAACCCCTACCTCAATAGGAGTGTAGAAAACTCCTATAACACCAAAACAACTCAAGAACTCTTGATTTCCCAAATCTTCACTTTTGAATCTTCGGTGAAATCTCTTTTTTTTTGGTACGTACGCGCAACCCTCGTCGAGGCGATGAACTTTGCCTCTTGGATCGACGGATTCCGACCGACGGAACTCCTGGAATCGGAGCGGGAAGGTTGAAGAAATTTTTTTTCTTTTTCGTTGGTCTTGGCCGGCTGCTTACAGCCAATGACGAGATATTTGTTTCTCCAAAAAGCTGATTTTAGAGGATATTTATAGGCAAAAATGTGCGGTCCACATCGCACTGCATATTTTCGACTTCCGGGTCCGTTTTTCGTCCCGAAACGATTCATTATACATCGGATTAAGTTCAAATTAATTTTATTTGAACTTTAACTTAATTTTAAGGAAATTTTATAAAATTCATTATTGGGGACCTTTAAAATGTCATTCGCCACACAGTCGCCTCGAACGACGTGCAAAAATTCGACTATCTCAGAATTCGACGAAATTTGAGAGGGTGATTAGATTTCGCGATACGAATCCAACGGGGAACTCCGTTTCCTCATCCAAGGTCTAGAGTACGAGTATTTCAAATAAGCATTAGGATGTCAAATGACCATTTTGCCCTTATTCACAAAAATTCAAATTTACCCGGGTTTCACATTCTTCCCTTCTTAAAAGAATTTCGTCCCCGAAATTCACACACACACATACATGCAAGCCCATGCATATGCTACAGTCATGTAATATTAAAAGACTATAAAAATGTACCTCTATCCTCAAACAAGAAAGGATAATTGGAACGTACGGTGTCCTCGCGCTCCCATGTCGCCTCTTCCATCCCTCGGTGCTGCCACAACACCTTCACTAGCCGCACGGTCTAGCCTCGCAAAACCTGTTCCTGGCTATCCATGATGCGCACCGGTCCCTCCTCGAAGGTCCCATCCGCATCAACAACAAGCCCGCCCCAATCCACCACATGAGTCGGATCTGGGGTGTATTTTCGGAGCATAGAGACATGGAATACCGCATGAAAACCTGATAGGTTTGGGGGTAACGCCAACCGGTAAGCGACTGTACCAACCCTCTCAAGTATCTCAAAGGGCCCGATATACCTCGGTGATAGCTTTCCTCGCTTGCCGAATCTGAACACTCCTCTCGTAGGCATCACCTTCAAGAAGACATGATCTCCCACCTCAAACTCTAGAGGTCGCCGCCGTCTATCGGCGTAGCTCTTCTGCCAGCTCTGAGCCGTGAGAAGACGCTTCCGTATCAAGCTCACCTTCTCCAAGGTGTCTTTTACCAATTCCGGACCCGTAGAAGACCTCTCTCCTACCTCCGTCCAACAGACCGGAGAACGACATGGCCTCCCGTACAATGCCTCATAGGGTGCCATCTGTATACTCGCCTGATAACTATTGTTATAGGCGAACTCCACCAAGGGCAAATGATCTTCCCAACTACCCTTGTGATCTAGGACGCATGCCCGCAGCATGTCCTCTAAGGTCTGGATAGTCCTCGCAGAGTGACCGTCCGTCTGGGGATGAAAAGCAGTGCTCATCATCAGCTGTGTCCCCATGGCTCGTTGGAAACTCTCCCAAAAATGAGCCATAAACCTGGGATCCCGTTCCGATACTATAGATACGGGTACCCCATGCAACCGGACAATCTCCCGTATATATAACATGCAGAATTCCTCCAGTGTGAAGGTCATCCGCACCGCCAAAAAGTGTGCCGACTTAGTAAGTCGGTCCACTACCACCCATACCGCGTCATGTCCCCGCGATGTCCGTGGCAAGTGGGTCACAAAATCCATCGTGACATGCTCCCACTTCCACTCAGCTACCTCCAAGGGCTGGAGCAAACCTGCTGGTCTCTGGTGTTCAGCCTTAACCTATTGACACGTGAGACATCGACTGACAAAGTCGCCAACTTGCCTCTTCATCCCATTCCAATGATACTGGCGACAAAGATCATGATACATCTTCGTGCCCCCTGAATGAACTGCAAAACAGGAGCAATGAAACTCCCTAAGGATCTCCTCTCTCAGATCCGCAGACTGGGGAACCACAATCCTTCCCCTGAACCGAAGACTACCATCTGTATGAATGGCCTAGCCTTCATCACCCGTACCCAATCGTACTCGGTCCCTGATAGACACCAATTCAGTATCCTGTCCCTGGGACTCAATAACTCTGCTCAGTAGGGAAGGTGTAGCCACCAAGCTCTCCAAAGTACCCTGAATATAATCAGCGTAATGTAGCCCGAACTGTCCCATAGTCTCGAGCATCTGCCACTCTCAGGAAGCCACACTAGCCACAACTCCCCGTGACTTTCGGCTGAGTGCATCAGCCACGACATTTACATTACCGGAATGGTAATGCAATGTGAAACCGTAGTCTTCGAGGTACTCCATCCACCTGCGTTGCCTCATCTTGAGGTCCCGCTGTGTAAAAATGTATTTCAGACTCTTGTGGTCCGAAAACACTTCAAACTGCTCACCATACAGGTAGTGACGCCAAGCCTTCAAGACAAAGACAATGGCCGCCAATTCCATATCATGTGTGGGGTAATTCTCCTCGTTGTTCTTTAACTGCCTAGAACCATAAGCCACCACCCTCTCAGACTGCATCAAGACACATACCAATCCGTCCTTCGTGGCATCACAATAAACTGTGTACCTCTGTCCCCTTTCCGGGACTATCAAGATAGGAGCTGAAGTAAACCTCCTCTTTAACTCCTGGAATGCCTTCTCGCAAGAATCATTCCACTCGAACTTGACCTCTTTCCGAGTCAACCTAGTCATAGGTGCAGCCAGCCGAGAGAAATCCACAATAAACCGCCGGTAATACCCTGCCAATCCCAAGAAACTGCGTATCTCGAAGACTGACTTCGGTCTCTCCCAATTCATAACTGCCTCGACCTTCTCCGGGTCCACAGATACACCCGAAGCTGACACTACATGCCCCAAGAATTTCACCTCAGTCAGCCAAAATTCACACTTGCTGAACTTGGCGTACAACTGGTGGTCTCTCAAGACCTGGAGAACAATCCTCAAGTGACCCTCATGCTCCTCCTCAGACTTGGAGTAGATTAAGATGTCGTCAACAAAAACCATGACGAAGTGATCAAGATAGGGTTGGAACACCCTATGCATGAGATCCATGAATGCCGCCGGGGCGTTTGTCAATCCGAATGGCATCACTGTGAACTAGAAATGCCCATACCGCGTTCTGAACGCGGTCTTAGGGATATCTGCGTCCCTAACCCTCAACTGATGGTAACCGGTGCAGAGATCTATCTTGGAGTAGACCCGCGCCCCTCTAAGCTGATCAAACAAGTCATCAATCCTCGGCAAATGGTACCTATTCTTGATAGTAACCCTATTCAACTGCCGGTAATCTATGCATAGTCGAAGGGTTTTGTCCTTCTTCTTTGCAAATAACACCGGAGCGCCCCAAGGTGAGGTACTCGGTCTAATGAACCCCCTGTCCAACAATTCCTGCAATTGGACCTTGAGTTCTTGCAACTCAGCAGGCGCCATCCTATGTGGAGTCATAGAAATGGTCGATGTACCTGGATGCAACTCAATAGTGAAATCTACATCCCTATGTGGAGGTAATCCCGGTAGTTCATCCGGAAAAACATCCTCATAATCACACACAACCCGAGGTAGACCCAACTACTGTCTTGCCTCGTCCTCTAGGGTAAGGCTTGCTAGCCAACCCATCAACTGCCCGTGCCATCTAGAGTCGTACACGGCTTGGGGTAAAGCATCGTGCTTATCCCCCAGAAACCTGAAACAAACCCCATCCGGTGTGTAAGCAGTGACCCGCTTCCAATCACAATCAATGACGACTCGGTGTGCCGCCAACCAATCCATCCCAAGGATTACATCGAACTCCGACATGTCCATGACCCGAAGGTCCACAGTGAGTAGAATCCCTGAGATCTCTAACTCACACCCTCGACATATCTGATCAACCCTCACCCTAGCACCTAGGGGAGAACTCACGTGCAATGGCTCTTCTAAGGTCTCAACCTCTAAACCCAAGTCTTTCACACAAGATGTTGCAATAAATGAATGCGTTGCACCAGAATCAAACAATACTCTAGCCCATAAGCGGGAAAGTAGAAATGTACCCTGTATCACCGACGGATCTGTTGGCTCAGTCTGTGGTATCATGGCGTAGACACAACCTTGAGTCCCTGAAGTCCCGGCTTGTGAGCCCTGGCCTTGTCCCCGACCCATGCCTTGGCCCATCAGGCCAGCTTGCGGTGTCCCCGCACGTGAAGTGGTAGGGCCTTGTGCAGCACCCTAGTACTGATACTGACTCCCCCGGCCCATGGTAGGGTAGTAAGGAGTATACTGGGTCTGTGGTTGCCCCACCGAAGTCTGAGACTGTGACGATTCGTAGCTTTGGGATCCTTGCCGTTGAGGACAATCCCGCTTCATGTGACCCCGCTGGCGGCAATGGAAACATGTTTTCTGCCCCGCTTGATATGTAGTCCCCGGGTTTCCCCCGCCTTGGGAGGATTGACTGTGGCCTTGGCCTTGATGGCTACGGCCTTGTCCTTGTTGCCCTTGCGGAGGAAAAGTCCTCTGCCTCTTTCCAGAACTAGAAGAAGAGGATTGACCCTCCTTCTTCTTGTCCTTCACACCCGCCTCCCGGATGTTTCTTGCATCATCCACTTCTCTCTCAATGGCCATGGCTGTCTGGACCATCAAGTCAAAGTCTTGTAGGAGAAGAACCATAATCTTACCCCGGATGGATAACTTCAGCCCATCCTCAAACTTTCTGACTTTGGCCGTATCTGTGGCCACGTAGTCATCGGCGAAACGTGCTAATTCGGTGAATTTAGCAACGTACTCCATCACCGTCATGGTGCCTTGCCTCAAATCCAGGAATTCCCGGACCTTTGCATGTTTTGCTACGGCCGGGAAGTACTTTCCCATAAAAAGTTCCTTGAACTCAATCCAAGTCATAGCCTCCAAGTCCTTGGAGTCTTTCACCCAATCCCACCACACCAGGGATTCCCCCTCCAGCTGAAATGTAGCTAGAGTTATCCTGGTGGCGTCGGAGGTGAACTCCATAGCCCTCAAAACCCTATCCACTTGCCGGAACCAATGGTCAGCTACCATAGGGTCCGCTCTTCCGATGAAGATCGGAGGCTGATGTGCCTTGAACTCCTGGAGATGACTGGAGCCTCCTTGGCCCCCACCTGCACCCGTCTGTGTGAGTGTGGCAACCAGTGTACCAAGAGCCTCTATGAAGGCTTGTTGGTCAGTAGTAGGTGGTGGTTGGTTGTTGTTCCGTCCACCCCGACGTCCCCTAGTAGAACATGTGTCACATACTAGTAGACGTTTAACCCTTGAACTATCCCGTTCATCCCTTTTCAGAACCCAAGGTTATGTTTTCTAACCCTAGTGTTCCTCCTTTCCATATACATTCTACCATGTATATAATTCACACAACAAGTAACACAAAACATGTAGCAAGTAGAGCACATAACATGAAATGCGTATGGAATGCAATGGTTTAGACCCAATATCCACCAGGCCTTAGGTAATCGCATAGCCTAGGCTCTGATACACAGATGTGACACCCCAAAATCCGGGGGTCCATTGATTACCCATCAACCCGCGGAATACTCGTGGATACCGAGTAACTCGATATCACACCGTCATGCCCCATTTACCGGGGTCCTTAATTTTAACCAAAATTCGGGCAGAGTCTCCTTTGTACGGGGAGCTCTACGCAAAACACAACATGTGCAGTATACATTAACATGACCCATCCGAGGCCCAATATAACACAATGACCACACATGGTTCATTTATAAGTAAAACTTGACCGCACCGAGTCCATTTATCAATACTTATATCAAAACATGCAAGATTAGTTTAAAAATAGCCCATATAACTTCTATTACATTTATTCATGAAAACTTTACAAGTCAAAACCATGTTAATCAAAAGATTTACAAAATCATGCACTAAAACCACAGGTTGGCCTCCTTCACCCTTGATGCTCTACATGGGAGCCATCGGCCGGTGCAAACCCCACACCTGAAATTGTTTCCCGTATAGGGTGAGCCTCGCTCAGTAGAAAATTCCCTACAGAGGCTACTCCCCACCTAGATGCACATGTAATGCTCATATGCAATACTCAATTATCCACAACAATTCTAATCATGTTTATGCAACTCGGATATGAAATTTCTTATGACATGTCATGCAACGAGGAGAGACTCATTCATGCACTCAATCCGAGCCCTTCCCGGCTCCCCAACACACGCAAGTGCCAATGTGTGAATCCGTCATTTATGTTACACATCAATGACATTTTACAAAACTATGGTCTTTCTTGGGGTGGGCATTCATGGACTTACACCAACGGCACCCAACCGACACGGAATTTCATGACTTCAACCCACGGTTCCGCGTATACCGACACACTTTATGGCCTTTTACACCAACGGAGTGCGAATCCTATCAACGAGTCTTTCACCCGAGGGATATTCTAGCCCTTCTTGCTAACCCCAACCCAATTTATCACTCATGCAATTATGCGACTCAACGGGATCTTCGATCCCTTCCTTCCGAGTCCCTTGTCAAATACCAAGAGTGACATTTGATTAACCATGCACACACACCCACACCCACACCCATGACTTACACCCATGAATGTGATGTCATGACCATGCCCAATATGCAATTGATGCCATATGAGCAATACAAACTATATATCATCATATTCCATGAAACTTTATATCACATATATATAAATTTCATAATTCATCATGCTCAACATATCAATAACATATTCAAACATGTTATTCCAATGGCATCAAACAACCATTTAAATCAAGCAAGGCATTTTATCAAACACCTTCAAGGCACAACTTATAAATCACATAGCATGCCTCAATTTTCCCTAAGTTACAAGAACAATCACATGTAACTTCAATATATCGAAATCAAGCTAGAAGCTAGCCTAAGCCATTTCTATGCTCACTCTTCCACTTCCATAACCATAGACATATGTATAGATCATATATATATGCATACATAACCCAAGCATTTCCTAGAAGCATTCTAGACTAGGAATCAACCCAAGTAGGAAACCCCTACCTCAATAGGAGTGTAGAAAACTCCTATAACACCAAAACAACTCAAGAACTCTTGATTTCCCAAATCTTCACTTTTGAATCTTCGGTGAAATCTCTTTTTTTTTGGTACGTACGCGCAACCCTCGTCGAGGCGATGAACTTTGCCTCTTGGATCGACGGATTCCGACCGACGGAACTCCCGGAATCGGAGCGGGAAGGTTGAAGAAATTTTTTTTCTTTTTCGTTGGTCTTGGCCGGCCGCTTACAGCCAAGGACGAGATATTTGTTTCTCCAAAAAGCTGATTTTAGAGGATATTTATAGGCAAAAATGTGCGGTCCACATCGCACCGCATATTTTCGACTTCCGGGTCCGTTTTTCGTCCCGAAACGATTCATTATACCTCGGATTAAGTTCAAATTAATTTTATTTGAACTTTAACTTAATTTTAAGGAAATTTTATAAAATCCATTATTGGGGACCTTTAAAATGTCATTCGCCACGCAGTCGCCTCGAACGACGTGCAAAAATCCGACTATCTCGGAATTCGACGAAATTTGAAGGGTGACTAGATTCCGCGATACGAATCCAACGGGGAACTCCGTTTCCTCATCCGAGGTCTAGAGTATGAGTATTTCAAATAAGCATTAGGATGGTAAATGACCATTTTTGCCCTTATTCACAAAAATTCAAATTTACCCGGGTTTCACATTAACACATTGAACCATACCATTCATCCCTTTTTCCAAACATACTTTGGGTTTTCTAACCCTAATGTTTTGGTTCCATATACATGTTACTATGTATATCATCATGTGTATCATTCACATGGCATATAGCATATAACATGTAAAAATGTAAGCACATAAGATGAGATGTGTAATGCATGCAATGGTCTAAACCCAATATCCACCAGGCCTTAGGTAATCGCATAACCTAGGCTCTGATACCAAGCTGTGACACCCCAAAGTCCGGGGGTCCGTTGATTACCCATCAACCCGCGGAATACTCGTGGATACCGAGTAACTCGATATCACACCGTCATGCCCCATTTACCGGGGTCCTTAATTTTAACGAAATTCGGGCAGAGTCTCCTTTGTACGGGGAGCTCTACCCAAAACACAACCTGTGCAGTATACATTAACATGACCCATCCGAGGCCCAATATAACACAATGACCACACATGGTCCATTTATAAGTAAAACTTGACCGCACCGGGTCCATTTATCAATACTTATATCAAAACATGCAAGGTTAGTTTAACAATAGTCCATATAAGTTCTATTACAATTATTTGCAAAAGATTACATGCCCAAAATATTATTTCCACAAATGTTGTACATTCACACAAAATAAAGCCACATTCGGCTTTCTTCAAACATGAGGGTCCAAATTGGAGCCATCCACCGGTGTAATTCTCCCACCTGAAATGTTTCCCATATAGCCAACGCTTAGTAGAAAAACTCCTACAGAGGCTACTCCCCACCTAAAATGCGTATGCAATGCGCACATGCCACAAACAACTTATTCCATTCCAAATAAGAATATATTATTCAAGATAGAATCTCATGATGCCATGCCAAGTAATGAGATGAAACTCACTCATGCATGCTATCCCGAGCCCATACCGACTCCCACAACACATTGTAGTGCCAACGTGCCTTTGAACCGTCATCTATGTTACACATCAATTGACATTTGCAAAAACTAGGGTCTTTCTTAGGGTGGGCATTCATGGACTTACACCAACGGCACCCAGCCGACACGAAATTTCAGGACTTCAACCCACGGTTCCGTGTATACCGACACACTTTATGTCCTTTTACACCAACAGAGTGCGAATCCTATCAACGAGTCTTTCACCCGAGGGATATTCTAGCCCTTCTTGCTAACCCCGACCCAATTTATCATAAAACCAAGCGGCTTAGTGATGAGCACAAAATATTGTATATTTCAAGGCCTCATTACATGTATTTTAACTCAACTTTTGCATCTAAGTACTTAGAGTTAGCCGATTTTATGAATAATGTTGAATTCTCGATGTTGCATGTTTTTATAGCTTAAATCATGTATTTTAGGACCTTGCAACTATGATGGATGTGTGGTGAGGGCATGTACACATTACATGAATATTTGGAGGCTTAAAAGTGAAGAAATCAAGGAGGTATTGGTGTTTGGGAACAAAAGCGCCAGCAGCCACACCACTGGGTTGAAGAGCCTCGGTTTTCCTCCATTTTGACCATGCTCCACTTCGAATCTGAAAAAGTTAAAAACATGAAAGTTGTAGATTTGGATGTCTTCTGTATGGTGTCCAAATTTCAGCTCAATCATACGGTTAGATCAAAAGGTATGCCAATTCTACGAAGACTGGTCCGGAGCAGAAAAACCGTACCGGTACGCCGTACCGGTACTCAGTACCGGTACGCCGAAGCTACTGGTGTATGAAGTACCGGTACGGTACAGTACCGGTACGCCGTGCCTGAACAGCCCGAAATGCCTCCAAATCACTTCCCACTTGCTTGGGGGTCCCACCAATGCTTCTCCCACTTGCCCCCCAACATTTCCTTACACATTTCCATGCCTCCCTTACACAATTGGAAGACTTTTGAGGCTTGGCATTCAAGGAGGATGGGAGAGGAGTGGGCTGCCTGGGGAGTTGCAGGCTAGGCTTGTCCTAGCCTGTGCAAGCCATCATTTAACCTCCCATTAATGGGAGACCTGCACACTCATGCTAGGGGACCCTCCATGCACGAAAATGCAAGACACACTCCATATATTCAGCATTCAACAAGCATTCAAGGGAGTGGCTACCTAAGCTTAGTTTTAGTTCCTAGGAAGAAGATGATGAATAGTGTAATGCAAGTTTATGTTTTTGTATTTTCCTTTCCATTTCAATTGTTGTAAGCTTTAAACCTCTTGTAATCTTCATTCCTTGCACTTTAATCTAAGTTGTTTCAAGTTTATTCCAAGTTTACTTGCATGTTCTTCATTTCACCATTGTTGCTTCAAGTTTTCTTCATTTCATCTTTTAAAATGGGTATTGCATATTTTCCTTCATAGCTTTAGATTTATTGCTTCAAGTGAAGTTTCATGCTTTAAATCTTCATTTCTCTACAATGTCTTTCATTTACATTATGCTTGTCTTTCTTTTATGCATGAGTAACTAGCTTTTAAGTTGGTTAATCCAAGAGATAATTCCTCTTGGGTGTGCCACTTCAACTCATTTTCATTCCTCCTCTCAGAGTACGATGGCTCGGTTTGATTGGGTTGGGGTGAGGACATGGTTGTGAGTTCTTGATACACCGTAGGCATTGTCACGGGGTATGCTTGAATCCTCACCTCCATTTTAGTCCCGAGCTTCCCACGAATCAATTGTACTTCTAGGTTCTATTGGAGGAAGGCTTGAGTTGATTTGGTATTCCCATTGGAATGACCTTTTTGGATTAGCCAACAATTATTTTCTTGCATTTCCATTCACAAACACAACCACAAAACTCAAACAAAAGATTTTTCACTTTCTTTACCTTTTGCAAAATCACCTTCACACAACTTGAACTTTCCTTCCCTGAGGAGACGACCTTGGAATACTTTTCCAAGTAAAACACCAACACACAAAATACTCTTTGCGATTGGGGAGCACTTTTGTTCAGACACCCACATTTCATTTCACATTTTGTTCATTCCATTTTCCATCAATCCGTTGTTGCCTAATCTCTTGCATCACCCTGAGGGAGAGTAACACTTCTTTTCACACATAAGTCATATACACATGTCAAATGGTGATGTTTAGGGGTTGGAAACAACAACGTTTTCAATCAATCATTTTTGGCGCCGTTGCCGGGGAAGGTTAAGCGTCGAGTTCGGAAGTTATTTTGGACGGCATGGTATGGCTCGTGATTTTCATCACAGGCCAAGGTATGTCGTCTTTTTTGTATATATTTTGTTTTAGTTTGTGTTTTATATAATGTCTTATAATTATTATGAAAATGTATCAAATGCCCCATATTATGAAAATGTGTGTGAGATTTGTGATGACTGTGGACACATTACTAGTGAGTGCCCAAGAATGGCCTCTTATTTTGAAAACGTTTGCGAAATTTGTGGTGAGTATGGACACCTCACTAATGAATGCCCAAGAAATTATTTGGTTCAAGACTTTGCATGCGAAGGTTCAAATTCATTTTTGGCCTCCGAAAATTTTTACCCCAATCATTATGTTACACCGAGTTATCCGAGTTATGGTTGGGAGAATGAACCTCATGATTTTTCATCCAATCTCACACCACCAAATGAATTTTTCCATTATCCAACGTATGAGGACTCAACTGAACAAGAATTGGAAAATACGTTTTACAAGTTTATGCAAAGCCAAATGGAATGGAATGCCCAAATAACCCAACAACTTGATACATTGACTAATGCTATAATTGATATGCATGAAGAACAACATCTTGAGCATAGTCAATGTATTGAGGTTGATCATCCCAATGGAATGCATATTGATGTTGAATCTCCCACCACTCTTGATTGTGAAAAAATTGATAAAGTTATTATCTCACAAGAGGCTAATGAGCCCAAGGTCATTTTTCCATCTAAGACTGGTGTTGAGATTCACATTTCTCAACTTGGGGAGGGCATTGAAATGGAGTTAAGTGTAGAAAGTTTTCAAGACAAATTTTATACTCCATTGTTGGAATTGCATAAACTTGCCTATACCTCGGTTCGGTTGAGAATTTTGAGTCAACATCCTTTCTATGTTTGGATCGATGGTTTAAGAAAGGCATTCATACACCAAAAAAATGTTAAAACCAAAAAAATAAATGGGCGCAAGTTCATATCCGAATTGAAGCCGGATTGACATGTGCCCCTTTTTATTTTGTTTTAATGTACATAGTAGTTAGATTTCTTTTATTGTTATAGTTTTATTTTCATAAATGTTGTAGTGTAGATTTTAGCATGAAGGTTGTTTACCTCTTCCTAATTTGGACTCATTTCACTTTGAGCATCATTGTATCAAATCTTATTGGGTATCATGTTCTAGTCTAAGTTGGGGGGTGTAAACAAGCTTTTTGTGTTTTATTTTTTCCGTTAATGTACATATAAAAAAAAAAAAAGGGGTGTATCTCATTTCCCATGTTACTTTCATTTTTCTCATTGCATGATTCCTTGTGCATTGAGGACAATGCATGGTTCAAGTTGGGGGGTGAGGTGCACCATTTACATTTTCCACCACTTTTTGTATAGAATAATGGAAAATGTGAAAATTTTGAAAAATTTTGGTTCCAATATTGAACTATATTCCCCTATCCTAATGGTTATGGGATTTGTGATTACTTGATCTTCATTTTGAACTTTGAATACATGAACACATTATAGAAGTTTATCCTATTGCTAAGAGTATCACATACTTGTTTGCTTTTGAACTCAACCATAAGTGCACCATGAACTTGTAATTTTTGTAATTTACGGATTGAGTTCACATTTGAGTGCTTGACATGAATAGTGGAGATGAGTAAGAACCCATGTGAGCTTTAATGTCAATCCTTGTTTGGAGGGAACTTACATTTACTCAAGGAACAATTTTTCAAATTCCAAATTTGTTCAATAATCTCATTATGCTTGTTTTGGTTAGGTGCTTTTGGGTAGTTGGTTGACTTTGTCTTGAAACGCAAAATGCTCCTCCTATGCTTATCTAGAGATGATCTTAGGCCATCTTTGAAATGCTTTGAGCCTTTGCCTTTTTCTTGTGAAACATTATCTATAGTGCCATGATTGAGCCTTAATTGAATTCGTTTCTATGCCACACATATAACCAAGCCATTGAACATGATAAATATCTACCTTACCTTGGTTGTTCCTAGTGCTAAGTATGAGTGATGATAAAAGAGAAGGAAGTATGGTGTGGAAACTCAAACAAAAGGGATGAATGAAGTTGAAACTCAAAGAGTTGAACGAAAAAGAATGAAAATCCAAGAAAAAGAGAAAAAGGGGTGGAAGAAGAAAAAGAAAAGAAAAATGTTAAGGAAAAGAAGCAAGAAAAGAAACAAAGAGTAAAGTGATGGTGTTAGCCTAGAAATCCCATAAAAGGGAGATCTTTTTGAAATAAAGGTCATTCACTCGGAACAACCCTCTTTGTTATCATATATCCTTCATTTCACTTGCTTAGATATCACCCCAAGGCCTCATTACAACCCATGAAAGTCCTAAATGATCAAGAGAAGCATAGGAGACGCATACTTTTAAAAGAACAAGAAAAGTTGATTTTGCTATCTAATGCCCTAGCATTCCTTTCATGAGATTATGCAAGGTTGTTTCATTTTTATGCATGAACTTCATTTTTGGATTATATGTGAGCATACGTTGTTTTGTGCATAAGATTCTACCTCACATATACACATAGAGAGCATGCCAGGATAACCATAGTGTGATTCATTGTGAGAGACACCCTTGGTGAGTTTTGCATCGAAGCTAAATTTGGATAGCTATGTGAATGTGAATTCCGTCGTGTAAATGCTTAAAATTACATGTTCATTGCACTCACACACGAGTTTGAAAATGAATGTGTATGTGAATACTCTAGAATAGCATTTAAGGCTATGATGTGTTTCGTGTGTTTTTAGTTCGGGTGTTTCGGAGCAAGTTATTTTTGACATCCCATTGCTAGTTAAGATAAGGGAATATAATTTAAATATTGGATATTAGAAAAAAAGTTTGTAGGTACCTTCACTGGAAACCTTCACGACACAAAACTCGTCCACTAGGGATCACCTAGGGGTTTAAAGGCTTGTTGCATGTGCTAAATGCAATTGCAGAATTAATACATGTTTATTCTGTTTGCTTGCTTTTTACATTTTGTTTGCTAGGGACTAGCAAAACTTAAGTTGGGGGGTGTGATGAGCACAAAATATTGTATATTTCAAGGCCTCATTACATGCATTTTAACTCAACTTTTGCATCTAAGTACTTAGAGTTAGCCGATTTTATGAATAATGTTGAATTCTCGATGTTGCATGTTTTTATAGCTTAAATCATGTATTTTAGGACCTTTCAACTATGATGGATGTGTGGTGAGGGCATGTACACATTACATGAAGATTTGGAGGCTTAAAAGTGAAGAAATCAAGGAGGTATTGGTGTTTGGGAACAAAAGCGCCAGCAGCCACACCACTGGGTTGAAGAGCCTCGGTTTTCCTCCATTTTGACCATGATCCACTTCGAATCTGAAAACGTTAAAAACATGCAAGTTGTAGATCTAGATGTCTTCTGTATTGTGTCAAAATTTCAGCTCAATCGGACGGTTAGATCAAAAGTTATGCCAATTCTACGAAGACTGGTCCGGAGCAGAAAAACCGTACCGGTACGCCGAAGCTACTGGTGTACGAAGTACCGGTACTCAGTACGGGTACGCCGTGCCTGAACAGCCCGAAATGCCTCCAAATCACTTCCCACTTGCTTGGGGGTCCCACCAATGCTTCTCCCACTTGCCCCCCAACATTTCCTTACACATTTCCATGCCTCCCTTACACAATTGGAAGACTTTCGAGGCTTGGCATTCAAGGAGGATGGGAGAGGAGTGGGCTGCCTGGGGAGTTGCAGGCTAGGCTTGTCCTAGCCTGTGCAAGCCATCATTCAAACTCCCATTGATGGGAGACCTGCACACTCATGCTAGGGGACCCTCCATGCACGAAAATGCAAGACACACCCCATATATTCAGCATTCAACAAGCATTCAAGGGAGTGGCTACCTAAGCTTAGTTTTAGTTCCTAGGAAGAAGATGATGAATAGTGTAATGTAAGTTTATGTTTTTGCATTTTCCTTTCCATTTCAATTGTTATAAGCTTTAAACCTCTTGTAATCTTCATTCCTTGCACTTTAATCTAAGTTGTTTCAAGTTTATTCCAAGTTTACTTGCATGTTCTTCATTTCACCATTGTTGCTTCAAGTTTTCTTCATTTCATCTTTTAAAATGGGTATTGCATATTTTCCTTCATAGCTTTAGATTTATTACTTCAAGTTAAGTTTCATGCTTTAAATCTTCATTTCTCTACAATGTCTTTCATTTACATTATGCTTGTTTTTCTTTTATGCATGAGTAACTAGCTTTTAAGTTGGTTAATCCAAGAGAGAATTCCTCTTGGGTGTGCCACTTCAACTCATTTTCATTTCTCCTCTCAGAGTACGATGGCTCGGTTTGACTGGGTTGGGGTGATGACATGGTTGTGAGTTCTTGATACACCGTAGGCATTGTCACGGGGTATGCTTGAATCCTCACCTCCATTTTAGTTCCGAGCTTCCCACGAATCAATCGTACTTCTAGGCTATATTGGAGGAAGGCTTGAGTTGATTTGGTATTCCCATTGGAATGACCTTTTTGGATTAGCCAACAATTGTTTTCTTGCATTTCCATTCATAAACACAACCACAAAACTCAAACAAAAGATTTTTTACTTTCTTTACCTTTTGCAAAATCACCTTCACACAACTTGAACTTTCCTTCCCTGAGGAGACGACCTTGGAATAGTTTTCCAAGTAAAACACCAACACACAAAAGACTCTTTGCGATTGGGGAGCACTTTTGTTCACACACCCACATTTCATTTCACATTTTGTTCATTCCATTTTCCATCAATCCGTTGTTGCCTAATCTCTTGCATCACCCCGAGGGAGAGTGACACTCTCTTTCACACATAAGCCATATACACATGTCAAATGACGATGTTTAGGGGTTGGAAACAACAACGTTTTCAATCAATCACTTAGCTAGGCCTCCGACCCAACTTTCCCAAGCCTTCCGTCAATTACCAAGTGTGGTCTTGAGGACAACCATGCACACACCCATGTGATGAGATGTTCCATGCAAATGCAATGTAATGAACCATTGCTTATCCATGTCATGTCCCATGTAATGAATGCCACATGAGCAACATATAACACTTATCATCATATCCCATGGAAATGTATGTCATATACACATAACTTCCATATATCATCAACATGCTCAATATATCAATAAGCATATGATTTCCACAAGTTATCACCTAACTCAACTCAAGCATGTCATTTCAATTTCATCAAGATAACACTTTTCACATTCAAGACATTTTATCAAACACCTTACATGCATCAATTATGTAATCACATAATATTGTCACACAACATTAAATATCATCATTCAAGGTATTTAATCAACACCTTCAAGGCACCTTCATGTTAAACACATATCATGCCCAAAATTTCACATAGTTACAAGAAAATGCCCAAGTAACCCCCATGCATCAAAGTCAAGCTAGAAGTTGGCCTAAGCCATTTCTAAGCTCACTTTCCCATTTCCATATTAATAGGCAATTGATAGATATATATATAACACATACATCCAACCATTCCTATGGACATTTAGGTTAGAAATCAACCCAAGTAGGAGAAACCCTACCTTTTGAACCGTGAGATGAAGACTAGAGCTTCAAAGCTTCAAGAACACCTCAAGAACACCAACAAAGACCACAAAATCCTTGATTTCTCCAAAGACTCCACTTGAATCTTCGGTGAAATCCCTCGTTCTTGGTACGTACGCGTAGCACTTGACGAGTAGAAGAACTTTAAGTCTTGGTCCGACAAATTCCGATAGAAGGAACTTCCGGAATCGGATCGAGAAGGTTGAAGAAATTTTTTTTCTTTCTCTTTGATCTTGGCCGGCTGCTTGCAGCTAAGGAGGAGATATTTTATGTCTCAAAAAGCTGATTTAAGAGGGTATATATAGGCACAAATGTGCGGTCCACATCGCACCTCATATTTTCGACTTTCGGGTCCGTTTTTCGTCCCGAAATGATTCATTATACCTCGGATTAAGTTCAAATAAATTTTATTGGAATTTTAACTTAATTTTAAGGAAATTTTAAAAAATACATTTTTGAGGACCTTTAAAAAGTCATTCGCCACGCAGTCGCCTTGAACGACGTGCAAAAATCTGACTATCTCAGAATTCGACAAAATTTGACAGGGTGACTAGATTTCGCGATACGAATCCAATGCCGAACTCCGTTTCCTCATCCGAGGTCTAGAGCATGAGTATCTCAAATACGCATTAGGATGGCAAATGACCATTTTGCCCTTATTCACAAAAAAATCAAATTTACCCTGGTTTCACAACATATGTGTTTTCATTCGAACTCAACCATAGTGCACGTTGAATGTGTAATTTCGGCAATTTACCGATCGGATCTACATTTTAGAGCTTGACATACATAGTGGAGATGAAGTACCCATGTAAGCTTTAGTGCCAATCATTGTTGGAGGGAACTTACATTTACTCAAAGGAACAATTTTCAAATTCAAGATTCGTTCAATAAGCTCATTATGCTTGCTTTGGTTAGAGTGCATATGGATAGTTGAATGACTTTTTCTTAAAATGTCAATATGCCTCCCCATGTTTATCTAGAGATGATATTCGGCCATCTTTGAATTGCATTAAGCCTTAGCCTTTTCTTGTGAAAAATTTGTCCCTTGTGCCATGATTGATTCTTAATTGAAAATTCGTTCACCAGTGCAAAATGATTAAAATTACCACACCTTGATTTTTTCGAGATTGGCTGTGATCAATCACGAGGAAAGGGAAATGTGGTGAAGAAACTCAAAAAGGGATGAATGGCATTGAATGAAAAAGAAGAGAGAAATCCAAGAAAAAGGAGAAAAAGGGGGATTGAAAAAGAAAAAAAAATGAAAAGAAAAAAAAAGAAGAAAAAAGAAGTGATATAAGTGATGTGAAGGTGTAAAGCTGAAAATTCCACAAAAATGAGATTATTTATAATAAAAGTCATGCTTTCAGAATAACCCCTTTTGTCTCTTTCTACCCTTCACTTCACTCAGCCCAATTATCACCCCAATACCTCATTACATCTCATGAAAGCCCTAAATGATCTAGAGAAAGCATGGTGAGAGCACACTTTAAATGAAAGAAAAGTTGGTTTTGCTATCTATGGCCCTAACATTCCATTCATGAGATTATGCTCAGGTTGTTTCAATTTTTGTTAAGCATGCATGTCATTTCTGGATTATATGTGAGTATTATCTCAGTTTGTGCACAAGATTCTATCTCATATATACACATGGAGAGCATGCTAGGATAATCAAAGAGTTATTCATTTTTTGAGAGAAACCCTTGGTGGGAATTGCATCAATGTTGAATTTGGATAGCTGCATGAATGTGGATTTTGTGAGTAAATGTTTAAATTGCATATTCATTTCACACACACATGAGTTTGAAAGGAAAATTTTAGGGTTATATTATAGAATATCATTTAAAGCTATTATGAAACTCATGTGTGATTGGTTCGGGTGTTTGGAAAGTTGTGTCTAGCAACCCAGAGATAGTAGGAAAGGAATATTGCTCAAATTTTAGATATGGGAAAGAAAGAGGAATACCCTTTCTACTCTAGTTTTTGATTTACTTGTTGGGTGTTCATTTTGCTGAATTTAGAATTCTATGTCATGTGTTTTGAAAGCATCAAGACTCGATTCGCATTGCAAATGCGTAAATGAATTTGGGCATAGTCATACAACTTGATTCACTAGTATGGATCATGTCTTTGGGTAGTTGAGTTAGGAAATAGGTTATTAGAATTTTTTGTAGTTGAATAAACTTGGAGTGGGAGTGAAAATGAGAAAACATGACCTATCGGTAGCTCGTGGCAGAATGGCTAGAACAATATAAGGGTAAGCTACCTGTAGAAGCAGCATGACCCACTGGTAGAATTTTTCCAGAAAGGTCAGCTACCAGTAGCAGACTTACGACCTATTGGTAGCCCGTGCCCAAAATCGCAAAAACGAGGGTTTTAAACCCATTTTTTTGGAAAAACCCTTCATCTCTCTCATTGGTTTCCCTTTCAAAAACACTATCTTCTCTCTCAAAACCCTCCAAACCCTTAAAGAAACCTTGGGCATCCTTCATCTCCATGAATTTTCCCCCTCAAGTTTTGATTTCCCTTGAATTCTCTTCACCTGCATAATTGTTTCCTCCCAAAACCCTATCTTTTCCACAAAACATCACCAAATCCATCAAAAGCCATGATTTTCACTCAAAGCTTGAATTTCTGGACAATGGATATAATGGGTAAGTCTCCACCTTCATCTCTTGGTATTTTTGAGCTATTTTGGGGTTGAGCATTCCTGTCCCATTACCACAAGCAAGAACTGGGTCCCGCAAGAGTGCGGAGGACACGACCCCAATGGAGGGGAGACAAGGAAGAAGAAGAAGCACGACCCTCACAATGAGATCATTAAAGCCAAGAATGTGACTTTTGAGCGGCAAGTGGATAGGCCCACCTTCGGACCACACAATGATGTGGTTAGGGCGATTGAGGGCCATGGGCTACACTTTTGGTTCTAGGCGGTGGAGGGTTATGTGCTTCCCATTTTTTAGGAATTTTACCAGAGGTTGGGGATGGTGGATGAAGATTTGTGTTTGTTAAAGACGAATGTGAGGGGAAAGGTCATTGAGGCCACCCCGACAGTCATCGTCGAGGCACTGCAGTATCAGAGGCCTGCTGCAAACACCCTTGTGTTTCCCCATAATACCCGAGGGAGGAAGTCACTCCAAGAGTGCATGAGCATGATGTATGAGGACACTTCACAGTTCAAAGGAAAAATTCAAGTCAGGGGACTCGAGCACTCCTACGGGGTGATGAATAAGGTCTTTCACTACAATCTTCTATCTCGGGGTGTGGAGAAGACACTGGCGGAGGAGAAATTGAGTTCATGGCTGGCACTAGGATGGACATCGCCTTGATGATTTGGGAGGTGATAAAGGAATACGCTCAGACTATGAAGTTGAGGGCAAACTGCTGGATGGTTTTCCCTGATCTCCAAACACTCGAACCCGGATTGAATGTATATATGGCTTATAGAAATTGGTGAGTGTCACTCTCCCTCGGGTCTGTACAAGAAATGGGAAAAATCGTGTGGATGAACAAAAACATGTGTGTGCGCAAAAGTGCTCCCCAAGTGTAAAGAGACTTGCAATGTCGTGTTTTACTTGGAATGGGTATTCCAAGGTCATCTCCTCAGGGAAGGAAAGGTCAAATGCTTTTGCAGGGTGATTTGTAAAGAAATGAAAATTGGAAAATCTTGTGAATTATGTTTTGGTGAGTTGTGTTTTGAGAAAAATGCAAGAAAGCAAGGTTAGCTAATCCATAGAGGTCATTCCATTGGGAATGCCAAATCAACTCAATTCATTCAACCAATGGTGTCTCGGTGTTTGATTGATTCGTATGAAGTGAGGGACTAATGTGGTTTTGTTGAACAAAAGCATTCCCTGTGACAAGTCTACGGTGTATCAAGAGCCCACAACCACGTCCCCACTCAACCTAGTCAAACCAAACACTTTACACTACGAGAAAGAATGAAAGAGAGTCGATTTCACATACCCAAGAGGAATTCCCCTTGGATTAGCCAACTGAAAGTTTAGCCACTCATTTCAAAGGCAGCAACCAATATAATGTAAAGAAACATGGTAGTGAAATGAAACATGAAACTTGTATTGATGCAAGAAAATGTTTAAACTACAAGAGCAAAATCATTGATACCCAAAATACAAAGCTTGAAGAGAAAATACCCAATTGTAGAAATGGAAATGCAAGAACACTTAGCTAAGCTTGATTACAACTTGAATAAAAGAGTTTAGAGTGAAAGAGGGAAATATTACAAGTAAAATAAAGCTTACTATAGTGAGAATGGTGAAGGAAATGTAAAAACCCAGCTTCTCTCTCTAAAACTTCATCTTCAACCTTGGAGCTTATCTCTCTAAAAGCATATGAAAACTGAATAATGGTGTAAGACCCTCCAATTTTGTCTAACTTCTCTCCCTTAGCATGTTTGAACTGAATTCGAATGATAGGAGAAAGGTTGTCCACTTCAACAAGCAAGTTTAGCCCAAGCATGTCATCCCATACTTTTCCAACCACCCCTCTTATCTCTCTTGGTTCTCTGCTTGAATGTTTCCCTTATAGTATTTTCCCTAACCTCCAGACATCATCGCTCAATGTACGTATGGTATGTGTGTGAAGGGGAGTGTCACTCTCCCTTGGAATGATGTCAACAGAAGGGGCAACGGAATGGTGGATGAATGAAATACGTGTGTGTGTGTGTGAACAAAAATGATCCCCAAGCGCAGAGAGACTTTTGCTTGTCATGTTTTACTTGGAATTGTATTCCAAGGTCGTCTCCTCAGGGAAGGAGGTGAATCGTGTTGAAGGTGATTTTTGGTAGAAAGGGGAAAGTGTAAAAAAAAAAAATCTTTTGATGTTGAAGTTGATTTGTGATTTGTGTTGTGATGAAAATGAAATGGGAAACAAGTGTTGACTAATCCGCAGGGTTCACTCCAATGGGAATGCCAAGACAACTTGACTCTTTCCTCCAATAGAGCATAGATGTATGATTGATTCGTGGGAAGCTAGGGAAAACATGGAAGTGAGGATCCAAGCATAACCCGTGACAAGTCTACGGGATATCTAAGACTCACGATCTCGTCCACCCTCAACCCAGTCAAACCGAGTCATCGTACTCTGAGAGGAGGAAAGAAAATGAGTTGTAATGGCATACCCAAGTGGAGTTCTCCCTTGGATTATGACGAGCACAAAATATTGTGTATTTGATGGCCTCATTACATGCATTTTAAACTCAACTTTGTAATTAATTACTTAGAGTTAGCCGAAATTATGAATAATGTTGAATTTTGGATGTTGCAGGTAATTATAGCGTAAATGATGGATTTTATAACCTTGTAACTAAGGATGAATGAGTGGTGAAGAGATAGACACCTTCAATGAGGATTTGGAGGCTTAAAGGTGAAGAAACCAAGAAAAATGAAATTTGGAAGGTTTAGCCCACTGGTTTCCCAAAGTTTTGACACAATACCGCTTTTTTTCTCATTTTTGACCATGATCCACTTCGAATCTGAAAAAGTAAAAAACATAAAAGTTGTAGATCTGGATGTCTTCTGTATTGTGTCACCATTTCAGCTCAATCGGACGGTTGGATCAAAAGTTATGATAATTCTACGAAAACTGGTCCGGAGCAGAAACCGTACCGGTATGCATACCGGTACTCTTATGCTACTGGAGTTCACAGTACCGGTACGCCGTGCCCAGAACAGCCCATACGCCTGAAAATCATCTCCCACTTGCTTGGGGGTCCCACCTACACTTCTCCCACACCTATCCCAACATGTTCTACCTACAACCATGCCTCCCTTACACAATTTGAAGATTTTGGAGGCTTGACATTTAAGAAGGATGGGAGAGAAGGGGGCAGCCATGATGGTTGCAGGCTAAGCCTCTCCTAGCCTGTCCAAGACTTCAAATCACCTCCCATTGATGGGAGGCCTGCACACACAGACCCTAGGGACCCTCATGGACGAAAATGAAGTCTCTACACTCCATATATTCAGCATTCACACAAGATTGAAGGAGGGTGGCTACCTAAGCTTAGGAGTAGTTTTGGTGAGGAAGATGATGAATAGTATGTTTTTTCATTTTCTTCACCCATTTCATTGCAGTAAGTTGTAGACCTCTTGTAATATTTATTTCTTGAATTGTAATCTCCTTTATTTCAAGAATATTGCAAGTTTAATTACATGTTCTTCAATTCACCATTAATGCTTTCAAGCTTTCTTCATTTTAAGTTTTAAATTGGGTATTGTATATTTTTCTTCATAGCTTAAGATTTCTTGCATTAATGTAAGTTTCATGCTCCATTTCAATTATGTCTCTTTACATTATGCATTTCTTTCTTGCTTTCATGAGTAGCTAGATTTTTAAGTTGGTTAATCCAATGGAGAACTCCTCTTGGGTATGCCACTTCAACTCATTTTCATTCCTCCTCTCAGAGTACGATGGTTCGGTTTGACTGGGTTGAGAGTGGATGCGATTGTGAGTCTTTGATATCTCATAGGCCTGGTTACGGGTTATGCTTAGATCATCACCTCCATCTCGTCCCTAGCTTCCCACGAATCAATCGTTCATCTAAGCTCTATTCGAGGAAGGCTTCGAGTTGATTTGGGATTCCCATTGGAATGAACCCTTTGGATTAGCCAACACTTGTTTTATTTCATTTTCATCAAGAAAACAAAATCACAACAACTCAAAACCATAAGATTTTACATTTTCTCTTTTGTTCACCAAAATTACCTTCACACACTTGAACTTTCCTTCCCTGAGGAGACGACCTTGGAATACTTTTCCAAGTAAAACACGACAAGCAAAAGACTCCTTGCGCTTGGGGAGCACTTTTGTTCATTTCGCACATTCCATTTCATACATTCCATCCACCATTCCGTTGCCCTTTCTTTTGACATCATCCCAAGGGAGAGTGACACTCCCCTTTACCCATACACTACACATTCTAAGGGATGGTTTTTAGAGGTTAGGAAACAACAACGTTTTTCATCAAGCAGATTAGCCAACTTAAGAACTTAGCTACTCATGCTTAAGGTAAAAACAACAATGTAATAAGAAGACAATATAAAGAAATGAAGATTGTAGCTAAGTTAATGCAAGAAAACATAAACTAAAAGAGAGTGCATTGGATACCCATTCTAAAGCTAAGAAATTTAAGAACTTGAATGCATTAATGGTGAAAACTTTAATGGAAGACTAAACTTGAAAAAAACTTGCAATAAATAGCATTAAAGACTTCAAACCAAGCTTAGAAGATTCTTACATGAAATTACAAGACAATGTGTGGAAGAAAATGCAAAAATCTCAATTTCTCTCTCTAACACTATTCATCTTCTTCCTAGACTCTCTCCCTCTATATTTTAATCTATCTAGAATAATCATGAACAATGGTGTCTTCCCCTTGCCAAAAAACGTCCATGGAGTGATGCCCTAGTTGTGTGATGTGATCTCCATGCCTAAGGGCTGAAGAGGGATGGGCTGGACAGGGTTGGTGCAGGTCTTGTCTCCACACCCAACACCTTCTCTCTCCTCTTTCCTCTTTAATGATCAAACATCCAAAAGTCCAAGAAGAGGTGCAAGAGGGATGTCCATGGTGTTGGGAGTGGTAGGGCTAGGTAAGAGAATGTCTGGTGGGACCCTCAAAGTGGCAGAGCTTGACATGCAGAATATGGGCTGTTTCAGTAAAATCTACAGGTAGATCGATGGAAACCTACCAGTAGGTTTCACTCCAGTAGGTAAAAAATACCGATATGTCTAGCGGTAGGTGCAGGACAGTAGCCAAAACCTACCGGTAGGTCATTCTGGTAGGTTTTTCCTAGTTTTTCAAAAATCTTGGTTCCTCCACCTCCTAAGCTCTCCTCAAGCCTCGTTCTCAACTCCAATCATCTTGAACACCATGAAAGGGCTTATCTATCATCATTTAACCCCTTTTATCTACAAACACAACGAATATTCGTTAATAGCTCAAGTAGTGCAATTCTGCTCATTTAATCCGCAAAAGCAAGTGAAAAAAGAATGTAATGGCACATGAAATATGCAATGTTTTGTGCTAATCATTTTCCCCTCTCTATTACTTCAAATCTGACTTTAGGGGTTAGGAGAGCATCATGGGGTGTCAAACATGTTAGGGTATGGCTTAGAGGACAAGTGGTGGGCCCCCAGAGTAGGTAGAGTCGTGTGAAGAGGTGTCTGGCAGATCTGAGAATGTTCTACCGGTAGAATGTAGAAAACCTATTGGCAGGTTTTTCCCAGTAAGCTTTTCTACCGGTAGGTTTGTGCATGGCAGAGGTAGAAGATTTACAGTAGCATTTCCTACCGGTAGGTTTTGAATGACTTCTACCGATAGGTCTTGGTTGTCTTCTACTGGTAGGTTTTGTCCTGCCTTGGGATTTCCTTGGTTCCTTGAGTTCCCAAGCCATCCGTTAAGCGGTATCTTCTTCCCCATTGAATTTGAGCACTTAATGAGATGCTTTATACATGACCTTACCTGCTCTTTACCTATAATCACACAAATCTTCATTAATTGTAAACTTGAATCCATTTCCCCCAAATTTCACCATAAAACAAGCAAAATGGGTGCAATAAAGATGAATAATGTCCAATATTCTATACTCATCACACCCCCCAACTTGAGTTTTGCTAGTTCCTAGCAATCTTTATTTTCAAACTATAGTACATCAAAAAAAAAAATAATTCCATTCATATTAAACAATTCACATATCAACAAAATACTCAAATCATAATGCAATTATGTAATTGAACTTGGGGCATAATGAAACAAACAAAAAGTGGTTCTTTCATTCATAACTGTGTGAGGTTCAGTACAATGAACTTATGACAAAAAGGGCATGTGATCCTAGGGACTCTTCTATTAGGCCAACTACCACTAAACCACTATGTACAATCAACCAAAAACAACAAAAACGAGAGTAGGCACTCTCTACTCCTCGTCATCATCAGACTCATCGTCATACCCATCATCGTCATTACTCTCCTCATCATCAGACTCCTCCACCTCTAAAACAGTCGAGCCAATGGGGGCAGAAGTGGATGGCCTGGAGGTGGAAGGTGGTGGCACTTTGGGGAGAGGCTATCAAGGGAAAGTCCTATCGAATATCCTGCTGACCATCAGCTTCAGCAGCTGCATAGTCCCATCGAAGTTGTCCAACCTTCCCACGATAGCATCAAGGCATTGAGGGACCGTCCGAGGTGGGACAGCAGTGGATGGCCCGGATGTGGAAGGTCCAATTGTAGGTGACTTGGCTCTCGGTGGCCTAACTCTCTTTTCCCTCTGTGCAGACCCTCCTATCATGGTCGACCTCTTCATGCTGCTGGACTTGCCTATGGCACCAAACTCTTGTGGAAGAGTCACATCGGTGGGGATACCCTTTACCTTGTTATGGCGGCAAATCTTCATGACAAGGTGGACGTAAGGAAGATTCACATTTGGCTTCTTAGCTTGGGCGTATTCCTTCATCACCTCCCAAATCACGAGGGCAACATCCATCCTCTTGCCCATCATGAACACATAGAGAAGGGCTAGCTTCTTCTCCCCTGGAGTCTTCTCCGCACCCCGAGGTAACAAATTGTAATGGAGCACTTTGTTCATTACCCCATAAGAATACTTGAGTGCCTCAACTTGCATTTTTCCCTTAAACTATGCCCAGTCCTCATACATAAAACTTGCATATTCTTGGAGTGACTTCCTCCCTTAGGTGTTGAAATGATAGACTATGGTGTTGGGAGGAGGTCTCTTGTAATGTAATACCTCTACAATGACTCCCGGGGTGGCCTCCATCACCTTCCCTCGCACATTGGTCTTCAACAAACACGCGTCCTCATCCACCACCCCTAACTTTTAATAAAACTCCCTACAGATGGGATGCACAAATTCCCCCACGGGCTCGAACTAGACATTGATGCCATGACCCTCTATCACTCAGACCACATCATCGTTTGGCCCGAGGGTGGGCCTTTCTACCTGTCGTTCACACGTCACATTTTTTTCCTTTATACTTTTCTTGCGAGTGTCATTTTTGCTTCTTCCTTTATTCCCCACCACTGGGACCCGCCTCCTCAGTCCTCTTGCGGATCCGATTCCCGAGGGTGGTGGAGAGCCGGGGCCCGTTTGCTTGGTACGAGCCATAACTATAAAAAATGCCCCTATGGTGACAAAAGGCAACAACCAACCCCACACTACATAAAAAATGTCAAAGGATGCATGAGAAGACTTATCCAATCGAGCCATTCCTCCAAATTCCAAGCTTTGGGTGAAAATCGAGGTTGTTGATGGTTTGGTGAAGCTTTGTGAAGGACAAAGGGGTTTTTGTGGGGTAGAGGTCAAAGAAATGAGGAGTAATTGCTGCGAATCAAAAACTTGGGGAAGATAATCGGGTGATTTGATGAATGCCCAAAGGTTTTTTGAGTATTTGGAGGGTTTTGAGACATAAGAGAGGGTTTTTAAGGTTGAGATGGATTAGGAAAGGGAAGGGTTTCACCGATTTTTTGGGTTAAAAACCCTCGTTTTTGGATTTCTGGGCAAAACCAACCGGTAGGTCGTCAAGGTTATGGCAGTAGAACAGTGCACTGGAAAATTTCTACCGGTAGGTTTAAACTTTTTGCAAAAAATTTCTACGCTCTCATCCTCACCCCCACCCCAAGTTTATTTGACTCCAACACATTCTAATGACCTATTTACTAACTCAACTTCACAAAAAACATGATTCATGCTAGTGAACCACAACGTGTGACCATGCCCAAATTCATTTACGAAATTGCAATGTGATTTGAGTTTTGAAGCTTTCAAAACACATGACATGGAATTCTAAATTCAATAAAATTAATATCCAATATGTAAAGCACAAACTAAAGTACAAAAGGCATTCCTCTTTCTTTCTCATATCTAAAATTTGAGCAATATTCCCCTATCCTACTAGCTCAGGGTTGCCTGACACTATTTTTCAAACACCCGAACCAAGCACACATGAGTTTTATCATAGCTTTAAATGTTTTTCTAGAGTACACACCTACACATTTCTTTTCAAACTCCAGTGTGTGTGAAGTGAACATGTAATTTAAGCATTTACTCAATGAAATCCATATTCACTACGCTATCCAAATTTAGCTTTGATGCAAAACTTACCAAGGATTTCTCTAAAAAATGAATAACTCTATGATTATCCTGGCATGCTCTCCATTTGTATATGTGAGATAAAATCTTGTGCACAAACCAAAATGTTCACATATAATCCAAAAATGATGTGCATGCATAACAATTGAAACAACCTTGGCATAATCTCATGAATGGAAGGTTAGGGCACTAGACAACAAAACCAACTTTTCTTTTCATTTAAAGTGTGCTCTCACCATGCTTTCTCAACATCATTTAGTGCTTTCATGGATTGTATTGAGACATTGGGTGGGTTGAGTGAAATGAAGGGTAGATGGAGACAAAAAGGGTTATTCCGAGGACATGACCTTTATTATCAAAAATCTCCTTTTTGTGGAATTTTCAACTTTACACCTTCACGTCAACTTTTTGTCTCTTTTTTTTTCTTCTTTCCTCAACATTTTTCTTATCTTTTCATTTCTTTTCTTTTTCAACCCCCATTTTTCTCCTTTTTCTTGGATTTTTCTCTTTCTTTTCATTCAAAATTTGAATTTAGCGCCATTCATCCATTTTTGGGTTTCCTCACCACATTTTCTTTTCTTCATGATTAATAACGGTCAGTCTCGAAAAAAACCAAGGTATGGTACTTGAAAGCATTTTGCACTGGCTTGGTAAAACATGTGGCATGGAATCAAATTTTCAATAAAGGCTCAATCACGGCACATGGGATAAATTTCACATGAAAAGGCTAAGGCTCAATGCAATTCAAAGATGTCCTAAGATCATTTCTAGATAAGCATGGAGAGGCATATTGGCATTTCAAGACAAAGTCAATCACCTATCTACATGCACTCTAACCAAAGCAAGCATAATGAGATTATTGAACATATTTGGAATTTGAAAACTTATTCCTCTGAGTAAATGGAAGTTCCCTCCAACATGGATTGGCACTAAAGCTCACATGGGTACTTATTTCATCTCCACTATGTATGGCAAGCTCTAAAATGTGGATCCAATCAATAAATTGCCGAAATTACCCATTCAAGGTGCACTATGGTTGAGTTCGAAAGAAAACATATATGTAATGCTCAGGCGTAGGATAAATTTCTATGATGTACTAATGTGTTCAAAGTTTAAAATGAAGATCAAACTATCACTAAACCCATAGGAATTTGAATAGGGGAATATGGTTCAACATTAAGATATTTTGCCCAAATTGTTTTTTAAAATTTTCCACCTATCTCCACCTATTCCTATTCTATACAAAAAATTGGTAGAATATGTGAATGGTGCATTTCACCACAAAATGGTATTGTCAACAAAAAATTGGTGTATCATACAAATGGTGCACCTCACTCTGCCCCCCCCCCCCCAACTTGAACTAGGCATTGTCCTCAATGCAACAAAAAGATATGGAATGCAATGATGGACTTAAAAAGATAAGAAGGGTAAGAGAACACCTCGCAATGAGCTTTTACAAAAAACACCACTATCTCCACATATGAAGAAAGAACACTATGCACAGATGAAAGTAAGTAAACAACTTAACTTGCAAAGGAAAGAATAAAGGAAAACAACTGTACACTAATATCTACTTGAATAGTTATGCGTCAACAAGGTCCGGATAGACCGGATCCACCAACTCCTCTTCCACTGTTTGAATTTCAAAACCCTCGAAGAATGGTTTAAACCTTTGGCCATTAACCTTGGATGTTTTACCATCTTCAGGGTTTTCTATGTCCACGACTCCATTAGGGTAGGCCACCTTGACAATGTAGGGGCCATCCCAATGTGACCGGAGTTTCCCGTGAAAAATGGACAGCTGATTGATTGAAAACGTTGTTGTTTCCAACCCCTAAACATCACCATTTGACATGTGTATATGACTTATGTGTGAAAGGGAGTGTTACTCTCCCTCGGGGTGATGCAAGAGATTAGGCAACAACGGATTGGTGGAAAATGGAATGAACAAAATGTGAAATGAAATGCGGATGTGTGAACAAAAGTGCTCCCCAATCGCAAAGAGTCTTTTGTGTGTCGGTGTTTTACTTGGAAAAATATTCCAAGGTCGTCTCCTCAGGGAAGGAAAGTTCAAGTTGTGTGAAGGTGATTTTGCAAAAGGTAAAGAAAGTGAAAAATCTTTTGTTTGAGTTTTGTGGTTGTGTTTGTGAATGGAAATGCAAGAAAACAATTGTTGGTTAATCCGAAGAGGTCATTCCAATGGGAATACCAAATCAACTAAAGCCTTCCTCCAATAGAGCCTAGAAGTACGATTGATTCGTGGGAAGATCGAGACTAAAATGGAGGTGAGGATTCAAGCATACCCCGTGACAATGCCTACGGTGTATCAAGAACTCACAACCATGTCCTCACCCCAACCCAGTCAAACCGAGCCATCGTACTCTGAGAGGAGGAGAGGAAAAGAGTTGAAGTGGCACACCCAATAGGAGTTCTCCCTTGGATTAACCAACTTAAAAGCTAGTTACTCATGCATAAAAGAAAGACAAGCATAATGTAAATGAAAGACATTGTAGAGAAATGAAGATTTAAAGCATGAAACTTAACTTGAAGCAAGAAATCTAAAGCTATGAAGGAAAATATGCAATACCCATTTTAAAAGATGAAATGAAGAAAACTTGAAGCAACAATGGTGAAATGTAGAACATGTAACTAAACTTGAAATATACTTGACATAGATGAGATTAAAGTGCAAGAGTTAAGGATTACAAGAAATTAAAGCTTACAACAATTGAAATGGAGAAGAGAATGGAAAAATCTAAGCTTTTCTATCTACTATTCATCATCTTCTTCCTTGGATTTTCTAAGCTTAGGTAGCCACCCCCTTGAATGCTTGTTGAATGCTGAATATATGGAATGTGTCTTGCATTTTCGTGCATGGAGGGTCCCCTAGCATGAGTGTGCAGGTCTCCCATCAATGGGAGGTTGAATGATGGCTTGCACAGGCTAGGACAAGCCTAGCCTGTAACTCCCCAGGCAGCCCACTCCTCTCCCATCCTCCTTGAATGCCAAGCCTCAAAAGTCTTCCAATTGTGTAAGGAAGGCATGAAAATGTGTAAGGAAATGTTGGGGGGCAAGTGGGATAAGCATTGGTGGGACCCCCAAGCAAGTGGGAAGTGATTTGGAGGCATTTCGGGCTGTTCAGGCACGGCGTACCGGTACTGAGTACCGGTACTGTACCGTACCGGTACTTCGTACACCAGTAGCTTCGGCGTACCGGTACTGAGTACCGGTACGGTACAGTACCGGTACGGCGTACGGGTACGGTTTTTCTGCTCCGGACCAGTCTTCGTAGAATTGGCATAACTTTTGATCTAACCGTCAGATTGAGCTGAAATTTTGACACAATACAGAAGACATCCAGATCTACAACTTTCATGTTTTTAACTTTTTCATATTCAAAGTGGATCATGGTAAAAATGGAGGAAAACCGAGGCTATTCAACCCAGTGGTGTGGCTGTTGGCGCTTTTGTTCCCAAACACCAATACCTCCTTGATTTCTTCACTTTTAAGCCTCCAAATCTTCATGTAATGTGTACATGCCCTCACCACACATCCATCATAGTTGCAAGGTCCTAAAATACATGATTTAAGCTATAAAAACATGCAACATCGAGAATTCAACATTATTCATAAAATCGGCTAACTCTAAGTACTTAGATGCAAAAGTTGAGTTAAAATGCATGTAATGAGGCCTTAAAATATACAATATTTTGTGCTCATCAACAGCCGAGAATTATACAAGAGCACTTTTTGGCAGGGCTCAAATGTCTTTCTCAAAATGGATTTGTCATGGAAAATATGTGCCATTTCTTTGTGGATTTTCAAGCTCTCGTATGCATCTCTTCGAATTTCCTCCAATTCATTTAACTCCAACTTCCTATGTTCCCCTGCTATTCTCAAATTAAAATTCAAGGTTTTTATGGCCCAATATGCCTTGTGCTCCATCTCTACTGGTAAGTGACAAGTCTTGCCATAGACTAGTCGATAGGGAGACATACCAATGATGGTCTTATAGGCAGCGCGATAAGGCCACAAAACATCGGTCAATCGGAGTGACCAATCCTTCCGATTTGGGTTAATCATTTTCTGAAGTATGCTCTTTATGCCTCTATTGACCAACTCAGCTTGGCCATTAGTCTGTGGGTGATAAGCGGTAGACACCTTATGTGTTATGTCATATTTATGCATTAAATAAGAAAATGGTGTATTGCAAAAATGTGAACCACAATCACTTATCATTGCACAAGGTATTCCAAACCTAGAAAAATAATTTTATTTTAAAAACTTGACCACGACTCGATGGTCATTAGTCTTGGTCGGGATTGCCTCTACCCACTTGGACACGTAGTCCACTACGAATAGGATATAAAGGTAGCCAAAAGACATAGGGAATGTACCTATGAAGTCGATGCCCCAACAATCAAAGACTTTAATGACTAGCACGGGGGAGAAGGGCATCATGTTTCTGCAGGTCACACTTCCCAACCATTGGAACCTATCACATTGTTTGCAAAATGAGACACAGTCTTTAATCAATGAAGGCCAATAAAAATCGCTTTATAAAATCTTAGCTGAAGTTTTCTTGGAAGAGAAGTGCCCACCACACGTCTCAGAACTGCAGAAGGAGAGGACATCCCATTGTTCATTTTTTGGTACAAACCTCCTCAAGACTTGATCAGAGCAATATTTGAATAGGTACGGGTTGTTGAAGTAGAAGTACTTGACATCTACCATGAATCTTCTCTTATCTTTTGGGCTCCAATGTGGGGGAATTTGTCCTGTGGCAAGAAAATTATAAATGTCAGCATACCACATACAAACTGCATGGATAGAAAATAGATGCTCATCAAGGAAAAAATCAGGGATAGGGATGTGCTCTTCGGCATCTTGGACAATAAGCCGTGACAAATGGTCCGCCACCACATCTCGACTCTTTTTTTGTCCTTGATGATTAGGTTGAATTCTTGAACGAGGAGGATCCACCTAATGAGTCTCGATATAGCGTCTTGCTTAGACAACAAATAATTCAAAGCAGAGTGATCAGTGTAGACTACACTAGGTGAACCAATGATGTATGACCTAAATTTATCCAACGCAAACACTACAGGTAGCAACTTTTTTTCAGTGGTAGTGTAAGTCATTTGTGCTTCATTTAGAGTTTTGCTAGCATAGTATATTACATATGGCCTTTTGTCTTCCCTTTGACCTAGCACTGCGCCGAGCACGTAATCAATCGCGTCGCACATTAGCTCAAATGGTAGTTCCCACTTAGGTGGTCGCATGATTGGAGGTGAAGTAAGCATGCTTTTATGTTTTTTGAAAGATGTCTCACAATCATTTGAGCACACTAAGGGGACATCCTTTGCTAGCAAATTTGTCAAAGGTCTTGCCAATGCACTAAAATCCTTAATGAAATGACGATAAAAACCTACATGGCCAAGAAACAACCTGATGTCTTTGACGACCCTTGGAGTGGGTACTTTGGAAATTGCTTCCTCTTGAGATTTTTCCACTTCGATTCCCTTTGCAGACACAATGTGTGGAAGCACAATCATTTGTGTTACCATGAAATGACACTTTTCCCAATTAAGCACCAAATCCTTTTCTTCACATCTCTCCATAACTCTCTCCAAATTTTCCAAGCATCCTTCAAACGAGTCCCCAAATACTAAAAATTCATCCATGAAAACCTCCACAATATTTTCCTCCATGTGACTGAATATCCCCATCATACATCTTTGAAAAGTTCTCGGGGCATTACATAAACCAATTGGCATTCGGCGATAGACATAAGTGCCAAAAGGGCACGTGAATGTGGTCTTCTCTTGATCCTCCAAGGCGATCTCTATCAGATTATAGCCGGAGTAGCCATCTAAGAAGTAATATAAAAGATGCCCGACTACCCTCTCCAACACTTGATCAAGGAATGGCAAGGGAAAATGATCCTTTCAAGTGCATGAGTTGAACTTTCGATAATCGATGCAAACTCTCCAACCGGTGAGCACCCTTGTCGGAATCAACTCATTTTCCTCATTTGTTACTACAGTGACTCCCAACTTTTTTGGTGCTACTTGCATGGGACTAACCCATTTACTGTCGACAATTACAAAAATAATGCCCACGTCAAGTAGCTTGAGCACTTCATCTCTCACCACATCCTTCATGACGGGATTTAACATTCGTTGTGGTTGTTGGGTTGGCTTGGAGTCTTCTTCTAGATAGATTATGTGAGTGCAAATGAGAGGGCTAATTCCCTTATTGTCGGCTATGGTCCAACTAATGGCTCATTTATGCTTCCTCAAGACTTGTCACAACTCATCTTATTGCCTTGGCTCCAAAGAAGAGCTTATCACCACTGAAAATGTTATGCTCCCCCACAAATACATATTTGAGTGTAGATGGCAATGGCTTCAACCCTAAGATGGGTGTTTGCACCGTCGATGGAAATATCTTCTTTTCTTGTGGTGGAAGTTTTTCATATATTGGGGTCCAATTCCCCACCCCTTGCACACTCTCCGGTTCCGCATCTTCCATAAAATCTTCTTCCTCTAACTTAGCATTGCAAAGTAAATCCAAGTGATGCTCCACAAAAATTTCAATCCGATTAACCTCATAAACTTCCTCATTGTCCCCCGGTTGCTTGCAAAGGTTGAACACGTTGAGATCTCTTTTCATGTTTCCAAATGAAAACTTCATCAAACCATTCCTGCAATTTATCACGACATTAGAAGTAGCAAGGAAAGACCTACCTAATATGACAGGAATATGTGAACTAGGATTAGCAATGGGGTGAATGTCAAGTACAATAAAGTCAACGGGAAAATAAAATTTGTCCACTTCAACAAAAACGTCCCTAACTACTTCCCTTGGTGTTCTCACACTTCGATTGCTAGTTGAAGAGTAATTTGGGTTGGCTTCAACTCCTGAAGTTGTAATTGTTGATACACCGAAAAGGGTAGGATGTTGACACTTGCTCCCAAGTCTACAATGCTTGCTCCACATGCCAATTCTCAATGGTTATGGCAATGGTAGGGTAGTCAGGATCCTTGAACTTGGGTGGGGTGTTTGTCCTCAAGACAGAACTCACTTGCTCAGTGAGGAATGCCTTCTTGTGCACATTCAACTTCCTCTTCACGGTACACAAATCTATCAATATTTTTGCACAAGAGAGTATTTGCATACTGTCATCAAGGAGAGGAATGTTTAT
This sequence comes from Ilex aquifolium, assembly GCA_951799425.1. Classification (NCBI taxonomy): domain Eukaryota; kingdom Viridiplantae; phylum Streptophyta; class Magnoliopsida; order Aquifoliales; family Aquifoliaceae; genus Ilex; species Ilex aquifolium. The sequence goes on along the minus strand of OX637410.1, from coordinate 6,521,878 downwards.
CTTCACCTGCTTAAAAATTTCAAGAATGTCTGAATAGTTAGCAATTTTAGCCGATGACATTAAATGTTGGGGAAAAGGGGTCGAGATAGGATAATTTTGCACATTCAAATAAACAATCTTTGGCTTTTCAAGTGTTTCACCCTCATCGGAGCTACCCTTAGTCTCTTTTTCATTTTCCAATGTGGCTTTGGTCGAGACTTTAGGTAAGATGGTTTTATCTATTTCCTTGCCACTCCTAAGGGTGGTGATAGCCTTAAGTTGCTCACAACTCTCCTTGGTAGCATCAGACTATTCAATCACATGTTGACCCCTTGGGTTTTCTTGGGGTTGAGCGGGAAATTTCCATTTCTCTTGTTGGGACGACCTTATAGCATTGGTCAACTTAGTGATTTGAGTCCGAATGTCATTGAAAGCGGCGCCAGTTTGATTGTTGATTGTGGTTTGAATCTGAATAAATTGATGCACGACATCCTCCAAATTTATCTTGTGAGGAGGTTGGTAGGTGGGTGGGTTGGGTGGTCCTTGTTGACCCAACCCTTGTTGAGGTGGATTTTGTGAAAACCCTTGTGGATTGGACTGTGGGTATTGGGAGCTAGACAATGGACCATGACCATAATATGATTGGTTTTGCTTGGGTGGAATGAGAGGTGACAATGAGGTAGACCCCTGAGGAATAGGGTTGTCATTCTTCCAACTAAAGTTTGGGTGGTTGCTCCATCCTATATTGTATGTGTTATAGTGTGGAGAGAATGATTGCCTACTTTGGATAAAGGCATTCACCCTCTCATGGTATACCTATTTGAGTGCTGGAATGTTTGGGCACTCTGAAAGAACATGCTCAACACTCTCACATATTGAGCAAGACTCCTCGGCCTTTGTGACATTTGACACCTCATGCCTCCTATTCACCTCTAGACTCTCCACCTTACAGGACAATTTTGTTATTCTAGCAAGCAAGTCTTCTTGGTCATGTAAGTTATACACCCCCCTCCACTTGGTTGACTACTCGGAGAGGACCTTGTCAAATCGGTGGGATCCATGATATCCCAAGATTGGGCATTTTCTGCCAATGTGTTAAAATACTCGAGGGCCTCATCGGGATCCTTACTTAGAAACTCTCTGTTGCACATCATGTCAATAAATTATCGATGACCCGCTGGAATTCCTTCATAGAAGAAACTCACCAATTGTCATGGTTCGAATCCATGTTGTGTAATGGAGTGTAACAAGTTTTTGTATCTATCCCAACACTGATAGAACTGCTATTTTGGTTTTTCCAAAAAAAAATTGAATTTTTTTCTTAAGAGCAGTTGTCTTGGGCATGGGAAAAAAATATTTAGAAATTCGGATAACATTTGTGCCCAATAACTTAACGAGCGGGGTTTCAATGAGTTCAACCAAGTTTTTGATTTGTCCTTGAGGGAGAAGGGAAACAATTTCATGCGTGCCATGTCATCCATGGCATGATTTGTAATGAATGTTCCAACTATTTCCTGAAATTCCTTAATGTGTAGGTAAGCATTTTCTCATTCCACTCCATGGAATTGAGGAAGTAATTGTAACATACCTGGTTTAACTAGGAAGCCATAGGCTTGCACGGGTAGAAGTATGCATGAGGGGGTGGTGCTTCGAGTAGGTTGGAGGTAATCTTGCATTGATCTCGCCGGAGGATCAATAGGGAGATTATTTCTTTCATTTGTCGGAGGGGAAAACTGCATTTGGGGGTTTGGCACTTAAGCATTTTACACTCCCCCGCCCCTTGGATTATAGGCATCATTATCCCCAAAATTGTCTCTGGCATCCTTGGGTGGGTCTTGGTCTATATTCATATTTGGCCTTAGGGCACATCTCACTAGTCTATTTTGATTGTCACGTCCCCACATGCAAAAACACTACTTACAATTGAAAAGTGTATACACAAATATATACAAAGGAGCAACATACCTCGGCCCGTGATGAGAATCACGGGACTTACCTCCGTTGTCCCCAAATCACCTTCAAATTCGATGCTTAGCCTTCCCCGACAATTGTGCCAAAAATGCCTGATGGTTTTCCCTGATCTCCAAACACCTGAACCCGGATTGTATGTATATATACTTATAGAAATTGGTGAGTGTCTCTCTCCCTCGGGTTCGTGCAAGAAATGAGGAAAATCGTATAGATGAACAAAAACGTGTGTGTGTGTGTGTGCAAAAGTGCTCCCCAAGCGTAGAGAGACTTGCAATGTCGTTTTTTACTTGGAATGAATATTCCAAGGTCGTCTGCTTAGGGAAGAAAACGTCAAATGCTTTTGAAGGGTGATTTGTAAAGAAATGAAAATTGAAAAATCTTGTGAATTGTGTTTTGAGAAAAATGCAAGAAAGCAAGGTTGGCTAATCCATAGAGGTCATTCCAATGGGAATTCTAAATCGACTCAATTCATTCAACTAATGGTGTCTCGGAGTTTGATTGATTCGTACGAAGTGAGGGACTAATGTGGTTGCATTGGACAAAAACATACCCTATGACAAGTCTACGGTGTATGAAGAGCCCACAACCACTTCTACACTCAACCTAGTGAAACCAAACACTTTACACTACGAGGAAGAATGAAAGAGGGTCAATTTCACATACCCAAGAGGAAATTCCCATTGGATTAGCCAACTAAAAGTTTAGCTACTCATAGTAAAGGCAAGAACCAACATAATGTAAAGAAACATGGTAGTGAAATGAAACATGAAACTTGTATTGATGCAAAAATAGGTTTAAACTACAGGAGCAAAGTCATTGATACCCAAAATACAAAGCTTGAATAGAAAATACGCAATTGTAGAAATGGAAATGCAAGAACACTTAGCTAATCTTGATTACAACTTGAATAAAAGAGTTTAGAGTGAAAGAGGGAAATATTACATGTAAAATAAAGATTACTACAGTGAAAATGGTGAAGGAAATGTAAAAACCCAGCTTCTCTCTCTAAAACTTCATCTTCATCCTTGGAGCTTCTCTCTCTAACAGCATATGAAAACTGAATAATGGTGTAAGACCCTCCAATTTCATCCATCCTCTCTCCCTTAGCATTTGTGAACTGAATTGGAATGATTGGAGAGAGGTTGTCCACTTCAACAAGCAGGTTCAGTCCAAGCATGGTCATCCCATACTTTTCCAACCACCCTTTTATCTCTCTTGAATCTCCCCTGTCTCTTACTTTAAATCTAACTTTAGGGGTTAGAAGAGCATCAAGAGGTGTCAAACATATCAGGGTATGGCTTAGAGGAAAAGAGGTGGGCGCTTAGAGTAGGTAGAGTCGTGTGAAGAGACGTCTAGTAGATCTGTGCATGTTCTACAAGTAGAACGTAGAAAACCTACCGATAGGTTTTTTCTAGTAAGTTTTTCTACTGGTTGGTTTTTGCATGGCAAAGGTAGAAGATTTCCAGTAGCATTTTCTACCGGTAGGTTTTGAGTCCTCGACTGGTTGGTTTTGAATGACTTCTACCTGTAGGTCTTGGTTGTCTTCTACCGGTAGGTTTTGTCATGCCTTGGGATTTCCATGGTTCCTTGAGGTCCTGAGCCATCTGTTAAGCGGTCCCTTCTTCCACCATTGAATTTGAGCACTTGATGGGATGCTTTATACATGACCTTACCTGCTCTTTACCTATAATCACACAAATCTTCATTAATTGTAAATTTGAAGCCATTTCCCCCAAATTTCACCACAAAATAAATAAAATGGGTGCAATAGAGATGCAGGATGTGCAATATTCTATACTCATCACAAACCTTCCTTACGCCCACCTTGTCACCAAGATCTGCCGCCAGAACAAGGTGAAGGGCATCCTTACTAACGTGACAGTCCCATATGAGTTCGGCCCCAAAGACAAGTCGAGTAGCATGAAGAGGATAGCTATGATAGGAGGGTCTAGACAGAGAGAAGAGAGAGCTATGCCATCTAGGGTCGAGCCACCTATAACCAGACCATCCACAGCTGGACCATCCATAACCAAACCATCTATTGCTACCCTACCTCTGACGGTCTCTCAGCATCTAGATGGGATCGAGGGGAGTTTGGATGATTTTGAGGGGACTATGCAGCTGCTAAAGCTGATGGTGACCAAGATTTTTGAGAGGACATTCCCTAGAGAGCCTCTCCCCGAGCTGCCACCACCACCAGCCACCACACCAGAGTCCCCATCACCAGCTCTGGGGACTAGTGCTAACATCTGAGCATCCGCCCTGGCCAGCTAAACTGTTGTTGTGGAGGTGGCAGAGACTGATGACGAGGATGAGGATGATGATGAGGATGATTAGGAGGAGGATTAGAGAAAGCTTAGTTTTGTTTATCTTTTTTAATTGTTTTGTTGATTGTATATAATGGGATAATAGTGTAGGAATCTCCAGCCTGGTAGAAGAATTCCTAGGATTGTAGGATATTTTGTCTTGAGTCCTTTGTGCTTATTGCAAGCTTCTCTAAATGAAAGAACTCCACTTTTTTGTTTTATTGTGCCCCAATCTCATTTACATGATTGCAATACGATTTGTTGGTCCATGAATTATCTAACATAAATGAAATTTTTGTGCATGAAGTATATAGTTTCGAAATAAGGTTTTTTAGGGACTAGCAAAACTCAATTTGGGGGGTGTGATGAGTGTGGAACAATGCATATTAAGCATTTTCATTACATCCAATTTAACTTTTTTGTAGTGAATTTTGTGGGGAAATGGATTCAAATTGATAATTAATGGAAATTGTACTTATTGCAGGTGATAGGCTGAAGAGGGCAGGCATAAAGCACCCCATCAAGTGATCGAGGTCAATGTAGAAGAAAGGATCTCATAAAAGATGGCTCGGGATCTCAATGAACCAAGAATTTCAAGAGAAGGAGATGAGCTACCAGTAGAAGTCCTGGAAGACCTACTGGTAGAAGAGCCTATTGGAAAGTACCTTCTAGTGCCTCCCTGCAAGACCTACTCATAGGAGCCTTACGAGGTACCGGTAGAAGACCATACTATAAATGAGCTACCGGTAGGACCTTTACGAGCTACCGGTAGAAGATGCCTAGAAAGCCCAGATCCTTCTCGAAATGACTCCATCAACTACGGGAGCCCACCTTTTGTCACCTAATCTATGCTCTGACATTTCTAACACTCCATGATGATCAACTATCCCCTATATTAAGATTTTAAGCATGAAGGAGTGGGTGGCCAATGTAGAGAGAGGGAGTGGTTGAAAAAAGCATGGGAGGACCATGCCTTGACTGATTTTGGAAGTTTTTGTGGACAACCTCTCTCCAATCACTCCAAGTCAGCCACTCATGCTAAGAGAGAGGGGGATGGACGAAAATAGGGACTTCCTAAACACAATTTCAGATCATCAAAGTTTTAGAGAGAGAAGGTCCAAGGTAGAAGATGAAGTTATAGAGAGACAAAGCTGGATTTTAGATTTTCCTTCACCATTTTCATTGTAGTAAGCTCCATTTTACATGTAATATTTTCCTCTTACACTTTAATCTCTTTTAATCAAGTTGTAATTAAGTTTAGTTAAGTTTTCTAGTGGTTCATTTCTACATTTGGGTTTTGTTCCCTTCAAGCTTTACATTTTTTAAAATGAATGTTTTTTCTCTTATAGTTTAAATTCCTTCTTACACCAATACAAGTTCATGCTTGATTTCACTACCATGTTTCTCTACTTCATGCTTGTTCTTGCTTTTACCATGCATAGCTAAACTTTTAGTTGGCTAATCCAAGAGGGATTTCTTCTTGGATATGTGAGATCGACTCTCTTCCATTCTTCCTCGTAGTGTAGAGTGTTTTGTTTGACTAGGTTGAGTGCAGACAGGGTTGTGGGCTTTTGATACACCATAGACTTGTCACGGGGTATGCTCTTGTCCAACACAATTACATTAGTCCCTTACTTCCTACAAATCAATCAAACACGGAGACACCATTGATTGAATGAAATGAGTCAATTTTGCATTCCCATTGGAATGACCTTTATGGATTAGCCAACCTTGCTTTCTCGCATATTTCTTAACTCACAACTCACCAAATTTCAAATCACAAGATTTTCTAATTTTTCCTTTTTCACGAATCACTGTTCTAAAACACCCGATCTCGCCTTCCCCGAGGAGACGACCTTGGAATACTCATTCCTAGTAAAATACGACATTGCAAGTCTGTCTATGCTTGGGGAGCACTTTTGCACACATGCACATTTTTGTTCATACTTGAGAAATGATTTTAGGCCATCTTTGAAATGATATTGAGCCTTAGCCATTTCTTTTACAAAAATTATTTCCCTAGTCAGCCATGTTTGAGCCCTCAATGTATGATTTCTTCTTCGATAAACCTATATGATTACCAATCCACAGGAAAACATACTTGACATACCTTGGCTATCTAATTTTATTACATCCTCTTTGTAATATGATACAGAAAAAGGAAAAGAAAAAGAAGCATTCGAGATTATCATCCAAGAAGAGTTGATTGGAACAATTGAAACAAAATAGAGGCAAAAAGGCAAGAACTTGCCAAGAAAGTGAAAAATGAGAAAAGTGAAAGAAAGAAATGTCATCTCTAGGCAAAATATCGAAAAGTTAGAAAAAGGTGTGCTACAATACGTAAACAGAAGATAGCTTTTGAAAATCCCTGACGTCATTTCATTAGCCACTGACCTCTGGCCACGCTACAACCTATGAAAAGCCCAAATTGATCTCAAGTCTGTTACATGCATGTGTTGTTAATCAAAATTGGGATATGGTAAATATCATTTCTTTAAATTGCGTCAATATTCTTCCATGAGATTATGCCAAACATAAGTAGTTGCTTCTTTAAAATTTCACTCCTTTCCTAATTGTGCATGTGATTTTTCAATTGGCCATCTTCTAATCACATGATCTGTGAGAAACAAGTCACAATAATCAGAGTGAACTTTTGCTGAGGGTATACTACGTGAGGTTTGTGAAATCGAAACTATCAATGGAAGGTGGTAAAAGGGAGTATTTGAGAATCTAGTGTCCCAACGACCATGATGCTAATTTACTTTAATCAGCACTCTCCTATGCACATCTGTTCGACTGAAGTTTGTGGGTAGCTTCCCTGGAAACCCTCACGAGACAACACTCGTCCGCTAGGGTAAACCTAGTGGTTCAACGGCTTGTTGCATAAGCTAAATGCAACCGGATGACCTACGAAAATGGCATTAGGAGTAGATTTTTCTTTTTTTTATATTACTAGAGACTAGCAATATTTAGGTTGGGGAGTGTGATTAGCACTTAAAATTAGCATATTACTATGCCATTTTAAGACTAATTGTACTTTGATAGAGTTTAAGTGATGTCATTTCAGGCCCTAAACTGAACAAGGACCCAAGAACAACAAGTACCACACTTGGATGCAACACCAGCACATTAGAGCCCAAAATTGGAGAAGCTTGGAGCACAGCCAGAACATTCGAACGCCAATTCACGTTTGAACGTCCACATTACACTGTAGCAGACTCAACTGCTAAGAGAAGGCGTGTTGCAATTAGGAAAGAAGACTGAAGCTCTGAAGCACTTGAGTGTCACGTTCGAACGCCAACTCACGTTCGAACGTGCACTTGAGTTGATTGAAGACCAGACTACTGCATAGAGTTGGAACTGAACTTCACAGAAGACCAACAGACCACTCGAGTGAAAAGGTCAGAACACATATTGCGTTCGAACGCCCTTAGTGCAAAAATAGAAACAACGTTCGAACGCCAACTCACGTTCGAACGTTCTCCACAGACTGGCAGCAGAGTGGTTGGCTTTTCACTTGGACTTGGGCGGCAAACACTATTCTTTCACCTCCTCTTGTCTCCTCCTCTTGCCTATAAATACTCCCCTTGTTGGAGAGCTAAGGGAGTCGAGTAGAATAGTTGATGGAGGCTTAGACTCCCACTCACATTGTAGATTTAGTTTATTTTCCTTGTATGAAGTCTTTATCTTAGACATTAGTTTAGCTTTAGTCCAACATCTCTTGCTTGTTATAAAAGTAGTTTTATGCTTATGCTTATGCTTATGCTTTCATTTTACATGCATAGAAGAGAGATAGTTCATCTTTTGGTTGAGGAAGCAACCCTCCAATTCTTGGTTGAGGAAGCCACCCTCCAAATGTGACTAGCTTTTTTCTACTTTTATTGTTCATGCATTTCACTTCCATTGCTTGAGCTTCTTTCTTTCTCAGAAGAGTGAAACTCTTCCACTTTTCTAGAGCTTTACCAAAGCCGTGAAGGGTGGAACGTGATTCACCCATTCTTTGTTAAAGATTGGCTCCGTGTTTGTTGTTACTTTATCTTTTAAGTTCTCTACTTGGAGGGATGAGCATCACTCACTTTTCTGGCTTTACCCAAGCCATGAAAAGTGAGTAGTTTCTCATTCACTCTTTAGTAAGAGGAGAAGGGCATGTATAAGTTATCGGGAATCATATTTGTGCATTGTTTTTTTGCTTAACGTTTATTTCTTCTTGTTATTGGATGATTGATTGCATCTAGCAAAGCTAAGGTACTTTGTATAACTGTGGCCTCTTTCTATGACACAGATGACTCTTGCATAGAAAGACTCATCAGTTCAAGGCAAGTACCCCGGCTAGATCCTCATGACTACCCTTCAATCCTCCCCCTTATTGTAATTCATTTAAAGAATGGAATATTAATATCATGATTGGATGTCTTGGAGAAACACTTGCTTGTTTGTAGACGGGTTAAGTCTCGGCACAGGCAATTCTTGTAAACTTCTAGAAAGACATCGGAATCATGTTCTTAATTCTCACAATCCATCTTTATCTTCTGATTAACTTGTTGTTGACACGGGAGTTAATTGAGTTATCAAACACAATTATGACAAACCGGATAACTAACTACATGTCCAGATCCATGCACTAAAGAGTGACTCTTTTTAATTAGCACTTATCTCCTGTTTTGTTAAGAAAATCCTCTTGGAAAGAATCTTATATTCTGTCCAGGAAAACTCATATCTCATAGCAAATCTCAAGGGTTACAATCAATAGGTCTCTACCACTGCTTACCTCAGAAATATCAACAAAAGTTCCCAGTGGATTCGACTCCGGACTCAAACCGGATTATTACTACAGCTTGACCGCCTGCACTTAGGTGTACACATTTCGGATCAAGAACAAACTCCACCAACTTAGAGGGCCCACCTCTTATCACCCCCTGATGAGCACAAAATATTGTATATTTCAAGGCCTCATTACATGCATTTTAACTCAACTTTTGCATCTAAGTACTTAGAGTTAGCCGATTTTATGAATAATGTTGAATTCTCGATGTTGCATATTTTTATAGCTTAAATCATGTATTTTAGGACCTTGCAACTATGATGGATGTGTGGTGAGGGCATGTACACATTACATGAAGATTTGGAGGCTTAAAAGTGAAGAAATCAATGAGGTATTAGTGTTTGCGAACAAAAGCGCCAGCAGCCACACCACTGGGTTGAAGAGCCTCTGTTTTCCTCCATTTTGACCATGATCAACTTCGAATCTGAAAAAGTTCAAAACATTAAAGTTGTAGATCGGGATGTCTTCTGTATTGTGTCAAAATTTCAGCTCAATCGGTCGGTTAGATCAAAAGTTATGCCAATTCTACGAAGACTGGTCCGGAGCAGAAAAACCGTACCGGTACGCCGTACCGATACTGTACCGTACCGGTACGCCGAAACTACTGGTGTACGAAGTACCGGTACGGTACAGTACCGGTACGCCGTGCCTAAACAACCCGAAATGCCTCCAAATCACTTCCCACTTGCTTGGGGGTCCCACCAATGCTTCTCCCACTTGTCCCCCAACATTTCCTTACACATTTTCATGCCTCCCTTACACAATTAAAAGACTTTGGAGGCCATTGCATTAATGAGGATGGGAGAGAAGGGGTAGCCTGGGGGTGGCTTGTCCTAGCCTGCAACACCCATCCATTCAGCCCCCTATTGATGGAGGCCTTTCACACAGCTAGGGGGGACCACCATGCACGAAATTGAAGGCTAACTCTCCATTATATTCAGCATTTTACACATTGTATGTGGGGGTGGCTACCTAAGCTTAGAAAATCCCATGAAGAAGACAATGAATAGTTCCATAGTGTAAGAAATTTATGTTTTTGCATTTTCTTCCATCTTTTCACTTGTAATCTTCTTGAATACTCTTAAAAGCTTCATTAATTACTTTTAATGTCATTTACTTCAAGTGCTTTGCAAGTTTAGTTGAATATTCTAGATTTCACCATTGTTATTTAAGTTCTCTTCATTTCAAGCTTTTAAATTGGGTTTTTCATATTTGTCTTCTTAGTTTAAGTTTTCTTGTATTAGTTCAAGTTTCATGCTCCATTTCATTATGTCCATTTACATTATGCTTGTCTTTCCTTTATGCATGACTAGCTAGATTTTTAGTTGGCTAATTCAAGGGAGAATTCCTCTTGGGCCCTCCATTTCAACTTATTTTCTTTCCTCCCCGGTGTACGATGGCTCGGTTTGACTTGGTTGAGTGTGGACGTGGTGGTGAGTCCTTGATATCCCGTAGGCATTTGTCACGGGGTATGCTTGGATCCTCACCTCCATTTGGTTGTGAGGCTTTGATATTCCGTAGACTTGTCACGGTTTATGCTTAGATCCTCATTTCCATTTGTCCCGAGCTTCCCACGAATCAATCGTTCATCTATAAACCCTTGGAGGAAGGTTTTGAGTTGAGTTGGTATTCCCATTGGAATGACCATTTGGATTAGCCAACACTTGTTTTCTTGCATTTTCAGTACAAACACAACTCTACAAAACAAACTAAAAGATTTTACACTTTCTCTTTTTGACAAAATCACCTTCACACACTTGAACTTTCCTTCCCTGAGGAGACGACCTTGGAATACCACCAAGTAAAACACGACACGCGAAAGACTCCTTGCGATTGGGGAGCACTTTTGTTCACACATTTCATTTCATACATTTTGTTCATTTCATTTTCCACCAATTTGTTGTTGCCTAATCTCTTGCATCGCCCCGAGGGAGAGTGACACTCCCTTTCACACATAAGCCATATACACATGTCAAATGGTGATGTTTAGGGGTTAGGAATAACAACGTTTTTCATCAATCATTTTGGCGCCGTTGCCGGGGAAGGTAAAGCGTTGAGTTCAAAGGGTGATTTTGGGCGGCATGGTAAGTCTCGTGATTTTCATCACGGGCCAAGTTATGTCGTTTCTTTTGTAAATATTTTGTTTTAGTTTCTGTTTTGTATTATGTCTTATAATTTTTATGAAAATGTATCAAATGCCCCATATTATGAAAATGTGTGTGAGATTTGTGATGACTATGGGCTCATCTCTTGTATGTGCCCAATAAATTATCCGGTTCAAGACTTTGCATGCGAAGGTTCAAATTCATTTTTGGCCTCCGAAATTTTTTACCCCAACCATTATGATACACCGAGTTATTCGAGTTATGGTTAGGAGAATGAACCTTGTAATTTTTCATCCAATCTCACACCACCAAATGAATTTTCCCAATATCCAACATACGGGAACTCAACCGAAGAAGAATTGGAAAATATTTGGTGCGATTTTATGCAATACCAAATGGAATTCAATGCCCAAATAACCCAACAACATAATACATTGACTAATGCTATAATTGCTATGCATGAAGAACAACATCTTGAGCATAGTCAATGTATTGAGGTTGATCATCCCAATGGAGTGCAAATTGATGTTGAATCTCCCACCACTCTTGATTGTGAAAAATTTGATGAAGTTATTATTTCACAGGAGGCTAATGAGCCCAAGGTCATTTTTCCATCTATGAGTGGTGTTGAGATTCACATTTCTCAACTTGGGGAAGGCATTGAAAAGGAGTTAAGTATAGAAACTTTTAAGGAGAAATTGTATACTCCATTGTTGGGATTGCATAAACTTTCCTACACTTCTATTTGGTTGATATTTTTGACTTCTTATCCTTTGTATGGTTGGATAGATGGGTTAGTAAGGGCATTTATACAACAAAAAAATGTTAAAACCAAAAAAATCAATGGGCGCACGCTCATATCCGAATTGAAGCCGGATTGACAAGAGCCTATTTTGTTTTCATGTACATAGTAGTTAGATTTCTTTTATTGTTATAGTTTTATTTTCATAAATGTTGTAGTGTAGATTTTAGCATGAAGGTTGTTTACCTCTTCCTAATTTGGACTCATTTCACTTTGAGCATCATTGTATCAAATCTTATTGGGTATCATGTTCTAGTCTAAGTTGGGGGGTGTAAACAAGCTTTTTGTGTTTTATTTTTTCCGTTAATGTACATATATATATATGAAAAGAAAAAAAAAAGGTGTATCTCATTTCCCATGTTAACTTTCATTTTTTCTCATTGCATGATTCCTTGTGCATTGAGGACAATGCATGGTTCAAGTTGGGGGGTGAGGTGCACCATTTATATTTTCCACCACTTTTTGTATAGAATAATGGAAAATGTGAAAATTTTGAAAAATTTTGGTTCCAATATTGAACTATATTCCCCTATCCTAATGGTTATGGGATTTGTGATTACTTGATCTTCATTTTGAACTTTGAATACATGAGCACATTATAGAAGTTTATCCTATTGTGAAGAGTATCACATACTTGTTTGCTTTTGAACTCAACCATAAGTTCACCATGAACTTGTAATTTTTGCAATTTACGGATTGAGTTCACATTTGAGTGATTGACATGAATAGTGGAGATGAGTAAGAACCCATGTGAGCTTTAATGCCAATCCTTGTTTGGAGGGAACTTACATTTACTCAAGGAACAATTTTTCAAATTCCAAATTTGTTCAATAATCTCATTATGCTTGTTTTGGTTAGGTGCTTTTGGGTAGTTGATTGACTTTGTCTTGAAACGCAAAATGCTCCTCCTATGCTTATCTAGAGATGATCTTAGGCCATCTTTGAAATGCTTTGAGCCTTTGCATTTTTCTTGTGAAACATTATCTCTAGTGCCATGATTGAACCTTAATTGAATTCATTTCTATGCCACACATGTAACCATGCCATTGAAAATGATAAATATCTACCTTACCTTGGTTGTTCCTAGTCCTAAGTATGAGTGATGCTAAAAGAGAAGGAAGTATGGTGTGGTAACTCAAACAAAAGGGATGAATGAAACTCTAAGAGTTGAACGAAAAAGAATGAAAATCCAAGAAAAGGAGAAAAAAGGGTGAGAAGAAGAAAAGAAAGAGAAAAAGAAAAAGAAAAATGTTAAGGAAAAGAAGCAAGAAAAGAAACAAAGAGTGAAGTGATGGTGTTAGCCTAGAAATCCCACAAAAGGGAGATCTTTTTGAAATAAAGGTCATTCACTCGAAACAACCCTCTTTGTTATCCTATATCCTTCCTTTCTTTTGCCTCAATATCACCCCAAGGCCTAGTTATAACCCGTGAAAGTCCTAAATGATCTAGAGAAACATGGGGGAGGCCCACTTTTAAAGAAAAAGAGGAGTTGATTTTGCTATCTAATGCCCTAGCATTCCTTTCATGAGATTATGCCAAGGTTGTTTCATTTTTATGCATGAACTTCATTTTTGGATTATATGTGAGCTTATTTCGTTTTGAGCACAAGATTCCATCTCATATATACACATGGAGAGCATGCCAAGATAACTAGAGTGTGATTCATTGCGAGAGACACCCTTGGTGAGTTTGCATCGAAGCTTAATTTGGATAGCCAAAGTGAATGTGAATTCCGTTGTGTAAATGTTTAAATTACATGTTCATTTCACACACACACGAGTTTGAAAATGAATGTGTATGTGGATACTCTAGAATAGCATTTAAGACTATGATGTGTTTTATGTGTGATTAGTTCGGGTGGGTTGAGCAAGCTTTTTGACATCCCTGTGCTAATTAAGATAAGGGAATATGCTTTAATATTGGATACTAAGAAAAGAAGTTTGTAGGTACCTTCACGAGACAAAACTCGTCCACTAGAGATCACCTAAGGGTTCAAAGGCTTGTTGCATGTGCTAAATGCAATTGCGGAATTAATATATGTTTTATTTTGTTTGCATGCTTTTTACATTTTGTTTGCTAGGGACTAGCAAAACTTAAGTTGGGGGGTGTGATGAGCACAAAATATTGTATATTTCAAGGCCTCATTACATGCATTTTAACTCAACTTTTGCATCTAAGTACTTAGAGTTAGCCGATTTTATGAATAATGTTGAATTCTCGATGTTGCATATTTTTATAGCTTAAATCATGTATTTTAGGACCTTGCAACTATGATGGATGTGTGGTGAGGGCATGTACACATTACATGAAGATTTGGAGGCTTAAAAGTGAAGAAATCAATGAGGTATTGGTGTTTGCGAACAAAAGCGCCAGCAGCCACACCACTGGGTTGAAGAGCCTCTGTTTTCCTCCATTTTGACCATGATCAACTTCGAATCTGAAAAAGTTCAAAACATTAAAGTTGTAGATCGGGATGCTTTCTGTATTGTGTCAAAATTTCAGCTCAATCGGTCGGTTAGATCAAAAGTTATGCCAATTCTACGAAGACTGGTCCGGAGCAGAAAAACCGTACCGGTACGCCGTACCAATACTGTACCGTACCGGTACGCCGAAACTACTGGTGTACGAAGTACCTGTAACACCCCACATGTTCTTTTATATATGTATATAGATATATAGTAAATAATTGATGTAAAAAATGTAGATAGGTGTAGTGACGGTAGTAATAAAAACAAAAACTAGAAATACAAATTGATTGGGAAGTTTAAGTTTCGAAGGTGTGTAAACTTGAGGAAAGGGATTATGGAAGTTTCTGAATATTTCTAGGTCAAAATAAGGTCTCCATTGAATCCGGAAGGTCGAACAACCTTGGGAGAGGTAATATGAGGTGTATTGGAAGTTAGGAAGTATTCCGGAGTGAAAACACACTTTGAGAAATTTTTGGGTAAAAATGAGTTGAAACACCTTCTAGTATTTTGGCCATAACTTTTTATTCTTACATCCAATTGATCTGAAATTTTGACAGTAGATAGTAGACATCTAGGGCTACAAAAGTGTATCTGTTGGAAATTTTCCAATTCGACCTCTAAAGGGGTCAAAACTTCCCTGGAAGTCGAAACAGCCAAACAGTACCGGTACCCAGTACCGGTACCCCGGAACCAGTAGCTAATTGGTACCGGTACGCGGTACCGGTACCCTTTGACTGGAGCCTTCCCGAACAGTAAAAAGTCGGGATTTTGGGTTTTAAAACACCCATTCCAAGCCCTATTTGCCCCATTCTTCATCTCATCCTCCACAAACATCTTAGAGCCCTAGGAGGAGATAAAGAAAGGGAAGAAACACCAAGATCAAGATAGATTCACACCTCATAGAAATTAAAACCGAAATTCCTCAAGAACACCATTCTTCTCCTCTCTTCCTATACACTTTCACTACACCCTTACCCACATCTCTTAGAACCCTAAGAGAAGACAAGAAGGAGAAGGAGAAGGGAGGAAAGAGATATTTGGAGCTTGGGTTAGCTTACAACTCTTGGATTCAAGGTAGGGGTTTTCTTCCATTCTCTTACATTGAGGTTAGGGCTACTATATATATGCATTCTCTTGACTCTCAATCATATATACTTGCTATGAATTCATCATTTCTTGTTATTCTTGCAATTATTACCTTGTATTAAACTATGTGATGGTTGGGTAATCACTAAACCTCTTGTATGCCCTAGTTCTTCAAGGGAAGTGAGTTTTCTCTTGATTTATCCTTGGTTATTAATTTCAATCTTGATATTCGTTGTTGTCGATTTCAATACTTAATTGTTCCTTTATTCTTGATTCCAAGCTTGATATTTGTTGTTATGGATTCAAGACTTGATTTACCCTTTATGCTTGATTTCAAGCTTGATATTTGTTGTTAGGGATTCAAGAATTGATTTGTCCTTTGTTCTTGAGTTCCAAAGCTTGATCTTTCATTTGTTCTTGATTTCAAAACTCTAGCGATTTGTATTGAACAATAAAATGATACTTTTGATGATCTCATGTACTTTTTCTTAAATATGTTTTATGGGAAATATCACTTGCGAAAGTTGTGGGTTTGGGGGAATTGTTGGATATGTGTAATACGTGTTGGTATTGAAATTATGGAATGTTGTTTGGATGAACATGGGTGAGAAGTTCCTTGAAAGGATGCTCATACCACAGAAAACTAAATTGTGGAACTTGCTTGTTAATTGAGAAAGTAGTTGGTATCGTATCTCTTGTATGGTTGCTCGATATGAACATGAGTTACTATTGACTAGGTATCATGGAGTGGGTAGACGTCTTCTTTGGTAAGAACTTTTCCTACCACTCATAGTGGGGTTAGTGCTTTGGTAAGACTAAACCACTATTGCTCACGGGGTAGCATTGGTATGTACTTGCGTGGGACATGATATTCTCGATGGTGACCATGCGGAGTCGTGCTTCATACCTGAGATACGAGTACAGTCGTATATTGTTCATTCTACCATAGACAGTTTCTACAAGAGTCCTTGGGTAGTATGGGATGCCACGAGAACTTGTGGAAGCGGTGTATGGTGGAAATGGATTATAAATTATATATGGGTTATTGTGGAAACGGTGAATGGTGGAATGGTGTATTAATTGTATATTGTGTGCATTTATTCATTCAATTACTGTTTTTACTTAAACTTGAGATCCGTTAAATGTCCCGGTGTTATCTCAAAATCTATATATGTTATTTGTGAAAAGAGACCGACCGTTTTCTATGTTTTTTTAAACCTTGTTCGGGTTTGGGAGGATTTTCCTACAGAGCTTAGTGCTCACCCCCTACAAACAATCCATTTTTCAGGTGCTGCTTCAGAAGGAGATCGTATAGGTGACGGGCATGTGGATCCAGATGGGGATATTTAGACTGTCCATCTTTGTATTAGATGGAAGAGTTATTTTGAGATCATGTAAAAAATATAATCTTTTGTTAGTCCGCTGCTAGATTAACTTTGAATCTTTTGGGATGAAATCGCCACATTTTGGCTTGATCTTTTGGGATAATGTTGTAATCATTAGATATGGTGAATGAACTTTTATTTATGAATGAATTATATTAGTGCTCTCATGATATGAATGGTTGTAGAATGTAATGCCGTCTAGGGTGGTATTTGGGGCGTTACAGTACCGGTACGGTACAGTACCAGTACTCCGTACTGGTACGCCGTGCCTGAACAACCCGAAATGCCTCCAAATCACTTCCCACTTGCTTGGGGGTCCCACCAATGCTTCTCCCACTTGTCCCCCAACATTTCCTTACACATTTCCATGCCTCCCTTGCACAATTAAAAGACTTTGGAGGCCATTGCATTAATGAGGATGGGAGAGAAGGGGTAGCCTGGGGGTGGCTTGTCCTAGCCTGCAACACCCATCCATTCAGCCCCCTATTGATGGAGGCCTTTCACACAGCTAGGGGGGACCACCATGCACAAAATTGAAGGCTAACTCTCCATTATATTCAGCATTTTACACATTGTATGTGGGGGTGGCTACCTAAGCTTAGAAAATCCCATGAAGAAGACAATGAATAGTGCCATAGTGTAAGAAATTTATGTTTTTGCATTTTCTTCCATCTTTTCACTTGTAATCTTCTTGAATACTCTTGTAAGCTTCATTAATTACTTTTAATGTCATTTACTTCAAGTGCTTTGCAAGTTTAGTTGAATATTCTAGATTTCACCATTGTTATTTAAGTTCTCTTCATTTCAAGCTTTTAAATTGGGTTTTTCATATTTGTCTTCTTAGTTTAAGTTTTCTTGTATTAGTTCAAGTTTCATGCTCCATTTCATTATGTCCATTTACATTATGCTTGTCTTTCCTTTATGCATGACTAGCTATATTTTTAGTTGGCTAATTCAAGGGAGAATTCCTCTTGGGCCCTCTATTTCAACTTATTTTCTTTCCTCCCCGGTGTACGATGGTTCGGTTTGACTTGGTTGAGTGTGGACGTGGTGGTGAGTCCTTGATATCCCGTAGGCATTTGTCACGGGGTATGCTTGGATCCTCACCTCCATTTGGTTGTGAGGCTTTGATATTCCGTAGACTTGTCACGGTTTATGCTTAGATCCTCATTTCCATTTGTCCCGAGCTTCCCACGAATCAATCGTTCATCTATAAACCCTTGGAGGAAGGTTTTGAGTTGAGTTGGTATTCCCATTGGAATGACCATTTGGATTAGCCAATACTTGTTTTCTTGCATTTTCAGTACAAACACAACTCTACAAAACAAACTAAAAGATTTTACACTTTCTCTTTTTGACAAAATCACCTTCACACACTTGAACTTTCCTTCCCTGAGGAGACGACCTTGGAATACCACCAGGTAAAACACGACACGCGAAAGACTCCTTGCGATTGGGGAGCACTTTTGTTCACACATTTCATTTCATACATTTTGTTCATTTCATTTTCCACCAATTTGTTGTTGCCTAATCTCTTGCATCACCCCGAGGGAGAGTGACACTCCCTTTCACACATAAGCCATATACACATGTCAAATGGTGATGTTTAGGGGTTAGGAATAACAACGTTTTTCATCAATCATTTTGGCGCCGTTGCCGGGGAAGGTAAAGCGTTGAGTTCAAAGGGTGATTTTGGGCGGCATGGTAAGTCTCGTGATTTTCATCACGGGCCAAGTTATGTCGTTTCTTTTGTAAATATTTTGTTTTAGTTTCTGTTTTGTATTATGTCTTATAATTTTTATGAAAATGTATCAAATGCCCCATATTATGAAAATGTGTGTGAGATTTGTGATGACTATGGGCTCATCTCTTGTATGTGCCCAATAAATTATCCGGTTCAAGACTTTGCATGCGAAGGTTCAAATTCATTTTTGGCCTCCGAAATTTTTTACCTCAACCATTATGATACACCGAGTTATTCGAGTTATGGTTAGGAGAATGAACCTTGTAATTTTTCATCCAATCTCACACCACCAAATGAATTTTCCCAATATCCAACATACGGGAACTCAACCGAAGAAGAATTGGAAAATATTTGGTGCGATTTTATGCAATACCAAATGGAATTCAATGCCCAAATAACCCAACAACTTAATACATTGACTAATGCTATAATTGCTATGCATGAAGAACAACATCTTGAGCATAGTCAATGTATTGAGGTTGATCATCCCAATGGAGTGCAAATTGATGTTGAATCTCCCACCACTCTTGATTGTGAAAAATTTGATGAAGTTATTATTTCACAGGAGGCTAATGAGCCCAAGGTCATTTTTCCATCTATGAGTGCTGTTGAGATTCACATTTCTCAACTTGGGGAGGGCATTGAAAAGGAGTTAAGTATAGAAAATTTTAAGGAGAAATTGTATACTCCATTGTTGGGATTGCATAAACTTTCCTACACTTCTATTTGGTTGATATTTTTGACTTCTTATCCTTTGTATTGTTGGATAGATGGGTTAGTAAGGGCATTTATACAACAAAAAAATGTTAAAACCAAAAAAATCAATGGGCGCACGCTCATATCCGAATTGAAGCCGGATTGACAAGAGCCTATTTTGTTTTCATGTACATAGTAGTTAGATTTCTTTTATTGTTATAGTTTTATTTTCATAAATGTTGTAGTGTAGATTTTAGCATGAAGGTTGTTTACCTCTTTCTAATTTGGACTCATTTCACTTTGAGCATCATTGTATCAAATCTTATTGGGTATCATGTTCTAGTCTAAGTTGGGGGGTGTAAACAAGCTTTTTGTGTTTTACTTTTTCCGTTAATGTACATATATATATATGAAAAGAAAAAAAAAAGGTGTATCTCATTTCCCATGTTAACTTTCATTTTTTCTCATTGCATGATTCCTTGTGCATTGAGGACAATGCATGGTTCAAGTTGGGGGGTGAGGTGCACCATTTACATTTTCCACCACTTTTTGTATAGAATAATGGAAAATGTGAAAATTTTGAAAAATTTTGGTTCCAATATTGAACTATATTCCCCTATCCTAATGGTTATGGGATTTGTGATTACTTGATCTTCATTTTGAACTTTGAATACATGAGCACATTATAGAACTTTATCCTATTGTTAAGAGTATCACATACTTGTTTGCTTTTGAACTCAACCATAAGTTCACCATGAACTTGTAATTTTTGCAATTTACGGATTGAGTTCACATTTGAGTGATTGACATGAATAGTGGAGATGAGTAAGAACCCATGTGAGCTTTAATGCCAATCCTTGTTTGGAGGGAACTTACATTTACTCAAGGAACAATTTTTCAAATTCCAAATTTGTTCAATAATCTCATTATGCTTGTTTTGGTTAGGTGCTTTTGGGTAGTTGATTGACTTTGTCTTGAAACGCAAAATGCTCCTCCTATGCTTATCTAGAGATGATCTTAGGCCATCTTTGAAATGCTTTGAGCCTTTGCATTTTTCTTGTGAAACATTATCTCTAGTGCCATGATTGAACCTTAATTGAATTCATTTCTATGCCACACATGTAACCAAGCCATTGAAAATGATAAATATCTACCTTACCTTGGTTGTTCCTAGTCCTAAGTATGAGTGATGCTAAAAGAGAAGGAAGTATGGTGTGGTAACTCAAACAAAAGGGATGAATGAAGTTGAAACTCAAAGAGTTGAACGAAAAAGAATGAAAATCCAAGAAAAGGAGAAAAAAGGGTGAGAAGAAGAAAAGAAAGAGAAAAAGAAAAAGAAAAATGTTAAGGAAAAGAAGCAAGAAAAGAAACAAAGAGTGAAGTGATGGTGTTAGCCTAGAAATCCCACAAAAGGGAGATCTTTTTGAAATAAAGGTCATTCACTCGAAACAACCCTCTTTGTTATCCTATATCCTTCCTTTCTTTTGCCTCAATATCACCCCAAGGCCTAGTTATAACCCGTGAAAGTCCTAAATGATCTAGAGAAACATGGGGGAGGCCCACTTTTAAAGAAAAAGAGGAGTTGATTTTGCTATCTAATGCCCTAGCATTCCTTTCATGAGATTATGCCAAGGTTGTTTCATTTTTATGCATGAACTTCATTTTTGGATTATATGTGAGCTTATTTCGTTTTGAGCACAAGATTCCATCTCATATATACACATGGAGAGCATGCCAAGATAACTAGAGTGTGATTCATTGCGAGAGACACCCTTGGTGAGTTTGCATCGAAGCTTAATTTGGATAGCCAAAGTGAATGTGAATTCCGTTGTGTAAATGTTTAAATTACATGTTCATTTCACACACACACGAGTTTGAAAATGAATGTGTATGTGGATACTCTAGAATAGCATTTAAGGCTATGATGTGTTTTATGTGTGATTAGTTCGGGTGGGTTGAGCAAGCTTTTTGACATCCCTGTGCTAATTAAGATAAGGGAATATGCTTTAATATTGGATACTAAGAAAAGAAGTTTGTAGGTACCTTCACGAGACAAAACTCGTCCACTAGAGATCACCTAAGGGTTCAAAGGCTTGTTGCATGTGCTAAATGCAATTGCGGAATTAATATATGTTTTATTTTGTTTGCATGCTTTTTACATTTTGTTTGCTAGGGACTAGCAAAACTTAAGTTGGGGGGTGTGATGAGCACAAAATATTGTATATTTCAAGGCCTCATTACATGCATTTTAACTCAACTTTTGCATCTAAGTACTTAGAGTTAGCCGATTTTATGAATAATGTTGAATTCTCGATGTTGCATATTTTTATAGCTTAAATCATGTATTTTAGGACCTTGCAACTATGATGGATGTGTGGTGAGGGCATGTACACATTACATGAAGATTTGGAGGCTTAAAAGTGAAGAAATCAATGAGGTATTGGTGTTTGCGAACAAAAGCGCCAGCAGCCACACCACTGGGTTGAAGAGCCTCTGTTTTCCTCCATTTTGACCATGATCAACTTCGAATCTGAAAAAGTTCAAAACATTAAGGTTGTAGATCTGGATGTCTTCCATATTGTGTCAACATTTCAGCTCAATCGGTCGGTTAGATCAAAAGTTATGCCAATTCTACGAAGACTGGTCCGGAGCAGAAAAACCGTACCGGTACGCCGTACCGATACTGTACCGTACCGGTACGCCGAAACTACTGGTCTACGAAGTACCGGTACGGTACAGTACCGGTACTCAGTACTGGTACGCCGTGCCTGAACAACCCGAAATGCCTCCAAATCACTTCCCACTTGCTTGGGGGTCCCACCAATGCTTATCCCACTTGTCCCCCAACATTTCCTTACACATTTCCATGCCTCCCTTACACAATTAAAAGACTTTGGAGGCCATTGCATTAATGAGAATGGGAGAGAAGGGGTAGCCTGGGGGTGGCTTGTCCTAGCCTACAACACCCATCCATTCAGCCCCTATTGATGGAGGCCTTTCACACAGCTAGGGGGGACCACCATGCACAAAATTGAAGGCTAACTCTCCATTATATTCAGCATTTTACACATTGTATGTGGGGGTGGCTACCTAAGCTTAGAAAATCCCATGAAGAAGACAATGAATAGTGCCATAGTGTAAGAAATTTATGTTTTTGCATTTTCTTCCATCTTTTCACTTGTAATCTTCTTGAATACTCTTGTAAGCTTCATTAATTACTTTTAATGTCATTTACTTCAAGTGCTTTGCAAGTTTAGTTGAATATTCTAGATTTCACCATTGTTATTTAAGTTCTCTTCATTTCAAGCTTTTAAATTGGGTTTTTCATATTTGTCTTCTTAGTTTAAGTTTTCTTGTATTAGTTCAAGTTTCATGCTCCATTTCATTATGTCCATTTACATTATGCTTGTCTTTCCTTTATGCATGACTAGCTATATTTTTAGTTGGCTAATTCAAGGGAGAATTCCTCTTGGGCCCTCTATTTCAACTTATTTTCTTTCCTCCCCGGTGTACGATGGTTCGGTTTGACTTGGTTGAGTGTGGACGTGGTGGTGAGTCCTTGATATCCCGTAGGCATTTGTCACGGGGTATGCTTGGATCCTCACCTCCATTTGGTTGTGAGGCTTTGATATTCCGTAGACTTGTCACGGTTTATGCTTAGATCCTCATTTCCATTTGTCCCGAGCTTCTCACGAATCAATCGTTCATCTATAAACCCTTGGAGGAAGGTTTTGAGTTGAGTTGGTATTCCCATTGGAATGACCATTTGGATTAGCCAACACTTGTTTTCTTGCATTTTCAGTACAAACACAACTCTACAAAACAAACTAAAAGATTTTACACTTTCTCTTTTTGACAAAATGTAACACCCCGCATTTTTCTTTTATATATGTATATAGATATATAGTAGATAATTTTTTTAAAACTGTAGATATATGTAGTGACATAAGAATAAACCGTAGGAATAAATGCTATGGAGACAATTTGATTGGGAAGCTACGTGTCGAAGATGTTTAAACTTGGAAAGGGTGATTAGACAAGTTTCTAAAGGTTTTTAGGTCAAAATAATGCTTCCATTGAATCCGGAAGGTCGAACAACCTTGGGAGAGGTAATATGAGGTGTATTGGAAGCTAGGAAGTATTTTAGAGTTAAAACCCACTTTAGAGTGAAATTGGGTAAAAAGTATATTGGACACCTTCTAGTATTTTAGCCATAACTTTTTATCCTTACATCCAATTGATCTGAAATTTTGACAGTAGATAGTAGACATCTAGGGCTACAAAAGTGTATCTCTTGGAAATTTTCCAATTCGACCTCTAAAGGGGTCAAAACTGCTCTGGAAGTCGAAGCAGCCAAACAGTACCGGTACCCAGTACCGGTACCCCCGAACCAGTAACTAATTGGTACCGGTACCCGGTACCGGTACCCTTTGACTGGAGCCTTCCCGAACAGTAAAAAGTCGGGATTTTGGGTTTTAAAACACCCATTCCAAGCCCTATTTGCCTCATTCTTCATCTCATCCTCACCACAAACATCTTAGAGCCCTAGAAGGAGATAAAGAAAGGGAAAAATACCAAGATCAAGATAGATTCACACCTCATAGAAATCAAACCCGAAATTCCTCAAGAACACCATTCTTCTCCTCTCTTCCTATACACATTCACTACACCCTTACCAACATCTCTTAGAACCCTAAGAGAAGACAAGAAGGAAAAGGATAAGGGAGGAAGGAGATCTTTGGAGCTTGGGTTAGCTTATAACTCTTGGATTCAAGGTAGGGGATTTCTTCCTTTTCTCTTACATTGAGGGTAAGGTTTATATTTATGTATGTTTTGCTTCCAAATCTTATATGTATGTTATGGGATCTCTATTTCTTGTTGTTCTTGTAATCCCTTACCATATCATGAACGAATTAGGGCTTGATAGCCACAAATCCCTTGTATGCCTTTGAAACCCCAAATTTTCAAGGAGATTTTGTTTTCTTTTGACTCTCCTTTTCTCTTGATTCCTAACCTTAAATATTACATGTTCTAAACTAGGTTGTGCTTGGGTAATCGCTAAATCTCTTGGTGTGCCTTCGAAACTCTAATTGCAAGGAAATTGGGTTCCTCTTGATTTCCCTCTTGTTCATGAGGTCTAATCTTAATGTTTGTCGTTATAAATGACAAAACTTGATTGTTCCTTCACTTTTGGATTCTCAAGCTTGATATTTGTTACTATGGACGTCAAGGCTTGATTGTTCTTTTGTCATTGATGACCCACCTTGTTATTCCTTTATTCTTAATTTCAAGACCTTGTGTTTAATTGTTCTTGATTTCAAGCTTTATATCCATTGGCCCTTGATATCCTAACCCAACATTCACATGTCCTCACTTCAAAACTTTATTTCTTCATGAAGTGTGGATTCTCCTTGGATACTCTTTTGTCTTGTTTTAAAAAAGGAAATTTAGTGTTTTGTGTTGAGTAATAAAATGATATTTCGATGATCTCATGTGTTTTTCCTAAATTGTTTTATTGAAATGTTACATGTGAGGTGGGATGGAAAAGTTGGGAATTTATGGTATTGGTGGTAATGTGAGATGTTTGTTGGTATGTTATCTCTTGAGTAGTTGTACGATACTAACATGGTTTACTATTGACCGGGTGTCATGTAGTGGGTAGACGGCTTTGTATGCCACGCGGGTATGAACTTTTCCTACCACATGGTGTGGGGTAGACGTCTTTGTACGCCGTGTGGGTACGAACATTTCCTAGCACTAATGATAACGGATTAGTAACGTGGGTAGTGTCGGACATCTAGTATGGGTTATTGTTCACTTTACCATAGACGGTTTCTACAAGAGTTTTGGGGTAGTATGGGATGCCACAAGAACTTGTGGAAATGGTGTATGGTGGGATGGATTATGTTTTGGAAATTGATTATGAATTGTATATTGGTTTCACTTATTCATGAAATTACTGTTGATGCGTAAACTTGAGATCTAATTAAATGTCCTCGTTTTACTTCAAATACTATATATGTTATTTGTGAAATGAGACCGACCCGTTTTATATGTTTTCTAAACCTTGTTTGGGTTTGGGAGAAATTTTCTACAGAGCTTCGTGCTCACCCCCTACCGCTAACATTTTTCAGATTATGCTATAGAGGAGGAGTTTGGCGCTAATGAGCCGGGCCTTGGGGACGCCTCATTGGAGGGGTACCTAGATCCCCAGTGGGACATCTAGAGATGTAGCTTATTTTGTTCTAGACTAGGAGATTTAATTCTGAACAATGTAAAGTCTAGATTCTTTTGAAATTCCGCTGCGGTATATTCATGTAATTCTTTTGAGAATGTAACTGCCATACTTGGCCTATTCTTTTGGGATAACATTATGGATAGTATAGATGGTAAATGAAATTTTATTGTTATTGGATGGTTAAATGGACCCTGTGTGGTCAAGTTAATATAATTGCACAGGTTGTGTTTTGGGTAGAGCTTCCCGTACAAAGGAGACTCTGCCCAAATTTTGTTAAATCTAGGATGTTTCTTATTTGATGGATATATAGTTAGTTGCTCTCATTTTATGAATGGTTTTAGAATGTAATGCCGTCCAGGGTGGTATTTGGGGCGTTACAAAGTTGGTATCAGAGCTTAGGCTTTAGGTCTTACATGGGAGCTGTAGGTTATGGATTACTACTAGAGCCTTAGGACTAAGTTGAATAAAAGGGTTTGAGTTGGATTTCACACCCGTCTTGTGTTATAGACTAAAGTGATACCTAGGATGTCTTGCACATCGAAGAACTAAATTGTGAATTGATGTGCAGGATGGAGGGTGGACGTGGATGTGGACAGGGACGTGGTGGCCAAGCAAATCCACCACCACCTTCACCTCCCGATACCATGGATGTCATTTATCGATGCATAAGGGAGCTAACTACTCTGGTACAACACCAGAATAGAATCAACAACCAACAACAACAGAACTTAGCAAGGGGAGGCCCGATCAGGACTGGTGCTAGCAGCAGTGGAGTGGCACCAAGGGCAGCTCCGTACTGCCGACCTGACCAAGCTTCAGGGCCACGAAATCCGGTGGTTCAAGGAGCTAGGGCTACTCGAAATCGAACAGCCACTGACCCACGTCACTGTTTCGCATGTGGCGGTTTCGGGCACTTCAAAAATAGATGCCCATCATTTCCTAAAAAGACCAAACAAGCCATAGGACAAGTAAATGCAAACACGCCACCACCACAGAAGCCACCACCGCAGAACCCGTTAGAAGATATAGCCTCCGACAATATTGATCAAGGGAGAATTCCTATTCTGACCCAAACGGGGGAAGATGTTTCCCATACAATTGCGGAAGGTATCGTTTTTCTCTAAAAGTCTTGGGCATGTATTTTCTTTGAAGTTTAATGTTTCTCATTCCTTCCCACACCCCACCTATGCAAATAACTTGGGATTAGACTTTGGGAATGTAGAACATGTTTGGAGTATAGACATGCCCACGGGAGAACGGTTGGATACTAAGAGGATGTGTATAGGCGGTATGCTTCGAATTGGGGAGCGAGAATTGATGGTAGACATGGTTGTATTAGACATAAATGGGTACGCTAGTTTGTATCATGTGGTTTAGACTAGTCTAGGAAACGGATGATAATTTGGCTTTTGGTTTGTAAATGAGATTAGGCATGGATCTTGATTGCGAGTCATATTATTTATATTGGAGATGGGTATGAGATAGGATTTGTGACAAAGACACCCAACTTGAGTTAGACAAGTATAAAGGAACCAAACAGTCCGGTAGACTACCTCGCACCAATTTGTTCATAACTCTTCATTGGAAAGTCCAAATTGTGCACCGCTATTTTTGTTAGAACCCTAACTCGTATATCTTTCCAACCATATAGGTCACACATGCTCAAAATACTCGAGTCAAAACAGTTTATTCCTTGAAGTTGGTCAAAAGTCTGCACTATGGTGTTCTTTGGACAGTAAAGTGTTGTGATTTCTTCTTAGACTCTGAAGGACCTATCCTTAAGTGAAATTTTACATTATTTAGGCTTTGATTGAGAGACACCTCCATATTGATTGAAGTGCTTTTGATGGATAAAAAAAAAAAAAAAGGGGGGTGATTATGATTTGGTGCTTGTCAACTTCAAGTATTCTCTTCCACTAATAGTATTGCTCATATTTTAAAAGTCAAAGGATATGATAACCCAATTGGGATGTGTGGAAATAAGGTTAACTTAGAGGTTCCCTAAGATGAATTAAGTTCCTAATGATAAGGGTATGGAAGGTTATGTGTGTTACTTAAAAAGTATAGAAATTAAGGAATGAATGTAGTTTTGGTTTACGATATGAACCATGGGAGTATTATGTTTTCTTCTAAGGTGATTACGATAATATGAGATAGTATAATTCTCAAATACGAGCAATTGAAGGAATAGGGTGAAGTAACCTCGGATGGGAGCCTATTTTTGGAGTAATGATTGGAATTGTGGGTATAGATCTTAAATCTATAGGAGATTGTTTCACAACCACTTACTTGAGGTTCCCAATATTTGTTTGAAATATTATGGAGGGTTGATTAAATTTACTTTGAAGGTTTAGAAGGATCATGCATAGGATACTCATTGAGAGCGTTATACTTAGTTATCTTATTTCCTTGAGGGCTTAGTTGACTACTCTTAGAATTTCTAAAGTATTAACAATCGAGATTCTTTTGGTTAAGTATAGAGTTAATAGTTGACTTGTATTCACAAGTTTTGATTAAAAATTTGAGGTTGAGTTATGGAAACGAATTTATAGACATGGAAAAAAAAAAAAGGGAAATCTAAGAAGCATGACTAAGTGGTAAGTAGTTACCGTTGACCCTTGATATTGTAGGATTAAAGATTATAGATGTTAAAAGCTTGATGTCATATATAGTAGACAATTATGGAAATAAGGATGATTTCAATGTTCGGTGTTTACTTTTATAGTTATGTGAGCCCTTTTAAATGTTATCGAAGTTGTGTTAGAGGAAAATGAAGCTCTTTTTCTTGTCTCTTTTAGTACCTTGTTAAGATCGGAATGATTAGTTATTCTTGAGGAATGTTAGTATGAGTATAGAAAATTCGAACTTATGGTTGATGGTGATAATGGTAAAGAAGTAAATTGAAGAATCAATGATGATACCTATGAAGATTGCTTTGACATGGGATGAATCATCGAGAGTCTTATGTTAGTTTAGATTATTTTAGTTTTGGGATCCTTGACAGTCTATCCTCACATTTTGATATGTTACAAGAGGTATATTGTAATGAATGGTATCAGAAGGATTAGAAAGTATAGATATCATTTAAAGAGTTGTGATGTGAATGAAAACCACTAAGAATTGATTAGATGGTTATTAGTTCTAGCTCAAGATTGTAGATCGAGAGCAAATATCTTGGAGATATACTTTGATCCTTAGCTTAAGTATTATAGCTGGTTAATTACCCAAAATTCCCTTTGAAGGGATTTGATGGATCGTTAGGGTACACATTTTGGAAGCTATAATTGGAAAACAAGTGCGGTTAGGTTTTAATTGTACACTTTGGTGGAATCTAAGATGCTCTCTTAGAACTTTCAAATCTATGCGAAGTTCTTATCTTGTAGCATATTTTGACTTGTGAATCGGTGGATTATAATTTATATCAGAGTGCGCAGCGAGCTTTTGGATTAATGACTGTAATGGTGACGGTAAGGAATATTATGAGAAAGTACAAATTGATGTGAAAACTAAGAGTTGATCCTAGAACATTGACTTGTGTGGAGTGTGTAGTTATGAATTGAAATGATGGTAGATTTCAAGATTTTGAATCCCTCTTGGGTTGTGAGAGACGAAATTTTGAAGAACGTTGTATCTATTTTCAGGAATTGAGATAAATCTTACCGTGATGCCATTAACAAATTTTGTGTTACACCATGATGTTAGTATAGGGAAGATGAGTAATCCTAATGGTGGAATTGCATTTGAGTTATTTTGATATGCTTATGAAGAAGATACATGTAAGACGCAAATATGAGGTTGATTGAATTGATTGGTGAAATTCAAAAGAGAAGTGATATTTGATGAGTACACAATTAAGTATTATGATCTAGTAGTTAGACATGAAAAGAAATTAGTTGGAACAATTGTATACAAGTATTAAGGATAGAGGTGATAAATGAATTCTAGTGAAGGAATGTATTTTGATTCTAGTCTCTCAAATTATTGAGAAGTTGAGAGACTAACTCGACGACTAAGTTTCGAGGACGAAACTTTCTTTAAGGGGGGTGGATTGTAACACCCCGCATTTTTCTTTTATATATGTATATAGATATATAGTAGATAATTTTTTTAAAACTGTAGATATATGTAGTGACATAAGAATAAACCGTAGGAATAAATGCTATGGAGACAATTTGATTGGGAAGCTACGTGTCGAAGATGTTTAAACTTGGAAAGGGTGATTAGACAAGTTTCTAAAGGTTTTTAGGTCAAAATAATGCTTCCATTGAATCCGGAAGGTCGAACAACCTTGGGAGAGGTAATATAAGGTGTATTGGAAGCTAGGAAGTATTTTGGAGTTAAAACCCACTTTAGAGTGAAATTGGGTAAAAAGTATCTTGGACACCTTCTAGTATTTTAGCCATAACTTTTTATCCTTACATCCAATTGATCTGAAATTTTGACAGTAGATATTAGACATCTAGGGCTACAAAAGTGTATCTCTTGAAAATTTTCCAATTCGACCTCTAAAGGGGTCAAAACTGCTCTGGAAGTCGAAGCAGCCAAACAGTACCGGTACCCAGTACCGGTACCCCCGAACCAGTAACTAATTGGTACCGGTACCCTTTGACTGGAGCCTTCCCGAACAGTAAAAAGTCGGGATTTTGGGTTTTAAAACACCCATTCCAAGCCCTATTTGCCTCATTCTTCATCTCATCCTCACCACAAACATCTTAGAGCCCTAGGAGGAGATAAAGAAAGGGAAAAATACCAAGATCAAGATAGATTCACACCTCATAGAAATCAAACCCGAAATTCCTCAAGAACACCATTCTTCTCCTCTCTTCCTATACACATTCACTACACCCTTACCAACATCTCTTAGAACCCTAAGAGAAGACAAGAAGGAAAAGGATAAGGGAGGAAGGAGATCTTTGGAGCTTGGGTTAGCTTATAACTCTTGGATTCAAGGTAGGGGATTTCTTCCTTTTCTCTTACATTGAGGGTAAGGTTTATATTTATGTATGTTTTGCTTCCAAATCTTATATGTATGTTATGGGATCTCTATTTCTTGTTGTTCTTGTAATCCCTTACCATATCATGAACGAATTAGGGCTTGATAGCCACAAATCCCTTGTATGCCTTTGAAACCCCAAATTTTCAAGGAGATTTTGTTTTCTTTTGACTCTCCTTTTCTCTTGATTCCTAACCTTAAATATTACATGTTCTAAACTAGGTTGTGCTTGGGTAATCGCTAAATCTCTTGGTGTGCCTTCGAAACTCTAATTGCAAGGAAATTGGGTTCCTCTTGATTTCCCTCTTGTTCATGAGGTCTAATCTTAATGTTTGTCGTTATAAATGACAAAACTTGATTGTTCCTTCACTTTTGGATTCTCAAGCTTGATATTTGTTACTATGGACGTCAAGGCTTGATTGTTCTTTTGTCATTGATGACCCACCTTGTTATTCCTTTATTCTTAATTTCAAGACCTTGTGTTTAATTGTTCTTGATTTCAAGCTTTATATCCATTGGCCCTTGATATCCTAACCCAACATTCACATGTCCTCACTTCAAAACTTTATTTCTTCATGAAGTGTGGATTCTCCTTGGATACTCTTTTGTCTTGTTTTAAAAAAGGAAATTTAGTGTTTTGTGTTGAGTAATAAAATGATATTTCGATGATCTCATGTGTTTTTCCTAAATTGTTTTATTGAAATGTTACATGTGAGGTGGGATGGAAAAGTTGGGGATTTATGGTATTGGTGGTAATGTGAGATGTTTGTTGGTATGTTATCTCTTGAGTAGTTGTACGATACTAACATGGTTTACTATTGACCGGGTGTCATGTAGTGGGTAGACGGCTTTGTATGCCACGCGGGTATGAACTTTTCCTACCACATGGTGTGGGGTAGACGTCTTTGTACGCCGTGTGGGTACGAACATTTCCTAGCACTAATGATAACGGATTAGTAACGTGGGTAGTGTCGGACATCTAGTATGGGTTATTGTTCACTTTACCATAGACGGTTTCTACAAGAGTTTTGGGGTAGTATGGGATGCCACAAGAACTTGTGGAAATGGTGTATGGTGGGATGGATTATGTTTTGGAAATTGATTATGAATTGTATATTGGTTTCACTTATTCATGAAATTACTGTTGATGCGTAAACTTGAGATCTAATTAAATGTCCTCGTTTTACTTCAAATACTATATATGTTATTTGTGAAATGAGACCGACCCGTTTTATATGTTTTCTAAACCTTGTTTGGGTTTGGGAGAAATTTTCTACAGAGCTTCGTGCTCACCCCCTACCGCTAACATTTTTCAGATTATGCTATAGAGGAGGAGTTTGGCGCTAATGAGCGGGGCCTTGGGGATGCCTCATTGGAGGGGTACCTAGATCCCGAGTGGGACATCTAGAGATGTAGCTTATTTTGTTCTAGACTAGGAGATTTAATTCTGAACAATGTAAAGTCTAGATTCTTTTGAAATTCCGCTGCGGTATATTCATGTAATTCTTTTGGGAATGTAACTGCCATACTTGGCCTATTCTTTTGGGATAACATTATGGATAGTATAGATGGTAAATGGAATTTTATTGTTATTGGATGGTTAAATGGACCCTGTGTGGTCAAGTTAATATAATTGCACAGGTTGTGTTTTGGGTAGAGCTTCCCGTACAAAGGAGACTCTGCCCAAATTTTGTTAAATCTAGGATGTTTCTTATTTGATGGATATATAGTTAGTTGCTCTCATTTTATGAATGGTTTTAGAATGTAATGCCGTCCAGGGTGGTATTTGGGGCGTTACAAAGTTGGTATCAGAGCTTAGGCTTTAGGTCTTACATGGGAGCTGTAGGTTATGGATTACTACTAGAGCCTTAGGACTAAGTTGAATAAAAGGGTTTGAGTTGGATTTCACACCCGTCTTGTGTTATAGACTAAAGTGATACCTAGGATGTCTTGCACATCGAAGAACTAAATTGTGAATTGATGTGCAGGATGGAGGGTGGACGTGGATGTGGACGGGGACGTGGTGGCCAAGCAAATCCACCACCACCTTCACCTCCCGATACCATGGATGTCATTTATCGATGCATAAGGGAGCTAACTACTCTGGTACAACACCAGAATAGAATCAACAACCAACAACAACAGAACTTAGCAAGGGGAGGCCCGATCAGGACTGGTGCTAGCAGCAGTGGAGTGGCACCAAGGGCAGCTCCGTACTGCCGACCTGACCAAGCTTCAGGGCCACGAAATCCGGTGGTTCAAGGAGCTAGGGCTACTCGAAATCGAACAGCCACTGACCCACGTCACTGTTTCGCATGTGGCGGTTTCGGGCACTTCAAAAATAGATGCCCATCATTTCCTAAAAAGACCAAACAAGCCATAGGACAAGTAAATGCAAACACGCCACCACCACAGAAGCCACCACCGCAGAACCCGTTAGAAGATATAGCCCCCGACAATATTGATCAAGGGAGAATTCCTATTCTGACCCAACCGGGGGAAGATGTTTCTCATACAATTGCGGAAGGTATCGTTTTTCTCTAAAAGTCTTGGGCATGTATTTTCTTTGAAGTTTAATGTTTCTCATTCCTTCCCACACCCCACCTATGCAAATAACTTGGGATTAGACTTTGGGAATTTAGAACATGTTTGGAGTATAGACATGCCCACGGGAGAACGGTTGGATACTAAGAGGATGTGTATAGGCGGTATGCTTCGAATTGGGGAGCGAGAATTGATGGTAGACATGGTTGTATTAGACATAAATGGGTACGCTAGTTTGTATCATGTGGTTTAGACTAGTCTAGGAAACGGATGATAATTTGGCTTTTGGTTTGTAAATGAGATTAGGCATGGATCTTGATTGCGAGTCATATTATTTATATTGGAGATGGGTATGAGATAGGATTTGTGACAAAGACACCCAACTTGAGTTAGACAAGTATAAAGGAACCAAACAGTCCGGTAGACTACCTCGCACCAATTTGTTCATAACTCTTCATTGGAAAGTCCAAATTGTGCACCGCTATTTTTGTTAGAACCCTAACTCGTATATCTTTCCAACCATATAGGTCACACATGCTCAAAATACTCGAGTCAAAACAGTTTATTCCTTGAAGTTGGTCAAAAGTCTGCACTATGGTGTTCTTTGGACAGTAAAGTGTTGTGATTTCTTCTTAGACTCTGAAGGACCTATCCTTAAGTGAAATTTTACATTATTTAGGCTTTGATTGAGAGACACCCCCATATTGATTGAAGTGCTTTTGATGGATAAAAAAAAAAAAAAAGGGGGTGATTATGATTTGGTGCTTGTCAACTTCAAGTATTCTCTTCCACTAATAGTATTGCTCATATTTTAAAAGTCAAAGGATATGATAACCCAATTGGGATGTGTGGAAATAAGGTTAACTTAGAGGTTCCCTAAGATGAATTAAGTTCCTAATGATAAGGGTATGGAAGGTTATGTGTGTTACTTAAAAAGTATAGAAATTAAGGAATGAATGTAGTTTTGGTTTACGATATGAACCATGGGAGTATTATGTTTTCTTCTAAGGTGATTACGATAATATGAGATAGTATAATTCTCAAATACGAGCAATTGAAGGAATAGGGTGAAGTAACCTCGGATGGGAGCCTATTTTTGGAGTAATGATTGGAATTGTGGGTATAGATCTTAAATCTATAGGAGATTGTTTCACAACCACTTACTTGAGGTTCCCAATATTTGTTTGAAATATTATGGAGGGTTGATTAAATTTACTTTGAAGGTTTAGAAGGATCATGCATAGGATACTCATTGAGAGCGTTATACTTAGTTATCTTATTTCCTTGAGGGCTTAGTTGACTACTCTTAGAATTTCTAAAGTATTAACAATCGAGATTCTTTTGGTTAAGTATAGAGTTAATAGTTGACTTGTATTCACAAGTTTTGATTAAAAATTTGAGGTTGAGTTATGGAAACGAATTTATAGACATGGAAAAAAAAAAAAGGGAAATCTAAGAAGCATGACTAAGTGGTAAGTAGTTACCGTTGACCCTTGATATTGTAGGATTAAATATTATAGATGTTAAAAGCTTGATGTCATATATAGTAGACAATTATGGAAATAAGGATGATTTCAATGTTCGGTGTTTACTTTTATAGTTATGTGAGCCCTTTTAAATGTTATCGAAGTTGTGTTAGAGGAAAATGAAGCTCTTTTTCTTGTCTCTTTTAGTACCTTGTTAAGATCGGAATGATTAGTTATTCTTGAGGAATGTTAGTATGAGTATAGAAAATTCGAACTTATGGTTGATGGTGATAATGGTAAAGAAGTAAATTGAAGAATCAATGATGATACCTATGAAGATTGCTTTGACATGGGATGAATCATCGAGAGTCTTATGTTAGTTTAGATTATTTTAGTTTTGGGATCCTTGACAGTCTATCCTCACATTTTGATATGTTACAAGAGGTATATTGTAATGAATGGTATCAGAAGGATTAGAAAGTATAGATATCATTTAAAGAGTTGTGATGTGAATGAAAACCACTAAGAATTGATTAGATGGTTATTAGTTCTAGCTCAAGATTGTAGATCGAGAGCAAATATCTTGGAGATATACTTTGATCCTTAGCTTAAGTATTATAGCTGGTTAATTACCCAAAATTCCCTTTGAAGGGATTTGATGGATCGTTAGGGTACACATTTTGGAAGCTATAATTGGAAAACAAGTGCGGTTAGGTTTTAATTGTACACTTTGGTGGAATCTAAGATGCTCTCTTAGAACTTTCAAATCTATGCGAAGTTCTTATCTTGTAGCATATTTTGACTTGTGAATCGGTGGATTATAATTTATATCAGAGTGCGCAGCGAGCTTTTGGATTAATGACTGTAATGGTGACGGTAAGGAATATTATGAGAAAGTACAAATTGATGTGAAAACTAAGAGTTGATCCTAGAACATTGACTTGTGTGGAGTGTGTAGTTATGAATTGAAATGATGGTAGATTTCAAGATTTTGAATCCCTCTTGGGTTGTGAGAGACGAAATTTTGAAGAACGTTGTATCTATTTTCAGGAATTGAGATAAATCTTACCGTGATGCCATTAACAAATTTTGTGTTACACCATGATGTTAGTATAGGGAAGATGAGTAATCCTAATGGTGGAATTGCATTTGAGTTATTTTGATATGCTTATGAAGAAGATACATGTAAGACGCAAATATGAGGTTGATTGAATTGAATGGTGAAATTCAAAAGAGAAGTGATATTTGATGAGTACACAATTAAGTATTATGATCTAGTAGTTAGGCATGAAAAGAAATTAGTTGGAACAATTGTATACAAGTATTAAGGATAGAGGTGATAAATGAATTCTAGTGAAGGAATGTATTTTGATTCTAGTCTCTCAAATTATTGAGAAGTTGAGAGACTAACTCGACGACTAAGTTTCGAGGACGAAACTTTCTTTAAGGGGGGTGGATTGTAACACCCCGCATTTTTCTTTTATATATGTATATAGATATATAGTAAATAATTTTTTTAAAACTGTAGATATATGTAGTGACATAAGAATAAACCGTAGGAATAAATGCTATGGAGACAATTTGATTGGGAAGCTACGTGTCGAAGATGTTTAAACTTGGAAAGGGTGATTAGACAAGTTTCTAAAGGTTTTTAGGTCAAAATAATGCTTCCATTGAATCCGGAAGGTCGAACAACCTTGGGAGAGGTAATATGAGGTGTATTGGAAGCTAGGAAGTATTTTGGAGTTAAAACCCACTTTAGAGTGAAATTGGGTAAAAAGTATCTTGGACACCTTCTAGTATTTTAGCCATAACTTTTTATCCTTACATCCAATTGATCTGAAATTTTGACAGTAGATAGTAGACATCTAGGGCTACAAAAGTGTATCTCTTGGAAATTTTCCAATTCGACCTCTAAAGGGGTCAAAACTGCTCTGGAAGTCGAAGCAGCCAAACAGTACCGGTACCCAGTACCGGTACCCCCGAACCAGTAACTAATTGGTACCGGTACCCGGTACCGGTACCCTTTGACTGGAGCCTTCCCGAACAGTAAAAAGTCGGGATTTTGGGTTTTAAAACACCCATTCCATGCCCTATTTGCCTCATTCTTCATCTCATCCTCACCACAAACATCTTAGAGCCCTAGGAGGAGATAAAGAAAGGGAAAAATACCAAGATCAAGATAGATTCACACCTCATAGAAATCAAACCCGAAATTCCTCAAGAACACCATTCTTCTCCTCTCTTCCTATACACATTCACTACACCCTTACCAACATCTCTTAGAACCCTAAGAGAAGACAAGAAGGAGAAGGAGAAGGGAGGAAGGAGATCTTTGGAGCTTGGGTTAGCTTATAACTCTTGGATTCAAGGTAGGGGATTTCTTCCTTTTCTCTTACATTGAGGGTAAGGTTTATATTTATGTATGTTTTGCTTCCAAATCTTATATGTATGTTATGGGATCTCTATTTCTTGTTGTTCTTGTAATCCCTTACCATATCATGAACGAATTAGGGCTTGATAGCCACAAATCCCTTGTATGCCTTTGAAACCCCAAATTTTCAAGGAGATTTTGTTTTCTTTTGACTCTCCTTTTCTCTTGATTCCTAACCTTAAATATTACATGTTCTAAACTAGGTTGTGCTTGGGTAATCACTAAATCTCTTGGTGTGCCTTCGAAACTCTAATTGCAAGGAAATTGGGTTCCTCTTGATTTCCCTCTTGTTCATGAGGTCTAATCTTAATGTTTGTCGTTATAAATGACAAAACTTGATTGTTCCTTCACTTTTGGATTCTCAAGCTTGATATTTGTTACTATGGACGTCAAGGCTTGATTGTTCTTTTGTCATTGATGACCCACCTTGTTGTTCCTTTATTCTTAATTTCAAGACCTTGTGTTTAATTGTTCTTGATTTCAAGCTTTATATCCATTGGCCCTTGATATCCTAACCCAACATTCACATGTCCTCACTTCAAAACTTTATTTCTTCATGAAGTGTGGATTCTCCTTGGATACTCTTTTGTCTTGTTTTAAAAAAGGAAATTTAGTGTTTTGTGTTGAGTAATAAAATGATATTTCGATGATCTCATGTGTTTTTCCTAAATTGTTTTATTGAAATGTTACATGTGAGGTGGGATGGAAAAGTTGGGGATTTATGGTATTGGTGGTAATGTGAGATGTTTGTTGGTATGTTATCTCTTGAGTAGTTGTACGATACTAACATGGTTTACTATTGACCGGGTGTCATGTAGTGGGTAGACGGCTTTGTATGCCACGCGGGTATGAACTTTTCCTACCACATGGTGTGGGGTAGACGTCTTTGTACGCCGTGTGGGTACGAACATTTCCTAGCACTAATGATAACAGATTAGTAACGTGGGTAGTGTCGGACATCTAATATGGGTTATTGTTCACTTTACCATAGACGGTTTCTACAAGAGTTTTGGGGTAGTATGGGATGCCACAAGAACTTGTGGAAATGGTGTATGGTGGGATGGATTATGTTTTGGAAATTGATTATGAATTGTATATTGGTTTCACTTATTCATGAAATTACTGTTGATGCGTAAACTTGAGATCTAATTAAATGTCCTCGTTTTACTTCAAATACTATATATGTTATTTGTGAAATGAGACCGACCCGTTTTATATGTTTTCTAAACCTTGTTTGGGTTTGGGAGAAATTTTCTACAGAGCTTCGTGCTCACCCCCTACCGCTAACATTTTTCAGATTATGCTATAGAGGAGGAGTTTGGCGCTAATGAGCCGGGCCTTGGGGACGCCTCATTGGAGGGGTACCTAGATCCCGAGTGGGACATCTAGAGATGTAGCTTATTTTGTTCTAGACTAGGAGATTTAATTCTGAACAATGTAAAGTCTAGATTCTTTTGAAATTCCGCTGCGGTATATTCATGTAATTCTTTTGGGAATGTAACTGCCATACTTGGCCTATTCTTTTGGGATAACATTATGGATAGTATAGATGGTAAATGGAATTTTATTGTTATTGGATGGTTAAATGGACCCTGTGTGGTCAAGTTAATATAATTGCACAGGTTGTGTTTTGGGTAGAGCTTCCCGTACAAAGGAGACTCTGCCCAAATTTTGTTAAATGTAGGATGTTTCTTATTTGATGGATATATAGTTAGTTGCTCTCATTTTATGAATGGTTTTAGAATGTAATGCCGTCCAGGGTGGTATTTGGGGCATTACAAAGTTGGTATCAGAGCTTAGGCTTTAGGTCTTACATGGGAGCTGTAGGTTATGGATTACTACTAGAGCCTTAGGACTAAGTTGAATAAAAGGGTTTGAGTTGGATTTCACACCCGTCTTGTGTTATAGACTAAAGTGATACCTAGGATGTCTTGCACATCGAAGAACTAAATTGTGAATTGATGTGCAGGATGGAGGGTGGACGTGGATGTGGACGGGGACGTGGTGGCCAAATTTGTTCAATAATCTCATTATGCTTGTTTTGGTTAGGTGCTTTTGGGTAGTTGATTGACTTTGTCTTGAAACGCAAAATGCTCCTCCTATGCTTATCTAGAGATGATCTTAGGCCATCTTTGAAATGCTTTGAGCCTTTTCATTTTTCTTGTGAAACATTATCTCTAGTGCCATGATTGAACCTTAATTGAATTCATTTCTATGCCACACATGTAACCAAGCCATTGAAAATGATAAATATCTACCTTACCTTGGTTGTTCCTAGTCCTAAGTATGAGTGATGCTAAAAGAGAAGGAAGTATGGTGTGGTAACTCAAACAAAAGGGATGAATGAAGTTGAAACTCAAAGAGTTGAACGAAAAAGAATGAAAATCCAAGAAAAGGAGAAAAATGGGTGAGAAGAAAAAAAAGAAAGAGAAAAAGAAAAAGAAAAATGTTAAGGAAAAGAAGCAAGAAAAGAAACAAAGAGTGAAGTGATGGTGTGAGCCTAGAAATCCCACAAAAGGGAGATCTTTTTGAAATAAAGGTCATTCACTCGAAACAACCCTCTTTGTTATCCTATATCCTTCCTTTCTTTTGCCTCAATATCACCCCAAGGCCTAGTTATAACCCGTGAAAGTCCTAAATGATCTAGAGAAACATGGGGGAGGCCCACTTTTAAAGAAAAAGAGGAGTTGATTTTGCTATCTAATGCCCTAGCATTCCTTTCATGAGATTATGCCAAGGTTGTTTCATTTTTATGCATGAACTTCATTTTTGGATTATATGTGAGCTTATTTCGTTTTGAGCACAAGATTCCATCTCATATATACACATGGAGAGCATGCCAAGATAACTAGAGTGTGATTCATTGCGAGAGACACCCTTGGTGAGTTTGCATCGAAGCTTAATTTGGATAGCCAAAGTGAATGTGAATTCCGTTGTGTAAATGTTTAAATTACATGTTCATTTCACACACACACGAGTTTGAAAATGAATGTGTATGTGGATACTCTAGAATAGCATTTAAGGCTATGATGTGTTTTATGTGTGATTAGTTCGGGTGGGTTGAGCAAGCTTTTTGACATCCCTGTGCTAATTAAGATAAGGGAA
The DNA here is from genome assembly GCA_951799425.1 of Ilex aquifolium. Lineage (NCBI taxonomy): Eukaryota > Viridiplantae > Streptophyta > Magnoliopsida > Aquifoliales > Aquifoliaceae > Ilex > Ilex aquifolium. Next base: position 6,481,734 of record OX637410.1, on the reverse strand, counting down.
TATGCTTTAATATTGGATACTAAGAAAAGAAGTTTGTAGGTACCTTCACGAGACAAAACTCGTCCACTAGAGATCACCTAAGGGTTCAAAGGCTTGTTGCATGTGCTAAATGCAATTGCGGAATTAATATATGTTTTATTTTGTTTGCATGCTTTTTACATTTTGTTTGCTAGGGACTAGCAAAACTTAAGTTGGGGGGGTGTGATGAGCACAAAATATTGTATATTTCAAGGCCTCATTACATGCATTTTAACTCAACTTTTGCATCTAAGTACTTAGAGTTAGCCGATTTTATGAATAATGTTGAATTCTCGATGTTGCATATTTTTATAGCTTAAATCATGTATGTTAGGACCTTGCAACTATGATGGATGTGTGGTGAGGGCATGTACACATTACATGAAGATTTGGAGGCTTAAAAGTGAAGAAATCAATGAGGTATTGGTGTTTGCGAACAAAAGCGCCAGCAGCCACACCACTGGGTTGAAGAGCCTCTGTTTTCCTCCATTTTGACCATGATCAACTTCGAATCTGAAAAAGTTCAAAACCTTAAAGTTGTAGATCTGGATGTCTTCCATATTGTGTCAAAATTTCAGCTCAATCGGTCGGTTAGATCAAAAGTTATGCCAATTCTACGAAGATTGGTCCGGAGCAGAAAAACCGTACCGGTATGCCGTACCGATACTGTACCGTACCGGTACGCCGAAACTACTGGTGTACGAAGTACCGGTACTCAGTACTGGTACGCCGTGCCTGAACAACCCGAAATGCCTCCAAATCACTTCCCACTTGCTTGGGGGTCCCACCAATGCTTCTCCTACTTGTCCCCCAACATTTCCTTACACATTTCCATGCCTCCCTTACACAATTAAAAGACTTTGGAGGCCATTGCATTAATGAGGATGGGAGAGAAAGGGTAGTCTGGGGGTGGCTTGTCCTAGCCTGCAACACCCATCCATTCAGCCCCCTATTGATGGAGGCCTTTCACATAGCTAGGGGGGACCACCATGCACAAAATTGAAGGCTAACTCTCCATTATATTCAGCATTTTACACATTGTATGTGGGGGTGGCTACCTAAGCTTAGAAAATCCCATGAAGAAGACAATGAATAGTGCCATAGTGTAAGAAATTTATGTTTTTGCATTTTCTTCCATCTTTTCACTTGTAATCTTCTTGAATATTCTTGTAAGCTTCATTAATTACTTTTAATGTCATTTACTTCAAGTGCTTTGCAAGTTTAGTTGAATATTCTAGATTTCACCATTGTTATTTAAGTTCTCTTCATTTCAAGCTTTTAAATTGGGTTTTTCATATTTGTCTTCTTAGTTTAAGTTTTCTTGTATTAGTTCAAGTTTCATGCTCCATTTCATTATGTCCATTTACATTATGCTTGTCTTTCCTTTATGCATGACTAGCTAGATTTTTAGTTGGCTAATTCAAGGGAGAATTCCTCTTGGGCCCTCCATTTCAACTTATTTTCTTTCCTCCCCGGTGTACGATGGTTCGGTTTGACTTGGTTGAGTGTGGACGTGGTGGTGAGTCCTTGATATCCCGTAGGCATTTGTCACGGGGTATGCTTGGATCCTCACCTCCATTTGGTTGTGAGGCTTTGATATTCCGTTGACTTGTCACGGTTTATGCTTAGATCCTCATTTCCATTTGTCCCGAGCTTCCCACGAATCAATCGTTCATCTATAAACCCTTGGAGGAAGGTTTTGAGTTGAGTTGGTATTCCCATTGGAATGACCATTTTGATTAGCCAACACTTGTTTTCTTGCATTTTCAGTACAAACACAACTCTAAAAAACAAACTAAAAGATTTTACACTTTCTCTTTTTGACAAAATCACTTTCACACACTTGAACTTTCCTTCCCTGAGGAGACGACCTTGGAATACCACCAAGTAAAACACGACACGCGAAAGACTCCTTGCGATTGGGGAGCACTTTTGTTCACACATTTCATTTCATACATTTTGTTCATTTCATTTTCCACCAATTTGTTGTTGCCTAATCTCTTGCATCCCCCCGAGGGAGAGTGACACTCCCTTTCACACATAAGCCATATACACATGTCAAATGGTGATGTTTAGGGGTTAGGAATAACAACGTTTTTCATCAATCATTTTGGCGCCGTTGCCGGGGAAGGTAAAGCGTTGAGTTCAAAGGGTGATTTTGGGCGGCATGGTAAGTCTCGTGATTTTCATCACGGGCCAAGTTATGTCGTTTCTTTTGTAAATATTTTGTTTTAGTTTCTGTTTTGTATTATGTCTTATAATTTTTATGAAAATGTATCAAATGCCCCATATTATGAAAATGTGTGTGAGATTTGTGATGACTATGGGCTCATCTCTTGTATGTGCCCAATAAATTATCTGGTTCAAGACTTTGCATGCGAAGGTTCAAATTCATTTTTGGCCTCCGAAATTTTTAACCCCAACCATTATGATACACCGAGTTATTCGAGTTATGGTTAGGAGAATGAACCTTGTAATTTTTCATCCAATCTCACACCACCAAATGAATTTTCCCAATATCCAACATACGGGAACTCAACCGAAGAAGAATTGGAAAATATTTGGTGCGATTTTATGCAATACCAAATGGAATTCAATGCCCAAATAACCCAACAACTTAATACATTGACTAATGCTATAATTGCTATGCATGAAGAACAACATCTTGAGCATAGTCAATGTATTGAGGTTGATCATCCCAATGGAGTGCAAATTGATGTTGAATCTCCCACCACTCTTGATTGTGAAAAATTTGATGAAGTTATTATTTCACAGGAGGCTAATGAGCCCAAGGTCATTTTTCCATCTATGAGTGGTGTTGAGATTCACATTTCTCGACTTGGGGAGGGCATTGAAAAGGAGTTAAGTATAGAAACTTTTAAGGAGAAATTGTATACTCCATTGTTGGGATTGCATAAACTTTCCTACACTTCTATTTGGTTGATATTTTTGACTTCTTATCCTTTGTATTGTTGGATAGATGGGTTAGTAAGGGCATTTATACAACAAAAAAATGTTAAAACCAAAAAAATCAATGGGCGCACGCTCATATCCGAATTGAAGCCGGATTGACAAGAGCCTATTTTGTTTTCATGTACATAGTAGTTAGATTTCTTTTATTGTTATAGTTTTATTTTCATAAATGTTGTAGTGTAGATTTTAGCATGAAGGTTGTTTACCTCTTCCTAATTTGGACTCATTTCACTTTGAGCATCATTGTATCAAATCTTATTGGGTATCATGTTCTAGTCTAAGTTGGGGGGTGTAAACAAGCTTTTTGTGTTTTATTTTTTCCGTTAATATACATATATATATATATGAAAAGAAAAAAAAAAGGTGTATCTCATTTCCCATGTTAACTTTCATTTTTTCTCATTGCATGATTCCTTGTGCATTGAGGACAATGCATGGTTCAAGTTGGGGGGTGAGGTGCACCATTTATATTTTCCACCACTTTTTGTATAGAATAATGGAAAATGTGAAAATTTTGAAAAATTTTGGTTCCAATATTGAACTATATTCCCCTATCCTAATGGTTATGGGATTTGTGATTACTTGATCTTCATTTTGAACTTTGAATACATGAGCACATTATAGAAGTTTATCATATTGTTAAGAGTATCACATACTTGTTTGCTTTTGAACTCAACCATAAGTTCACCATGAACTTGTAATTTTTGCAATTTACGGATTGAGTTCACATTTGAGTGATTGACATGAATAGTGGAGATGAGTAAGAACCCATATGAGCTTTAATGCCAATCCTTGTTTGGAGGGAACTTACATTTACTCAAGGAACAATTTTTCAAATTCCAAATTTGTTCAATAATCTCATTATGCTTGTTTTGGTTAGGTGCTTTTGGGTAGTTGATTGACTTTGTCTTGAAATGCAAAATGCTCCTCCTATGCTTATCTAGAGATGATCTTAGGCCATCTTTGAAATGCTTTGAGCCTTTGCATTTTTCTTGTGAAACATTATCTCTAGTGCCATGATTGAACCTTAATTGAATTCATTTCTATGCCACACATGTAACCAAGCCATTGAAAATGATAAATATCTACCTTACCTTGGTTGTTCCTAGTCCTAAGTATGAGTGATGCTAAAAGAGAAGGAAGTATGGTGTGGTAACTCAAACAAAATGGATGAATGAAGTTGAAACTCAAAGAGTTGAACGAAAAAGAATGAAAATCCAAGAAAAGGAGAAAAAAGGGTGAGAAGAAGAAAAGAAAGAGAAAAAGAAAAAGAAAAATGTTAAGGAAAAGAAGCAAGAAAAGAAACAAAGAGTGAAGTGATGGTGTTAGCCTAGAAATCCCACAAAAGGGAGATCTTTTTGAAATAAAGGTCATTCACTCGAAACAACCCTCTTTGTTATCCTATATCCTTCCTTTCTTTTGCCTCAATATCACCCCAAGGCCTAGTTATAACCCGTGAAAGTCCTAAATGATCTAGAGAAACATGGGGGAGGCCCACTTTTAAAGAAAAAGAGGAGTTGATTTTGCTATCTAATGCCCTAGCATTCCTTTCATGAGATTATGCCAAGGTTGTTTCATTTTTATGCATGAACTTCATTTTTGGATTATATGTGAGCTTATTTCGTTTTGAGCACAAGATTCCATCTCATATATACACATGGAGAGCATGCCAAGATAACTAGAGTGTGATTCATTGCGAGAGACACCCTTGGTGAGTTTGCATCGAAGCTTAATTTGGATAGCCAAAGTGAATGTGAATTCCGTTGTGTAAATGTTTAAATTACATGTTCATTTCACACACACACGAGTTTGAAAATGAATGTGTATGTGGATACTCTAGAATAGCATTTAAGGCTATGATGTGTTTTATGTGTGATTAGTTCGGGTGGGTTGAGCAAGCTTTTTGACATCCCTGTGCTAATTAAGATAAGGGAATATGCTTTAATATTGGATACTAAGAAAAGAAGTTTGTAGGTACCTTCACTGAAAACCTTCACGAGACAAAACTCGTCCACTAGAGATCACCTAAGGGTTCAAAGGCTTGTTGCATGTGCTAAATGCAATTGCGGAATTAATATATGTTTTATTTTGTTTGCATGCTTTTTACATTTTGTTTGCTAGGGACTAGCAAAACTTAAGTTGGGGGGTGTGATGAGCACAAAATATTGTATATTTCAAGGCCTCATTACATGCATTTTAACTCAACTTTTGCATCTAAGTACTTAGAGTAAGCCGATTTTATGAATGATGTTGAATTCTCGATGTTGCATATTTTTATAGCTTAAATCATGTATTTTAGGACCTTGCAACTATGATGGATGTGTGGTGAGGGCATGTACACATTACATGAAGATTTGGAGGCTTAAAAGTGAAGAAATCAATGAGGTATTGGTGTTTGCGAACAAAAGCGCCAGCAGCCACACCACTGGGTTGAAGAGCCTCTGTTTTCCTCCATTTTGACCATGATCAACTTCGAATCTGAAAAAGTTCAAAACCTTAAAGTTGTAGATCTGGATGTCTTCCATATTGTGTCAAAATTTCAGCTCAATCGGTCAGTTAGATCAAAAGTTATGCCAATTCTACGAAGACTGGTCCGGAGCAGAAAAACCGTACCGGTACGCCGTACCGATACTGTACCGTACCGGTACGCCGAAACTACTGGTGTACGAAGTACCGGTACGGTACAGTACCGGTACTCAGTACTGGTACGCCGTGCCTGAACAACCCGAAATGCCTCCAAATCACTTCCCACTTGCTTGGGGGTCCCACCAATGCTTCTCCCACTTGTCCCCCAACATTTCCTTACACATTTCCATGCCTCCCTTACACAATTAAAAGACTTTGGAGGCCATTGCATTAATGAGGATGGGAGAGAAGGGGTAGCCTGGGGGTGGCTTGTCCTAGCCTGCAACACCCATCCATTCAGCCCCCTATTGATGGAGGCCTTTCACACAGCTAGGGGGGACCACCATGCACAAAATTGAAGGCTAACTCTCCATTATATTCAGCATTTTACACATTGTATGTGGGGGTGGCTACCTAAGCTTAGAAAATCCCATGAAGAAGACAATGAATAGTGCCATAGTGTAAGAAATTTATGTTTTTGCATTTTCTTCCATCTTTTCACTTGTAATCTTCTTGAATACTCTTGTAAGCTTCATTAATTACTTTTAATGTCATTTACTTCAAGTGCTTTGCAAGTTTAGTTGAATATTCTAGATTTCACCATTGTTATTTAAGTTCTCTTCATTTCAAGCTTTTAAATTGGGTTTTTCATATTTGTCTTCTTAGTTTAAGTTTTCTTGTATTAGTTCAAGTTTCATGCTCCATTTCATTATGTCCATTTACATTATGCTTGTCTTTCCTTTATGCATGACTAGCTAGATTTTTAGTTGGCTAATTCAAGGGAGAATTCCTCTTGGGCCCTCCATTTCAACTTATTTTCTTTCCTCCCCGGTGTACGATGGTTCGGTTTGACTTGGTTGAGTGTGGACGTGGTGGTGAGTCCTTGATATCCCGTAGGCATTTGTCACGGGGTATGCTTGGATCCTCACCTCCATTTGGTTGTGAGGCTTTGATATTCCGTAGACTTGTCACGGTTTATGCTTAGATCCTCATTTCCATTTGTCCCGAGCTTCCCACGAATCAATCGTTCATCTATAAACCCTTGGAGGAAGGTTTTGAGTTGAGTTGGTATTCCCATTGGAATGACCATTTGGATTAGCCAACACTTGTTTTCTTGCATTTTCAGTACAAACACAACTCTACAAAACAAACTAAAAGATTTTACACTTTCTCTTTTTGACAAAATCACCTTCACACACTTGAACTTTCCTTCCCTGAGGAGACGACCTTGGAATACCACCAAGTAAAACACGACACGCGAAAGACTCCTTGCGATTGGGGAGCACTTTTGTTCACACATTTCATTTCATACATTTTGTTCATTTCATTTTCCACCAATTTGTTGTTGCCTAATCTCTTGCATCACCCCGAGGGAGAGTGACACTCCCTTTCACACATAAGCCATATACACATGTCAAATGGTGATGTTTAGGGGTTAGGAATAACAACGTTTTTCATCAATCATTTTGGCGCCGTTGCCGGGGAAGGTAAAGCGTTGAGTTCAAAGGGTGATTTTGGGCGGCATGGTAAGTCTCGTGATTTTCATCACGGGCCAAGTTATGTCGTTTCTTTTGTAAATATTTTGTTTTAGTTTCTGTTTTGTATTATGTCTTATAATTTTTATGAAAATGTATCAAATGCCCCATATTATGAAAATGTGTGTGAGATTTGTGATGACTATGGGCTCATGTCTTGTATGTGCCCAATAAATTATCCGGTTCAAGACTTTGCATGCGAAGGTTCAAATTCATTTTTGGCCTCCGAAATTTTTTACCCCAACCATTATGATACACCGAGTTATTCGAGTTATGGTTAGGAGAATGAACCTTGTAATTTTTCATCCAATCTCACACCACCAAATGAATTTTCCCAATATCCAACATACGGGAACTCAACCGAAGAAGAATTGGAAAATATTTGGTGCGATTTTATGCAATACCAAATGGAATTCAATGCCCAAATAACCCAACAACTTAATACATTGACTAATGCTATAATTGCTATGCATGAAGAACAACATCTTGAGCATAGTCAATGTATTGAGGTTGATCATCCCAATGGAGTGCAAATTGATGTTGAATCTCCCACCACTCTTGATTGTGAAAAATTTGATGAAGTTATTATTTCACAGGAGGCTAATGAGCCCAAGGTCATTTTTCCATCTATGAGTGGTGTTGAGATTCATATTTCTCAACTTGGGGAGGGCATTGAAAAGGAGTTAAGTATAGAAACTTTTAAGGAGAAATTGTATACTCCATTGTTGGGATTGCATAAACTTTCCTACACTTCTATTTGGTTGATATTTTTGACTTCTTATCCTTTGTATTGTTGGATAGATGAGTTAGTAAGGGCATTTATACAACAAAAAAATGTTAAAACCAAAAAAATCAATGGGCGCACGCTCATATCCGAATTGAAGCCGGATTGACAAGAGCCTATTTTGTTTTCATGTACATAGTAGTTAGATTTCTTTTATTGTTATAGTTTTATTTTCATAAATGTTGTAGTGTAGATTTTAGCATGAAGGTTGTTTACCTCTTCCTAATTTGGACTCATTTCACTTTGAGCATCATTGTATCAAATCTTATTGGGTATCATGTTCTAGTCTAAGTTGGGGGGTGTAAACAAGCTTTTTGTGTTTTATTTTTTCCGTTAATGTACATATATATATATATATGAAAAGAAAAAAAAAAGGTGTATCTCATTTCCCATGTTAACTTTCATTTTTTCTCATTGCATGATTCCTTGTGCATTGAGGACAATGCATGGTTCAAGTTGGGGGGTGAGGTGCACCATTTATATTTTCCACCACTTTTTGTATAGAATAATGGAAAATGTGAAAATTTTGAAAAATTTTGGTTCCAATATTGAACTATATTCCCCTATCCTAATGGTTATGGGATTTGTGATTACTTGATCTTCATTTTGAACTTTGAATACATGAGCACATTATATAAGTTTATCCTATTGTTAAGAGTATCACATACTTGTTTGCTTTTGAACTCAACCATAAGTTCACCATGAACTTGTAATTTTTGCAATTCACGGATTGAGTTCACATTTGAGTGATTGACATGAATAGTGGAGATGAGTAAGAACCCATGTGAGCTTTAATGCCAATCCTTGTTTGGAGGGAACTTACATTTACTCAAGGAACAATTTTTCAAATTCCAAATTTGTTCAATAATCTCATTATGCTTGTTTTGGTTAGGTGCTTTTGGGTAGTTGATTGACTTTGTCTTGAAACGCAAAATGCTCCTCCTATGCTTATCTAGAGATGATCTTAGGCCATCTTTGAAATGCTTTGAGCCTTTGCATTTTTCTTGTGAAACATTATCTCTAGTGCCATGATTGAACCTTAATTGAATTCATTTCTATGCCACACATGTAACCAAGCCATTGAAAATGATAAATATCTACCTTACATTGGTTGTTCCTAGTCCTAAGTATGAGTGATGCTAAAAGAGAAGGAAGTATGGTGTGGTAACTCAAACAAAAGGGATGAATGAAGTTGAAACTCAAAGAGTTGAACGAAAAAGAATGAAAATCCAAGAAAAGGAGAAAAAAGGGTGAGAAGAAGAAAAGAAAGAGAAAAAGAAAAAGAAAAATGTTAAGGAAAAGAAGCAAGAAAAGAAACAAAGAGTGAAGTGATGGTGTTAGCCTAGAAATCCCACAAAAGGGAGATCTTTTTGAAATAAAGGTCATTCACTCGAAACAACCCTATTTGTTATCCTATATCCTTCCTTTCTTTTGCCTCAATATCACCCCAAGGCCTAGTTATAACCCGTGAAAGTCCTAAATGATCTAGAGAAACATGGGGGAGGCCCACTTTTAAAGAAAAAGAGGAGTTGATTTTGCTATCTAATGCCCTAGCATTCCTTTCATGAGATTATGCCAAGGTTGTTTCATTTTTATGCATGAACTTCATTTTTGGATTATATGTGAGCTTATTTCTTTTTGAGCACAAGATTCCATCTCATATATACACATGGAGAGCATGCCAAGATAACTAGAGTGTGATTCATTGCGAGAGACACCCTTGGTGAGTTTGCATCGAAGCTTAATTTGGATAGCCAAAGTGAATGTGAATTCCGTTGTGTAAATGTTTAAATTACATGTTCATTTCACACACACACGAGTTTGAAAATGAATGTGTATGTGGATACTCTAGAATAGCATTTAAGGCTATGATGTGTTTTATGTGTGATTAGTTCGGGTGGGTTGAGCAAGCTTTTTGACATCCCTGTGCTAATTAAGATAAGGGAATATGCTTTAATATTGGATACTAAAAAAAGAAGTTTGTAGGTACCTTCACTGAAAACCTTCACGAGACAAAACTCGTCCACTAGAGATCACCTAAGGGTTCAAAGGCTTGTTGCATGTGCTAAATGCAATTGCGGAATTAATATATGTTTTATTTTGTTTGCATGCTTTTTACATTTTGTTTGCTAGAGACTAGCAAAACTTAAGTTGGGGGGTGTGATGAGCACAAAATATTGTATATTTCAAGGCCTCATTACATGCATTTTAACTCAACTTTTGCATCTAAGTACTTAGAGTTAGCCGATTTTATGAATAATGTTGAATTCTCGATGTTGCATATTTTTATAGCTTAAATCATGTATTTTAGGACCTTGCAACTATGATGGATGTGTGGTGAGGGCATGTACACATTACATGAAGATTTGGAGGCTTAAAAGTGAAGAAATCAATGAGGTATTGGTGTTTGCGAACAAAAGCGCCAGCAGCTACACCACTGGGTTGAAGAGCCTCTGTTTTCCTCCATTTTGACCATGATCAACTTCGAATCTGAAAAAGTTCAAAACCTTAAAGTTGTAGATCTGGATGTCTTCCATATTGTGTCAAAATTTCAGCTCAATCGGTCAGTTAGATCAAAAGTTATGCCAATTCTACGAAGACTGGTCCGGAGCAGAAAAACCGTACCGGTACGCCGTACCGATACTGTACCGTACCGGTACACCGAAACTACTGGTGTACGAAGTACCGGTATGGTACAGTACCGGTACTCAGTACTGGTACGCCGTGCCTGAACAACCCGAAATGCCTCCAAATCACTTCCCACTTGCTTGGGGGTCCCACCAATGCTTCTCCCACTTGTCCCCCAACATTTCCTTACACATTTCCATGCCTCCCTTACACAATTAAAAGACTTTGGAGGCCATTGCATTAATGAGGATGGGAGAGAAGGGGTAGCCTGGGGGTGGCTTGTCCTAGCCTGCAACACCCATCCATTCAGCCCCCTATTGATGGAGGCCTTTCACACAGCTAGGGGGGACCACCATGCACAAAATTGAAGGCTAACTCTCCATTATATTCAGCATTTTACACATTGTATGTGGGGGTGGCTACCTAAGCTTAGAAAATCCCATGAAGAAGACAATGAATAGTGTCATAGTGTAAGAAATTTATGTTTTTGCATTTTCTTCCATCTTTTCACTTGTAATCTTCTTGAATACTCTTGTAAGCTTCATTAATTACTTTTAATGTCATTTACTTCAAGTGCTTTGCAAGTTTAGTTGAATATTCTAGATTTCACCATTGTTATTTAAGTTCTCTTCATTTCAAGCTTTTAAATTGGGTTTTTCATATTTGTCTTCTTAGTTTAAGTTTTCTTGTATTAGTTCAAGTTTCATGCTCCATTTCATTATGTCCATTTACATTATGCTTGTCTTTCCTTTATGCATGACTAGCTAGATTTTTAGTTGGCTAATTCAAGGGAGAATTCCTCTTGGGCCCTCCATTTCAACTTATTTTCTTTCCTCCCCGGTGTACGATGGTTCGGTTTGACTTGGTTGAGTGTGGACGTGGTGGTGAGTCCTTGATATCCCGTAGGCATTTGTCACGGGGTATGCTTGGATCCTCACCTCCATTTGGTTGTGAGGCTTTGATATTCCGTAGACTTGTCACGGTTTATGCTTAGATCCTCATTTCCATTTGTCCCGAGCTTCCCACGAATCAATCGTTCATCTATAAACCCTTGGAGGAAGGTTTTGAGTTGAGTTGGTATTCCCATTGGAATGACCATTTGGATTAGCCAACACTTGTTTTCTTGCATTTTCAGTACAAACACAACTCTACAAAACAAACTAAAAGATTTTACACTTTCTCTTTTTGACAAAATCACCTTCACACACTTGAACTTTCCTCCCTGAGGAGACGACCTTGGAATACCACCAAGTAAAACACGACACGCGAAAGACTCCTTGCGATTGGGGAGCACTTTTGTTCACACATTTCATTTCATACATTTTGTTCATTTCATTTTCCACCAATTTGTTGTTGCCTAATCTCTTGCATCACCCCGAGGGAGAGTGACACTCCCTTTCACACATAAGCCATATACACATGTCAAATGGTGATGTTTAGGGGTTAGGAATAACAACGTTTTTCATCAATCATTTTGGCGCCGTTGCCGGGGAAGGTAAAGCGTTGAGTTCAAAGGGTGATTTTGGGCGGCATGGTAAGTCTCGTGATTTTCATCACGGGCCAAGTTATGTCGTTTCTTTTGTAAATATTTTGTTTTAGTTTCTGTTTTGTATTATGTCTTATAATTTTTATGAAAATGTATCAAATGCCCCATATTATGAAAATGTGTGTGAGATTTGTGATGACTATGGGCTCATGTCTTGTATGTGCCCAATAAATTATCCGGTTCAAGACTTTGCATGCGAAGGTTCAAATTCATTTTTGGCCTCCGAAATTTTTTACCCCAACCATTATGATACACCGAGTTATTCGAGTTATGGTTAGGAGAATGAACCTTGTAATTTTTCATCCAATCTCACACCACCAAATGAATTTTCCCAATATCCAACATACGGGAACTCAACCGAAGAAGAATTGGAAAATATTTGGTGCGATTTTATGCAATACCAAATGGAATTCAATGCCCAAATAACCCAACAACTTAATACATTGACTAATGCTATAATTGCTATGCATGAAGAACAACATCTTGAGCATAGTCAATGTATTGAGGTTGATCATCCCAATGGAGTGCAAATTGATGTTGAATCTCCCACCACTCTTGATTGTGAAAAATTTGATGAAGTTATTATTTCACAGGAGGCTAATGAGCCCAAGGTCATTTTTCCATCTATGAGTGGTGTTGAGATTCACATTTCTCAACTTGGGGAGGTCATTGAAAAGGAGTTAAGTATAGAAACTTTTAAGGAGAAATTGTATACTCCATTGTTGGGATTGCATAAACTTTCCTACACTTCTATTTGGTTGATATTTTTGACTTCTTATCTTTTGTATTGTTGGATAGATGGGTTAGTAAGGGCATTTATACAACAAAAAAATGTTAAAACCAAAAAAATCAATGGGCGCACGCTCATATCCGAATTGAAGCCGGATTGACAAGAGCCTATTTTGTTTTCATGTACATAGTAGTTAGATTTCTTTTATTGTTATAGTTTTATTTTCATAAATGTTGTAGTGTAGATTTTAGCATGAAGGTTGTTTACCTCTTCCTAATTTGGACTCATTTCACTTTGAGCATCATTGTATCAAATCTTATTGGGTATCATGTTCTAGTCTAAGTTGGGGGGTGTAAACAAGCTTTTTGTGTTTTATTTTTTCCGTTAATGTACATATATATATATATATGAAAAGAAAAAAAAAAGGTGTATCTCATTTCCCATGTTAACTTTCATTTTTTCTCATTGCATGATTCCTTGTGCATTGAGGACAATGCATGGTTCAAGTTGGGGGGTGAGGTGCACCATTTATATTTTCCACCACTTTTTGTATAGAATAATGGAAAATGTGAAAATTTTGAAAAATTTTGGTTCCAATATTGAACTATATTCCCCTATCCTAATGGTTATGGGATTTGTGATTACTTGATCTTCATTTTGAACTTTGAATACATGAGCACATTATAGAAGTTTATCCTATTGTTAAGAGTATCACATACTTGTTTGCTTTTGAACTCAACCATAAGTTCACCATGAACTTGTAATTTTTGTAATTTACGGATTGAGTTCACATTTGAGTGATTGACATGAATAGTGGAGATGAGTAAGAACCCATGTGAGCTTTAATGCCAATCCTTGTTTGGAGGGAACTTACATTTACTCAAGGAACAATTTTTCAAATTCCAAATTTGTTCAATAATCTCATTATGCTTGTTTTGGTTAGGTGCTTTTGGGTAGTTGATTGACTTTGTCTTGAAACGCAAAATGCTCCTCCTATGCTTATCTAGAGATGATCTTAGGCCATCTTTGAAATGCTTTGAGCCTTTGCATTTTTCTTGTGAAACATTATCTCTAGTGCCATGATTGAACCTTAATTGAATTCATTTCTATGCCACACATGTAACCAAGCCATTGAAAATGATAAATATCTACCTTACCTTGGTTGTTCCTAGTCCTAAGTATGAGTGATGCTAAAAGAGAAGGAAGTATGGTGTGGTAACTCAAACAAAAGGGATGAATGAAGTTGAAACTCAAAGAGTTGAACGAAAAAGAATGAAAATCCAAGAAATGGAGAAAAAGGGTGAGAAGAAGAAAAGAAAGAGAAAAAGAAAAAGAAAAATGTTAAGGAAAAGAAGCAAGAAAAGAAACAAAGAGTGAAGTGATGGTGTTAGCCTAGAAATCCCACAAAAGGGAGATCTTTTTGAAATAAAGGTCATTCACTCGAAACAACCCTCTTTGTTATCCTATATCCTTCCTTTCTTTTGCCTCAATATCACCCCAAGGCCTAGTTATAACCCGTGAAAGTCCTAAATGATCTAGAGAAACATGGGGGAGGCCCACTTTTAAAGAAAAAGAGGAGTTGATTTTGCTATCTAATGCCCTAGCATTCCTTTCATGAGATTATGCCAAGGTTGTTTCATTTTTATGCATGAACTTCATTTTTGGATTATATGTGAGCTTATTTCTTTTTGAGCACAAGATTCCATCTCATATATACACATGGAGAGCATGCCAAGATAACTAGAGTGTGATTCATTGCGAGAGACACCCTTGGTGAGTTTGCATCGAAGCTTAATTTGGATAGCCAAAGTGAATGTGAATTCCGTTGTGTAAATGTTTAAATTACATGTTCATTTCACACACACACGAGTTTGAAAATGAATGTGTATGTGGATACTCTAGAATAGCATTTAAGGCTATGATGTGTTTTATGTGTGATTAGTTCGGGTGGGTTGAGCAAGCTTTTTGACATCCCTGTGCTAATTAAGATAAGGGAATATGCTTTAATATTGGATACTAAGAAAAGAAGTTTGTAGGTACCTTCACTGAAAACCTTCACGAGACAAAACTCGTCCACTAGAGATCACCTAAGGGTTCAAAGGCTTGTTGCATGTGCTAAATGCAATTGCGGAATTAATATATGTTTTATTTTGTTTGCATGCTTTTTACATTTTGTTTGCTAGAGACTAGCAAAACTTAAGTTGGGGGGTGTGATGAGCACAAAATATTGTATATTTCAAGGCCTCATTACATGCATTTTAACTCAACTTTTGCATCTAAGTACTTAGAGTTAGCCGATTTTATGAATAATGTTGAATTCTCGATGTTGCATATTTTTATAGCTTAAATCATGTATTTTAGGACCTTGCAACTATGATGGATGTGTGGTGAGGGCATGTACACATTACATGAAGATTTGGAGGCTTAAAAGTGAAGAAATCAATGAGGTATTGGTGTTTGCGAACAAAAGCGCCAGCAGCCGAACCACTGGGTTGAAGAGCCTCTGTTTTCCTCCATTTTGACCATGATCAACTTCGAGTCTGAAAAAGTTCAAAACCTTAAAGTTGTAGATCTGGATGTCTTCCATATTGTGTCAAAATTTCAGCTCAATCGGTCAGTTAGATCAAAAGTTATGCCAATTCTACGAAGACTGGTCCGGAGCAGAAAAACCGTACCGGTACGCCGTACCGATACTGTACCGTACCGGTACGCCGAAACTACTGGTGTACGAAGTACCGGTACGGTACAGTACCGGTACTCAGTACTGGTACGCCGTGCCTGAACAACCCGAAATGCCTCCAAATCACTTCCCACTTGCTTGGGGGTCCCACCAATGCTTCTCCCACTTGTCCCCCAACATTTCCTTACACATTTCCATGCCTCCCTTACACAATTAAAAGACTTTGGAGGCCATTGCATTAATGAGGATGGGAGAGAAGGGGTAGCCTGGGGGTGGCTTGTCCCAGCCTGCAACACCCATCCATTCAGCCCCCTATTGATGGAGGCCTTTCACACAGCTAGGGGGGACCACCATGCACAAAATTGAAGGCTAACTCTCCATTATATTCAGCATTTTACACATTGTATGTGGGGGTGGCTACCTAAGCTTAGAAAATCCCATGAAGAAGACAATGAATAGTGCCATAGTGTAAGAAATTTATGTTTTTGCATTTTCTTCCATCTTTTCACTTGTAATCTTCTTGAATACTCTTGTAAGCTTCATTAATTACTTTTAATGTCATTTACTTCAAGTGCTTTGCAAGTTTAGTTGAATATTCTAGATTTCACCATTGTTATTTAAGTTCTCTTCATTTCAAGCTTTTAAATTGGGTTTTTCATATTTGTCTTCTTAGTTTAAGTTTTCTTGTATTAGTTCAAGTTTCATGCTCCATTTCATTATGTCCATTTACATTATGCTTGTCTTTCCTTTATGCATGACTAGCTAGATTTTTAGTTGGCTAATTCAAGGGAGAATTCCTCTTGGGCCCTCCATTTCAACTTATTTTCTTTCCTCCCCGGTGTACGATGGTTCGGTTTGACTTGGTTGAGTGTGGACGTGGTGGTGAGTCCTTGATATCCCGTAGGCATTTGTCACGGGGTATGCTTGGATCCTCACCTCCATTTGGTTGTGAGGCTTTGATATTCCGTAGACTTGTCACGGTTTATGCTTAGATCCTCATTTCCATTTGTCCCGAGCTTCCCACGAATCAATCGTTCATCTATAAACCCTTGGAGGAAGGTTTTGAGTTGAGTTGGTATTCCCATTGGAATGACCATTTGGATTAGCCAACACTTGTTTTCTTGCATTTTCAGTACAAACACAACTCTACAAAACAAACTAAAAGATTTTACACTTTCTCTTTTTGACAAAATCACCTTCACACACTTGAACTTTCCTTCCCTGAGGAGACGACATTGGAATACCACCAAGTAAAACACGACACGCGAAAGACTCCTTGCGATTGGGGAGCACTTTTGTTCACACATTTCATTTCATACATTTTGTTCATTTCATTTTCCACCAATTTGTTGTTGCCTAATCTCTTGCATCACCCCGAGGGAGAGTGACACTCCCTTTCACACATAAGCCATATACACATGTCAAATGGTGATGTTTAGGGGTTAGGAATAACAACGTTTTTCATCAATCATTTTGGCGCCGTTGCCGGGGAAGGTAAAGCGTTGAGTTCAAAGGGTGATTTTGGGCGGCATGGTAAGTCTCGTGATTTTCATCACGGGCCAAGTTATGTCGTTTCTTTTGTAAATATTTTGTTTTAGTTTCTGTTTTGTATTATGTCTTATAATTTTTATGAAAATGTATCAAATGCCCCATATTATGAAAATGTGTGTGAGATTTGTGATGACTATGGGCTCATGTCTTGTATGTGCCCAATAAATTATCCGGTTCAAGACTTTGCATGCGAAGGTTCAAATTCATTTTTGGCCTCCGAAATTTTTTACCCCAACCATTATGATACACCGAGTTATTCGAGTTATGGTTAGGAGAATGAACCTTGTAATTTTTCATCCAATCTCACACCACCAAATGAATTTTCCCAATATCCAACATACGGGAACTCAACCGAAGAAGAATTGGAAAATATTTGGTGCGATTTTATGCAATACCAAATGGAATTCAATGCCCAAATAACCCAACAACTTAATACATTGACTAATGCTATAATTGCTATGCATGAAGAACAACATCTTGAGCATAGTCAATGTATTGAGGTTGATCATCCCAATGGAGTGTAAATTGATGTTGAATCTCCCACCACTCTTGATTGTGAAAAATTTGATGAAGTTATTATTTCACAGGAGGCTAATGAGCCCAAGGTCATTTTTCCATCTATGAGTGGTGTTGAGATTCACATTTCTCAACTTGGGGAGGTCATTGAAAAGGAGTTAAGTATAGAAACTTTTAAGGAGAAATTGTATACTCCATTGTTGGGATTGCATAAACTTTCCTACACTTCTATTTGGTTGATATTTTTGACTTCTTATCCTTTGTATTGTTGGATAGATGGGTTAGTAAGGGCATTTATACAACAAAAAAATGTTAAAACCAAAAAAATCAATGGGCGCACGCTCATATCCGAATTGAAGCCGGATTGACAAGAGCCTATTTTGTTTTCATGTACATAGTAGTTAGATTTCTTTTATTGTTATAGTTTTATTTTCATAAATGTTGTAGTGTAAATTTTAGCATGAAGGTTGTTTACCTCTTCCTAATTTGGACTCATTTCACTTTGAGCATCATTGTATCAAATCTTATTGGGTATCATGTTCTAGTCTAAGTTTGGGGGTGTAAACAAGCTTTTTGTGTTTTATTTTTTCCGTTAATGTACATATATATATATATATGAAAAGAAAAAAAAAAGGTGTATCTCATTTCCCATGTTAACTTTCATTTTTTCTCATTGCATGATTCCTTGTGCATTGAGGACAATGCATGGTTCAAGTTGGGGGGTGAGGTGCACCATTTATATTTTCCACCACTTTTTGTATAGAATAATGGAAAATGTGAAAATTTTGAAAAATTTTGGTTCCAATATTGAACTATATTCCCCTATCCTAATGGTTATGGGATTTGTGATTACTTGATCTTCATTTTGAACTTTGAATACATGAGCACATTATAAAAGTTTATCCTATTGTTAAGAGTATCACATACTTGTTTGCTTTTGAACTCAACCATAAGTTCACCATGAACTTGTAATTTTTGCAATTTACGGATTGAGTTCACATTTGAGTGATTGACATGAATAGTGGAGATGAGTAAGAACCCATGTGAGCTTTAATGCCAATCCTTGTTTGGAGGGAACTTACATTTACTCAAGGAACAATTTTTCAAATTCCAAATTTGTTCAATAATCTCATTATGCTTGTTTTGGTTAGGTGCTTTTGGGTAGTTGATTGACTTTGTCTTGAAACGCAAAATGCTCCTCCTATGCTTATCTAGAGATGATCTTAGGCCATCTTTGAAATGCTTTGAGCCTTTGCATTTTTCTTGTGAAACATTATCTCTAGTGCCATGATTGAACCTTAATTGAATTCATTTCTATGCCACACATGTAACCAAGCCATTGAAAATGATAAATATCTACCTTACCTTGGTTGTTCCTAGTCCTAAGTATGAGTGATGCTAAAAGAGAAGGAAGTATGGTGTGGTAACTCAAACAAAAGGGATGAATGAAGTTGAAACTCAAAGAGTTGAACGAAAAAGAATGAAAATCCAAGAAAAGGAGAAAAAAGGGTGAGAAGAAGAAAAGAAAGAGAAAAAGAAAAAGAAAAAGAAAAATGTTAAGGAAAAGAAGCAAGAAAAGAAACAAAGAGTGAAGTGATGGTGTTAGCCTAGAAATCCCACAAAAGGGAGATCTTTTTGAAATAAAGGTCATTCACTCGAAACAACCCTCTTTGTTATCCTATATCCTTCCTTTCTTTTGCCTCAATATCACCCCAAGGCCTAGTTATAACCCGTGAAAGTCCTAAATGATCTAGAGAAACATGGGGGAGGCCCACTTTTAAAGAAAAAGAGGAGTTGATTTTGCTATCTAATGCCCTAGCATTCCTTTCATGAGATTATGCCAAGGTTGTTTCATTTTTATGCATGAACTTCATTTTTGGATTATATGTGAGCTTATTTCGTTTTGAGCACAAGATTCCATCTCATATATACACATGGAGAGCATGCCAAGATAACTAGAGTGTGATTCATTGCGAGAGACACCCTTGGTGAGTTTGCATCGAAGCTTAATTTGGATAGCCAAAGTGAATGTGAATTCCGTTGTGTAAATGTTTAAATTACATGTTCATTTCACACACACACGAGTTTGAAAATGAATGTGTATGTGGATACTCTAGAATAGCATTTAAGGCTATGATGTGTTTTATGTGTGATTAGTTCGGGTGGGTTGAGCAAGCTTTTTGACATCCCTGTGCTAATTAAGATAAGGGAATATGCTTTAATATTGGATACTAAGAAAAGAAATTTGTAGGTACCTTCACTGAAAACCTTCACGAGACAAAACTCGTCCACTAGAGATCACCTAAGGGTTCAAAGGCTTGTTGCATGTGCTAAATGCAATTGCGGAATTAATATATGTTTTATTTTGTTTGCATGCTTTTTACATTTTGTTTGCTAGGGACTAGCAAAACTTAAGTTGGGGGGGTGTGATGAGCACAAAATATTGTATATTTCAAGGCCTCATTACATGCATTTTAACTCAACTTTTGCATCTAAGTACTTAGAGTTAGCCGATTTTATGAATAATGTTGAATTCTCGATGTTGCATATTTTTATAGCTTAAATCATGTATTTTAGGACCTTGCAACTATGATGGATGTGTGGTGAGGGCATGTACACATTACATGAAGATTTGGAGGCTTAAAAGTGAAGAAATCAATGAGGTATTGGTGTTTGCGAACAAAAGCGCCAGCAGCCACACCACTTGGTTGAAGAGCCTCTGTTTTCCTCCATTTTGACCATGATCAACTTCGAATCTGAAAAAGTTCAAAACCTTAAAGTTGTAGATCTGGATGTCTTCCATATTGTGTCAAAATTTCAGCTCAATCGGTCGGTTAGATCAAAAGTTATGCCAATTCTACGAAGACTGGTCCGGAGCAGAAAAACCGTACCGGTACGCCGTACCGATACTGTACCGTACCGGTACGCCGAAACTACTGGTGTACGAAGTACCGGTACGGTACAGTACCGGTACTCAGTACTGGTACGTCGTGCCTGAACAACCCGAAATGCCTCCAAATCACTTCCCACTTGCTTGGGGGTCCCACCAATGCTTCTCCCACTTGTCCCCCAACATTTCCTTACACATTTCCATGCCTCCCTTACACAATTAAAAGACTTTGGAGGCCATTGCATTAATGAGGATGGGAGAGAAGGGGTAGCCTGGGGGTGGCTTGTCCCAGCCTGCAACACCCATCCATTCAGCCCCCTATTGATGGAGGCCTTTCACACAGCTAGGGGGGACCACCATGCACAAAATTGAAGGCTAACTCTCCATTATATTCAGCATTTTACACATTGTATGTGGGGGTGGCTACCTAAGCTTAGAAAATCCCATGAAGAAGACAATGAATAGTGCCATAGTGTAAGAAATTTATGTTTTTGCATTTTCTTCCATCTTTTCACTTGTAATCTTCTTGAATACTCTTGTAAGCTTCATTAATTACTTTTAATGTCATTTACTTCAAGTGCTTTGCAAGTTTAGTTGAATATTCTAGATTTCACCATTGTTATTTAAGTTCTCTTCATTTCAAGCTTTTAAATTGGGTTTTTCATATTTGTCTTCTTAGTTTAAGTTTTCTTGTATTAGTTCAAGTTTCATGCTCCATTTCATTATGTCCATTTACATTATGCTTGTCTTTCCTTTATGCATGACTAGCTAGATTTTTAGTTGGCTAATTCAAGGGAGAATTCCTCTTGGGCCCTCCATTTCAACTTATTTTCTTTCCTCCCCGGTGTACGATGGTTCGGTTTGACTTGGTTGAGTGTGGACGTGGTGGTGAGTCCTTGATATCCCGTAGGCATTTGTCACGGGGTATGCTTGGATCCTCACCTCCATTTGGTTGTGAGGCTTTGATATTCCGTAGACTTGTCACGGTTTATGCTTAGATCCTCATTTCCATTTGTCCCGAGCTTCCCACTAATCAATCGTTCATCTATAAACCCTTGGAGGAAGGTTTTGAGTTGAGTTGGTATTCCCATTGGAATGACCATTTGGATTAGCCAACACTTGTTTTCTTGCATTTTCAGTACAAACACAACTCTACAAAACAAACTAAAAGATTTTACACTTTCTCTTTTTGACAAAATCACCTTCACACACTTGAACTTTCCTTCCCTGAGGAGACGACCTTGGAATACCACCAAGTAAAACACGACACGCGAAAGACTCCTTGCGATTGGGGAGCACTTTTGTTCACACATTTCATTTCATACATTTTGTTCATTTCATTTTCCACCAATTTGTTGTTGCCTAATCTCTTGCATCACCCCGAGGGAGAGTGACACTCCCTTTCACACATAAGCCATATACACATGTCAAATGGTGATGTTTAGGGGTTAGGAATAACAACGTTTTTCATCAATCATTTTGGCGCCGTTGCCGGGGAAGGTAAAGCGTTGAGTTCAAAGGGTGATTTTGGGCGGCATGGTAAGTCTCGTGATTTTCATCACGGGCCAAGTTATGTCGTTTCTTTTGTAAATATTTTGTTTTAGTTTCTGTTTTGTATTATGTCTTATAATTTTTATGAAAATGTATCAAATGCCCCATATTATGAAAATGTGTGTGAGATTTGTGATGACTATGGGCTCATGTCTTGTATGTGCCCAATAAATTATCCGGTTCAAGACTTTGCATGCGAAGGTTCAAATTCATTTTTGGCCTCCGAAATTTTTTACCCCAACCATTATGATACACCGAGTTATTCGAGTTATGGTTAGGAGAATGAACCTTGTAATTTTTCATCCTATCTCACACCACCAAATGAATTTTCCCAATATCCAACATACGGGAACTCAACCGAAGAAGAATTGGAAAATATTTGGTGCGATTTTATGCAATACCAAATGGAATTCAATGCCCAAATAACCCAACAACTTAATACATTGACTAATGCTATAATTGCTATGCATGAAGAACAACATCTTGAGCATAGTCAATGTATTGAGGTTGATCATCCCAATGGAGTGCAAATTGATGTTGAATCTCCCACCACTCTTGATTGTGAAAAATTTGATGAAGTTATTATTTCACAGGAGGCTAATGAGCCCAATGTCATTTTTCCATCTATGAGTGGTGTTGAGATTCACATTTCTCAACTTGGGGAGGGCATTGAAAAGGAGTTAAGTATAGAAACTTTTAAGGAGAAATTGTATACTCCATTGTTGGGATTGCATAAACTTTCCTACACTTCTATTTGGTTGATATTTTTGACTTCTTATCCTTTGTATTGTTGGATAGATGGGTTAGTAAGGGCATTTATACAACAAAAAAATGTTAAAACCAAAAAAATCAATGGGCGCACGCTCATATCCGAATTGAAGCCGGATTGACAAGAGCCTATTTTGTTTTCATGTACATAGTAGTTAGATTTCTTTTATTGTTATAGTTTTATTTTCATAAATGTTGTAGTGTAGATTTTAGCATGAAGGTTGTTTACCTCTTCCTAATTTGGACTCATTTCACTTTGAGCATCATTGTATCAAATCTTATTGGGTATCATGTTCTAGTCTAAGTTGGGGGGTGTAAACAAGCTTTTTGTGTTTTATTTTTTCCGTTAATGTACATATATATATATATATGAAAAGAAAAAAAAAAGGTGTATCTCATTTCCCATGTTAACTTTCATTTTTTCTCATTGCATGATTCCTTGTGCATTGAGGACAATGCATGGTTCAAGTTGGGGGGTGAGGTGCACCATTTATATTTTCCACCACTTTTTGTATAGAATAATGGAAAATGTGAAAATTTTGAAAAATTTTGGTTCCAATATTGAACTATATTCCCCTATCCTAATGGTTATGGGATTTGTGATTACTTGATCTTCATTTTGAACTTTGAATACATGAGCACATTATAGAAGTTTATCCTATTGTTAAGAGTATCACATACTTGTTTGCTTTTGAACTCAACCATAAGTTCACCATGAACTTGTAATTTTTGCAATTTACGGATTGAGTTCACATTTGAGTGATTGACATGAATAGTGGAGATGAGTAAGAACCCATGTGAGCTTTAATGCCAATCCTTGTTTGGAGGGAACTTACATTTACTCAAGGAACAATTTTTCAAATTCCAAATTTGTTCAATAATCTCATTATGCTTGTTTTGGTTAGGTGCTTTTGGGTAGTTGATTGACTTTGTCTTGAAACGCAAAATGCTCCTCCTATGCTTATCTAGAGATGATCTTAGGCCATCTTTGAAATGCTTTGAGCCTTTGCATTTTTCTTGTGAAACATTATCTCTAGTGCCATGATTGAACCTTAATTGAATTCATTTCTATGCCACACATGTAACCAAGCCATTGAAAATGATAAATATCTACCTTACCTTGGTTGTTCCTAGTCCTAAGTATGAGTGATGCTAAAAGAGAAGGAAGTATGGTGTGGTAACTCAAACAAAAGGGATGAATGAAGTTGAAACTCAAAGAGTTGAACGAAAAAGAATGAAAATCCAAGAAAAGGAGAAAAAAGGGTGAGAAGAAGAAAAGAAAGAGAAAAAGAAAAAGAAAAATGTTAAGGAAAAGAAGCAAGAAAAGAAACAAAGAGTGAAGTGATGGTGTTAGCCTAGAAATCCCACAAAAGGGAGATCTTTTTGAAATAAAGGTCATTCACTCGAAACAACCCTCTTTGTTATCCTATATCCTTCCTTTCTTTTGCCTCAATATCACCCCAAGGCCTAGTTATAACCCGTGAAAGTCCTAAATGATCTAGAGAAACATGGGGGAGGCCCACTTTTAAAGAAAAAGAGGAGTTGATTTTGCTATCTAATGCCCTAGCATTCCTTTCATGAGATTATGCCAAGGTTGTTTCATTTTTATGCATGAACTTCATTTTTGGATTATATGTGAGCTTATTTCGTTTTGAGCACAAGATTCCATCTCATATATACACATGGAGAGCATGCCAAGATAACTAGAGTGTGATTCATTGCGAGAGACACCCTTGGTGAGTTTGCATCGAAGCTTAATTTGGATAGCCAAAGTGAATGTGAATTCCGTTGTGTAAATGTTTAAATTACATGTTCATTTCACACACACACGAGTTTGAAAATGAATGTGTATGTGGATACTCTAGAATAGCATTTAAGGCTATGATGTGTTTTATGTGTGATTAGTTCGGGTGGGTTGAGCAAGCTTTTTGACATCCCTGTGCTAATTAAGATAAGGGAATATGCTTTAATATTGGATACTAAGAAAAGAAATTTGTAGGTACCTTCACTGAAAACCTTCACGAGACAAAACTCGCCCACTAGAGATCACCTAAGGGTTCAAAGGCTTGTTGCATGTGCTAAATGCAATTGCGGAATTAATATATGTTTTATTTTGTTTGCATGCTTTTTACATTTTGTTTGCTAGGGACTAGCAAAACTTAAGTTGGGGGGGTGTGATGAGCACAAAATATTGTATATTTCAAGGCCTCATTACATGCATTTTAACTCAACTTTTGCATCTAAGTACTTAGAGTTAGCCGATTTTATGAATAATGTTGAATTCTCGATGTTGCATATTTTTATAGCTTAAATCATGTATTTTAGGACCTTGCAACTATGATGGATGTGTGGTGAGGGCATGTACACATTACATGAAGATTTGGAGGCTTAAAAGTGAAGAAATCAATGAGGTATTGGTGTTTGCGAACAAAAGCGCCAGCAGCCACACCACTTGGTTGAAGAGCC
Organism: Ilex aquifolium; assembly: GCA_951799425.1. NCBI lineage: Eukaryota > Viridiplantae > Streptophyta > Magnoliopsida > Aquifoliales > Aquifoliaceae > Ilex > Ilex aquifolium. The sequence continues at coordinate 6,456,473 of OX637410.1, read as the reverse complement.
TCTGTTTTCCTCCATTTTGACCATGATCAACTTCGAATCTGAAAAAGTTCAAAACCTTAAAGTTGTAGATCTGGATGTCTTCCATATTGTGTCAAAATTTCAGCTCAATCGGTCGGTTAGATCAAAAGTTATGCCAATTCTACGAAGACTGGTCCGGAGCAGAAAAACCGTACCGGTACGCCGTACCGATACTGTACCGTACCGGTACGCCGAAACTACTGGTGTACGAAGTACCGGTACGGTACAGTACCGGTACTCAGTACTGGTACGTCGTGCCTGAACAACCCGAAATGCCTCCAAATCACTTCCCACTTGCTTGGGGGTCCCACCAATGCTTCTCCCACTTGTCCCCCAACATTTCCTTACACATTTCCATGCCTCCCTTACACAATTAAAAGACTTTGGAGGCCATTGCATTAATGAGGATGGGAGAGAAGGGGTAGCCTGGGGGTGGCTTGTCCCAGCCTGCAACACCCATCCATTCAGCCCCCTATTGATGGAGGCCTTTCACACAGCTAGGGGGGACCACCATGCACAAAATTGAAGGCTAACTCTCCATTATATTCAGCATTTTACACATTGTATGTGGGGGTGGCTACCTAAGCTTAGAAAATCCCATGAAGAAGACAATGAATAGTGCCATAGTGTAAGAAATTTATGTTTTTGCATTTTCTTCCATCTTTTCACTTGTAATCTTCTTGAATACTCTTGTAAGCTTCATTAATTACTTTTAATGTCATTTACTTCAAGTGCTTTGCAAGTTTAGTTGAATATTCTAGATTTCACCATTGTTATTTAAGTTCTCTTCATTTCAAGCTTTTAAATTGGGTTTTTCATATTTGTCTTCTTAGTTTAAGTTTTCTTGTATTAGTTCAAGTTTCATGCTCCATTTCATTATGTCCATTTACATTATGCTTGTCTTTCCTTTATGCATGACTAGCTAGATTTTTAGTTGGCTAATTCAAGGGAGAATTCCTCTTGGGCCCTCCATTTCAACTTATTTTCTTTCCTCCCCGGTGTACGATGGTTCGGTTTGACTTGGTTGAGTGTGGACGTGGTGGTGAGTCCTTGATATCCCGTAGGCATTTGTCACGGGGTATGCTTGGATCCTCACCTCCATTTGGTTGTGAGGCTTTGATATTCCGTAGACTTGTCACGGTTTATGCTTAGATCCTCATTTCCATTTGTCCCTAGCTTCCCACGAATCAATCGTTCATCTATAAACCCTTGGAGGAAGGTTTTGAGTTGAGTTGGTATTCCCATTGGAATGACCATTTGGATTAGCCAACACTTGTTTTCTTGCATTTTCAGTACAAACACAACTCTACAAAACAAACTAAAAGATTTTACACTTTCTCTTTTTGACAAAATCACCTTCACACACTTGAACTTTCCTTCCCTGAGGAGACGACATTGGAATACCACCAAGTAAAACACGACACGCGAAAGACTCCTTGCGATTGGGGAGCACTTTTGTTCACACATTTCATTTCATACATTTTGTTCATTTCATTTTCCACCAATTTGTTGTTGCCTAATCTCTTGCATCACCCCGAGGGAGAGTGACACTCCCTTTCACACATAAGCCATATACACATGTCAAATGGTGATGTTTAGGGGTTAGGAATAACAACGTTTTTCATCAATCATTTTGGCGCCGTTGCCGGGGAAGGTAAAGCGTTGAGTTCAAAGGGTGATTTTGGGCGGCATGGTAAGTCTCGTGATTTTCATCACGGGCCAAGTTATGTCGTTTCTTTTGTAAATATTTTGTTTTAGTTTCTGTTTTGTATTATGTCTTATAATTTTTATGAAAATGTATCAAATGCCCCATATTATGAAAATGTGTGTGAGATTTGTGATGACTATGGGCTCATGTCTTGTATGTGCCCAATAAATTATCCGGTTCAAGACTTTGCATGCGAAGGTTCAAATTCATTTTTGGCCTCCGAAATTTTTTACCCCAACCATTATGATACACCGAGTTATTCGAGTTATGGTTAGGAGAATGAACCTTGTAATTTTTCATCCAATCTCACACCACCAAATGAATTTTCCCAATATCCAACATACGGGAACTCAACCGAAGAAGAATTGGAAAATATTTGGTGCGATTTTATGCAATACCAAATGGAATTCAATGCCCAAATAACCCAACAACTTAATACATTGACTAATGCTATAATTGCTATGCATGAAGAACAACATCTTGAGCATAGTCAATGTATTGAGGTTGATCATCCCAATGGAGTGCAAATTGATGTTGAATCTCCCACCACTCTTGATTGTGAAAAATTTGATGAAGTTATTATTTCACAGGAGGCTAATGAGCCCAAGGTCATTTTTCCATCTATGAGTGGTGTTGAGATTCACATTTCTCAACTTGGGGAGGTCATTGAAAAGGAGTTAAGTATAGAAACTTTTAAGGAGAAATTGTATACTCCATTGTTGGGATTGCATAAACTTTCCTACACTTCTATTTGGTTGATATTTTTGACTTCTTATCCTTTGTATTGTTGGATAGATGGGTTAGTAAGGGCATTTATACAACAAAAAAATGTTAAAACCAAAAAAATCAATGGGCGCACGCTCATATCCGAATTGAAGCCGGATTGACAAGAGCCTATTTTGTTTTCATGTACATAGTAGTTAGATTTCTTTTATTGTTATAGTTTTATTTTCATAAATGTTGTAGTGTAAATTTTAGCATGAAGGTTGTTTACCTCTTCCTAATTTGGACTCATTTCACTTTGAGCATCATTGTATCAAATCTTATTGGGTATCATGTTCTAGTCTAAGTTGGGGGGTGTAAACAAGCTTTTTGTGTTTTATTTTTTCCGTTAATGTACATATATATATATATATGAAAAGAAAAAAAAAAGGTGTATCTCATTTCCCATGTTAACTTTCATTTTTTCTCATTGCATGATTCCTTGTGCATTGAGGACAATGCATGGTTCAAGTTGGGGGGTGAGGTGCACCATTTATATTTTCCACCACTTTTTGTATAGAATAATGGAAAATGTGAAAATTTTGAAAAATTTTGGTTCCAATATTGAACTATATTCCCCTATCCTAATGGTTATGGGATTTGTGATTACTTGATCTTCATTTTGAACTTTGAATACATGAGCACATTATAAAAGTTTATCCTATTGTTAAGAGTATCACATACTTGTTTGCTTTTGAACTCAACCATAAGTTCACCATGAACTTGTAATTTTTGCAATTTACGGATTGAGTTCACATTTGAGTGATTGACATGAATAGTGGAGATGAGTAAGAACCCATGTGAGCTTTAATGCCAATCCTTGTTTGGAGGGAACTTACATTTACTCAAGGAACAATTTTTCAAATTCCAAATTTGTTCAATAATCTCATTATGCTTGTTTTGGTTAGGTGCTTTTGGGTAGTTGATTGACTTTGTCTTGAAACGCAAAATGCTCCTCCTATGCTTATCTAGAGATGATCTTAGGCCATCTTTGAAATGCTTTGAGCCTTTGCATTTTTCTTGTGAAACATTATCTCTAGTGCCATGATTGAACCTTAATTGAATTCATTTCTATGCCACACATGTAACCAAGCCATTGAAAATGATAAATATCTACCTTACCTTGGTTGTTCCTAGTCCTAAGTATGAGTGATGCTAAAAGAGAAGGAAGTATGGTGTGGTAACTCAAACAAAAGGGATGAATGAAGTTGAAACTCAAAGAGTTGAACGAAAAAGAATGAAAATCCAAGAAAAGGAGAAAAAAGGGTGAGAAGAAGAAAAGAAAGAGAAAAAGAAAAAGAAAAATGTTAAGGAAAAGAAGCAAGAAAAGAAACAAAGAGTGAAGTGATGGTGTTAGCCTAGAAATCCCACAAAAGGGAGATCTTTTTGAAATAAAGGTCATTCACTCGAAACAACCCTCTTTGTTATCCTATATCCTTCCTTTCTTTTGCCTCAATATCACCCCAAGGCCTAGTTATAACCCGTGAAAGTCCTAAATGATCTAGAGAAACATGGGGGAGGCCCACTTTTAAAGAAAAAGAGGAGTTGATTTTGCTATCTAATGCCCTAGCATTCCTTTCATGAGATTATGCCAAGGTTGTTTCATTTTTATGCATGAACTTCATTTTTGGATTATATGTGAGCTTATTTCGTTTTGAGCACAAGATTCCATCTCATATATACACATGGAGAGCATGCCAAGATAACTAGAGTGTGATTCATTGCGAGAGACACCCTTGGTGAGTTTGCATCGAAGCTTAATTTGGATAGCCAAAGTGAATGTGAATTCCGTTGTGTAAATGTTTAAATTACATGTTCATTTCACACACACACGAGTTTGAAAATGAATGTGTATGTGGATACTCTAGAATAGCATTTAAGGCTATGATGTGTTTTATGTGTGATTAGTTCGGGTGGGTTGAGCAAGCTTTTTGACATCCCTGTGCTAATTAAGATAAGGGAATATGCTTTAATATTGGATACTAAGAAAAGAAATTTGTAGGTACCTTCACTGAAAACCTTCACGAGACAAAACTCGTCCACTAGAGATCACCTAAGGGTTCAAAGGCTTGTTGCATGTGCTAAATGCAATTGCGGAATTAATATATGTTTTATTTTGTTTGCATGCTTTTTACATTTTGTTTGCTAGGGACTAGCAAAACTTAAGTTGGGGGGGTGTGATGAGCACAAAATATTGTATATTTCAAGGCCTCATTACATGCATTTTAACTCAACTTTTGCATCTAAGTACTTAGAGTTAGCCGATTTTATGAATAATGTTGAATTCTCGATGTTGCATATTTTTATAGCTTAAATCATGTATTTTAGGACCTTGCAACTATGATGGATGTGTGGTGAGGGCATGTACACATTACATGAAGATTTGGAGGCTTAAAAGTGAAGAAATCAATGAGGTATTGGTGTTTGCGAACAAAAGCGCCAGCAGCCACACCACTTGGTTGAAGAGCCTCTGTTTTCCTCCATTTTGACCATGATCAACTTCGAATCTGAAAAAGTTCAAAACCTTAAAGTTGTAGATCTGGATGTCTTCCATATTGTGTCAAAATTTCAGCTCAATCGGTCGGTTAGATCAAAAGTTATGCCAATTCTACGAAGACTGGTCCGGAGCAGAAAAACCGTACCGGTACGCCGTACCGATACTGTACCGTACCGGTACGCCGAAACTACTGGTGTACGAAGTACCGGTACGGTACAGTACCGGTACTCAGTACTGGTACGTCGTGCCTGAACAACCCGAAATGCCTCCAAATCACTTCCCACTTGCTTGGGGGTCCCACCAATGCTTCTCCCACTTGTCCCCCAACATTTCCTTACACATTTCCATGCCTCCCTTACACAATTAAAAGACTTTGGAGGCCATTGCATTAATGAGGATGGGAGAGAAGGGGTAGCCTGGGGGTGGCTTGTCCCAGCCTGCAACACCCATCCATTCAGCCCCCTATTGATGGAGGCCTTTCACACAGCTAGGGGGGACCACCATGCACAAAATTGAAGGCTAACTCTCCATTATATTCAGCATTTTACACATTGTATGTGGGGGTGGCTACCTAAGCTTAGAAAATCCCATGAAGAAGACAATGAATAGTGCCATAGTGTAATAAATTTATGTTTTTGCATTTTCTTCCATCTTTTCACTTGTAATCTTCTTGAATACTCTTGTAAGCTTCATTAATTACTTTTAATGTCATTTACTTCAAGTGCTTTGCAAGTTTAGTTGAATATTCTAGATTTCACCATTGTTATTTAAGTTCTCTTCATTTCAAGCTTTTAAATTGGGTTTTTCATATTTGTCTTCTTAGTTTAAGTTTTCTTGTATTAGTTCAAGTTTCATGCTCCATTTCATTATGTCCATTTACATTATGCTTGTCTTTCCTTTATGCATGACTAGCTAGATTTTTAGTTGGCTAATTCAAGGGAGAATTCCTCTTGGGCCCTCCATTTCAACTTATTTTCTTTCCTCCCCGGTGTACGATGGTTCGGTTTGACTTGGTTGAGTGTGGACGTGGTGGTGAGTCCTTGATATCCCGTAGGCATTTGTCACGGGGTATGCTTGGATCCTTACCTCCATTTGGTTGTGAGGCTTTGATATTCCGTAGACTTGTCACGGTTTATGCTTAGATCCTCATTTCCATTTGTCCCTAGCTTCCCACGAATCAATCGTTCATCTATAAACCCTTGGAGGAAGGTTTTGAGTTGAGTTGGTATTCCCATTGGAATGACCATTTGGATTAGCCAACACTTGTTTTCTTGCATTTTCAGTACAAACACAACTCTACAAAACAAACTAAAAGATTTTACACTTTCTCTTTTTGACAAAATCACCTTCACACACTTGAACTTTCCTTCCCTGAGGAGACGACATTGGAATACCACCAAGTAAAACACGACACGCGAAAGACTCCTTGCGATTGGGGAGCACTTTTGTTCACACATTTCATTTCATACATTTTGTTCATTTCATTTTCCACCAATTTGTTGTTGCCTAATCTCTTGCATCACCCCGAGGGAGAGTGACACTCCCTTTCACACATAAGCCATATACACATGTCAAATGGTGATGTTTAGGGGTTAGGAATAACAACGTTTTTCATCAATCATTTTGGCGCCGTTGCCGGGGAAGGTAAAGCGTTGAGTTCAAAGGGTGATTTTGGGCGGCATGGTAAGTCTCGTGATTTTCATCACGGGCCAAGTTATGTCGTTTCTTTTGTAAATATTTTGTTTTAGTTTCTGTTTTGTATTATGTCTTATAATTTTTATGAAAATGTATCAAATGCCCCATATTATGAAAATGTGTGTGAGATTTGTGATGACTATGGGCTCATGTCTTGTATGTGCCCAATAAATTATCCGGTTCAAGACTTTGCATGCGAAGGTTCAAATTCATTTTTGGCCTCCGAAATTTTTTACCCCAACCATTATGATACACCGAGTTATTCGAGTTATGGTTAGGAGAATGAACCTTGTAATTTTTCATCCAATCTCACACCACCAAATGAATTTTCCCAATATCCAACATACGGGAACTCAACCGAAGAAGAATTGGAAAATATTTGGTGCGATTTTATGCAATACCAAATGGAATTCAATGCCCAAATAACCCAACAACTTAATACATTGACTAATGCTATAATTGCTATGCATGAAGAACAACATCTTGAGCATAGTCAATGTATTGAGGTTGATCATCCCAATGGAGTGCAAATTGATGTTGAATCTCCCACCACTCTTGATTGTGAAAAATTTGATGAAGTTATTATTTCACAGGAGGCTAATGAGCCCAAGGTCATTTTTCCATCTATGAGTGGTGTTGAGATTCACATTTCTCAACTTGGGGAGGTCATTGAAAAGGAGTTAAGTATAGAAACTTTTAAGGAGAAATTGTATACTCCATTGTTGGGATTGCATAAACTTTCCTACACTTCTATTTGGTTGATATTTTTGACTTCTTATCCTTTGTATTGTTGGATAGATGGGTTAGTAAGGGCATTTATACAACAAAAAAATGTTAAAACCAAAAAAATCAATGGGCGCACGCTCATATCCGAATTGAAGCCGGATTGACAAGAGCCTATTTTGTTTTCATGTACATAGTAGTTAGATTTCTTTTATTGTTATAGTTTTATTTTCATAAATGTTGTAGTGTAAATTTTAGCATGAAGGTTGTTTACCTCTTCCTAATTTGGACTCATTTCACTTTGAGCATCATTGTATCAAATCTTATTGGGTATCATGTTCTAGTCTAAGTTGGGGGGTGTAAACAAGCTTTTTGTGTTTTATTTTTTCCGTTAATGTACATATATATATATATATGAAAAGAAAAAAAAAAGGTGTATCTCATTTCCCATGTTAACTTTCATTTTTTCTCATTGCATGATTCCTTGTGCATTGAGGACAATGCATGGTTCAAGTTGGGGGGTGAGGTGCACCATTTATATTTTCCACCACTTTTTGTATAGAATAATGGAAAATGTGAAAATTTTGAAAAATTTTGGTTCCAATATTGAACTATATTCCCCTATCCTAATGGTTATGGGATTTGTGATTACTTGATCTTCATTTTGAACTTTGAATACATGAGCACATTATAAAAGTTTATCCTATTGTTAAGAGTATCACATACTTGTTTGCTTTTGAACTCAACCATAAGTTCACCATGAACTTGTAATTTTTGCAATTTACGGATTGAGTTCACATTTGAGTGATTGACATGAATAGTGGAGATGAGTAAGAACCCATGTGAGCTTTAATGCCAATCCTTGTTTGGAGGGAACTTACATTTACTCAAGGAACAATTTTTCAAATTCCAAATTTGTTCAATAATCTCATTATGCTTGTTTTGGTTAGGTGCTTTTGGGTAGTTGATTGACTTTGTCTTGAAACGCAAAATGCTCCTCCTATGCTTATCTAGAGATGATCTTAGGCCATCTTTGAAATGCTTTGAGCCTTTGCATTTTTCTTGTGAAACATTATCTCTAGTGCCATGATTGAACCTTAATTGAATTCATTTCTATGCCACACATGTAACCAAGCCATTGAAAATGATAAATATCTACCTTACCTTGGTTGTTCCTAGTCCTAAGTATGAGTGATGCTAAAAGAGAAGGAAGTATGGTGTGGTAACTCAAACAAAAGGGATGAATGAAGTTGAAACTCAAAGAGTTGAACGAAAAAGAATGAAAATCCAAGAAAAGGAGAAAAAAGGGTGAGAAGAAGAAAAGAAAGAGAAAAAGAAAAAGAAAAATGTTAAGGAAAAGAAGCAAGAAAAGAAACAAAGAGTGAAGTGATGGTGTTAGCCTAGAAATCCCACAAAAGGGAGATCTTTTTGAAATAAAGGTCATTCACTCGAAACAACCCTCTTTGTTATCCTATATCCTTCCTTTCTTTTGCCTCAATATCACCCCAAGGCCTAGTTATAACCCGTGAAAGTCCTAAATGATCTAGAGAAACATGGGGGAGGCCCACTTTTAAAGAAAAAGAGGAGTTGATTTTGCTATCTAATGCCCTAGCATTCCTTTCATGAGATTATGCCAAGGTTGTTTCATTTTTATGCATGAACTTCATTTTTGGATTATATGTGAGCTTATTTCGTTTTGAGCACAAGATTCCATCTCATATATACACATGGAGAGCATGCCAAGATAACTAGAGTGTGATTCATTGCGAGAGACACCCTTGGTGAGTTTGCATCGAAGCTTAATTTGGATAGCCAAAGTGAATGTGAATTCCGTTGTGTAAATGTTTAAATTACATGTTCATTTCACACACACACGAGTTTGAAAATGAATGTGTATGTGGATACTCTAGAATAGCATTTAAGGCTATGATGTGTTTTATGTGTGATTAGTTCGGGTGGGTTGAGCAAGCTTTTTGACATCCCTGTGCTAATTAAGATAAGGGAATATGCTTTAATATTGGATACTAAGAAAAGAAATTTGTAGGTACCTTCACTAAAAACCTTCACGAGACAAAACTCGTCCACTAGAGATCACCTAAGGGTTCAAAGGCTTGTTGCATGTGCTAAATGCAATTGCGGAATTAATATATGTTTTATTTTGTTTGCATGCTTTTTACATTTTGTTTGCTAGGGACTAGCAAAACTTAAGTTGGGGGGGTGTGATGAGCACAAAATATTGTATATTTCAAGGCCTCATTACATGCATTTTAACTCAACTTTTGCATCTAAGTATTTAGAGTTAGCCGATTTTATGAATAATGTTGAATTCTCGATGTTGCATATTTTTATAGCTTAAATCATGTATTTTAGGACCTTGCAACTATGATGGATGTGTGGCGAGGGCATGTACACATTACATGAAGATTTGGAGGCTTAAAAGTGAAGAAATCAATGAGGTATTGGTGTTTGCGAACAAAAGCGCCAGCAGCCACACCACTTGGTTGAAGAGCCTCTGTTTTCCTCCATTTTGACCATGATCAACTTCGAATCTGAAAAAGTTCAAAACCTTAAAGTTGTAGATCTGGATGTCTTCCATATTGTGTCAAAATTTCAGCTCAATCGGTCGGTTAGATCAAAAGTTATGCCAATTCTACGAAGACTGGTCCGGAGCAGAAAAACCGTACCGGTACGCCGTACCGATACTGTACCGTACCGGTACGCCGAAACTACTGGTGTACGAAGTACCGGTACGGTACAGTACCGGTACTCAGTACTGGTACGTCGTGCCTGAACAACCCGAAATGCCTCCAAATCACTTCCCACTTGCTTGGGGGTCCCACCAATGCTTCTCCCACTTGTCCCCCAACATTTCCTTACACATTTCCATGCCTCCCTTACACAATTAAAAGACTTTGGAGGCCATTGCATTAATGAGGATGGGAGAGAAGGGGTAGCCTGGGGGTGGCTTGTCCCAGCCTGCAACACCCATCCATTCAGCCCCCTATTGATGGAGGCCTTTCACACAGCTAGGGGGGACCACCATGCACAAAATTGAAGGCTAACTCTCCATTATATTCAGCATTTTACACATTGTATGTGGGGGTGGCTACCTAAGCTTAGAAAATCCCATGAAGAAGACAATGAATAGTGCCATAGTGTAAGAAATTTATGTTTTTGCATTTTCTTCCATCTTTTCACTTGTAATCTTCTTGAATACTCTTGTAAGCTTCATTAATTACTTTTAATGTCATTTACTTCAAGTGCTTTGCAAGTTTAGTTGAATATTCTAGATTTCACCATTGTTATTTAAGTTCTCTTCATTTCAAGCTTTTAAATTGGGTTTTTCATATTTGTCTTCTTAGTTTAAGTTTTCTTGTATTAGTTCAAGTTTCATGCTCCATTTCATTATGTCCATTTACATTATGCTTGTCTTTCCTTTATGCATGACTAGCTAGATTTTTAGTTGGCTAATTCAAGGGAGAATTCCTCTTGGGCCCTCCATTTCAACTTATTTTCTTTCCTCCCCGGTGTACGATGGTTCGGTTTGACTTGGTTGAGTGTGGACGTGGTGGTGAGTCCTTGATATCCCGTAGGCATTTGTCACGGGGTATGCTTGGATCCTCACCTCCATTTGGTTGTGAGGCTTTGATATTCCGTAGACTTGTCACGGTTTATGCTTAGATCCTCATTTCCATTTGTCCCTAGCTTCCCACGAATCAATCGTTCATCTATAAACCCTTGGAGGAAGGTTTTGAGTTGAGTTGGTATTCCCATTGGAATGACCATTTGGATTAGCCAACACTTGTTTTCTTGCATTTTCAGTACAAACACAACTCTACAAAACAAACTAAAAGATTTTACACTTTCTCTTTTTGACAAAATCACCTTCACACACTTGAACTTTCCTTCCCTGAGGAGACGACATTGGAATACCACCAAGTAAAACACGACACGCGAAAGACTCCTTGCGATTGGGGAGCACTTTTGTTCACACATTTCATTTCATACATTTTGTTCATTTCATTTTCCACCAATTTGTTGTTGCCTAATCTCTTGCATCACCCCGAGGGAGAGTGACACTCCCTTTCACACATAAGCCATATACACATGTCAAATGGTGATGTTTAGGGGTTAGGAATAACAACGTTTTTCATCAATCATTTTGGCGCCGTTGCCGGGGAAGGTAAAGCGTTGAGTTCAAAGGGTGATTTTGGGCGGCATGGTAAGTCTCGTGATTTTCATCACGGGCCAAGTTATGTCGTTTCTTTTGTAAATATTTTGTTTTAGTTTCTGTTTTGTATTATGTCTTATAATTTTTATGAAAATGTATCAAATGCCCCATATTATGAAAATGTGTGTGAGATTTGTGATGACTATGGGCTCATGTCTTGTATGTGCCCAATAAATTATCCGGTTCAAGACTTTGCATGCGAAGGTTCAAATTCATTTTTGGCCTCCGAAATTTTTTACCCCAACCATTATGATACACCGAGTTATTCGAGTTATGGTTAGGAGAATGAACCTTGTAATTTTTCATCCAATCTCACACCACCAAATGAATTTTCCCAATATCCAACATACGGGAACTCAACCGAAGAAGAATTGGAAAATATTTGGTGCGATTTTATGCAATACCAAATGGAATTCAATGCCCAAATAACCCAACAACTTAATACATTGACTAATGCTATAATTGCTATGCATGAAGAACAACATCTTGAGCATAGTCAATGTATTGAGGTTGATCATCCCAATGGAGTGCAAATTGATGTTGAATCTCCCACCACTCTTGATTGTGAAAAATTTGATGAAGTTATTATTTCACAGGAGGCTAATGAGCCCAAGGTCATTTTTCCATCTATGAGTGGTGTTGAGATTCACATTTCTCAACTTGGGGAGGTCATTGAAAAGGAGTTAAGTATAGAAACTTTTAAGGAGAAATTGTATACTCCATTGTTGGGATTGCATAAACTTTCCTACACTTCTATTTGGTTGATATTTTTGACTTCTTATCCTTTGTATTGTTGGATAGATGGGTTAGTAAGGGCATTTATACAACAAAAAAATGTTAAAACCAAAAAAATCAATGGGCGCACGCTCATATCCGAATTGAAGCCGGATTGACAAGAGCCTATTTTGTTTTCATGTACATAGTAGTTAGATTTCTTTTATTGTTATAGTTTTATTTTCATAAATGTTGTAGTGTAAATTTTAGCATGAAGGTTGTTTACCTCTTCCTAATTTGGACTCATTTCACTTTGAGCATCATTGTATCAAATCTTATTGGGTATCATGTTCTAGTCTAAGTTGGGGGGTGTAAACAAGCTTTTTGTGTTTTATTTTTTCCGTTAATGTACATATATATATATATATGAAAAGAAAAAAAAAAGGTGTATCTCATTTCCCATGTTAACTTTCATTTTTTCTCATTGCATGATTCCTTGTGCATTGAGGACAATGCATGGTTCAAGTTGGGGGGTGAGGTGCACCATTTATATTTTCCACCACTTTTTGTATAGAATAATGGAAAATGTGAAAATTTTGAAAAATTTTGGTTCCAATATTGAACTATATTCCCCTATCCTAATGGTTATGGGATTTGTGATTACTTGATCTTCATTTTGAACTTTGAATACATGAGCACATTATAAAAGTTTATCCTATTGTTAAGAGTATCACATACTTGTTTGCTTTTGAACTCAACCATAAGTTCACCATGAACTTGTAATTTTTGCAATTTACGGATTGAGTTCACATTTGAGTGATTGACATGAATAGTGGAGATGAGTAAGAACCCATGTGAGCTTTAATGCCAATCCTTGTTTGGAGGGAACTTACATTTACTCAAGGAACAATTTTTCAAATTCCAAATTTGTTCAATAATCTCATTATGCTTGTTTTGGTTAGGTGCTTTTGGGTAGTTGATTGACTTTGTCTTGAAACGCAAAATGCTCCTCCTATGCTTATCTAGAGATGATCTTAGGCCATCTTTGAAATGCTTTGAGCCTTTGCATTTTTCTTGTGAAACATTATCTCTAGTGCCATGATTGAACCTTAATTGAATTCATTTCTATGCCACACATGTAACCAAGCCATTGAAAATGATAAATATCTACCTTACCTTGGTTGTTCCTAGTCCTAAGTATGAGTGATGCTAAAAGAGAAGGAAGTATGGTGTGGTAACTCAAACAAAAGGGATGAATGAAGTTGAAACTCAAAGAGTTGAACGAAAAAGAATGAAAATCCAAGAAAAGGAGAAAAAAGGGTGAGAAGAAGAAAAGAAAGAGAAAAAGAAAAAGAAAAAGAAAAATGTTAAGGAAAAGAAGCAAGAAAAGAAACAAAGAGTGAAGTGATGGTGTTAGCCTAGAAATCCCACAAAAGGGAGATCTTTTTGAAATAAAGGTCATTCACTCGAAACAACCCTCTTTGTTATCCTATATCCTTCCTTTCTTTTGCCTCAATATCACCCCAAGGCCTAGTTATAACCCGTGAAAGTCCTAAATGATCTAGAGAAACATGGGGGAGGCCCACTTTTAAAGAAAAAGAGGAGTTGATTTTGCTATCTAATGCCCTAGCATTCCTTTCATGAGATTATGCCAAGGTTGTTTCATTTTTATGCATGAACTTCATTTTTGGATTATATGTGAGCTTATTTCGTTTTGAGCACAAGATTCCATCTCATATATACACATGGAGAGCATGCCAAGATAACTAGAGTGTGATTCATTGCGAGAGACACCCTTGGTGAGTTTGCATCGAAGCTTAATTTGGATAGCCAAAGTGAATGTGAATTCCGTTGTGTAAATGTTTAAATTACATGTTCATTTCACACACACACGAGTTTGAAAATGAATGTGTATGTGGATACTCTAGAATAGCATTTAAGGCTATGATGTGTTTTATGTGTGATTAGTTCGGGTGGGTTGAGCAAGCTTTTTGACATCCCTGTGCTAATTAAGATAAGGGAATATGCTTTAATATTGGATACTAAGAAAAGAAATTTGTAGGTACCTTCACTAAAAACCTTCACGAGACAAAACTCGTCCACTAGAGATCACCTAAGGGTTCAAAGGCTTGTTGCATGTGCTAAATGCAATTGCGGAATTAATATATGTTTTATTTTGTTTGCATGCTTTTTACATTTTGTTTGCTAGGGACTAGCAAAACTTAAGTTGGGGGGGTGTGATGAGCACAAAATATTGTATATTTCAAGGCCTCATTACATGCATTTTAACTCAACTTTTGCATCTAAGTATTTAGAGTTAGCCGATTTTATGAATAATGTTGAATTCTCGATGTTGCATATTTTTATAGCTTAAATCATGTATTTTAGGACCTTGCAACTATGATGGATGTGTGGCGAGGGCATGTACACATTACATGAAGATTTGGAGGCTTAAAAGTGAAGAAATCAATGAGGTATTGGTGTTTGCGAACAAAAGCGCCAGCAGCCACACCACTTGGTTGAAGAGCCTCTGTTTTCCTCCATTTTGACCATGATCAACTTCGAATCTGAAAAAGTTCAAAACCTTAAAGTTGTAGATCTGGATGTCTTCCATATTGTGTCAAAATTTCAGCTCAATCGGTCGGTTAGATCAAAAGTTATGCCAATTCTACGAAGACTGGTCCGGAGCAGAAAAACCGTACCGGTACGCCGTACCGATACTGTACCGTACCGGTACGCCGAAACTACTGGTGTACGAAGTACCGGTACGGTACAGTACCGGTACTCAGTACTGGTACGTCGTGCCTGAACAACCCGAAATGCCTCCAAATCACTTCCCACTTGCTTGGGGGTCCCACCAATGCTTCTCCCACTTGTCCCCCAACATTTCCTTACACATTTCCATGCCTCCCTTACACAATTAAAAGACTTTGGAGGCCATTGCATTAATGAGGATGGGAGAGAAGGGGTAGCCTGGGGGTGGCTTGTCCCAGCCTGCAACACCCATCCATTCAGCCCCCTATTGATGGAGGCCTTTCACACAGCTAGGGGGGACCACCATGCACAAAATTGAAGGCTAACTCTCCATTATATTCAGC
Organism: Ilex aquifolium; assembly: GCA_951799425.1. Taxonomy (NCBI): domain Eukaryota; kingdom Viridiplantae; phylum Streptophyta; class Magnoliopsida; order Aquifoliales; family Aquifoliaceae; genus Ilex; species Ilex aquifolium. The sequence goes on along the minus strand of OX637410.1, from coordinate 6,441,027 downwards.
ATTTTACACATTGTATGTGGGGGTGGCTACCTAAGCTTAGAAAATCCCATGAAGAAGACAATGAATAGTGCCATAGTGTAAGAAATTTATGTTTTTGCATTTTCTTCCATCTTTTCACTTGTAATCTTCTTGAATACTCTTGTAAGCTTCATTAATTACTTTTAATGTCATTTACTTCAAGTGCTTTGCAAGTTTAGTTGAATATTCTAGATTTCACCATTGTTATTTAAGTTCTCTTCATTTCAAGCTTTTAAATTGGGTTTTTCATATTTGTCTTCTTAGTTTAAGTTTTCTTGTATTAGTTCAAGTTTCATGCTCCATTTCATTATGTCCATTTACATTATGCTTGTCTTTCCTTTATGCATGACTAGCTAGATTTTTAGTTGGCTAATTCAAGGGAGAATTCCTCTTGGGCCCTCCATTTCAACTTATTTTCTTTCCTCCCCGGTGTACGATGGTTCGGTTTGACTTGGTTGAGTGTGGACGTGGTGGTGAGTCCTTGATATCCCGTAGGCATTTGTCACGGGGTATGCTTGGATCCTCACCTCCATTTGGTTGTGAGGCTTTGATATTCCGTAGACTTGTCACGGTTTATGCTTAGATCCTCATTTCCATTTGTCCCGAGCTTCCCACGAATCAATCGTTCATCTATAAACCCTTGGAGGAAGGTTTTGAGTTGAGTTGGTATTCCCATTGGAATGACCATTTGGATTAGCCAACACTTGTTTTCTTGCATTTTCAGTACAAACACAACTCTACAAAACAAACTAAAAGATTTTACACTTTCTCTTTTTGACAAAATCACCTTCACACACTTGAACTTTCCTTCCCTGAGGAGACGACCTTGGAATACCACCAAGTAAAACACGACACGCGAAAGACTCCTTGCGATTGGGGAGCACTTTTGTTCACACATTTCATTTCATACATTTTGTTCATTTCATTTTCCACCAATTTGTTGTTGCCTAATCTCTTGCATCACCCCGAGGGAGAGTGACACTCCCTTTCACACATAAGCCATATACACATGTCAAATGGTGATGTTTAGGGGTTAGGAATAACAACATTTTTCATCAATCATTTTGGCGCCGTTGCCGGGGAAGGTAAAGCGTTGAGTTCAAAGGGTGATTTTGGGCGGCATGGTAAGTCTCGTGATTTTCATCACGGGCCAAGTTATGTCGTTTCTTTTGTAAATATTTTGTTTTAGTTTCTGTTTTGTATTATGTCTTATAATTTTTATGAAAATGTATCAAATGCCCCATATTATGAAAATGTGTGTGAGATTTGTGATGACTATGGGCTCATGTCTTGTATGTGCCCAATAAATTATCCGGTTCAAGACTTTGCATGCGAAGGTTCAAATTCATTTTTGGCCTCCGAAATTTTTTACCCCAACCATTATGATACACCGAGTTATTCGAGTTATGGTTAGGAGAATGAACCTTGTAATTTTTCATCCTATCTCACACCACCAAATGAATTTTCCCAATATCCAACATACGGGAACTCAACCGAAGAAGAATTGGAAAATATTTGGTGCGATTTTATGCAATACCAAATGGAATTCAATGCCCAAATAACCCAACAACTTAATACATTGACTAATGCTATAATTGCTATGCATGAAGAACAACATCTTGAGCATAGTCAATGTATTGAGGTTGATCATCCCAATGGAGTGCAAATTGATGTTGAATCTCCCACCACTCTTGATTGTGAAAAATTTGATGAAGTTATTATTTCACAGGAGGCTAATGAGCCCAATGTCATTTTTCCATCTATGAGTGGTGTTGAGATTCACATTTCTCAACTTGGGGAGGGCATTGAAAAGGAGTTAAGTATAGAAACTTTTAAGGAGAAATTGTATACTCCATTGTTGGGATTGCATAAACTTTCCTACACTTCTATTTGGTTGATATTTTTGACTTCTTATCCTTTGTATTGTTGGATAGATGGGTTAGTAAGGGCATTTATACAACAAAAAAATGTTAAAACCAAAAAAATCAATGGGCGCACGCTCATATCCGAATTGAAGCCGGATTGACAAGAGCCTATTTTGTTTTCATGTACATAGTAGTTAGATTTCTTTTATTGTTATAGTTTTATTTTCATAAATGTTGTAGTGTAGATTTTAGCATGAAGGTTGTTTACCTCTTCCTAATTTGGACTCATTTCACTTTGAGCATCATTGTATCAAATCTTATTGGGTATCATGTTCTAGTCTAAGTTGGGGGGTGTAAACAAGCTTTTTGTGTTTTATTTTTTCCGTTAATGTACATATATATATATATATATGAAAAGAAAAAAAAAAGGTGTATCTCATTTCCCATGTTAACTTTCATTTTTTCTCATTGCATGATTCCTTGTGCATTGAGGACAATGCATGGTTCAAGTTGGGGGGTGAGGTGCACCATTTATATTTTCCACCACTTTTTGTATAGAATAATGGAAAATGTGAAAATTTTGAAAAATTTTGGTTCCAATATTGAACTATATTCCCCTATCCTAATGGTTATGGGATTTGTGATTACTTGATCTTCATTTTGAACTTTGAATACATGAGCACATTATAGAAGTTTATCCTATTGTTAAGAGTATCACATACTTGTTTGCTTTTGAACTCAACCATAAGTTCACCATGAACTTGTAATTTTTGCAATTTACGGATTGAGTTCACATTTGAGTGATTGACATGAATAGTGGAGATGAGTAAGAACCCATGTGAGCTTTAATGCCAATCCTTGTTTGGAGGGAACTTACATTTACTCAAGGAACAATTTTTCAAATTCCAAATTTGTTCAATAATCTCATTATGCTTGTTTTGGTTAGGTGCTTTTGGGTAGTTGATTGACTTTGTCTTGAAACGCAAAATGCTCCTCCTATGCTTATCTAGAGATGATCTTAGGCCATCTTTGAAATGCTTTGAGCCTTTGCATTTTTCTTGTGAAACATTATCTCTAGTGCCATGATTGAACCTTAATTGAATTCATTTCTATGCCACACATGTAACCAAGCCATTGAAAATGATAAATATCTACCTTACCTTGGTTGTTCCTAGTCCTAAGTATGAGTGATGCTAAAAGAGAAGGAAGTATGGTGTGGTAACTCAAACAAAAGGGATGAATGAAGTTGAAACTCAAAGAGTTGAACGAAAAAGAATGAAAATCCAAGAAAAGGAGAAAAAAGGGTGAGAAGAAGAAAAGAAAGAGAAAAAGAAAAAGAAAAATGTTAAGGAAAAGAAGCAAGAAAAGAAACAAAGAGTGAAGTGATGGTGTTAGCCTAGAAATCCCACAAAAGGGAGATCTTTTTGAAATAAAGGTCATTCACTCGAAACAACCCTCTTTGTTATCCTATATCCTTCCTTTCTTTTGCCTCAATATCACCCCAAGGCCTAGTTATAACCCGTGAAAGTCCTAAATGATCTAGAGAAACATGGGGGAGGCCCACTTTTAAAGAAAAAGAGGAGTTGATTTTGCTATCTAATGTCCTAGCATTCCTTTCATGAGATTATGCCAAGGTTGTTTCATTTTTATGCATGAACTTCATTTTTGGATTATATGTGAGCTTATTTCGTTTTGAGCACAAGATTCCATCTCATATATACACATGGAGAGCATGCCAAGATAACTAGAGTGTGATTCATTGCGAGAGACACCCTTGGTGAGTTTGCATCGAAGCTTAATTTGGATAGCCAAAGTGAATGTGAATTCCGTTGTGTAAATGTTTAAATTACATGTTCATTTCACACACACACGAGTTTGAAAATGAATGTGTATGTGGATACTCTAGAATAGCATTTAAGGCTATGATGTGTTTTATGTGTGATTAGTTCGGGTGGGTTGAGCAAGCTTTTTGACATCCCTGTGCTAATTAAGATAAGGGAATATGCTTTAATATTGGATACTAAGAAAAGAAATTTGTAGGTACCTTCACTGAAAACCTTCACGAGACAAAACTCGTCCACTAGAGATCACCTAAGGGTTCAAAGGCTTGTTGCATGTGCTAAATGCAATTGCGGAATTAATATATGTTTTATTTTGTTTGCATGCTTTTTACATTTTGTTTGCTAGGGACTAGCAAAACTTAAGTTGGGGGGGTGTGATGAGCACAAAATATTGTATATTTCAAGGCCTCATTACATGCATTTTAACTCAACTTTTGCATCTAAGTACTTAGAGTTAGCCGATTTTATGAATAATGTTGAATTCTCGATGTTGCATATTTTTATAGCTTAAATCATGTATTTTAGGACCTTGCAACTATGATGGATGTGTGGTGAGGGCATGTACACATTACATGAAGATTTGGAGGCTTAAAAGTGAAGAAATCAATGAGGTATTGGTGTTTGCGAACAAAAGCGCCAGCAGCCACACCACTTGGTTGAAGAGCCTCTGTTTTCCTCCATTTTGACCATGATCAACTTCGAATCTGAAAAAGTTCAAAACCTTAAAGTTGTAGATCTGGATGTCTTCCATATTGTGTCAAAATTTCAGCTCAATCGGTCGGTTAGATCAAAAGTTATGCCAATTCTACGAAGACTGGTCCGGAGCAGAAAAACCGTACCGGTACGCCGTACCGATACTGTACCGTACCGGTACGCCGAAACTACTGGTGTACGAAGTACCGGTACGGTACAGTACCGGTACTCAGTACTGGTACGTCGTGCCTGAACAACCCGAAATGCCTCCAAATCACTTCCCACTTGCTTGGGGGTCCCACCAATGCTTCTCCCACTTGTCCCCCAACATTTCCTTACACATTTCCATGCCTCCCTTACACAATTAAAAGACTTTGGAGGCCATTGCATTAATGAGGATGGGAGAGAAGGGGTAGCCTGGGGGTGGCTTGTCCCAGCCTGCAACACCCATCCATTCAGCCCCCTATTGATGGAGGCCTTTCACACAGCTAGGGGGGACCACCATGCACAAAATTGAAGGCTAACTCTCCATTATATTCAGCATTTTACACATTGTATGTGGGGGTGGCTACCTAAGCTTAGAAAATCCCATGAAGAAGACAATGAATAGTGCCATAGTGTAAGAAATTTATGTTTTTGCATTTTCTTCCATCTTTTCACTTGTAATCTTCTTGAATACTCTTGTAAGCTTCATTAATTACTTTTAATGTCATTTACTTCAAGTGCTTTGCAAGTTTAGTTGAATATTCTAGATTTCACCATTGTTATTTAAGTTCTCTTCATTTCAAGCTTTTAAATTGGGTTTTTCATATTTGTCTTCTTAGTTTAAGTTTTCTTGTATTAGTTCAAGTTTCATGCTCCATTTCATTATGTCCATTTACATTATGCTTGTCTTTCCTTTATGCATGACTAGCTAGATTTTTAGTTGGCTAATTCAAGGGAGAATTCCTCTTGGGCCCTCCATTTCAACTTATTTTCTTTCCTCCCCGGTGTACGATGGTTCGGTTTGACTTGGTTGAGTGTGGACGTGGTGGTGAGTCCTTGATATCCCGTAGGCATTTGTCACGGGGTATGCTTGGATCCTCACCTCCATTTGGTTGTGAGGCTTTGATATTCCGTAGACTTGTCACGGTTTATGCTTAGATCCTCATTTCCATTTGTCCCGAGCTTCCCACGAATCAATCGTTCATCTATAAACCCTTGGAGGAAGGTTTTGAGTTGAGTTGGTATTCCCATTGGAATGACCATTTGGATTAGCCAACACTTGTTTTCTTGCATTTTCAGTACAAACACAACTCTACAAAACAAACTAAAAGATTTTACACTTTCTCTTTTTGACAAAATCACCTTCACACACTTGAACTTTCCTTCCCTGAGGAGACGACCTTGGAATACCACCAAGTAAAACACGACACGCGAAAGACTCCTTGCGATTGGGGAGCACTTTTGTTCACACATTTCATTTCATACATTTTGTTCATTTCATTTTCCACCAATTTGTTGTTGCCTAATCTCTTGCATCACCCCGAGGGAGAGTGACACTCCCTTTCACACATAAGCCATATACACATGTCAAATGGTGATGTTTAGGGGTTAGGAATAACAACGTTTTTCATCAATCATTTTGGCGCCGTTGCCGGGGAAGGTAAAGCGTTGAGTTCAAAGGGTGATTTTGGGCGGCATGGTAAGTCTCGTGATTTTCATCACGGGCCAAGTTATGTCGTTTCTTTTGTAAATATTTTGTTTTAGTTTCTGTTTTGTATTATGTCTTATAATTTTTATGAAAATGTATCAAATGCCCCATATTATGAAAATGTGTGTGAGATTTGTGATGACTATGGGCTCATGTCTTGTATGTGCCCAATAAATTATCCGGTTCAAGACTTTGCATGCGAAGGTTCAAATTCATTTTTGGCCTCCGAAATTTTTTACCCCAACCATTATGATACACCGAGTTATTCGAGTTATGGTTAGGAGAATGAACCTTGTAATTTTTCATCCTATCTCACACCACCAAATGAATTTTCCCAATATCCAACATACGGGAACTCAACCGAAGAAGAATTGGAAAATATTTGGTGCGATTTTATGCAATACCAAATGGAATTCAATGCCCAAATAACCCAACAACTTAATACATTGACTAATGCTATAATTGCTATGCATGAAGAACAACATCTTGAGCATAGTCAATGTATTGAGGTTGATCATCCCAATGGAGTGCAAATTGATGTTGAATCTCCCACCACTCTTGATTGTGAAAAATTTGATGAAGTTATTATTTCACAGGAGGCTAATGAGCCCAATGTCATTTTTCCATCTATGAGTGGTGTTGAGATTCACATTTCTCAACTTGGGGAGGGCATTGAAAAGGAGTTAAGTATAGAAACTTTTAAGGAGAAATTGTATACTCCATTGTTGGGATTGCATAAACTTTCCTACACTTCTATTTGGTTGATATTTTTGACTTCTTATCCTTTGTATTGTTGGATAGATGGGTTAGTAAGGGCATTTATACAACAAAAAAATGTTAAAACCAAAAAAATCAATGGGCGCACGCTCATATCCGAATTGAAGCCGGATTGACAAGAGCCTATTTTGTTTTCATGTACATAGTAGTTAGATTTCTTTTATTGTTATAGTTTTATTTTCATAAATGTTGTAGTGTAGATTTTAGCATGAAGGTTGTTTACCTCTTCCTAATTTGGACTCATTTCACTTTGAGCATCATTGTATCAAATCTTATTGGGTATCATGTTCTAGTCTAAGTTGGGGGGTGTAAACAAGCTTTTTGTGTTTTATTTTTTCCGTTAATGTACATATATATATATATATGAAAAGAAAAAAAAAAGGTGTATCTCATTTCCCATGTTAACTTTCATTTTTTCTCATTGCATGATTCCTTGTGCATTGAGGACAATGCATGGTTCAAGTTGGGGGGTGAGGTGCACCATTTATATTTTCCACCACTTTTTGTATAGAATAATGGAAAATGTGAAAATTTTGAAAAATTTTGGTTCCAATATTGAACTATATTCCCCTATCCTAATGGTTATGGGATTTGTGATTACTTGATCTTCATTTTGAACTTTGAATACATGAGCACATTATAGAAGTTTATCCTATTGTTAAGAGTATCACATACTTGTTTGCTTTTGAACTCAACCATAAGTTCACCATGAACTTGTAATTTTTGCAATTTACGGATTGAGTTCACATTTGAGTGATTGACATGAATAGTGGAGATGAGTAAGAACCCATGTGAGCTTTAATGCCAATCCTTGTTTGGAGGGAACTTACATTTACTCAAGGAACAATTTTTCAAATTCCAAATTTGTTCAATAATCTCATTATGCTTGTTTTGGTTAGGTGCTTTTGGGTAGTTGATTGACTTTGTCTTGAAACGCAAAATGCTCCTCCTATGCTTATCTAGAGATGATCTTAGGCCATCTTTGAAATGCTTTGAGCCTTTGCATTTTTCTTGTGAAACATTATCTCTAGTGCCATGATTGAACCTTAATTGAATTCATTTCTATGCCACACATGTAACCAAGCCATTGAAAATGATAAATATCTACCTTACCTTGGTTGTTCCTAGTCCTAAGTATGAGTGATGCTAAAAGAGAAGGAAGTATGGTGTGGTAACTCAAACAAAAGGGATGAATGAAGTTGAAACTCAAAGAGTTGAACGAAAAAGAATGAAAATCCAAGAAAAGGAGAAAAAAGGGTGAGAAGAAGAAAAGAAAGAGAAAAAGAAAAAGAAAAATGTTAAGGAAAAGAAGCAAGAAAAGAAACAAAGAGTGAAGTGATGGTGTTAGCCTAGAAATCCCACAAAAGGGAGATCTTTTTGAAATAAAGGTCATTCACTCGAAACAACCCTCTTTGTTATCCTATATCCTTCCTTTCTTTTGCCTCAATATCACCCCAAGGCCTAGTTATAACCCGTGAAAGTCCTAAATGATCTAGAGAAACATGGGGGAGGCCCACTTTTAAAGAAAAAGAGGAGTTGATTTTGCTATCTAATGTCCTAGCATTCCTTTCATGAGATTATGCCAAGGTTGTTTCATTTTTATGCATGAACTTCATTTTTGGATTATATGTGAGCTTATTTCGTTTTGAGCACAAGATTCCATCTCATATATACACATGGAGAGCATGCCAAGATAACTAGAGTGTGATTCATTGCGAGAGACACCCTTGGTGAGTTTGCATCGAAGCTTAATTTGGATAGCCAAAGTGAATGTGAATTCCGTTGTGTAAATGTTTAAATTACATGTTCATTTCACACACACACGAGTTTGAAAATGAATGTGTATGTGGATACTCTAGAATAGCATTTAAGGCTATGATGTGTTTTATGTGTGATTAGTTCGGGTGGGTTGAGCAAGCTTTTTGACATCCCTGTGCTAATTAAGATAAGGGAATATGCTTTAATATTGGATACTAAGAAAAGAAATTTGTAGGTACCTTCACTGAAAACCTTCACGAGACAAAACTCGTCCACTAGAGATCACCTAAGGGTTCAAAGGCTTGTTGCATGTGCTAAATGCAATTGCGGAATTAATATATGTTTTATTTTGTTTGCATGCTTTTTACATTTTGTTTGCTAGGGACTAGCAAAACTTAAGTTGGGGGGTGTGATGAGCACAAAATATTGTATATTTCAAGGCCTCATTACATGCATTTTAACTCAACTTTTGCATCTAAGTACTTAGAGTTAGCCGATTTTATGAATAATGTTGAATTCTCGATGTTGCATATTTTTATAGCTTAAATCATGTATTTTAGGACCTTGCAACTATGATGGATGTGTGGTGAGGGCATGTACACATTACATGAAGATTTGGAGGCTTAAAAGTGAAGAAATCAATGAGGTATTGGTGTTTGCGAACAAAAGCGCCAGCAGCCACACCACTGGGTTGAAGAGCCTCTGTTTTCCTCCATTTTGACCATGATCAACTTCGAATCTGAAAAAGTTCAAAACCTTAAAGTTGTAGATCTGGATGTCTTCCATATTGTGTCACAATTTCAGCTCAATCGGTCGGGTAGATCAAAATTTATGCCAATTCTACGAAGACTGGTCCGGAGCAGAAAAACCGTACCGGTACGCCGTACCGATACTGTACCGTACCGGTACGCCAAAACTACTGGTGTACGAAGTACCGGTACGGTACAGTACCGGTACTCAGTACTGGTACGCCGTGCCTGAACAACCCGAAATGCCTCCAAATCACTTCCCACTTGCTTGGGGGTCCCACCAATGCTTCTCCCACTTGTCCCCCAACATTTCCTTACACATTTACATGCCTCCCTTACACAATTAAAAGACTTTGGAGGCCATTGCATTAATGAGGATGGGAGAGAAGGGGTAGCCTGGGGGTGGCTTGTCCCAGCCTGCAACACCCATCCATTCAGCCCCTTATTGATGGAGGCCTTTCACACAGCTAGGGGGGACCACCATGCACAAAATTGAAGGCTAACTCTCCATTATATTCAGCATTTTACACATTGTATGTGGGGGTGGCTACCTAAGCTTAGAAAATCCCATGAAGAAGACAATGAATAGTGCCATAGTGTAAGAAATTTATGTTTTTGCATTTTCTTCCATCTTTTCACTTGTAATCTTCTTGAATACTCTTGTAAGCTTCATTAATTACTTTTAATGTCATTTACTTCAAGTGCTTTGCAAGTTTAGTTGAATATTCTAGATTTCACCATTGTTATTTAAGTTCTCTTCATTTCAAGCTTTTAAATTGGGTTTTTCATATTTGTCTTCTTAGTTTAAGTTTTCTTGTATTAGTTCAAGTTTCATGCTCCATTTCATTATGTCCATTTACATTATGCTTGTCTTTCCTTTATGCATGACTAGCTAGATTTTTAGTTGGCTAATTCAAGGGAGAATTCCTCTTGGGCCCTCCATTTCAACTTATTTTCTTTCCTCCCCTGTGTACGATGGTTCGGTTTGACTTGGTTGAGTGTGGACGTGGTGGTGAGTCCTTGATATCCCGTAGGCATTTGTCACGGGGTATGCTTGGATCCTCACCTCCATTTGGTTGTGAGGCTTTGATATTCCGTAGACTTGTCACGGTTTATGCTTAGATCCTCATTTCCATTTGTCCCGAGCTTCCCACGAATCAATCGTTCATCTATAAACCCTTGGAGGAAGGTTTTGAGTTGAGTTGGTATTCCCATTGGAATGACCATTTGGATTAGCCAACACTTGTTTTCTTGCATTTTCAGTACAAACACAACTCTACAAAACAAACTAAAAGATTTTACACTTTCTCTTTTTGACAAAATCACCTTCACACACTTGAACTTTCCTTCCCTGAGGAGACGACCTTGGAATACCACCAAGTAAAACACGACACGCGAAAGAATCCTTGCGATTGGGGAGCACTTTTGTTCACACATTTCATTTCATACATTTTGTTCATTTCATTTTCCACCAATTCGTTGTTGCCTAATCTCTTGCATGACCCCGAGGGAGAGTGACACTCCCTTTCAGACATAAGCCATATATACATGTCAAATGGTGATGTTTAGGGGTTAGGAATAACAACATTTTTCATCAATCACCCCACTCATGCCCTGACATCTATGAAACACTAGGATGCTCTCTTACACATAAAGCCTTATTTTGGAAAAGAAAGCATGGAGGAGGAAGAGTGAGAAGAGGAGTGGTTGGGGGAAGCATAGAATAGGCATATTGGCCTGTGGTTGATTGTGACAGTGTCCATACTCCCTCCACACATTACACTTCAGTTCTCACATAACATAGGGGGTATGGACGAAAATTGGAGGGCTACTACACCATGATTCAGCTACACACACAAGTTTGGAGAAAGAAGCTCAAGAAAGAAGATGAAGTTTTAGAGAGAGAAAGTTAGTTTTTTGCATTTCTTCCACCATTTCTATTGTAGTAAGCCTTAAATCACGTGTAATATGTACATCTTACACTTTAATCTCATTTATTTCAAGTGTAATCAAGTCTAGCTTCATGTTCTTGTATTTTCGTGTTTACATTTGGTTTTTCTTTCCAAGTTTTATATCTGGGTATGAAATGAGTTTGCTTAGGTAGTTTAACTTTTTCTTGCATCAACACAAGTTCTAAGCTTTATTTCATCACCATGTCCCTCTATATTGTGTATGTTCTTGCTTTGATTATGGGTAGATAAGCTTTTAGTTGGCAAATCCAAGGGGAATTTCCTCTTGGGTATGCTAAATCAACTCTCCTCCATTCTTCCTTGTAGTGTAAAGTATTTGGTTTGACTAGGTTGAGTGCGGACGTAGTTGTGAGCTCTTGATATACCGTAGACTTGTCATGGGGTATGCTTGAGCCTACACCTCCACATTAGTCCCTCATTTCCTACGAATCAATCAAACACCGAGACATCATTGGTAGAATGAATTGAGTTGATTTGACATTCCCATTGGAATGACCACTTTGGATTAGCCAACCTTGTTTTCTTGCATTTTTATCAAAACTCCACTCACCAAAACACAAAACTCACAAATTTTTACACTTTTCATTTCGTTTTGCAAATCACCCTTCACTAAAATTCGACAGTCCTTCCCTGAGGAGACGACATTTGAATACTCAATTCCAAGTAAAACACGACATTGCAAGTCTTTCTTGGCTTGGGGAGCACTTTTGCACACACACATTTTTATTCACACACATTTTTCCCTATTTCTACCATCGAATCTGAGGGAGAGTGACACTCACCTACTCACATAAGCCATATACACACTACCGGGATTATGTTTGGAGATTACGGAACGTAATCAAGCATTTTTTGCGCCATTGCCAGGGAAGGCTAAGCGTCGAATTCGAAAGGTGATTTCAAAACAACGGAGGTATGTCCTGTGATTTACATCACGGGTTGAGGTACGTTGCTCCTTCGTATAGATTTGTGTATTGTATTTTCTTTCTTTCATTGTAGACTATGAAACAATATCTCAATTGATCCTCCGGTGAGGTCAATTAGGGATTATCTCCAACCAACTCGAAGCACCATACCCTCTTGTATACTTTTGCCCATGCAAGCCCATGGTTTTCTTGTTAAACGACGAATGTTACAACTACTTCCTCAATTCCATGGAATTGAAAGAGAAAATCCTTATTTACACATTAAGGAATTTGAGGAAATTGTTGGAACATTCATGCCATCGAGTGTGATTAACCTAATTAGTATGTAAATTAAAAAAATCAAAAAACTCGAATTAGTATAATGAACGCACTAAAAATAAGTACTTAGAGTGAATTAGGGTTTGTGCGGGAATGATACTAGTTGTAACATTTTATTTAAAAGTTGCAGGACAAATGCTGAATAAACACAAGATGCAGGAGCAATGTCAAGAGAATGGAACATTGGAGGCCAAAGTGTAAATAACCATACGTGAAGAGTCAGCATGCATGCAAGTGGATTTTCCAGCAAAGCACCACCGTCCAGACGGTGGGACTGCCGTCCGGACGGTCACCCTTGTCAGACACAAGTTGATCTCCTTGCCCACTTGCCTTCCCACGCCTATAAATAGGCTTCTCCACTTCAGCTTCAGAAGGCCGGACCAGAAGGAGAAATTAAGAAAGGAACTGAGAGAGATACGAGAGGAGTCTGAGAGTTCTGAAGCTTGTCCAAGCAAGTCAGAAGAGAGAAAAAGAGAGAAAAGAAAAGAGAAAGCACGTTCCGGTCCGTGTTATATTTCAGTCCTACGTCCTGTACTGTTCTATTTTCATTGTATCTTTCCATTCGGATAGTTGAACTGCTGCCACTTTTTTATCTTAATCGAGCATAAGAGTGGTTGTGTTTCAATCGTTCCCTGCGAAAGACATTTAAATTCCGCACTTTACTTTCTGTTATAATGACAACTGCTAGCTCTCCTTGCTTGTCTATAGCAATGGAGCGTGAGTAGTTCCGTATATCCTCCGGTTCGAGGGGAACACATGTATAATATTGGTCTGTTTATGGAATTGCTGATGTTTTATTTATACGTTTATTATATATATAAGACGGGCCAGCTAGAATGACCCCGGCGTTCCTACCGGTATGGTTAATCCTCCACCGGAATGCTGAGGAAGTTCCACTGACGCCTGGTATTACTATATATAATAATATTGCCTGCTAGAATAACCCCGGTGATCCTATCGGTATGGCTAGTCCTCCACTGGAACGCTGAGGAAATTCTACTGTCAATATATATATTACAAGATAACCTATTGAATAATTCAAGTATTCTGTTGGAATGACTTCACTTTCTGGGTGACATATCTAAATACAGTTAGTCTAAGAAGCGGCTGTATTATGATTAACTACCACCGGTTGACCTGACAAGTTACCGGAAGATAGTCTATACCACCTGCGGATTCTGCTTGAATTAATCAATTGGACATCTATAACCAGTGTAGCCTAAGGAGCAGCTGAGTTATAATATATTACTACCACAATGAGCTTAAGAAGCTATTGTGTTCTTATTTGTATACATCAGACCTGCCGATTGACTTACCAGTAAAATGGAAGTTAATTGATGTAAGGTAGCAATTCCATAATACGACTAATCTAACGCATGTGGGATCCTTGAACTGAAGGATATCTTTTATATTTCTGTCATTAATCTACTTTACTTACGCATTTCATTATTGTTGCAATTTAATTCCGTCTTTTACTTAAGTTAAGTTACTCGAACAGACTAAGCTCACACCACAAGCTATCAAACATCAAACTACGCTAAACAACCTTTTTATGGCTTTATTTTTATTTTATTGTTTTTATTTTATCTTTAACCTCTAATTACTAAAACTCTCTGTGGGATCGATACTTGGACTTAAAACCGAGAAAACTACAATTTGATCACTTATACTTGGGTGTAATATAATAATATAATTCAGACACACTAAAAAGTGCGAATCAAGTTTTTGGCGCCGTTGCCGGGGAGTTACGGTAATTAAAAAAATAAAAATAAAAATAAAAATAAAAATAAAAATAAAAAAATAAAGTAGTTGTCTGTTTATAATTTGTTTCTGTTTATTTGTTTTATAGTTTATGTCTGTACGGTCATCAGTAGGTTCAGTAAACCAGTCAGCTCAACCCTCATCTTCATCTTCTGCATCCACACAAGAATCGTTTGAATTAAGTATGGCTCGAAACGTACCTAGGGAAGAACCTCCTAGAGAACAAGAAGTCATCCAAAACATCCGACCTTTAAGAGAATATCTACATCCTACGCGAACAAATGTCCCATCCTGTTTCGCTTTTCCAAAAGACGCTCCAAATATTAATATTAAATCAGGAACTATCCAGTTACTACCCCAATTCCATGGTTTGGAAGATGAAAATCCCTACATTCATATGAAAGAATTTGAAGAAGTCTGTGGAACGTTGCAAGATAACTCTGAAATGGTCAAACTAAAATTATTCTCATTTTCTTTAAAAGATAAAGCAAAACAATGGCTTAACACCTTAAGAGCCAACTCCATCACAAATTGGCAAACTTTACAGACTGAGTTCTTTAAAAAATTCTTTCCTATACATCGTACTAACACGTTAAGATGTAAAATCATGAACTTTTCTGTAAAAGAAAATGAAACTTTTTATCAATGCTGGGAAAGATTCAAAGATCTTCTCTAAGCCTGTCCACATCATGCATTCGAAGATTGGACCTTAGTCGGATTCTTTTATGATGCACTCCCATCTGCAATGCGACAGTTTGTTGAAATGATGGCACAGGGGGAGTTCATGAATAAAAGACCCGAAGAAGCATTCCAATTCTTCGATACTATTTCGGAAAGTTCCCAAATGTGGGACTCGACTTCACCTAACATAATAGAAAATAAGCCATCTACATCTGAAAGAGGAAAATATGTATTAAAAGAAGATGATGATCTAAGAGCTAAAATTGCTAGTTTATCTCGAAAACTAGAAGCTCTAGAAATGAAAAAACTAAAACAAGTGTCTGTTGTAACAACTACTGAACAAATATGTGAAATTTGTGCGTTGTCAGGACATCCTGCAGCAGAATGTCCAACTATACCTGCATTCAAAGAAGTTCTGATAGAACAATCTAATGCAATGCCAACTTATAACAACAATAATAAGCCCTATATGAATCCATATTCTGAAACTTACAATCCAGGATGGAGAAATCATCCGAATTTTAGTTGGAGAAACACGCAACCCACAAATCAAACACAAGGACCACCACAGGCACAAAATCAACAACAACAATACCAACCATATCAACCCCCACATAAAAGAACTCTCGAAGACACAATGAACCAATTTATTCAAAATCAGATGAGTTTTAATAACCAAACAACTCAAGTTTTTAACGAATTTAAAACTCAAACTTCCCAGAGTATTGAAGATATCAAGGGTCATTTAGCTAAACTGACTCAATCCCTCAGTATACCCGAAAAAGGAAAATTTCCCTCCCAACCAAAACCTCCACAAAATCAAAATCAAATTAATTCTGTGACTTCTGATCCTTCCCCAAGCCAAGTACAATCTATTACAACACTAAGAAGTGGGAAAATCATAAATAAAACCATCAAACCTAAAATTGCAAAGAACATACGTAAATCGATTCCGGTAAATGAACCCCTTGAACGAGAACCTTCAAAACAATCAGAACCAGAAAAGGAAAAAGATCAACCATGTCCAATCCCTTTACCTTTCCCCCAAAGAATTAAGAAACTCACATCCAAAAAAGATCAAGCTGAGATCTTGGAAATATTTAAACAAGTCAAACTTAACATTCCATTACTAGATGCAATTAAACGAGTTCCAGCATATGCTAAATTTCTAAAAGATCTTTGTACAAGAAAAAGAAGAACTAATGTACCAAAAAAGGCATTTTTAACTGAAGAAGTTAACACTATCATACAACATGAAACTCTTCTTAAATACAAAGACCCTGGTAATCCAACAGTTCCATGTATCATTGGAAATTTTCGAATCAATCGAGCCTTATTAGACCTCGGATCTAGTTGTAATCTAATGCCATATTCCGTCTATACCCAGCTAGGCTTAAGTGAACTAAAACCTTGCAAGGTCATATTACAACTAGCAGATAGATCGATCAGAGTTCCAAGAGGAATTGTGGAAGATATTATTATTCAAGTGGATCAATTCTATTTTCCAGCAGATTTTATTGTCATAGACACAGAACCAACTTACGAAACATCTAGATCCATACCTCTAATCTTGGGCCGCCCGTTCCTAGCCACATCAAATGCCGTAATAAACTGTAGGAACGGAATAATGAAATTATCATTTGGAAACATGACCATAGAATTAAATGTGTTTAACAGCTTAAAACGACCTAGAGAAGAAGAAAGTGATGAAAAAGAACCCTTTGAAACAAATTGTGTTAATACACTGACTCAAAGTTTCTTTGAAAACACTTTTCTAAAAAAAGAAGAGGATATATTTGAGTTACAATCAATATCTGATACCGAATCTGAAGATAAATCTGTGGAAAATCCACCAGGTGAAAAATTACCAATATCTGAACTCGTAGCACCAAACATAAAAATTGCTAAGACAGACTTAAAACCACTCCCAACCAATCTAAAATACGTTTTTCTAGAAAAAAATAAAATTCATCCGGTAATCATATCAGCAAACTTATCTGAAAGACAAGAAAAAAAATTAACAGAAGTACTGAAAAATCATCAAAATGTCCTTGGATGGACAATAGCAGATATCAAAGGTATAAGTCCACTCCTATGCACTCACTGTATATACCTGGAAGAAAATGCTAAACCATCTCGTCAAATGCAAAGAAGACTAAACCCATATCTAAAAGAAGTCGTTCGCAATGAAATACTCAAACTATTAGATGCAAAAATCATCTATCCTATATCTGACAGCAAATGGGTTAGTCCTACACAAGTCGTTCCAAAGAAATCAGGAATCACTGTAATACAAAATAAGGAAAATGAATTAGTCCCAATGCGTACAGTCACAGGCTGGCGAGTATGTATTGATTACAGAAAATTAAACTCTCTTACTAGGAAAGATCATTTTCCATTACCATTCTTAGATCAAGTCTTAGAAAGAATAGCTGGGCATGCATACTATTGCTTTTTGGATGGATATTCAGGCTACAACCAAATTGAAATTGCAATAGATGATCAAGAAAAAACCACTTTTACATGTCCCTTTGGTACCTTTGCATATAAACGAATGCCATTCGGACTTTGTAATGCACCAGCTACCTTCCAACGTTGCATGTTGAGTATATTCAGTGATATGGTAGAAAGATATTTAGAAGTCTTCATGGACGATTTTTCAGTATATGGAAATTCATTTCAACTCTGTCTAGAAAATCTAGAAAAAGTTCTCATTCGATGTGAGGAAACAAACCTTGTCCTAAACTGGGAAAAATGTCATTTTATGGTAACACAAGGTATTGTTTTAGGCCACATAGTCTCCAAAAAAGGAATCGAAGTAGATAAGTCAAAAATCGATCTAATAGCAAACCTGCCTCCACCAAAAACAGTAAAAGACATTCGCTCATTTTTAGGCCATGCAGGATTCTACAGAAGATTTATAAAAAATTTTAGTTCAATCTCTAAGCCTATATGCAATCTATTATGTCAAGATACATCATTTGAATGGAGTGAGACATGTCAATCCGCATTTAACAAATTAAAAGACATGCTTATTTCTGCACCTATTATGCAATCTCCTGATTGGTCCTCACCCTTTGAAATAATGTGTGACGCAAGTGACTATGCAGTAGGAGTTGTATTAGGGCAAAGAAAAGACAAGAAACCATACGTGATCTATTATGCAAGCAAAACCTTAAATGATACCCAAATAAACTATTCAACCACAGAAAAAGAACTACTTGCAGTCGTATTTGCTTTAGATAAATTTCGTTCATATCTGGTGGGGTCGTCTATTGTGGTATTTACAGATCATGCAGCCCTAAAATATCTACTCACAAAGAAAGACACTAAACCACGTCTCCTGCGATGGATACTATTACTCCAAGAATTTGATCTTATAATCAAAGATAAAAAGGGAGTAGAAAACGTAGTAGCAGATCACTTGTCAAGATTAAACTACGAAATAAAAGAAGAACCAATTCCAATCAAAGAAACATTTCCAGACGAACAACTTTTCGCAATAGCAGAAGTACCATGGTATGCGGATATAGCTAACTATCTAGCCACTGGAGCTATACCTCCTAATTACACTAAATCTGATACAAACAAATTCCTAAGGGAAGTACGTAATTTTTTCTGGGATGACCCTTATTTGTTTAAATATTGTAAAGATCAAATAATAAGGCGTTGTATACCTAATCATGAAATAAATCAAGTAATTCGGTTCTGCCACTCTGAAGCATGCGGAGGCCATTTCGCTTCAAGAAAAACCGCTGCAAAAATCATGCAGTGTGGATTTTATTGGCCAACACTTTTTAAAGATACACATATCTTTTGTTTAAACTGTGACAGATGTCAAAGAATGGGAAATATTTCAAAAAGAAACATGATGCCTCTAAACCCTATTTTAATTATTGAAATTTTTGATTGCTGGGGCATCGATTTTATGGGTCCGTTTCCCCCATCGTTTGGCTATCTATATATTCTGGTCGCAGTTGACTATGTCTCTAAATGGATCGAGGCAGTTCCTTGTCAAAATAATGATCATAAAACAGTGATCAGATTTTCAAAATAAAATATTCTGTCTAGATTTGGAATTCCTCGCACCATTATAAGCGACGGTGGATTACATTTTTGCAATAAAATTTTTGAAAACCTCATGAAAAAATATTCCATTTCACACAAAATATCCACCCCATACCATCCGCAGACCAGTGGCCAAGCTGAATTAGCCAATAGAGAAATAAAATACATCTTAGAAAAGACTGTAAACCCAGATCGTAAAGATTGGTCTTTACGATTAACTGATGCACTGTGGGCATACTGTACTGCATATAAAACTATTTTAGGAATGTCTCCTTATAGACTAGTGTACGGAAAACCATGTCATCTCCCTGTAGAATTGGAACATCGAGCATATTGGGCAATTAAAACAATGAATTTTGATTTAGACAAGGCTGGAATAGCTCGAAAATTGCAAATCAATGAATTAGAAGAATTACGAAACGAAGCATATGAAAACACTAAAATCGCAAAATCAAGAACAAAAATTTTCCATGATAAAAATATCATGCGAAAATCTTTCGAACCATCTCAAAAAGTTTTATTATACAATGCAAAGCTTCGTTTATTTCCAGGTAAATTAAGATCAAGATGGACAGGTCCCTACATCGTCAAACAAGTATTTGACTACGGAGCAGTTGAAATCGAAAATCCAGTAACTGGAACTATCTTTAAAGTAAACGGTCAAAGACTTAAACCGTATTATGAAACTTTTACTCAAAACATCACTGATGTACACCTTTCTGATCCTGTCTATTTACTTTGAAAATTTGCACTGAATCTTACTAATTCATTGTAATTTCTTTGACAGAGGAAAACGCTTGAGTAACAGCCAGAATCCTACTTGGTGAAGCAAGGGTCTACCATCAATGTTGATGATTACTGTGCTTTCTTCACAACTAGTAATTAGTTTAAATTGGGGAGGTATGAATGTGAATTTACTTTTTACTTTTAAAATAACTCTTCTATTTTAAACAAGATAATCTAAATATATATATATATATATATATATATATATATATATATATATATATATATATATAAATATATATTTTGTCTTTGTGACTAGAAGACGTTAAAGAACCGGATAGAGAGTCTTTTTATCTAATATTTAACTAAACCTAGAATATACAGTATGTATATAAAACTATTTTGGTTAAGTTTAATTATATTGCGTCATCTTCCAAAAGACGTTCATGCACTGATCATGCAAAAAGCCAGAAGAGTCAGAAATCTTGAAATATTTGAAAGCCAACCAAAACCACTATGCGGAAAAAGTCCGTATGCTAAACACAGACGAGCAAAGCGTCTCGGTGGTTGTGTCAGATGCGATCGAACAGAACATTTAAGACAATACAATCCATGTGCGGAACCGATTTCAGGTCGAGCGTCCGATCGACTACGGTGGATTAGGTATGGGCAGAGTAAGGACTACCCTGAGGCGCCATCCTACTCCACCCCGATGTTAACCAAGTACGTTCGAAATGAAGTTGGTCGAGTCACTGGTAATAATGATCCAGACAGTTCTGACTCCGACACAATATAATCAACAGAATTTTGGAAGAAGCATATATGTATATACATAACTATAATATATCTAGTTATAAAAATAAACCATGTATATATTTGTATAATGTACATATTTTTATAAATGTACGTGTTTGTATAAACGTACATGTTTTTTCTAAATATATATAAGTATAAGAATAAGTAGTTAAAAATGTACATAAATATAAATAACTATAATTTAAGTAGGCAATTCCGTAAATAAGCAATAACAAATAAAAAATTAAAAAACCCTTTTTTTGATCAAAAAAAAAAGAGTGGTGAGCAAAAGTTTTTTTAGAATGAATATCTATGAACATTTTGTGTATTGCAGGAAATTGAAGAATCACATTGCAGGAAAAATTCAAGCAAAACGCAAAGGAAAAACATCCAAACCCGAGAGTTGGTACCGTCCGGACGGCAGTCCCACCGTCTGGACGGTGGCCCCTATTATATAAACTGTTCTCCATGCAGCCCGATCAGTTCTCGCCATTCTCTGCACCAAAAAATTCGGCCAGCTGAAAATCTCCAACTCCAAACCCTTAAATCTCCTATACCCAACCAATTTCAGTCAAATTTCTTCCGGTTATTTTCTTACCCATCACATTTAGAGCATATTTACCGATTGAAATCACTCGAAACAGAAAATCTGAGAAGAAATCAAGAAAACATGGCTTCAAGACAAAGAGGAAGAAGATCTTCAAGAAAGGCACAAAGAGATCAACCTCAAGCACCTCCACAGCAACCAGAACAAGAGAATATCTTCAACCAGGTGATATTTGAAAATGTTGAACAACAAGTTTGGTATGATACGAAATTTTCTATGAAAACTGTTATTGTTGAACGACCAGTTGTGTTTGAAGATTTCGATGCCATAAGAATAAGGGAAATTCTTGCTGTTAGAGGATGGTTAGATTATGTTAAATTATCTGTCCCTGCATATGATTGCTTGATCCGTGAATTCTATAGTAATGCTCAAATACTGGAAGAAAAACATATACGTGCATTCTTACGGGGTAGAATTTTTCATGTTACTCCGGCTATTATAGCCAATTTTTTTCAACCCATGCGAAGAGAAGAAAACCCACAGTATCCATACACTGAACTTACATTACCAAATTTGGATATTGTAGGAAGAGAAGTTACCGGTAATCCCGAATTTGGTTGGGGTAGACCAAATAAGTATATTAAGCAGGGTGATTTGACTGACACATACCGCATCCTGAATTTAATCATAGTAAATAGCCTGTTACCTCGAGCCCAGAAAAATCAAATATATACTGAGCAAGCTTATTTTTTATATGCCTTTGGAATGGGACATACCATAGACTTGCCGAATCTGATCATGGACCAGATGATCCTGACTATAGGAGACAAGAAGCCTTCACTTCCATATGCTATGCTAGTATCTCAATTATGCAGGAACAATGATGTGATCATTGATCCGCTATGGAAGACTGTGGATCATTATGGGCCATTAGATAAAAATTCATTGAGAAAAAGCCATGGAGCTCAGCCAGAAATACAACCAGATGCTCAACCAGCAGCTCAACAGGAAGTACCACCCGAACCACAAGAACACCCAATCCAACCTCCTGAAGCATTCATTCCACCCGAACAGCAGATACCAGAAGAGCAACCATACATCCCAGTGGATGACAGGACAGACAGGCAAATTCTGCTAGGATTGGAAAACACTATCACTCAAATGAGCCGAAGAATGGAAGACTATGAAAGAAACCAAACAGAAATGTTGAAGCTACTGAAACAACATTTTGGAGGAGGACCATCCACCTAGACTGGGGATTCTACTTAAAACTTTGCTTTCTTTCACTCACCCTTTTACTTTATGCATTTTAAATTTCTGCACTTAAAACTTGAAGTTATGTTTTATGTTTTATGCTTGTGTGATTTAAACTTAGTTAAGTTTTGCTTATATATATTTGAACTAGTATGTTTGAAATTTAAATATGTTTAAATTGTTTTTGTCAAAATGAGAGCATCTATACTAATAAGATAGAACTCAATTTGAATCTTTTTACACTACAAAATTTAATTTAAATTAAATTCATTTGGAAAAGCACAAGGATGGCTTAGATTAATCCACATGAACTCAAAATTGATCCAACGTTCCACAGACACCCAATCCAATTCCTTTTCCCGCCCATCACACTTCTCTCAACGGCTGGACCACACCCACACACACGCCACTGACACACCCACCCCTCGCACGCCACTAACACCCCCCCCACAATCCACTACCTATTCTCTCTCCTTTCTCACTTAAGTCCACCACCACCAACGCCTCCTCAGCTCCCCTCTCTCTCTCTCTCTCTCTCTCTCTCCCTCTACCTCCCTCAACTCTCTCATCCCAACGCCACATGAAATGTCACCACCAGCGCCACCGCGAGGACCAGCACAACTGAAAGGTATATTTTTTATATTTTTGTTGTGTGTTTTGATTCAACACAGCGGCGATCAACCAACGTTCTCAGCGGCAGCACACACACCAGCGGCGATCAGCGAAAGCTCAGCCCAGGTACCTCCCTCTCCCCCTCTCTTTCTCTCTCTCCAATCGCTCAGCAGCACACACAATATGACCGACTTTTGAAACACTCCTATGGAAGACTATGTTTTGGAATGATGTGGGTTTGTGGAACGATGTGGGTTTGTGGAATTTCGAATTGAATGTTTGTGTCCGACCCCTGGCTTCACCTGGCTGACTTGGGGAAGACTATGTTTTCGTCGCAAACCCACTGCCAGAATGTCTGTATAGAGGGTGGAAGTGGGTCAGGTTCCGGAGAGAGAAGAGAGTTCACAGTGAATGGTCTTTTCAAATAATGAGAGATGTTTTAGGGTTCTTAGGGAAGTGAGAGAAGAGACTGATCATCTTCTTCCTGTCAAGCTTTGTGATTCTTCTCTGTGTGCTGCCGCTGAGAGAAGAGATTGAACATTCACCGCATATAACTGAGAGAAGAGACAGTTAGTTTAGGATGAATTGCACTTTGAACCCTGAAAATTTAAAAATTTCTATTTTATACCTTCAAGGATTAAATTTCTATTTTACACCTTCAAAGATTAAATTTTCAAACACTCTCAAACACTCTGTAAAATTTTGGTGTTTAATTTGGGTGTCTTTTAATTTGATTGTTATAGTTATGATGAAATAGGTTGTTTTTTTAATTGGGTGTCTTTTATAGTTTTGATGAAATAGTTTTTTTTTTAATTGGATGTTGAGTTGGTTATTATTGAGTGTTCATTTTGTGAAATTTGTAGGCTAATTTAGGTTGTCATTTTGTGTATGTATTAAGTTTGATTAAATGCATGTTAATTGTATGAAATTTCATTGTAGTTGATGTTAATCATTGTAATTTTATTATGTAATCATCGACCGTTTCAACTTTGTCATTTCAGACTTTTTTGGGCTATTTGAGTTAATAATTAGTTAATTGCACTTACTCTATCTAAAATTGTGGAGGTTTTTCTTGATTAGTTGTCAATGAAAAGATTTGATTGTGTTTAGACAAAACTATTAAAAGTTAATTTGTTTTGGGTTTACTATTAAAAGTTAACTTTGGTCTACAATTTGGCTGTTTTTTATTGTGCTTTTGCTCAATTGATATCTTTCAGATATGATATTTTTTCCAGACTCTTTCCAATTGGTATTTTTCGCCCTTTGCCTATGCAAACCAACTATGCACAATGTCCTCTTGGAGCAAAACTGCTCACCTTTTTCTCCTTTTGTTTGGCTGTCGATTTTTTTCGCACAAATTATTGAATTCAAAATAAATGACCAACAAAAAGATGATCGGTTAATTCAACCCCCTTCCCTCCAATAAAATTAAAATAAAATAAAAGAAAAGAAAAAAGAACACAAAACAAAACAAAGCATAAATTTTTAGCATAGCCTGGCTGAGTTAGAAGGTCAGTGCAAATCAATATAACAACAAACTCCCTAAATCAATGGTTTGAATCTCTGACAGTCCACTTTGTATTGTCTACTAGGAATGTGAACCTGATACAATGCATCTTCCTTCTATTATTGATATGTCATTTTTGCACTCAGGGACCTACCAGATATTGCTTTAATCTTATAGAAAAGACTAAAAACCACAAGTGAGTTTTGGAATTCCCAGCCCCATGTATTTTGAATGCCATATATCCTTCTTGATTCTCTGACAGTCCACTTTGTATTGTCATTCAACACGATGGAGGTTTTATGTGAGCTTGGTCATGGTCAGTCTTGCGTTTCGGTATCCGAATCATGGTTTTGTTTTGTTTTTAATGTTTCATGATCTATTGGCTTGAGATTTGGCCGTTGTGTATGTATATTTTGGGTTTGAGATTTGGTTTGATTGGTAGGTGAATTCCTTGAATTGAGTAAATTGATGTATTGATTCAACCTGATTAGGTTGCTCTTTTGTGTTCAAAGCAAAGTAAAGACATTCCTTGCATGATAATCACTTTGTTTTTGTGAAGTTTGTGTGAAAGAGGGGAGAGAGAATGCCAAAAAGGGACAAGTGTGACTTGGAATGAACAACTACACAAGGGCAACAATTTCAACAAGTCGGTATGTTAGTTTTTTTTACATCAACTACTGGTGTTGGTTTGGAATTTTTATTTCCTAAATTTTTAGCCTAATGTGTGTTTATGGATACAGATTTGGTTACAATTCGGTATTCAGATTAATGGGTTTCTTGGAAATGATATTTCAAATACTTTGATTTGAAATACCCATTTGTCAAGATAATATTTTATCTGCTAAATCATACTATTAAATCCCCAAATCTTGCATTATTCATATTTATCTTTTCAAGGAATCACGTGTTGGATATAAAGCAGGTAGTCAAACATGATATTGGCTACATATTTCTGATTTCTTACCTATTATATGTATCCTAACACAATTTTTTTTTTTTCTTTCGCAAATTTGAAAAAACAAGGAATCAGGAACATAGCTGTGCACACATTTCTAGCATTTTCTCTTTAATTTCCATTTTCTACTAAAGCATTAAACTAAAAACCTTTCTTTTGCTAATTTCTTATTGAGTTTCTTTGACATCCAATCAATTTTATTCTCATCAACTGTCTTTTGTTGTAGATTTTTTTGATAGAAATTTCAATTGTGGATGTATATAAGTTGCACTTCCATTATGTTAAGCTATGTAACATTATGTTTTTGTCTGTGGTTGAGACTAAGAAATACTTAAATCAAGAAGTTCGATAATTTATTTGTTACTAAAATTGAGTGATTATTTGTTTTGTATTGTTCCATGGAGGAAAAGGATGTTGCATTGATATAAATATATTTTCTTGAGCCATAGCATCACAAAAATACTATATATTTGATGTGATAGTAATTGGAATGAGTATGTCTGATGATCGTGACTATTGTGTTAGTATGTGAAACTTAGTCTGGTTTGAGAAAAGTTGATTATCTAACCTAAAGAATCCAAGGGAAGTTCAACTCAATAAGGATTTGTGGGTGTTGTGTTATGTTATAGTGTTTTTTTTTCCTATTTACAAATAATTAGAGAACTAGAGCCATTTTTTCCTCTTTGTATTTGGTTTGGTGGAGTTGTGTTATTTTTTTGATTTGCTAAGGTTTAAAAGTCATGTCATATAGGGCCTAGCAATATATATTGAAAATTAATCGAAATAGTTTCTGATAATTTATGAAGGTGATATGATTGTAACTCATTTCGTTTGTTCTTATGGTAACTGCATATCAATCACATCAGTTCGCAATGGACAATATGCTTATGATGATAAAGTAAGCATTTGAAGTTCAACTGAATTGAATTATTGACAATGTGTGCATTGAATTTATAATGTTTTTTTTCCAGTTTTGTTTGTTAAATAAAGTTTTATTAACTATCCAATTTGCCTATTTGAAACCATTTTATTAAAGGATGTAGTTTAAGCTCTTAACTTAGTGTGCGTCCAAGTTCAGTGCTTGATCATTTTGTGTTCACTGTCAATGTTCAATTTTATTTTTCTTGAATTGCACCGTGCCTTTAGGCACGGGTTATCGCTAGTATATTGCTAAAGTAGGAAACATATTTCATACAATTCACAGTTAGATTAGGGTTATATTCTAAATGCCTTACGAAAATACTCTCGATCTGATCTCATGAGACTTTCATATTTTAGCTGTACGTTATCTCAATATTTTTATTCGAACTTAACCATAGAAGCACAAATAGATGTCTTTATTTTTGAAAACCATGCAAAATATTATACTCTTTCTATATATAGTGGAGATGTAAAAACCAAATGCAGAATTAGAGCCATTCTTTCTTGGAGAGAAATGCTACATCTACTCAACTACGAATCTTCGATTCAGCGGTAACTTTTCTTTGAATAATCTCATTTATTTGCTTTGATTAGCACGTATTGAAATATATTATGTACATTGCCCTTAATTGTTTCTCTAGAAAGAATACAAATATAGGATTTCTGGAAAATGATCTTAGGCCATGTTTCATTAATCTTGAGCCTAAACCATTTCTTTTACAAAATTATCCCTAGTCAGCCGTGATTGAGCCTGAAAGAAAATAATAGTCTTTTCTTAAACCCTAAGAAACACCCGAGCCACATAAAAATATAATACACCTACCCTTGCTATCTAATTTTCTTGCACCCTCGATTTAAGCAGCAGGATACAGAAAAGCAGGAAAAAGCAAAAAAGCAAAGAAAAGGGAGAAAAGAAAATCCTGGCTCGAAAGAAAAGTCTAGAAAAGAAAACAAAAAAAAAAAGAAAAAAAGTAGCCAAGAAAGTGAAAAAAGAGAAAAATAAAAATAACCTGCAAAGTCATAAGAAAAATAAACTGAGGTGTGCCACAATGTTAAACGATAGCATTTGAATCCCACCGACGTCAGTTCTTACACCCCGACCCCTGACCACGTTACAACCTTAATAAAGTCCTTTTTGATTCCAGAAATCATATATTTGCATCCATTCTAGCAATCTAAAAAGGAAAATGTTAATAATATATTTAATACAGTGTTAATATTCTTTCATGAGATTATGTCAATTTCCAGTCCATTTAAAATAACCGCTCCTTTCTATTACATGTGAAATAATTTGTTTTGTTATCAATATTCCAATCACATGTAAAATTGTGCGAACATTCACTATAACATGTGTGCTATTCTTATTGAGTGTATTCCAGGGAAGGATTGACATCAAGACTACCACGAAAGAGGGTAATATTTTTCAAGTGATTTCTGAAAATAAAAACATCACTACACACACACACAAGTTTTCATTAAAATATATAGATAATACTACACCCAACATATGATTTTCTCAAGGTGATCAGAAAAGGAAGTATTCTAGCAAGACAGAAGAAATATCATTCTAATCCACCATGTGAAAAATATGAAATATGCATTCCTAATTACTGAAGTTTGTAGGTAGCTTCACTGAAAACCTTCACGAGACACAACTCGTCCACTAGGGATCACCTAGGGGTTTAACGGCTTATTGCATATGCTAAATGCAATCGTGAAAAAATCTACGAAAATGATTTTACCCCTATTTTTATTATATTTTCTTTTTATTTTACTAGGGACTAGTAAAGTCTAAGTTAGGGGGTGTGATTAACCTAATTAGTATGTAAATTAAAAAAATCAAAAAACTCGAATTAGTATAATGAACGCACTAAAAATAAGTACTTAGAGTGAATTAGGGTTTGTGCGGGAATGATACTAGTTGTAACATTTTATTTAAAAGTTGCAGGACAAATGCTGAATAAACACAAGATGCAGGAGCAATGTCAAGAGAATGGAACATTGGAGGCCAAAGTGTAAATAACCATACGTGAAGAGTCAGCATGCATGCAAGTGGATTTTCCAGCAAAGCACCACCGTCCAGACGGTGGGACTGCCGTCCGGACGGTCACCCTTGTCAGACACAAGTTGATCTCCTTGCCCACTTGCCTTCCCACGCCTATAAATAGGCTTCTCCACTTCAGCTTCAGAAGGCCGGACCAGAAGGAGAAATTAAGAAAGGAACTGAGAGAGATACGAGAGGAGTCTGAGAGTTCTGAAGCTTGTCCAAGCAAGTCAGAAGAGAGAAAAAGAGAGAAAGAAAAGAGAGAAAAGAAAAGAGAAAGCACGTTCCGGTCCGTGTTATATTTCAGTCCTACGTCCTGTACTGTTCTATTTTCATTGTATCTTTCCATTCGGATAGTTGAACTGCTGCCACTTTTTTATCTTAATCGAGCATAAGAGTGGTTGTGTTTCAATCGTTCCTTGCGAAAGACATTTAAATTCCGCACTTTACTTTCTGTTATAATGACAACTGCTAGCTCTCCTTGCTTGTCTATAGCAATGGAGCGTGAGTAGTTCCGTATATCCTCCGGTTTGAGGGGAACACATGTATAATATTGGTCTGTTTATGGAATTGCTGATGTTTTATTTATACGTTTATTATATATATAAGACGGGCCAGCTAGAATGACCCCGGCGTTCCTACCGGTATGGTTAATCCTCCACCGGAATGCTGAGGAAGTTCCACTGACGCCTGGTATTACTATATATAATAATATTGCCTGCTAGAATAACCCCGGTGATCCTATCGGTATGGCTAGTCCTCCACTGGAACGCTGAGGAAATTCTACTGTCAATATATATATTACAAGATAACCTATTGAATAATTCAAGTATTCTGTTGGAATGACTTCACTTTCTGGGTGACATATCTAAATACAGTTAGTCTAAGAAGCGGCTGTATTATGATTAACTACCACCGGTTGACCTGACAAGTTACCGGAAGATAGTCTATACCACCTGCGGATTCTGCTTGAATTAATCAATTGGACATCTATAACCAGTGTAGCCTAAGGAGCAGCTGAGTTATAATATATTACTACCACAATGAGCTTAAGAAGCTATTGTGTTCTTATTTGTATACATCAGACCTGCCGATTGACTTACCAGTAAAATGGAAGTTAATTGATGTAAGGTAGCAATTCCATAATACGACTAATCTAACGCATGTGGGATCCTTGAACTTAAGGATATCTTTTATATTTCTGTCATTAATCTACTTTACTTACGCATTTCATTATTGTTGCAATTTAATTCCGTCTTTTACTTAAGTTAAGTTACTCGAACAGACTAAGCTCACACCACAAGCTATCAAACATCAAACTACCCTAAACAACCTTTTTATGGCTTTATTTTTATTTTATTGTTTTTATTTTATCTTTAACCTCTAATTACTAAAACTCTCTGTGGGATCGATACTTGGACTTAAAACCGAGAAAACTACAATTTGATCACTTATACTTGGGTGTAATATAATAATATAATTCAGACACACTAAAAAGTGCGAATCAGAGGACATGGCACACATGAAATTATTTCCCTTCTCCCTCAAAGACAAAGCCAAAACATGGTTGAACTCATTGAAACCCCGATCGATAAGTTCTTTGGCACAATTACTTTCCTAATTTTTGTACAAATTTTTTCCAGTGCCCTAGACCACTGCTCTTAAGAAACAAATTCAAAGCTTTTCAGAAAAACCAAATGAGTAGTTTTATCAATGTTGGGATAGATACAAGGATTTGCTACACTCCATTCCACATCATGGATTCGAACCATGGAAATTGTTGAGTTTCTTCTATGAGGGAATTAGACCAGGCCATTGACAATTCATAGACATGATGTGCAATGGAGACTTTTTTAACAAAGATCCCGATGAAGCCCTTGAGTACTTTAACACATTGGTAGAAAATGTCCAATCTTGGGATATCACGGATCCCACCAATGTGCCAAGGTCCTTTCTGGGTAGTAGTCAACCAAATGGGGGAGGGATGTATAAATTGCGTGACCTAGAGGACTTGCTTTCAAATATCACAAAATTATCCCGCAAGGTGGGGAGTCTAGAGGTGAATAGGAGGCACGAGATTTCTAATGTCACAAAGGCCGAGGAATTTTGCTTTATTTGTGAGAATGTTGAGCATTCCATCTCAAAGTGCCCAAACATTCTGACACTCAAAGAGGTATACCATGAGCAAGTGAATGCCTTCAATCAAAGTAAGCAATCATTCTCTCCACACTCCAACACATACAATCCGAGTTGGAGTAATCACCCGAACTTTAGTTGGAAGAATGATAATCCCATTCCTCATGGGTCTAGCTCATTCTCACCTCCCATTCCACCCAAGCAAAACCAACCATATCATGCTCAAGGTCCCTAGTGTAGCTCCCAATACTCCCGTTCCAATCAACATTTCACAAAACCCACCCCAACAAGGGTTTGGTCAACAAGGACCATCCAACTCACCCACCTACCAACCTCCCCACAAATTTTTTTTTGGAGGATGTCATGCACCAATTAATTCAAAGCCAAATCACAGTCAACAATCAAACCGCCGCCGCTTTTAATGACATCCAAACTCAAATCACTAAATTGACCGATGCCATAGGGTCATCCCAACAAAAGAAAGGGAAATTTCCCGCTCAACCCAAATAAAACCCAAGGGGTCAATGATGAGTGGGTTTTATGCCTACAAATTGAGTATTTTCGGCTTGATGAAATTGCAAGTTTTCAATTATTTTATGTTCCTTTTTATTTGTTTTGATGTTATTTTATAGGGATCATCATTTAGAAGGAAACAATAACATTTGAAAGGAAACAAGGTCAATTTGGAGCCTAAGTGTTGGATTTTTGAAGGCTAAGCAACAAGGGAAGCTCTAGGCTTAAAAAGGGATCAGCGCAGCTGCGCTAGGACCAGTGCCCCTGCGCTTGAAAAGCAGTAACTCAGAGCCCCTGCACTGATTTTAAGCGCTGTTGCGCATGTGTTGGCTCTGGACGCGAATTCAGACTTGTTTTTTAGCCGAAATTGAACTATAATGCCTCATATATGCTAGAGTTTGAGTGGGGATAGAAAAAGACTGATTTTGGGGGCTGCTAAGAGAAGAAAAAGACCAAGGATTGATAGAAAATTGAAGGAAAGAATCGAAGGAAGCGACGCGAAGAAGATCAGGATTGAAGGCTAGAGAGAGATTGAAGATTGCAACTAAGTTTTCATTATTTTCTCTTACTTTTAGTTCTTGATCTTTTGAGATGTTGTTTAATTTGAGAATGATGTTTTTCAATTACATTATGAACTAAATTTTTATTAAGATTGCAACGGAACCTGATGTTTAGTTAAATTGATCTACTCTCGTTTCTAGTTCTTATTGATCATATATGAGTTGTTAGTCATATTTTGTGTTTAATATACGATTGTGTGGCCAAAAATTAATTTGATAACCTAGATGAAATTGGGAGATGAATTCTAGGTTTATATCAGAATATGATGACATGCGTCTAGTTGATTCTTCTTCGGATTGAATAGCTAGGTTTGTGTATAGGATAGGAATATACCTATATGCAGCGTGTAACTTTTATGAGAGTTTGAACTTAATAAATCTATTCCAACTTATTTTGCATAGGAATATAGTAATTTAATTGGGAGAGATATGTTTATCTTACTATCGGAAGAGGTTTGATAAATAATTTTGAAGTCTTAGTTAACAACTTAATTTGATCAATTAACTGGAAAGAGAGTGGAAAGATTTATACGAAGCATTAGGGGAAGTTGTAATCTTAAATTCTTTTATCCTGTAAAATCACTCATTATTTAGTAATTTTAGAATTAGTCTTAAATTAGTAATTTCATAGTTCAATTCCAGTTGTTTAAATAAAATTGAATTGATATAAAGTTAGTACTTGGAAGTTATTAGTAATAATTCTCCGTGGGAACGATACTCTACTTTTCACTTTATTACTTGTTGATCGTGTATACTTGCACATAAATTGTCAATACCAAATTCAGACAACAGTCAAAATGTGATTGAGTCTTCCGAGTCTACCAAGGAGAGTTGTGAGCAACTCAAGGCAGTCACCACCCTTAGGAGTGGCAAACGAATTGACAAAACCATTTTGTCAAAAGTCTCACCAAAGGCCATATTGACAAATGAAAAAGAGACTAAGGGCAACTCCGAGGGGGGTGAGACAAATGAAAAGGAAAAAAAATGTTGATTTGAATGTGCGTGATTGTCCTATTCGGACCCCTTTTACCCAACGTTTGAAGCTACCGGCTAAACTTGCTAACTATTCGGATATCAATGAAATGTTTAAGCAGGTGAAGATAAACATTCATCTCCTAGATTCCATCAAGCAAATACCTTCATGTGCAAAGATTTTGAAAGACTTATGCACCGTGAAGAGGAAGATTAATGTGCATAAGAAGGCATTTCTCATAGAGCATGTGAGTTCTATTTTGAGGACCAACACACCACCCAAGTTCAAAGATCTCGGATGCCCTACCATTGCCATAACCATATGGAATTGTCGTGTGGAACAAGCACTTCTAGCCTTGGGAGCAAGTGTCAACCTCCTACCTTTTCGGTGTATCAACAATTGCTATTTGAAGAGTTGAAGCCAACCTCAATCACTCTTCAATTGGCAGATCGAAGTGTTAGAACACCAAGGGGAGTAGTTGAGGATGTTTTAGTTCAAGTAGACAATTTCTATTTTCCCGTTGATTTTATTCTACTTGAAACTCATCCGGTTGCTAATCCTAGTTCACAAATTCTTTTCATATTAGGTAGGTCTTTCCTTGCTACATCTAATGCTGTGATAAATTGCACGAACTGATTAATGAAGCTTGCCTTTGGGAACATGATGATTGATCTTAATGTATTCAACTTGTGCAAGCAACCGGGTGATAATGAGGAAGTGCATGAGGTCAATCGAATTGACAACTTAGAGGGGGACCACATGGAGCTACTTTGTAATTCAAAGTTGGAGGAGGAAGAGTTTGTTGATGATAAGGAGCCGAAAACTGTGCAAGAAGTAGGAAATTGGGCCCCAACATTTTAGAAAATTCCACAACAAGAGAAGAAATTTTTTCCATCAACCATACAAACACCCATCTTGCAGTTGAAGCCACTAACTTCTACACTTAAGTATGTATTTCTAGGGGAGCACAAGACATTCCTGACTTGATTTGAAATGTGTACACTCAAGTGCAGACGGTCAAGTTGTAGTTATAATCCGGTTAAGTCTAGAGTCGAATCCACAGTGAACTAATGTTGGTGTTTCAGAGTAAATAGTGATAGAGACCAAAGTGACTGAAATGCTTGAGATTTGAAGTTATGATGTTTATGAAATTTCCTGGACAAAATATATGATTCTCTCCAAGGGATTTTTCTAGACAAAATATAATATTCTCTCAAATGTAAAAGTCACCCTTTAGCTCGAGGATCTGAACATGTAGTCAATCATCCAGTTATTATATTTGTGCTTGAGAACTCAATTAACCCCTGTGTCAACAATAAGTGAATTGGAGGATAAATATGGATTGTGAGAATTAAGAGCATGGTTCCGATGTCTTTGTAGAGATTCACAAGAATTGTCCGTGCCAGGACTCAACTCGTCTACAACACAAGCAAGTAATTCTACAAGTCATCCAACCATTTTGTTAGTATTCCATTCTTAGTTGAAGCACAATAATGGTGAAGATTGAAATGTAGTCATGAAGATCTAGTTGGAGTACTTGCAAAGAACCAACGAATCCTCCTATGCCAAGAGTCATTTTGTCCTAGGAAGGACTCATGGTTGTACAAAGTACCTTAGCTTTGCTAGATGCATTCAATCATTCAATAAGCAATCAAAAGATAAAGCATTAAGCAAAAATGAAATGCACAAAAATAACTTTCGAATGATTTATACATGTCCATCACCTCTTACTAAAGAGTGAATGAGAAACTACTCACTCTTCATGGCTTTGAGAAATCTAGAAAAGTGAGTGATTCTCATCCCTCCAAGTAGAGGAGTTACAAGAGAAACTACACTACACAATAAGCCTATCTTCGATGA
The DNA here is from genome assembly GCA_951799425.1 of Ilex aquifolium. NCBI lineage: Eukaryota > Viridiplantae > Streptophyta > Magnoliopsida > Aquifoliales > Aquifoliaceae > Ilex > Ilex aquifolium. The sequence goes on along the minus strand of OX637410.1, from coordinate 6,406,506 downwards.
AGATTGAGTGAATCACTTTCCACCCTTCAAGGCTGCAAGAGAGCTAGAAAGGTGGAAGAGTTTCACTCCTCTAAGTGAAGAAAGAAGCTTTTATAATGGAAGCTAATGAAGCTAATAATGAAAGTGGAAGAAAGCTAGTTACTTTTGGAGGGTTTCCCCCTTAACCAAAAGATGATCTATCTTCCTCTATCTCTCTCTATGTATGTCTATCTATCTCCTATATATTACAAGTCCAAATATGAGGTATTTATTGGCAAAGATGAGGGGGTAAAAAAGAGTAAAATAATAGTTCTAGGTGCTCAAAGCCCAAGTGAATGCCCCAAGATCCGGATGGAAAATCAACCACTCTGCATTCTGTTTGGGGAAAACTGTCGAACATGGGATGGTGTTCGAACGTTGAATCCTGTCTTTTGTGATGGGCGTTCGAACGCTAACTAGAGTTTGAACGTGGTACTCACGTAGCTCTTGTCACCCACAGTAGATAGGAGTCAACAACCCATGTCTCATCACCCTGGCAGTCCTCTGGAGGTCCTCAAATAGTTCAAGATGGCGTTCGAACGTAAGATGGCGTTCGAATGTGGTACTCAAGTATCTCTTGTTATTCTGTGATAATAACTGCAACATGCCATATGTCATCACCCTAGCACTCTTCTAGGGGCTCTCAATTATTTCAAGATGGGCATTCGAACGTGAATTGGCGTTCAAATGTTGATGCCTTACTTCAAAATTCTCCAATTTATGTCCAGAACATGTGGGTGTTACATGAAAGTTTGATATTTATTGACTTTAGGCCCTTGTACAATCTTTTTTCCCTGAAATGTCATCATTGAAACTCTATCAAAGCATAAATAGTCTTATAAAAGCATAGTAAGATGCTAATTTTAACTACTAATCACAGCCCCAACCTAAATATTGCTAGTCCCTAGTAATACAACAACAATTGAATGAAAAAATATTTACAATGCCATTTTCGTAGGTGATCTGGTTGCATTTAGCATATGCAACAAGCCGTAAAACCCCTAAGCTTCCCCTAGCGGATGAATGTTGTCTCGTGAGGGTTTGCAGTAAAGCTACCCACAAACTTCAATCGAACAGATGTGTGTATATGAGATTTCTTGTCATAGTGAGTTTTTTACCATGGTCGTTGACACACCCAATCCTCAATTTCGACTTGTCTCCCAAACATTTCTCTTTCATAGGCACGTACTCTATGCAAAAATAAGCATTTTTCATATTGGTATTTGAAATTCCCTATGTAGTAAGAATAATCATTCTAGCAACAAGAATTATTATATAACAAACACTCCTTTTTACAACCTTCCATGGATAGCTTTGATTTCACAAACCTCTCTTAGAATGCTCTCAGCAAAAATTCCCTCCGATTATAGTGACTTTTCTCTCAAAGGGCATGTGATCAGAATAAGGCTAATTGTAAATTCACATGCACAATTAATACGAGAGTGAAATCTAAGGAAACATACTAATCATGTTTGGCATAGTCTCGTGGAAGAATATTGATACAAATAAAGTAATACAATTAACATATCCCAAACTTTTAGTTGACGACCTACACATGCAACAGACTTGAGATCAATTAGGGCTTTTTATAGTTTGTAATGTGGCTAGGGGTCAGTGGTTAACGAAATAACGGATAAGGGGAGTTCAAGATGGGTTATCCAATTTGATTATACTTCTGCACATTCTCTCCTTCTTTTCTTCATCTTGTCTTTGGAAAGATGGTTCGTGCTCCTCTCTTTGTTTTCTTTTCATTTCATTCCTTTTTTCTTTCAAATCACAATTCTTTGGCTAGATTGATTTCTTTTGAATTCTCTTTCTTTGCTCATTTCATTTTGCCCTTTTGGTTTTCCTTTGCGTCTCTTTTCTCATATTCAGGAAGCCCGCCTTTTAGAAAACGTGCAGTAAAATTAGATAACCGAGGTAGGGATTCATAATTCTTTTGGCTTGGTCAAAGTCGTGGTTCTACCAAAAAGAATTATCATTTTGAGGCTCAATCATGGCTGACAAGGAATTATGTATCAAAAAGAAATAGATAAAGCTCAAAAGTTTTAACAGATGGACTAAAATCATTTCTCAAGCATGTGCACATGTATTTGTCGTATGAACATATTCTTTGTGGGATATATCAATAGAATGCTCTATTTGCGTCAATCAAAACAATAATAATGAGACTATTCAAGGATAGAAAGTGAAAAAACTAACTTCAGTAAATGTTGATTTTCTCTCAAAAGCATCGCAAGGCTCAGAAACATACCATGGTATTCTTCGTTATCTCCACTGGTTATGTCAGGTTTTCAAAGAATGTCGGTTATATATCAATTCCATTTTCAATTCTGGTCATTTTGTACCTTAAGAATAACTAATATCAATGTACATTTGACATTTAAGCATAGAGAAAATACCATTTTTCAAAGAAATGTGGTTTTAAGTCTAGATTGTTAGGTGAGGTGTCAAACCAATCATGTGCATAGCCACTTTAACAAATAGTCTCAATACTTACATATGTTCCATCAATCATTAACAAATAACAATGTAATGCTAAATCTAACACCTGCATTTAAGAAGATAAATATAATAAAACTAAATCATTCATTTCACAAAATATCATCGTTTAGCACAAAAAGATTCAGATCATCCAAAAACAACAACCAATCATCAATCCCTAAGTACATAAATCTCTCTCACTCTTTCGCCTCTCCAGAGCCTGAAGGTCCTCCAACTCCACCCCCTAAAAGACTGAGAATCTCCTCATACTATCGGAGGATCTCATCTTGCTTGGCCTCGATGCCAAGCATAATATCCCGTAGCGTCCATCGGGTTCTGGTGCTGATCCCTACCTATGCCTGCTCAACCTCTCTCTCATCCTTAGCGTCCAAAGCATCCTAAACTTCATCGGTGCCTTGGGCTGGTGGCACATCCTGCCTCGCCGCTGGGCCTCCACTATGGCTTTGGCTCCTTCAGAACGATGCCTTGATCAACGGTCCCATTGGCTTGAGCACTCCCATCTCCGGCCTAACCTTCACTCCCCCAGTCCAAGCACATCTCCATCACAAGCGTGTCGAAGGGGAGTGAATTCCTCTTTGCATCACATCCTTTCATCATCTCCGTAAATATCAAGGACGGGAGGTCTATGCTTTGATTTTTTCCTATGGTGTATAGCAATCGGGCAGTCTCTGGGAGGATCTCTGATGAGCACAAAATATTGTATATTTCAAGGCCTCATTACATGCATTTTAACTCAACTTTTGCATCTAAGTACTTAGAGTTAGCCGATTTTATGAATAATGTTGAATTCTCGATGTTACATGTTTTTATAGCTTAAATCATGTATTTTAGGACCTTGCAACTATGATGGATGTGTGGTGAGGGCATGTACACATTACATGAAGATTTGGAGGCTTAAAAGTGAAGAAATCAATGAGGTATTGGTGTTTGGGAACAAAAGCGCCAGCAACCACACCACTGGGTTGAAGAACCTCGGTTTTCCTCCATTTTGACCATGATCCACTTCGAATCTGAAAAAGTTTAAAACATGAAAGTTGTAGATCTGGATGTCTTCTGTATTGTGTCAACATTTCAGCTCAATCGGACGGTTAGATCAAACGTTATGCCAATTCTACGAAGACTGGTCCGGAGTAGAAAAACAGTACCGGTACGCCGTACCGGTACTGTACCGGTACTCAGTACAAATACGCCGTGCCTGAACAGCCCGAAATGCCTCCAAATCACTTCCCACTTGCTTGGGGGTCCCACCAATGCTTCTCCCACTTGCCCCCCAACATTTCCTTACACATTTTCATGCCTCCCTTACACAATTTAAAGACTTTGGAGGCCATTGCATTAATGAGGATGGGAGAGAAGGGGTAGCCTGGGGGAGGCTTGTCCTAGCCTGCAACACCCATCCATTCAGCCCCCTATTGATGGGAGGCCTGCACACACCTTGGGGGGACCACCATGCACGAAAATTGAAGGCTAACACTCCATATACTCAGCATTATTCAGCATTGCAGAGGTGTGGCTACCTAAAGCTTAGAAAATCCAAGGAAGAAGATGATGAATAGTAGATAGAAAAGCTTAGATTTTTCCATTCTCTTCTCCATTTCAATTGTTGTAAGCTTTAATTTCTTGTAATCCTTAACTCTTGCACTTTAATCTCATCTATGTCAAGTATATTTCAAGTTTAGTCTTGCATTTTAGATTTCACCATTGTTGCAGCTAGTTCTTCTGTAACGCCCCAAATACCACCCTGGACGACATTACATACTAAAACCATATACATCATGAGAGCACTAATATCATCCATAAAGAAATTACACTTCATTCATCATCCATAAAATATTTACATCATTATCCAAAAGAATATGTCATCTTTGGCCTTTACATTTCAAAAATTAATCCAAGTTGCACAGCGGAATAAACAAAAGGAACTAGACTACACAATGTTCCAAAAGAAGGTCCTAGTCTAGTACAAAAGGAAAAGAGGTCGCTCTAAGCGTCCACCTCGGGATCCACACTCCTGTCTAGCGGAGTCTCCCAAGTAGCGGGCTCCTCGACCCCTACGTCCTCCTCTTGTAGGAAATCTGAAAAATGTTAGCAGCAGGGGATGAGCACGAAGCTCTGTAGCAAAATCTTCCCAAACTCAAACAAGGTTTAGAAAAGCATATAAAACGGTTGGTCTCATTTTCACAAATAGCATATATAACATTTGAAGTAAAACCAGGACATTTGAATAGATCTCAAGTTTAAGGAACAATAGTAATTGAATGAATAAGTGAAACCAATATACAGTTAACAAACTATATCCAAATATAACCCATTCTACCATAAACCGTTTCCAACAAGTTCTCTCGGAATCCCATACTTCCGGAAACTCTTGTCGAAACCATTTCCGGTACAATGCACGATAACCCACAATGTATATCCGACACTACCCACGTTACTATCCGTCATCATTAGTGCTAGGAAATGTTCGTACCCACACGGCGTACAAAGACGTCTACCCACACTATGTGGTAGGAAAAGTTCATACCCGCGTGGCATACAAAGCCGTCTACCCACTACATGACACCCGGTCAATAGTAAACCATGTTAGCATCGTACAACTACGCAAGAGATACTATACCGACAAACACCTCACCTTCCCAACAATTACACAATTCCCCCAATTTACACGCCATATCCAAGAAAAATCCTCAATTCTCATAAGTTGTGGTACAAGAGTAATACAATAAAATGTACAAGAGATCATCATAAATAGCATTTTGTTGTTCACTATGAAACACTAACGTTTTGAAATCGAGAACATAGGAGGAATCAAAAGAAAAACCCCTTTCTCATGAAACCTAGGGTTTTAAGATGAGAAAAAGGATTTAATGGTTATTCCACCATATATTTGTTTAAAACTTGATAATCATTGCAAGGATGTCAAGAATCAAGTAAATACTAGCAAGTATATACGGTTTGAAACAAAAGAGTACATATAATTTAACCCTAACATCAATGTAAGAGAATAGGAAGAAATCCCCTACCTCAACCAAGTATCTCTAGCAACCCAAGCTTTAATGACTCCCCTTTTCCCTTTTTTCTTGTTCCCTTGCTACTTTCTCTTTCGGTTCTAAGAGGTTTGAGTGAAAGTGAAGTGAAATTATAGTAGAGGGAATGGGTGGAGAAGTGGGTTCTTGAAAAACTAGGGTTTGATTTTGTTCAAGGTGTAAATCTCTCTTGATTTTATGTTTTTCTCTTCCTCTCTTCCTCTCTAATGGTTTCTAGGGTTTCAATTGGTGTAATGAGGCTTAGAGAGGTGTAAGGATGTATTTATAGTCAAAGAAATGGAGAAAGAACCGAAGCCGGGTCGGGCTAGGCTTTGCCGGGCGTACCGGTACGCGTACCGGTACGGTTGAGCTACTGGAGTTCGGAGTACCGGTACGCGTACCGGTACGGTTCGACTGCCAGATTTTTGCTCCAACTTTCAGTGCAGTTTTGACCCATTTAGAGGTCGAATTGGAAAATTTTCATGAGATACACTTTTGTAGCCCTAGATGTCTACTATCTACTTTCAAAATTTCAGATCAATTGGATATAAGGATAAAAAGTTATGAACCAAATACTAGAATGTGTCCCAACTCCTTTTTACCCAAATTTTCTCTAAGTGTGTTTTCACTCCGGAATACTTACTAACTTCCAATACACCCCATATTACATCTCCCAAGGTTGTTCGACCTTCCGGATTCAATGGACACATTATTTTGACCTAAAAATATTTAGAAACTTCCATAATCCCTCTTCTCAAGTTTACACACTTTCGAAACTCAAACTTCACAATCCATTTGTCTCCCTAGTATTTATTCCTACTATTACTACACATATCCACATTTTTACCTCAATTATCTACCATATATCTATATACATATATAAAATAAAAATGCGGGGTGTTACAATCCACCCCCCTTAAAGAAAGTTTCGTCCTCGAAACTTACCTCAAGTAGCGAATATGTGTGGGTACTTCTCTTGCATTTCTAGCTCTGGTTCCCAAGTAGCTTCTTCCGCTCCATGGTGTTGCCACAAAACCTTCACTAGTCGGATGACTTTGTTACGGAGCACCTTCTCCTTGGCATCGAGAATCTTCAACGGTTGTTCTTCATAGGTTGCTCCGTCTTGAATTTCAATCTCCTCCAAGTTCACGACTGGAGTTGCATCCGAGTGACACGTCCTCAACATCGACATGTGAAACACGCCTTGTACTCCGGATAACTGAGCTGGTAATCGCAACTGATACGCCGCTTTGCCCACCACTTTGATCACTTCAAACGGTCTGGTATATCTTGGCACTAACTTCTCATTCTTGCCGAATCGAAACACGCCCTTCTTTTGTGACCCCTTGGGAAACATGTAATCTCCCACTTTAAATTCCACGGATCTTCGTCTGTGGCCCGCATAGCTCTTCTCTTCTACTTTGCGCCGTGCGTAGCCTCTCCCGGATGAGTTGAATCTTGTCCGTAGTTTTCCCATTGTATTCCTTACTCCGTTAGTTCGCTGCGCACTCTGATATAAATTACAATCTACCAAAGGTTACAGTTGAAACCTAACCCGACTTGTCCTCCCATTTTAGCTTCCAAATCCATATACATTTTTCCAACGAAATAATTTAAGAAAAATTAAGATAATATCATCGAAAATACCATTTTATTGGTCAATACCAATCGTTAGGATTTTGAATTAAGGAACAAATAAATAATCAAGCTTTGAAATCAAAAATAAATGGCTATCAAGCTTGGAAATCAAGAACAAAAGAACAAGCAAGGTTTGAAATTAATAACAAACGAATCTCAAGTTTTTGGAATCCATAGTAAAGGAACAATCAAATCTCGAATTCCATGACAAACCCATATCAAGCTTTGGAATCCAAATAAGAAACAATCAAAGCTTGAAATCAAGAACAAAGTAACATTCGAATCTTGGAGTTTATAATCAGGAACTAATAAGTCTCAAGTTTCGAACTCAAAAACGAAGAGTAATCAAGTATTGAAATCAAGAGCAATTGATTGTAAAGTCTTGAAATCAAGAACCAATGAATATCAAGAATAAATGAATCACAAGGTTTAGAATCAATAACAGATGAATATTAAATTTTGATCCCAAGAGCAAATGAATATTAAGCTTGAAAATCAAGAATAAAGGCGTATCAAGCTTGAAAGTAATGAACAAAGGAGAAATTAAGATTTAGCGGAACAATCATGTATGGAAGTCAATAACAAACGACTATCAAGGTGTGAAATCAAGAACAAATGATTTATGAAGCTTAGAAATCAAGACCAAAAGAAAACTCAAGTCTTGGAACCAAGAATAAAGAATATCACGTATTGAATATTGAGAATAATTGAATCACAATGGTTATAGTCACTACCAAGTGCATATCAAATTTAGATATCAAGAACACATGAATATTGAGCTTAGAAATCAAGAACAAAGGAACAATCACTTCTTGAAATCCATAACAACGAATATCAAGCTTAGAATTAAAAAAATAAGAAACAATCAGGTATTGAAATCAACAACAAACAAATGGATCATCAAATTTAGATACCAAGAACAAATGGATTATTAAGCTTAGGAAATTAAGGACAAGGAAACAATTAAGTCTCGAGATCAATAACAACGGATATCAATCTTGGAATCAGAGATAAAGTAATAACCATATATTGGAATCGATAACAAACGACTATCAAGGCTTGAGATAAATGACAAAGGCAAGATAAAGAGAAAACACCTCTCCCTTGAAAACTAGGATTTCAAGGTCATACCAAAAGGATTTGGTGGTCACCCACCCATAACCTAGCTTAGAACAAATAACATTTAAGTTCGGGAATCAAGGGCAAAGGAGAAATCAAGAGAAAAACACATCTCCTTTGTAAACTAGGGTTTGAAGGCATAAGAAAAGATTTAGAGTTTATCCAACCCTAATATATTTTAGAACAAGGTAATATTAACAAGAATGACAAGACATGATGATTTCCTAGCAAGTAGATATAAATTAGAGTCAAAGATTACATATAAATAGACCCTACTGGTATCTCCTTGTTTTCCCGTAGGCAAGTTAACATATAAGGCATGTTCTAGCTCCTCGGAACCCAATCCCAATTCCACAGCGTCCGCAGTACGTATAAAAGAATGAGTCACATAGGAATCCAATAAAATTCGGGCCCAAGAATGGTAGAGAAGAACAATACCTTCCATGATGGCGTTGGAGGCATTTTCCTCCGGTTGAGTCATAGCAAAAACCCTTCCTTGATTGGCGCCGCCGGGGGCATGAGCTTGTAACGGTCTCTGTGGTGGTAATGGCTGTCGTAGCGGTGGCCTGTTTGCATTCACTCGCCCCGTTGCTTGGTTGGTCTTGGTGGAAAGCAATGGACAATTATCTTTGAAGTGCCCAACACCTCCACAGGCAAAGCATCGGCGTGCATCCGTTCCTACCCTCTCTGGTACGCTTCCCGCTCCTTGAGCTATCTAAGGTCTCTGCTGTGTTGGCCTTTGTAGAGGTGGCTTGTTTGTTGGTACTTGCTCGGTTGCTTGCTTGGTCCTTGGGGGAAACGAGGGGCATCTATGTTTGAAGTGTCCATACTCTCCGCATGCAAAGCATTGGCGCGGGTCATTGCTTGTTCTAGTCTGAGTCACTTCATCTTCTCGAACTATCTGAGGTCTTTGTCCAATCACGTCCACGTCCACGTACACGTCGACGTCCACGTTCAAGTTCACGTCCTCGTTCACGTCCACCGACACGTACACGTCCACGTCCTCGTTCTCGTCCACGGACACGTACTTGTATTCTCGAATTCAGAGTGTGACCCTCTTCTCGCGAATGGAAGGCCTCAAATCTTGTTCAAAGCGTTTAGCCCTCTTGGCATCAGGGGCCACAAAATCGATTGCGTAGCAAGAAAATTCATCGAATTCGAACAAATAATTAACCCCTAACCTAAATAAACAACTAATCTTACCTATTTGATAAACACATAACCACAAACAAATTCAAGCCTAAGGTTTCTTCAACCTAGTCCTACCTTTCTAGTGGTAATCCATAACCTACAGCTCCCATGTAAGACCTAAAGCCTAGGCTCTGATACCAAATCTGTAACGCCCCAAATACCACCCTGGACGACATTATATACTAAAACCATATACATCATGAGAGCACTAATATCATCCATAAAGAAATTACACTTCATTCATCATCCATAAAATATTTACATCATTATCCAAAAGAATATGTCATCTTTGGCCTTTACATTTCAAAAATTAATCCAAGTTGCACAGCGGAATAAACAAAAGGAACTAGACTACACAATGTTCCAAAAGAAGGTCCTAGTCTAATACAAAAGGAAAAGAGGTCGCTCTAAGCGTCCACCTCGGGATCCACACTCCCGTCTAGCGGAGTCTCCCAAGTAGCGGGCTCCTCGACCCCTACGTCCTCCTCTTGTTTGAAATCTGAAAAATGTTAGCAGCAGGGGATGAGCACGAAGCTCTGTAGCAAAATCTTCCCAAACTCAAACAAGGTTTAGAAAAGCATATAAAACGGTTGGTCTCATTTTCACAAATAGCATATATAACATTTGAAGTAAAACCAGGACATTTGAATAGATCTCAAGTTTAAGGAACAATAGTAATTGAATGAATAAGTGAAACCAGTATACAGTTAACAAACTATATCCAAATATAACCCATTCTGCCATAAACCGTTTCCAACAAGTTCTCTCGGAATCCCATACTTCCGGAAACTCTTGTCGAAACCATTTCCGGTACAATGCACGATAACCCACAATGTATATCCGACACTACTCACGTTACTATTCCGTCATCATTAGTGCTAGGAAATGTTCGTACCCACACGGCGTACAAAGACGTCTACCCACACTATGTGGTAGGAAAAGTTCATACCCGCGTGGCATACAAAGCCGTCTACCCACTACATGACACCCGGTCAATAGTAAACCATGTTAGCATCGTACAACTACGCAAGAGATACTATACCGACAAACACCTCACCTTCCCAACAATTACACAATTCCCCCAATTTACACGCCATATCCAAGAAAAATCCTCAATTCTCATAAGTTGTGGTACAAGAGTAATACAATAAAATGTACAAGAGATCATCATAAATAGCATTTTGTTGTTCACTATGAAACACTAACGTTTTGAAATCGAGAACATAGGAGGAATCAAAAGAAAAACCCCTTTCTCATGAAACCTAGGGTTTTAAGATGAGAAAAAGGATTTAATGGTTATTCCACCATATATTTGTTTAAAACTTGATAATCATTGCAAGGATGTCAAGAATCAAGTAAATACTAGCAAGTATATACGGTTTGAAACAAAAGAGTACATATAATTTAACCCTAACATCAATGTAAGAGAATAGGAAGAAATCCCCTACCTCAACCAAGTATCTCTAGCAACCCAAGCTTTAATGACTCCCCTTTTCCCTTTTTTCTTGTTCCCTTGCTACTTTCTCTTTCGGTTCTAAGAGGTTTGAGTGAAAGTGAAGTGAAATTATAGTAGAGGGAATGGGTGGAGAAGTGGGTTCTTGAAAAACTAGGGTTTGATTTTGTTCAAGGTGTAAATCTCTCTTGATTTTATGTTTTTCTCTTCCTCTCTTCCTCTCTAATGGTTTCTAGGGTTTCAATTGGTGTAATGAGGCTTAGAGAGGTGTAAGGATGTATTTATAGTCAAAGAAATGGAGAAAGAACCGAAGCCGGGTCGGGCTAGGCTTTGCCGGGCGTACCGGTACGCGTACCGGTACGGTTGAGCTACTGGAGTTCGGCGTACCGGTACGGTTCGACTGCCAGATTTTTGCTCCAACTTCCAGTGCAGTTTTGACCCATTTAGAGGTCGAATTGGAAAATTTTCATGAGATACACTTTTGTAGCCCTAGATGTCTACTATCTACTGTCAAAATTTCAGATCAATTGGATATAAGGATAAAAAGTTATGAACCAAATACTAGAAGGTGTCCCAACTCCTTTTTACCCAAATTTTCTCTAAGTGTGTTTTCACTCCGGAATACTTACTAACTTCCAATACACCCCATATTACATCTCCCAAGGTTGTTCGACCTTCCGGATTCAATGGACACATTATTTTGACCTAAAAATATTTAGAAACTTCCATAATCCCTCTTCTCAAGTTTACACACTTTCGAAACTCAAACTTCCCAATCCATTTGTCTCCCTAGTATTTATTCCTACTATTACTACACATATCCACATTTTTACCTCAATTATCTACCATATATCTATATACATATATAAAATAAAAATGCGGGGTGTTACAATCCACCCCCCTTAAAGAAAGTTTCGTCCTCGAAACTTACCTCAAGTAGCGAATATGTGTGGGTACTTCTCTTGCATTTCTAGCTCTGGTTCCCAAGTAGCTTCTTCCGCTCCATGGTGTTGCCACAAAACGTTCACTAGTCGGATGACTTTGTTACGGAGCACCTTCTCCTTGGCATCGAGAATCTTCAACGGTTGTTCTTCATAGGTTGCTCCGTCTTGAATTTCAATCTCCTCCAAGTTCACGACTGGAGTTGCATCCGAGTGACACGTCCTCAACATCGACACGTGAAACACGCCTTGTACTCCGGATAACTGAGCTGGTAATCGCAACTGATACGCCGCTTTGCCCACCACTTTGATCACTTCAAACGGTCTGGTATATCTTGGCACTAACTTCTCATTCTTGCCAAATCGAAACACGCCCTTCTTTTGTGACCCCTTGGGAAACATGTAATCTCCCACTTTAAATTCCACGGATCTTCGTCTGTGGCCCGCATAGCTCTTCTGTTCTACTTTGCGCCGTGCGTAGCCTCTCCCGGATGAGTTGAATCTTGTCCGTAGTTTTCCCATTGTATTCCTTACTCCGTTAGTTCGCTGCGCACTCTGATATAAATTACAATCTACCAAAGGTTACAGTTGAAACCTAACCCGACTTGTCCTCCCATTTTAGCTTCCAAATCCATATACATTTTTCCAACGAAATAATTTAAGAAAAATTAAGATAATATCATCGAAAATACCATTTTATTGGTCAATACCAATCGTTAGGATTTTGAATTAAGGAACAAATAAATAATCAAGCTTTGAAATCAAAAATAAATGGCTATCAAGCTTGGAAATCAAGAACAAAAGAACAAGCAAGGTTTGAAATTAATAACAAACGAATCTCAAGTTTTTGGAATCCATAGTAAAGGAACAATCAAATCTTGAATTCCATGACAAACCCATATCAAGCTTTGGAATCCAAATAAGAAACAATCAAAGCTTGAAATCAAGAACAAAGTAACATTCGAATCTTGGAGTTTATAATCAGGAACTAATAAGTCTCAAGTTTCGAACTCAAAAACGAAGAGTAATCAAGTATTGAAATCAAGAGCAATTGATTGTAAAGTCTTGAAATCAAGAACCAATGAATATCAAGAATAAATGAATCACAAGGTTTAGAATCAATAACAGATGAATATTAAATTTTGATCCCAAGAGCAAATGAATATTAAGCTTGAAAATCAAGAATAAAGGCGTATCAAGCTTGAAAGTAATGAACAAAGGAGAAATTAAGATTTAGCGGAACAATCATGTATGGAAGTCAATAACAAACGACTATCAAGGTGTGAAATCAAGAACAAATGATTTATGAAGCTTAGAAATCAAGACCAAAAGAAAACTCAAGTCTTGGAACCAAGAATAAAGAATATCACGTATTGAATATTGAGAATAATTGAATCACAATGGTTATAGTCACTACCAAGTGCATATCAAATTTAGATATCAAGAACACATGAATATTGAGCTTAGAAATCAAGAACAAAGGAACAATCACTTCTTGAAATCCATAACAACGAATATCAAGCTTAGAATTAAAAAAATAAGAAACAATCAGGTATTGAAATCAACAACAAACAAATGGATCATCAAATTTAGATACCAAGAACAAATGGATTATTAAGCTTAGGAAATTAAGGACAAGGAAACAATTAAGTCTCGAGATCAATAACAACGGATATCAATCTTGGAATCAGAGATAAAGTAATAACCATATATTGGAATCGATAACAAACGACTATCAAGGCTTGAGATAAATGACAAAGGCAAGATAAAGAGAAAACACCTCTCCCTTGAAAACTAGGATTTCAAGGTCATACCAAAAGGATTTGGTGGTCACCCACCCATAACCTAGCTTAGAACAAATAACATTTAAGTTCGGGAATCAAGAGCAAAGGAGAAATCAAGAGAAAAACACATCTCCTTTGTAAACTAGGGTTTGAAGGCATAAGAAAAGATTTAGAGTTTACCCAACCCTAATATATTTTAGAACAAGGTAATATTAACAAGAATGACAAGACATGATGATTTCCTAGCAAGTAGATATAAATTAGAGTCAAAGATTACATATAAATAGACCCTACTGGTATCTCCTTGTTTTCCCGTAGGCAAGTTAACATATAAGGCATGTTCTAGCTCCTCGGAACCCAATCCCAATTCCACAGCGTCCGCAGTACGTATAAAAGAATGAGTCACATAGGAATCCAATAAAATTCGGGCCCAAGAATGGTAGAGAAGAACAATACCTTCCATGATGGCGTTGGAGGCATTTTCCTCCGGTTGAGTCATAACAAAAACCCTTCCTTGATTGGCGCCGCCGGGGGCATGAGCTTGTAACGGTCTCTGTGGTGGTAATGGCTGTCGTAGCGATGGCCTGTTTGCATTCACTCGCCCCGTTGCTTGGTTGGTCTTGGTGGAAAGCAATGGACAATTATCTTTGAAGTGCCCAACACCTCCACAGGCAAAGCATCGGCGTGCATCCGTTCCTACCCTCTCTGGTACGCTTCCCGCTCCTTGAGCTATCTAAGGTCTCTGCTGTGTTGGCCTTTGTAGAGGTGGCTTGTTTGTTGGTACTTGCTCGGTTGCTTGCTTGGTCCTTGGGGGAAACGAGGGGCATCTATGTTTGAAGTGTCCATACTCTCCGCCTGCAAAGCATTGGCGCGGGTCATTGCTTGTTCTAGTCTGAGTCACTTCATCTTCTCGAACTATCTGAGGTCTTTGTCCAATCACGTCCACGTCCACGTACACGTCCACGTTCAAGTTCACGTCCTCGTTCACGTCCACCGACACGTACACGTCCACGTCCTCGTTCTCGTCCACGGACACGTACTTGTATTCTCGAATTCAGAGTGTGACCCTCTTCTCGCGAATGGAAGGCCTCAAATCTTGTTCAAAGCGTTTAGCCCTCTTGGCATCAGGGGCCACAAAATCGATCGCGTAGCAAGAAAATTCATCGAATTCGAACAAATAATTAACCCCTAACCTAAATAAACAACTAATCTTACCTATTTGATAAACACATAACCACAAACAAATTCAAGCCTAAGGTTTCTTCAACCTAGTCCTACCTTTCTAGTGGTAATCCATAACCTACAGCTCCCATGTAAGACCTAAAGCCTAGGCTCTGATACCAAATCTGTAACGCCCCAAATACCACCCTGGACGACATTACATACTAAAACCATATACATCATGAGAGCACTAATATCATCCATAAAGAAATTACACTTCATTCATCATCCATAAAATATTTACATCATTATCCAAAAGAATATGTCATCTTTGGCCTTTACATTTCAAAAATTAATCCAAGTTGCACAGCGGAATAAACAAAAGGAACTAGACTACACAATGTTCCAAAAGAAGGTCCTAGTCTAGTACAAAAGGAAAAGAGGTCGCTCTAAGCGTCCACCTCGGGATCCACACTCCCGTCTAGCGGAGTCTCCCAAGTAGCGGGCTCCTCGACCCCTACGTCCTCCTCTTGTAGGAAATCTGAAAAATGTTAGCAGCAGGGGATGAGCACGAAGCTCTGTAGCAAAATCTTCCCAAACTCAAACAAGGTTTAGAAAAGCATATAAAACGGTTGGTCTCATTTTCACAAATAGCATATATAACATTTGAAGTAAAACCAGGACATTTGAATAGATCTCAAGTTTAAGGAACAATAGTAATTGAATGAATAAGTGAAACCAGTATACAGTTAACAAACTATATCCAAATATAACCCATTCTACCATAAACCGTTTCCAACAAGTTCTCTCGGAATCCCATACTTCCGGAAACTCTTGTCGAAACCATTTCCGGTACAATGCACGATAACCCACAATGTATATCCGACACTACCCACGTTACTATTCCGTCATCATTAGTGCTAGGAAATGTTCGTACCCACACGGCGTACAAAGACGTCTACCCACACTATGTGGTAGGAAAAGTTCATACCCGCGTGGCATACAAAGCCGTCTACCCACTACATGACACCCGGTCAATAGTAAACCATGTTAGCATCGTACAACTACGCAAGAGATACTATACCGACAAACACCTCACCTTCCCAACAATTACACAATTCCCCCAATTTACACGCCATATCCAAGAAAAATCCTCAATTCTCATAAGTTGTGGTACAAGAGTAATACAATAAAATGTACAAGAGATCATCATAAATAGCATTTTGTTGTTCACTATGAAACACTAACGTTTTGAAATCGAGAACATAGGAGGAATCAAAAGAAAAACCCCTTTCTCATGAAACCTAGGGTTTTAAGATGAGAAAAAGGATTTAATGGTTATTCCACCATATATTTGTTTAAAACTTGATAATCATTGCAAGGATGTCAAGAATCAAGTAAATACTAGCAAGTATATACGGTTTGAAACAAAAGAGTACATATAATTTAACCCTAACATCAATGTAAGAGAATAGGAAGAAATCCCCTACCTCAACCAAGTATCTCTAGCAACCCAAGCTTTAATGACTCCCCTTTTCCCTTTTTTCTTGTTCCCTTGCTACTTTCTCTTTCGGTTCTAAGAGGTTTGAGTGAAAGTGAAGTGAAATTATAGTAGAGGGAATGGGTGGAGAAGTGGGTTCTTGAAAAACTAGGGTTTGATTTTGTTCAAGGTGTAAATCTCTCTTGATTTTATGTTTTTCTCTTCCTCTCTTCCTCTCTAATGGTTTCTAGGGTTTCAATTGGTGTAATGAGGCTTAGAGAGGTGTAAGGATGTATTTATAGTCAAAGAAATTGAGAAAGAACCGAAGCCGGGTCGGGCTAGGCTTTGCCGGGCGTACCGGTACGCGTACCGGTACGGTTGAGCTACTGGAGTTCGGCGTACCGGTACGCGTACCGGTACGGTTCGACTGCCAGATTTTTGCTCCAACTTCCAGTGCAGTTTTGACCCATTTATAGGTCGAATTGGAAAATTTTCATGAGATACACTTTTGTAGCCCTAGATGTCTACTATCTACTGTCAAAATTTCAGATCAATTGGATATAAGGATAAAAAGTTATGAACCAAATACTAGAAGGTGTCCCAACTCCTTTTTACCCAAATTTTCTCTAAGTGTGTTTTCACTCCGGAATACTTACTAACTTCCAATACACCCCATATTACATCTCCCAAGGTTGTTCGACCTTCCGGATTCAATGGACACATTATTTTGACCTAAAAATATTTAGAAACTTCCATAATCCCTCTTCTCAAGTTTACACACTTTCGAAACTCAAACTTCCCAATCCATTTGTCTCCCTAGTATTTATTCCTACTATTACTACACATATCCACATTTTTACCTCAATTATCTACCATATATCTATATACATATATAAAATAAAAATGCGGGGTGTTACAATCCACCCCCCTTAAAGAAAGTTTCGTCCTCGAAACTTACCTCAAGTAGCGAATATGTGTGGGTACTTCTCTTGCATTTCTAGCTCTGGTTCCCAAGTAGCTTCTTCCGCTCCATGGTGTTGCCACAAAACCTTCACTAGTCGGATGACTTTGTTACGGAGCACCTTCTCCTTGGCATCGAGAATCTTCAACGGTTGTTCTTCATAGGTTGCTCCGTCTTGAATTTCAATCTCCTCCAAGTTCACGACTGGAGTTGCATCCGAGTGACACGTCCTCAACATCGACACGTGAAACACGCCTTGTACTCCGGATAACTGAGCTGGTAATCGCAACTGATACGCCGCTTTGCCCACCACTTTGATCACTTCAAACGGTCTGGTATATCTTGGCACTAACTTCTCATTCTTGCCGAATCGAAACACGCCCTTCTTTTGTGACCCCTTGGGAAACATGTAATCTCCCACTTTAAATTCCACGGATCTTCGTCTGTGGCCCGCATAGCTCTTCTGTTCTACTTTGCGCCGTGCGTAGCCTCTCCCGGATGAGTTGAATCTTGTCCGTAGTTTTCCCATTGTATTCCTTACTCCGTTAGTTCGCTGCGCACTCTGATATAAATTACAATCTACCAAAGGTTACAGTTGAAACCTAACCCGACTTGTCCTCCCATTTTAGCTTCCAAATCCATATACATTTTTCCAACGAAATAATTTAAGAAAAATTAAGATAATATCATCGAAAATACCATTTTATTGGTCAATACCAATCGTTAGGATTTTGAATTAAGGAACAAATAAATAATCAAGCTTTGAAATCAAAAATAAATGGCTATCAAGCTTGGAAATCAAGAACAAAAGAACAAGCAAGGTTTGAAATTAATAACAAACGAATCTCAAGTTTTTGGAATCCATAGTAAAGGAACAATCAAATCTTGAATTCCATGACAAACCCATATCAAGCTTTGGAATCCAAATAAGAAACAATCAAAGCTTGAAATCAAGAACAAAGTAACATTCGAATCTTGGAGTTTATAATCAGGAACTAATAAGTCTCAAGTTTCGAACTCAAAAACGAAGAGTAATCAAGTATTGAAATCAAGAGCAATTGATTGTAAAGTCTTGAAATCAAGAACCAATGAATATCAAGAATAAATGAATCACAAGGTTTAGAATCAATAACAGATGAATATTAAATTTTGATCCCAAGAGCAAATGAATATTAAGCTTGAAAATCAAGAATAAAGGCGTATCAAGCTTGAAAGTAATGAACAAAGGAGAAATTAAGATTTAGCGGAACAATCATGTATGGAAGTCAATAACAAACGACTATCAAGGTGTGAAATCAAGAACAAATGATTTATGAAGCTTAGAAATCAAGACCAAAAGAAAACTCAAGTCTTGGAACCAAGAATAAAGAATATCACGTATTGAATATTGAGAATAATTGAATCACAATGGTTATAGTCACTACCAAGTGCATATCAAATTTAGATATCAAGAACACATGAATATTGAGCTTAGAAATCAAGAACAAAGGAACAATCACTTCTTGAAATCCATAACAACGAATATCAAGCTTAGAATTAAAAAAATAAGAAACAATCAGGTATTGAAATCAACAACAAACAAATGGATCATCAAATTTAGATACCAAGAACAAATGGATTATTAAGCTTAGGAAATTAAGGACAAGGAAACAATTAAGTCTCGAGATCAATAACAACGGATATCAATCTTGGAATCAGAGATAAAGTAATAACCATATATTGGAATCGATAACAAACGACTATCAAGGCTTGAGATAAATGACAAAGGCAAGATAAAGAGAAAACACCTCTCCCTTGAAAACTAGGATTTCAAGGTCATACCAAAAGGATTTGGTGGTCACCCACCCATAACCTAGCTTAGAACAAATAACATTTAAGTTCGGGAATCAAGAGCAAAGGAGAAATCAAGAGAAAAACACATCTCCTTTGTAAACTAGGGTTTGAAGGCATAAGAAAAGATTTAGAGTTTACCCAACCCTAATATATTTTAGAACAAGGTAATATTAACAAGAATGACAAGACATGATGATTTCCTAGCAAGTAGATATAAATTAGAGTCAAAGATTACATATAAATAGACCCTACTGGTATCTCCTTGTTTTCCCGTAGGCAAGTTAACATATAAGGCATGTTCTAGCTCCTCGGAACCCAATCCCAATTCCACAGCGTCCGCAGTACGTATAAAAGAATGAGTCACATAGGAATCCAATAAAATTCGGGCCCAAGAATGGTAGAGAAGAACAATACCTTCCATGATGGCGTTGGAGGCATTTTCCTCCGGTTGAGTCATAACAAAAACCCTTCCTTGATTGGCGCCGCCAGGGGCATGAGCTTGTAACGGTCTCTGTGGTGGTAATGGCTGTCGTAGCGATGGCCTGTTTGCATTCACTCGCCCCGTTGCTTGGTTGGTCTTGGTGGAAAGCAATGGACAATTATCTTTGAAGTGCCCAACACCTCCACAGGCAAAGCATCGGCGTGCATCCGTTCCTACCCTCTCTGGTACGCTTCCCGCTCCTTGAGCTATCTAAGGTCTCTGCTGTGTTGGCCTTTGTAGAGGTGGCTTGTTTGTTGGTACTTGCTCGGTTGCTTGCTTGGTCCTTGGGGGAAACGAGGGGCATCTATGTTTGAAGTGTCCATACTCTCCGCCTGCAAAGCATTGGCGCGGGTCATTGCTTGTTCTAGTCTGAGTCACTTCATCTTCTCGAACTATCTGAGGTCTTTGTCCAATCACGTCCACGTCCACGTACACGTCCACGTTCAAGTTCACGTCCTCGTTCACGTCCACCGACACGTACACGTCCACGTCCTCGTTCTCGTCCACGGACACGTACTTGTATTCTCGAATTCAGAGTGTGACCCTCTTCTCGCGAATGGAAGGCCTCAAATCTTGTTCAAAGCGTTTAGCCCTCTTGGCATCAGGGGCCACAAAATCGATCGCGTAGCAAGAAAATTCATCGAATTCGAACAAATAATTAACCCCTAACCTAAATAAACAACTAATCTTACCTATTTGATAAACACATAACCACAAACAAATTCAAGCCTAAGGTTTCTTCAACCTAGTCCTACCTTTCTAGTGGTAATTCATAACCTACAGCTCCCATGTAAGACCTAAAGCCTAGGCTCTGATACCAAATCTGTAACGCCCCAAATACCACCCTGGACGACATTACATACTAAAACCATATACATCATGAGAGCACTAATATCATCCATAAAGAAATTACACTTCATTCATCATCCATAAAATATTTACATCATTATCCAAAAGAATATGTCATCTTTGGCCTTTACATTTCAAAAATTAATCCAAGTTGCACAGCGGAATAAACAAAAGGAACTAGACTACACAATGTTCCAAAAGAAGGTCCTAGTCTAGTACAAAAGGAAAAGAGGTCGCTCTAAGCGTCCACCTCGGGATCCACACTCCCGTCTAGCGGAGTCTCCCAAGTAGCGGGCTCCTCGACCCCTACGTCCTCCTCTTGTAGGAAATCTGAAAAATGTTAGCAGCAGGGGATGAGCACGAAGCTCTGTAGCAAAATCTTCCCAAACTCAAACAAGGTTTAGAAAAGCATATAAAACGGTTGGTCTCATTTTCACAAATAGCATATATAACATTTGAAGTAAAACCAGGACATTTGAATAGATCTCAAGTTTAAGGAACAATAGTAATTGAATGAATAAGTGAAACCAGTATACAGTTAACAAACTATATCCAAATATAACCCATTCTACCATAAACCGTTTCCAACAAGTTCTCTCGGAATCCCATACTTCCGGAAACTCTTGTCGAAACCATTTCCGGTACAATGCACGATAACCCACAATGTATATCCGACACTACCCACGTTACTATTCCGTCATCATTAGTGCTAGGAAATGTTCGTACCCACACGGCGTACAAAGACGTCTACCCACACTATGTGGTAGGAAAAGTTCATACCCGCGTGGCATACAAAGCCGTCTACCCACTACATGACACCCAGTCAATAGTAAACCATGTTAGCATCGTACAACTACGCAAGAGATACTATACCGACAAACACCTCACCTTCCCAACAATTACACAATTCCCCCAATTTACACGCCATATCCAAGAAAAATCCTCAATTCTCATAAGTTGTGGTACAAGAGTAATACAATAAAATGTACAAGAGATCATCATAAATAGCATTTTGTTGTTCACTATGAAACACTAACGTTTTGAAATCGAGAACATAGGAGGAATCAAAAGAAAAACCCCTTTCTCATGAAACCTAGGGTTTTAAGATGAGAAAAAGGATTTAATGGTTATTCCACCATATATTTGTTTAAAACTTGATAATCATTGCAAGGATGTCAAGAATCAAGTAAATACTAGCAAGTATATACGGTTTGAAACAAAAGAGTACATATAATTTAACCCTAACATCAATGTAAGAGAATAGGAAGAAATCCCCTACCTCAACCAAGTATCTCTAGCAACCCAAGCTTTAATGACTCCCCTTTTCCCTTTTTTCTTGTTCCCTTGCTACTTTCTCTTTCGGTTCTAAGAGGTTTGAGTGAAAGTGAAGTGAAATTATAGTAGAGGGAATGGGTGGAGAAGTGGGTTCTTGAAAAACTAGGGTTTGATTTTGTTCAAGGTGTAAATCTCTCTTGATTTTATGTTTTTCTCTTCCTCTCTTCCTCTCTAATGGTTTCTAGGGTTTCAATTGGTGTAATGAGGCTTAGAGAGGTGTAAGGATGTATTTATAGTCAAAGAAATGGAGAAAGAACCGAAGCCGGGTCGGGCTAGGCTTTGCCGGGCGTACCGGTACGCGTACCGGTACGGTTGAGCTACTGGAGTTCGGCGTACCGGTACGGTTCGACTGCCAGATTTTTGCTCCAACTTCCAGTGCAGTTTTGACCCATTTAGAGGTCGAATTGGAAAATTTTCATGAGATACACTTTTGTAGCCCTAGATGTCTACTATCTACTGTCAAAATTTCAGATCAATTGGATATAAGGATAAAAAGTTATGAACCAAATACTAGAAGGTGTCCCAACTCCTTTTTACCCAAATTTTCTCTAAGTGTGTTTTCACTCCGGAATACTTACTAACTTCCAATACACCCCATATTACATCTCCCAAGGTTGTTCGACCTTCCGGATTCAATGGACACATTATTTTGACCTAAAAATATTTAGAAACTTCCATAATCCCTCTTCTCAAGTTTACACACTTTCGAAACTCAAACTTCCCAATCCATTTGTCTCCCTAGTATTTATTCCTACTATTACTACACATATCCACATTTTTACCTCAATTATCTACCATATATCTATATACATATATAAAATAAAAATGCGGGGTGTTACAATCCACCCCCCTTAAAGAAAGTTTCGTCCTCGAAACTTACCTCAAGTAGCGAATATGTGTGGGTACTTCTCTTGCATTTCTAGCTCTGGTTCCCAAGTAGCTTCTTCCGCTCCATGGTGTTGCCACAAAACTTTCACTAGTCGGATGACTTTGTTACGGAGCACCTTCTCCTTGGCATCGAGAATCTTCAACGGTTGTTCTTCATAGGTTGCTCCGTCTTGAATTTCAATCTCCTCCAAGTTCACGACTGGAGTTGCATCCGAGTGACACGTCCTCAACATCGACACGTGAAACACGCCTTGTACTCCGGATAACTGAGCTGGTAATCGCAACTGATACGCCGCTTTGCCCACCACTTTGATCACTTCAAACGGTCTGGTATATCTTGGCACTAACTTCTCATTCTTGCCGAATCGAAACACGCCCTTCTTTTGTGACCCCTTGGGAAACATGTAATCTCCCACTTTAAATTCCACGGATCTTCGTCTGTGGCCCGCATAGCTCTTCTGTTCTACTTTGCGCCGTGCGTAGCCTCTCCCGGATGAGTTGAATCTTGTCCGTAGTTTTCCCATTGTATTCCTTACTCCGTTAGTTCGCTGCGCACTCTGATATAAATTACAATCTACCAAAGGTTACAGTTGAAACCTAACCCGACTTGTCCTCCCATTTTAGCTTCCAAATCCATATACATTTTTCCAACGAAATAATTTAAGAAAAATTAAGATAATATCATCGAAAATACCATTTTATTGGTCAATACCAATCGTTAGGATTTTGAATTAAGGAACAAATAAATAATCAAGCTTTGAAATCAAAAATAAATGGCTATCAAGCTTGGAAATCAAGAACAAAAGAACAAGCAAGGTTTGAAATTAATAACAAACGAATCTCAAGTTTTTGGAATCCATAGTAAAGGAACAATCAAATCTTGAATTCCATGACAAACCCATATCAAGCTTTGGAATCCAAATAAGAAACAATCAAAGCTTGAAATCAAGAACAAAGTAACATTCGAATCTTGGAGTTTATAATCAGGAACTAATAAGTCTCAAGTTTCGAACTCAAAAACGAAGAGTAATCAAGTATTGAAATCAAGAGCAATTGATTGTAAAGTCTTGAAATCAAGAACCAATGAATATCAAGAATAAATGAATCACAAGGTTTAGAATCAATAACAGATGAATATTAAATTTTGATCCCAAGAGCAAATGAATATTAAGCTTGAAAATCAAGAATAAAGGCGTATCAAGCTTGAAAGTAATGAACAAAGGAGAAATTAAGATTTAGCGGAACAATCATGTATGGAAGTCAATAACAAACGATTATCAAGGTGTGAAATCAAGAACAAATGATTTATGAAGCTTAGAAATCAAGACCAAAAGAAAACTCAAGTCTTGGAACCAAGAATAAAGAATATCACGTATTGAATATTGAGAATAATTGAATCACAATGGTTATAGTCACTACCAAGTGCATATCAAATTTAGATATCAAGAACACATGAATATTGAGCTTAGAAATCAAGAACAAAGGAACAATCACTTCTTGAAATCCATAACAACGAATATCAAGCTTAGAATTAAAAAAATAAGAAACAATCAGGTATTGAAATCAACAACAAACAAATGGATCATCAAATTTAGATACCAAGAACAAATGGATTATTAAGCTTAGGAAATTAAGGACAAGGAAACAATTAAGTCTCGAGATCAATAACAACGGATATCAATCTTGGAATCAGAGATAAAGTAATAACCATATATTGGAATCGATAACAAACGACTATCAAGGCTTGAGATAAATGACAAAGGCAAGATAAAGAGAAAACACCTCTCCCTTGAAAACTAGGATTTCAAGGTCATACCAAAAGGATTTGGTGGTCACCCACCCATAACCTAGCTTAGAACAAATAACATTTAAGTTCGGGAATCAAGAGCAAAGGAGAAATCAAGAGAAAAACACATCTCCTTTGTAAACTAGGGTTTGAAGGCATAAGAAAAGATTTAGAGTTTACCCAACCCTAATATATTTTAGAACAAGGTAATATTAACAAGAATGACAAGACATGATGATTTCCTAGCAAGTAGATATAAATTAGAGTCAAAGATTACATATAAATAGACCCTACTGATATCTCCTTGTTTTCCCGTAGGCAAGTTAACATATAAGGCATGTTCTAGCTCCTCGGAACCCAATCCCAATTCCACAGCGTCCGCAGTACGTATAAAAGAATGAGTCACATAGGAATCCAATAAAATTCGGGCCCAAGAATGGTAGAGAAGAACAATACCTTCCATGATGGCGTTGGAGGCATTTTCCTCCGGTTGAGTCATAGCAAAAACCCTTCCTTGATTGGCGCCGCCGGGGGCATGAGCTTGTAACGGTCTCTGTGGTGGTAATGGCTGTCGTAGCGGTGGCCTGTTTGCATTCACTCGCCCCGTTGCTTGGTTGGTCTTGGTGGAAAGCAATGGACAATTATCTTTGAAGTGCCCAACACCTCCACAGGCAAAGCATCGGCGTGCATCCGTTCCTACCCTCTCTGGTACGCTTCCCGCTCCTTGAGCTATCTAAGGTCTCTGCTGTGTTGGCCTTTGTAGAGGTGGCTTGTTTGTTGGTACTTGCTCGGTTGCTTGCTTGGTCCTTGGGGGAAACGAGGGGCATCTATGTTTGAAGTGTCCATACTCTCCGCCTGCAAAGCATTGGCGCGGGTCATTGCTTGTTCTAGTCTGAGTCACTTCATCTTCTCGAACTATCTGAGGTCTTTGTCCAATCACGTCCACGTCCACGTACACGTCCACGTTCAAGTTCACGTCCTCGTTCACGTCCACCGACACGTACACGTCCACGTCCTCGTTCTCGTCCACGGACACGTACTTGTATTCTCGAATTCAGAGTGTGACCCTCTTCTCGCGAATGGAAGGCCTCAAATCTTGTTCAAAGCGTTTAGCCCTCTTGGCATCAGGGGCCACAAAATCGATCGCGTAGCAAGAAAATTCATCGAATTCGAACAAATAATTAACCCCTAACCTAAATAAACAACTAATCTTACCTATTTGATAAACACATAACCACAAACAAATTCAAGCCTAAGGTTTCTTCAACCTAGTCCTACCTTTCTAGTGGTAATTCATAACCTACAGCTCCCATGTAAGACCTAAAGCCTAGGCTCTGATACCAAATCTGTAACGCCCCAAATACCACCCTGGACGACATTACATACTAAAACCATATACATCATGAGAGCACTAATATCATCCATAAAGAAATTACACTTCATTCATCATCCATAAAATATTTACATCATTATCCAAAAGAATATGTCATCTTTGGCCTTTACATTTCAAAAATTAATCCAAGTTGCACAGCGGAATAAACAAAAGGAACTAGACTACACAATGTTCCAAAAGAAGGTCCTAGTCTAGTACAAAAGGAAAAGAGGTCGCTCTAAGCGTCCACCTCGGGATCCACACTCCCGTCTAGCGGAGTCTCCCAAGTAGCGGGCTCCTCGACCCCTACGTCCTCCTCTTGTAGGAAATCTGAAAAATGTTAGCAGCAGGGGATGAGCACGAAGCTCTGTAGCAAAATCTTCCCAAACTCAAACAAGGTTTAGAAAAGCATATAAAACGGTTGGTCTCATTTTCACAAATAGCATATATAACATTTGAAGTAAAACCAGGACATTTGAATAGATCTCAAGTTTAAGGAACAATAGTAATTGAATGAATAAGTGAAACCAGTATACAGTTAACAAACTATATCCAAATATAACCCATTCTACCATAAACCGTTTCCAACAAGTTCTCTCGGAATCCCATACTTCCGGAAACTCTTGTCGAAACCATTTCCGGTACAATGCACGATAACCCACAATGTATATCCGACACTACCCACGTTACTATTCCGTCATCATTAGTGCTAGGAAATGTTCGTACCCACACGGCGTACAAAGACGTCTACCCACACTATGTGGTAGGAAAAGTTCATACCCGCGTGGCATACAAAGCCGTCTACCCACTACATGACACCCAGTCAATAGTAAACCATGTTAGCATCGTACAACTACGCAAGAGATACTATACCGACAAACACCTCACCTTCCCAACAATTACACAATTCCCCCAATTTACACGCCATATCCAAGAAAAATCCTCAATTCTCATAAGTTGTGGTACAAGAGTAATACAATAAAATGTACAAGAGATCATCATAAATAGCATTTTGTTGTTCACTATGAAACACTAACGTTTTGAAATCGAGAACATAGGAGGAATCAAAAGAAAAACCCCTTTCTCATGAAACCTAGGGTTTTAAGATGAGAAAAAGGATTTAATGGTTATTCCACCATATATTTGTTTAAAACTTGATAATCATTGCAAGGATGTCAAGAATCAAGTAAATACTAGCAAGTATATACGGTTTGAAACAAAAGAGTACATATAATTTAACCCTAACATCAATGTAAGAGAATAGGAAGAAATCCCCTACCTCAACCAAGTATCTCTAGCAACCCAAGCTTTAATGACTCCCCTTTTCCCTTTTTTCTTGTTCCCTTGCTACTTTCTCTTTCGGTTCTAAGAGGTTTGAGTGAAAGTGAAGTGAAATTATAGTAGAGGGAATGGGTGGAGAAGTGGGTTCTTGAAAAACTAGGGTTTGATTTTGTTCAAGGTGTAAATCTCTCTTGATTTTATGTTTTTCTCTTCCTCTCTTCCTCTCTAATGGTTTCTAGGGTTTCAATTGGTGTAATGAGGCTTAGAGAGGTGTAAGGATGTATTTATAGTCAAAGAAATGGAGAAAGAACCGAAGCCGGGTCGGGCTAGGCTTTGCCGGGCGTACCGGTACGCGTACCGGTACGGTTGAGCTACTGGAGTTCGGCGTACCGGTACGGTTCGACTGCCAGATTTTTGCTCCAACTTCCAGTGCAGTTTTGACCCATTTAGAGGTCGAATTGGAAAATTTTCATGAGATACACTTTTGTAGCCCTAGATGTCTACTATCTACTGTCAAAATTTCAGATCAATTGGATATAAGGATAAAAAGTTATGAACCAAATACTAGAAGGTGTCCCAACTCCTTTTTACCCAAATTTTCTCTAAGTGTGTTTTCACTCCGGAATACTTACTAACTTCCAATACACCCCATATTACATCTCCCAAGGTTGTTCGACCTTCCGGATTCAATGGACACATTATTTTGACCTAAAAATATTTAGAAACTTCCATAATCCCTCTTCTCAAGTTTACACACTTTCGAAACTCAAACTTCCCAATCCATTTGTCTCCCTAGTATTTATTCCTACTATTACTACACATATCCACATTTTTACCTCAATTATCTACCATATATCTATATACATATATAAAATAAAAATGCGGGGTGTTACAATCCACCCCCCTTAAAGAAAGTTTCGTCCTCGAAACTTACCTCAAGTAGCGAATATGTGTGGGTACTTCTCTTGCATTTCTAGCTCTGGTTCCCAAGTAGCTTCTTCCGCTCCATGGTGTTGCCACAAAACTTTCACTAGTCGGATGACTTTGTTACGGAGCACCTTCTCCTTGGCATCGAGAATCTTCAACGGTTGTTCTTCATAGGTTGCTCCGTCTTGAATTTCAATCTCCTCCAAGTTCACGACTGGAGTTGCATCCGAGTGACACGTCCTCAACATCGACACGTGAAACACGCCTTGTACTCCGGATAACTGAGCTGGTAATCGCAACTGATACGCCGCTTTGCCCACCACTTTGATCACTTCAAACGGTCTGGTATATCTTGGCACTAACTTCTCATTCTTGCCGAATCGAAACACGCCCTTCTTTTGTGACCCCTTGGGAAACATGTAATCTCCCACTTTAAATTCCACGGATCTTCGTCTGTGGCCCGCATAGCTCTTCTGTTCTACTTTGCGCCGTGCGTAGCCTCTCCCGGATGAGTTGAATCTTGTCCGTAGTTTTCCCATTGTATTCCTTACTCCGTTAGTTCGCTGCGCACTCTGATATAAATTACAATCTACCAAAGGTTACAGTTGAAACCTAACCCGACTTGTCCTCCCATTTTAGCTTCCAAATCCATATACATTTTTCCAACGAAATAATTTAAGAAAAATTAAGATAATATCATCGAAAATACCATTTTATTGGTCAATACCAATCGTTAGGATTTTGAATTAAGGAACAAATAAATAATCAAGCTTTGAAATCAAAAATAAATGGCTATCAAGCTTGGAAATCAAGAACAAAAGAACAAGCAAGGTTTGAAATTAATAACAAACGAATCTCAAGTTTTTGGAATCCATAGTAAAGGAACAATCAAATCTTGAATTCCATGACAAACCCATATCAAGCTTTGGAATCCAAATAAGAAACAATCAAAGCTTGAAATCAAGAACAAAGTAACATTCGAATCTTGGAGTTTATAATCAGGAACTAATAAGTCTCAAGTTTCGAACTCAAAAACGAAGAGTAATCAAGTATTGAAATCAAGAGCAATTGATTGTAAAGTCTTGAAATCAAGAACCAATGAATATCAAGAATAAATGAATCACAAGGTTTAGAATCAATAACAGATGAATATTAAATTTTGATCCCAAGAGCAAATGAATATTAAGCTTGAAAATCAAGAATAAAGGCGTATCAAGCTTGAAAGTAATGAACAAAGGAGAAATTAAGATTTAGCGGAACAATCATGTATGGAAGTCAATAACAAACGATTATCAAGGTGTGAAATCAAGAACAAATGATTTATGAAGCTTAGAAATCAAGACCAAAAGAAAACTCAAGTCTTGGAACCAAGAATAAAGAATATCACGTATTGAATATTGAGAATAATTGAATCACAATGGTTATAGTCACTACCAAGTGCATATCAAATTTAGATATCAAGAACACATGAATATTGAGCTTAGAAATCAAGAACAAAGGAACAATCACTTCTTGAAATCCATAACAACGAATATCAAGCTTAGAATTAAAAAAATAAGAAACAATCAGGTATTGAAATCAACAACAAACAAATGGATCATCAAATTTAGATACCAAGAACAAATGGATTATTAAGCTTAGGAAATTAAGGACAAGGAAACAATTAAGTCTCGAGATCAATAACAACGGATATCAATCTTGGAATCAGAGATAAAGTAATAACCATATATTGGAATCGATAACAAACGACTATCAAGGCTTGAGATAAATGACAAAGGCAAGATAAAGAGAAAACACCTCTCCCTTGAAAACTAGGATTTCAAGGTCATACCAAAAGGATTTGGTGGTCACCCACCCATAACCTAGCTTAGAACAAATAACATTTAAGTTCGGGAATCAAGAGCAAAGGAGAAATCAAGAGAAAAACACATCTCCTTTGTAAACTAGGGTTTGAAGGCATAAGAAAAGATTTAGAGTTTACCCAACCCTAATATATTTTAGAACAAGGTAATATTAACAAGAATGACAAGACATGATGATTTCCTAGCAAGTAGATATAAATTAGAGTCAAAGATTACATATAAATAGACCCTACTGATATCTCCTTGTTTTCCCGTAGGCAAGTTAACATATAAGGCATGTTCTAGCTCCTCGGAACCCAATCCCAATTCCACAGCGTCCGCAGTACGTATAAAAGAATGAGTCACATAGGAATCCAATAAAATTCGGGCCCAAGAATGGTAGAGAAGAACAATACCTTCCATGATGGCGTTGGAGGCATTTTCCTCCGGTTGAGTCATAGCAAAAACCCTTCCTTGATTGGCGCCGCCGGGGGCATGAGCTTGTAACGGTCTCTGTGGTGGTAATGGCTGTCGTAGCGGTGGCCTGTTTGCATTCACTCGCCCCGTTGCTTGGTTGGTCTTGGTGGAAAGCAATGGACAATTATCTTTGAAGTGCCCAACACCTCCACAGGCAAAGCATCGGCGTGCATCCGTTCCTACCCTCTCTGGTACGCTTCCCGCTCCTTGAGCTATCTAAGGTCTCTGCTGTGTTGGCCTTTGTAGAGGTGGCTTGTTTGTTGGTACTTGCTCGGTTGCTTGCTTGGTCCTTGGGGGAAACGAGGGGCATCTATGTTTGAAGTGTCCATACTCTCCGCATGCAAAGCATTGGCGCGGGTCATTGCTTGTTCTAGTCTGAGTCACTTCATCTTCTCGAACTATCTGAGGTCTTTGTCCAATCACGTCCACGTCCACGTACACGTCCACGTTCAAGTTCACGTCCTCGTTCACGTCCACCGACACGTACACGTCCACGTCCTCGTCCCTCGTCCACGGACACGTACTTGTATTCTCGAATTCAGAGTGTGACCCTCTTCTCGCGAATGGAAGGCCTCAAATCTTGTTCAAAGCGTTTAGCCCTCTTGGCATCAGGGGCCACAAAATCGATCGCGTAGCAAGAAAATTCATCGAATTCGAACAAATAATTAACCCCTAACCTAAATAAACAACTAATCTTACCTATTTGATAAACACATAACCACAAACAAATTCAAGCCTAAGGTTTCTTCAACCTAGTCCTACCTTTCTAGTGGTAATCCATAACCTACAGCTCCCATGTAAGACCTAAAGCCTAGGCTCTGATACCAAATCTGTAACGCCCCAAATACCACCCTGGACGACATTACATACTAAAACCATATACATCATGAGAGCACTAATATCATCCATAAAGAAATTACACTTCATTCATCATCCATAAAATATTTACATCATTATCCAAAAGAATATGTCATCTTTGGCCTTTACATTTCAAAAATTAATCCAAGTTGCACAGCGGAATAAACAAAAAGAACTAGACTACACAATGTTCCAAAAGAAGGTCCTAGTCTAGTACAAAAGGAAAAGAGGTCGCTCTAAGCGTCCACCTCGGGATCCACACTCCCGTCTAGCGGAGTCTCCCAAGTAGCGGGCTCCTCGACCCCTACGTCCTCCTCTTGTAGGAAATCTGAAAAATGTTAGCAGCAGGGGATGAGCACGAAGCTCTGTAGCAAAATCTTCCCAAACTCAAACAAGGTTTAGAAAAGCATATAAAACGGTTGGTCTCATTTTCACAAATAGCATATATAACATTTGAAGTAAAACCAGGACATTTGAATAGATCTCAAGTTTAAGGAACAATAGTAATTGAATGAATAAGTGAAACCAGTATACAGTTAACAAACTATATCCAAATATAACCCATTCTACCATAAACCGTTTCCAACAAGTTCTCTCGGAATCCCATACTTCCGGAAACTCTTGTCGAAACCATTTCCGGTACAATGCACGATAACCCACAATGTATATCCGACACTACCCACGTTACTATTCCGTCATCATTAGTGCTAGGAAATGTTCGTACCCACACGGCGTACAAAGACGTCTACCCACACTATGTGGTAGGAAAAGTTCATACCCGCGTGGCATACAAAGCCGTCTACCCACTACATGACACCCGGTCAATAGTAAACCATGTTAGCATCGTACAACTACGCAAGAGATACTATACCGACAAACACCTCACCTTCCCAACAATTACACAATTCCCCCAATTTACACGCCATATCCAAGAAAAATCCTCAATTCTCATAAGTTGTGGTACAAGAGTAATACAATAAAATGTACAAGAGATCATCATAAATAGCATTTTGTTGTTCACTATGAAACACTAACGTTTTGAAATCGAGAACATAGGAGGAATCAAAAGAAAAACCCCTTTCTCATGAAACCTAGGGTTTTAAGATGAGAAAAAGGATTTAATGGTTATTCCACCATATATTTGTTTAAAACTTGATAATCATTGCAAGGATGTCAAGAATCAAGTAAATACTAGCAAGTATATACGGTTTGAAACAAAAGAGTACATATAATTTAACCCTAACATCAATGTAAGAGAATAGGAAGAAATCCCCTACCTCAACCAAGTATCTCTAGCAACCCAAGCTTTAATGACTCCCCTTTTCCCTTTTTTCTTGTTCCCTTGCTACTTTCTCTTTCGGTTCTAAGAGGTTTGAGTGAAAGTGAAGTGAAATTATAGTAGAGGGAATGGGTGGAGAAGTGGGTTCTTGAAAAACTAGGGTTTGATTTTGTTCAAGGTGTAAATCTCTCTTGATTTTATGTTTTTATCTTCCTCTCTTCCTCTCTAATGGTTTCTAGGGTTTCAATTGGTGTAATGAGGCTTAGAGAGGTGTAAGGATGTATTTATAGTCAAAGAAATGGAGAAAGAACCGAAGCCGGGTCGGGCTAGGCTTTGCCGGGCGTACCGGTACGCGTACCGGTACGGTTGAGCTACTGGAGTTCGGCGTACCGGTACGCGTACCGGTACGGTTCGACTGCCAGATTTTTGCTCCAACTTCCAGTGCAGTTTTGACCCATTTAGAGGTCGAATTGGAAAATTTTCATGAGATACACTTTTGTAGCCCTAGATGTCTACTATCTACTGTCAAAATTTCAGATCAATTGGATATAAGGATAAAAAGTTATGAACCAAATACTAGAAGGTGTCCCAACTCCTTTTTACCCAAATTTTCTCTAAGTGTGTTTTCACTCCGGAATACTTACTAACTTCCAATACACCCCATATTACATCTCCCAAGGTTGTTCGACCTTCCGGATTCAATGGACACATTATTTTGACCTAAAAATATTTAGAAACTTCCATAATCCCTCTTCTCAAGTTTACACACTTTCGAAACTCAAACTTCCCAATCCATTTGTCTCCCTAGTATTTATTCCTACTATTACTACACATATCCACATTTTTACCTCAATTATCTACCATATATCTATATACATATATAAAATAAAAATGCGGGGTGTTACAATCCACCCCCCTTAAAGAAAGTTTCGTCCTCGAAACTTACCTCAAGTAGCGAATATGTGTGGGTACTTCTCTTGCATTTCTAGCTCTGGTTCCCAAGTAGCTTCTTCCGCTCCATGGTGTTGCCACAAAACTTTCACTAGTCGGATGACTTTGTTACGGAGCACCTTCTCCTTGGCATCGAGAATCTTCAACGGTTGTTCTTCATAGGTTGCTCCGTCTTGAATTTCAATCTCCTCCAAGTTCACGACTGGAGTTGCATCCGAGTGACACGTCCTCAACATCGACACGTGAAACACGCCTTGTACTCCGGATAACTGAGCTGGTAATCGCAACTGATACGCCGCTTTGCCCACCACTTTGATCACTTCAAACGGTCTGGTATATCTTGGCACTAACTTCTCATTCTTGCCAAATCGAAACACGCCCTTCTTTTGTGACCCCTTGGGAAACATGTAATCTCCCACTTTAAATTCCACGGATCTTCGTCTGTGGCCCGCATAGCTCTTCTGTTCTACTTTGCGCCGTGCGTAGCCTCTCCCGGATGAGTTGAATCTTGTCCGTAGTTTTCCCATTGTATTCCTTACTCCGTTAGTTCGCTGCGCACTCTGATATAAATTACAATCTACCAAAGGTTACAGTTGAAACCTAACCCGACTTGTCCTCCCATTTTAGCTTCCAAATCCATATACATTTTTCCAACGAAATAATTTAAGAAAAATTAAGATAATATCATCGAAAATACCATTTTATTGGTCAATACCAATCGTTAGGATTTTGAATTAAGGAACAAATAAATAATCAAGCTTTGAAATCAAAAATAAATGGCTATCAAGCTTGGAAATCAAGAACAAAAGAACAAGCAAGGTTTGAAATTAATAACAAACGAATCTCAAGTTTTTGGAATCCATAGTAAAGGAACAATCAAATCTTGAATTCCATGACAAACCCATATCAAGCTTTGGAATCCAAATAAGAAACAATCAAAGCTTGAAATCAAGAACAAAGTAACATTCGAATCTTGGAGTTTATAATCAGGAACTAATAAGTCTCAAGTTTCGAACTCAAAAACGAAGAGTAATCAAGTATTGAAATCAAGAGCAATTGATTGTAAAGTCTTGAAATCAAGAACCAATGAATATCAAGAATAAATTAATCACAAGGTTTAGAATCAATAACAGATGAATATTAAATTTTGATCCCAAGAGCAAATGAATATTAAGCTTGAAAATCAAGAATAAAGGCGTATCTAGCTTGAAAGTAATGAACAAAGGAGAAATTAAGATTTAGCGGAACAATCATGTATGGAAGTCAATAACAAACGACTATCAAGGTGTGAAATCAAGAACAAATGATTTATGAAGCTTAGAAATCAAGACCAAAAGAAAACTCAAGTCTTGGAACCAAGAATAAAGAATATCACGTATTGAATATTGAGAATAATTGAATCACAATGGTTATAGTCACTACCAAGTGCATATCAAATTTAGATATCAAGAACACATGAATATTGAGCTTAGAAATCAAGAACAAAGGAACAATCACTTCTTGAAATCCATAACAACGAATATCAAGCTTAGAATTAAAAAAATAAGAAACAATCAGGTATTGAAATCAACAACAAACAAATGGATCATCAAATTTAGATACCAAGAACAAATGGATTATTAAGCTTAGGAAATTAAGGACAAGGAAATAATTAAGTCTCGAGATCAATAACAACGGATATCAATCTTGGAATCAGAGATAAAGTAATAACCATATATTGGAATCGATAACAAACGACTATCAAGGCTTGAGATAAATGACAAAGGCAAGATAAAGAGAAAACACCTCTCCCTTGAAAACTAGGATTTCAAGGTCATACCAAAAGGATTTGGTGGTCACCCACCCATAACCTAGCTTAGAACAAATAACATTTAAGTTCGGGAATCAAGAGCAAAGGAGAAATCAAGAGAAAAACACATCTCCTTTGTAAACTAGGGTTTGAAGGCATAAGAAAAGATTTAGAGTTTACCCAACCCTAATATATTTTAGAACAAGGTAATATTAACAAGAATGACAAGACATGATGATTTCCTAGCAAGTAGATATAAATTAGAGTCAAAGATTACATATAAATAGACCCTACTGGTATCTCCTTGTTTTCCCGTAGGCAAGTTAACATATAAGGCATGTTCTAGCTCCTCGGAACCCAATCCTAATTCCACAGCGTCCGCAGTACGTATAAAAGAATGAGTCACATAGGAATCCAATAAAATTCGGGCCCAAGAATGGTAGAGAAGAACAATACCTTCCATGATGGCGTTGGAGGCATTTTCCTCCGGTTGAGTCATAGCAAAAACCCTTCCTTGATTGGCGCCGCCGGGGGCATGAGCTTGTAAAGGTCTCTGTGGTGGTAATGGCTGTCGTAGCGGTGGCCTGTTTGCATTCACTCGCCCCGTTGCTTGGTTGGTCTTGGTGGAAAGCAATGGACAATTATCTTTGAAGTGCCCAACACCTCCACAGGCAAAGCATCGGCGTGCATCCGTTCCTACCCTCTCTGGTACGCTTCCCGCTCCTTGAGCTATCTAAGGTCTCTGCTGTGTTGGCCTTTGTAGAGGTGGCTTGTTTGTTGGTACTTGCTCGGTTGCTTGCTTGGTCCTTGGGGGAAACGAGGGGCATCTATGTTTGAAGTGTCCATACTCTCCGCATGCAAAGCATTGGCGCGGGTCATTGCTTGTTCTAGTCTGAGTCACTTCATCTTCTCGAACTATCTGAGGTCTTTGTCCAATCACGTCCACGTCCACGTACACGTCCACGTTCAAGTTCACGTCCTCGTTCACGTCCACCGACACGTACACGTCCACGTCCTCGTCCCTCGTCCACGGACACGTACTTGTATTCTCGAATTCAGAGTGTGACCCTCTTCTCGCGAATGGAAGGCCTCAAATCTTGTTCAAAGCGTTTAGCCCTCTTGGCATCAGGGGCCACAAAATCGATCGCGTAGCAAGAAAATTCATCGAATTCGAACAAATAATTAACCCCTAACCTAAATAAACAACTAATCTTACCTATTTGATAAACACATAACCACAAACAAATTCAAGCCTAAGGTTTCTTCAACCTAGTCCTACCTTTCTAGTGGTAATCCATAACCTACAGCTCCCATGTAAGACCTAAAGCCTAGGCTCTGATACCAAATCTGTAACGCCCCAAATACCACCCTGGACGACATTACATACTAAAACCATATACATCATGAGAGCACTAATATCATCCATAAAGAAATTACACTTCATTCATCATCCATAAAATATTTACATCATTATCCAAAAGAATATGTCATCTTTGGTCTTTACATTTCAAAAATTAATCCAAGTTGCACAGCGGAATAAACAAAAGGAACTAGACTACACAATGTTCCAAAAGAAGGTCCTAGTCTAGTACAAAAGGAAAAGAGGTCGCTCTAAGCGTCCACCTCGGGATCCACACTCCCGTCTAGCGGAGTCTCCCAAGTAGCGGGCTCCTCGACCCCTACGTCCTCCTCTTGTAGGAAATCTGAAAAATGTTAGCAGCAGGGGATGAGCACGAAGCTCTGTAGCAAAATCTTCCCAAACTCAAACAAGGTTTAGAAAAGCATATAAAACGGTTGGTCTCATTTTCACAAATAGCATATATAACATTTGAAGTAAAACCAGGACATTTGAATAGATCTCAAGTTTAAGGAACAATAGTAATTGAATGAATAAGTGAAACCAGTATACAGTTAACAAACTATATCCAAATATAACCCATTCTACCATAAACCGTTTCCAACAAGTTCTCTCGGAATCCCATACTTCCGGAAACTCTTGTCGAAACCATTTCCGGTACAATGCACGATAACCCACAATGTATATCCGACACTACCCACGTTACTATTCCGTCATCATTAGTGCTAGGAAATGTTCGTACCCACACGGCGTACAAAGACGTCTACCCACACTATGTGGTAGGAAAAGTTCATACCCGCGTGGCATACAAAGCCGTCTACCCACTACATGACACCCGGTCAATAGTAAACCATGTTAGCATCGTACAACTACGCAAGAGATACTATACCGACAAACACCTCACCTTCCCAACAATTACACAATTCCCCCAATTTACACGCCATATCCAAGAAAAATCCTCAATTCTCATAAGTTGTGGTACAAGAGTAATACAATAAAATGTACAAGAGATCATCATAAATAGCATTTTGTTGTTCACTATGAAACACTAACGTTTTGAAATCGAGAACATAGGAGGAATCAAAAGAAAAACCCCTTTCTCATGAAACCTAGGGTTTTAAGATGAGAAAAAGGATTTAATGGTTATTCCACCATATATTTGTTTAAAACTTGATAATCATTGCAAGGATGTCAAGAATCAAGTAAATACTAGCAAGTATATACGGTTTGAAACAAAAGAGTACATATAATTTAACCCTAACATCAATGTAAGAGAATAGGAAGAAATCCCCTACCTCAACCAAGTATCTCTAGCAACCCAAGCTTTAATGACTCCCCTTTTCCCTTTTTTCTTGTTCCCTTGCTACTTTCTCTTTCGGTTCTAAGAGGTTTGAGTGAAAGTGAAGTGAAATTATAGTAGAGGGAATGGGTGGAGAAGTGGGTTCTTGAAAAACTAGGGTTTGATTTTGTTCAAGGTGTAAATCTCTCTTGATTTTATGTTTTTATCTTCCTCTCTTCCTCTCTAATGGTTTCTAGGGTTTCAATTGGTGTAATGAGGCTTAGAGAGGTGTAAGGATGTATTTATAGTCAAAGAAATGGAGAAAGAACCGAAGCCGGGTCGGGCTAGGCTTTGCCGGGCGTACCGGTACGCGTACCGGTACGGTTGAGCTACTGGAGTTCGGCGTACCGGTACGCGTACCGGTACGGTTCGACTGCCAGATTTTTGCTCCAACTTCCAGTGCAGTTTTGACCCATTTAGAGGTCGAATTGGAAAATTTTCATGACATACACTTTTGTAGCCCTAGATGTCTACTATCTACTGTCAAAATTTCAGATCAATTGGATATAAGGATAAAAAGTTATGAACCAAATACTAGAAGGTGTCCCAACTCCTTTTTACCCAAATTTTCTCTAAATGTGTTTTCACTCCGGAATACTTACTAACTTCCAATACACCCCATATTACATCTCCCAAGGTTGTTCGACCTTCCGGATTCAATGGACACATTATTTTGACCTAAAAATATTTAGAAACTTCCATAATCCCTCTTCTCAAGTTTACACACTTTCGAAACTCAAACTTCCCAATCCATTTGTCTCACTAGTATTTATTCCTACTATTACTACACATATCCACATTTTTACCTCAATTATCTACCATATATCTATATACATATATAAAATAAAAATGCGGGGTGTTACAATCCACCCCCCTTAAAGAAAGTTTCGTCCTCGAAACTTACCTCAAGTAGCGAATATGTGTGGGTACTTCTCTTGCATTTCTAGCTCTGGTTCCCAAGTAGCTTCTTCCGCTCCATGGTGTTGCCACAAAACCTTCACTAGTCGGATGACTTTGTTACGGAGCACCTTCTCCTTGGCATCGAGAATCTTCAACGGTTGTTCTTCATAGGTTGCTCCGTCTTGAATTTCAATCTCCTCCAAGTTCACGACTGGAGTTGCATCCGAGTGACACGTCCTCAACATCGACACGTGAAACACGCCTTGTACTCCGGATAACTGAGCTGGTAATCGCAACTGATACGCCGCTTTGCCCACCACTTTGATCACTTCAAACGGTCTGGTATATCTTGGCACTAACTTCTCATTCTTGCCGAATCGAAACACGCCCTTCTTTTGTGACCCCTTGGGAAACATGTAATCTCCCACTTTAAATTCCACGGATCTTCGTCTGTGGCCCGCATAGCTCTTCTGTTCTACTTTGCGCCGTGCGTAGCCTCTCCCGGATGAGTTGAATCTTGTCCGTAGTTTTCCCATTGTATTCCTTACTCCGTTAGTTCGCTGCGCACTCTGATATAAATTACAATCTACCAAAGGTTACAGTTGAAACCTAACCCGACTTGTCCTCCCATTTTAGCTTCCAAATCCATATACATTTTTCCAACGAAATAATTTAAGAAAAATTAAGATAATATCATCGAAAATACCATTTTATTGGTCAATACCAATCGTTAGGATTTTGAATTAAGGAACAAATAAATAATCAAGCTTTGAAATCAAAAATAAATGGCTATCAAGCTTGGAAATCAAGAACAAAAGAACAAGCAAGGTTTGAAATTAATAACAAACGAATCTCAAGTTTTTGGAATCCATAGTAAAGGAACAATCAAATCTTGAATTCCATGACAAACCCATATCAAGCTTTGGAATCCAAATAAGAAACAATCAAAGCTTGAAATCAAGAACAAAGTAACATTCGAATCTTGGAGTTTATAATCAGGAACTAATAAGTCTCAAGTTTCGAACTCAAAAACGAAGAGTAATCAAGTATTGAAATCAAGAGCAATTGATTGTAAAGTCTTGAAATCAAGAACCAATGAATATCAAGAATAAATGAATCACAAGGTTTAGAATCAATAACAGATGAATATTAAATTTTGATCCCAAGAGCAAATGAATATTAAGCTTGAAAATCAAGAATAAAGGCGTATCAAGCTTGAAAGTAATGAACAAAGGAGAAATTAAGATTTAGCGGAACAATCATGTATGGAAGTCAATAACAAACGACTATCAAGGTGTGAAATCAAGAACAAATGATTTATGAAGCTTAGAAATCAAGACCAAAAGAAAACTCAAGTCTTGGAACCAAGAATAAAGAATATCACGTATTGAATATTGAGAATAATTGAATCACAATGGTTATAGTCACTACCAAGTGCATATCAAATTTAGATATCAAGAACACATGAATATTGAGCTTAGAAATCAAGAACAAAGGAACAATCACTTCTTGAAATCCATAACAACGAATATCAAGCTTAGAATTAAAAAAATAAGAAACAATCAGGTATTGAAATCAACAACAAACAAATGGATCATCAAATTTAGATACCAAGAACAAATGGATTATTAAGCTTAGGAAATTAAGGACAAGGAAACAATTAAGTCTCGAGATCAATAACAACGGATATCAATCTTGGAATCAGAGATAAAGTAATAACCATATATTGGAATCGATAACAAACGACTATCAAGGCTTGAGATAAATGACAAAGGCAAGATAAAGAGAAAACACATCTCCCTTGAAAACTAGGATTTCAAGGTCATACCAAAAGGATTTGGTGGTCACCCACCCATAACCTAGCTTAGAACAAATAACATTTAAGTTCGGGAATCAAGAGCAAAGGAGAAATCAAGAGAAAAA
The DNA here is from genome assembly GCA_951799425.1 of Ilex aquifolium. Classification (NCBI taxonomy): domain Eukaryota; kingdom Viridiplantae; phylum Streptophyta; class Magnoliopsida; order Aquifoliales; family Aquifoliaceae; genus Ilex; species Ilex aquifolium. Next base: position 6,365,763 of record OX637410.1, on the reverse strand, counting down.
CACATCTCCTTTGTAAACTAGGGTTTGAAGGCATAAGAAAAGATTTAGAGTTTACCCAACCCTAATATATTTTAGAACAAGGTAATATTAACAAGAATGACAAGACATGATGATTTCCTAGCAAGTAGATATAAATTAGAGTCAAAGATTACATATAAATAGACCCTACTGGTATCTCCTTGTTTTCCCGTAGGCAAGTTAACATATAAGGCATGTTCTAGCTCCTCGGAACCCAATCCCAATTCCACAGCGTCCGCAGTACGTATAAAAGAATGAGTCACATAGGAATCCAATAAAATTCGGGCCCAAGAATGGTAGAGAAGAACAATACCTTCCATGATGGCGTTGGAGGCATTTTCCTCCGGTTGAGTCATAGCAAAAACCCTTCCTTGATTGGCGCCGCCGGGGGCATGAGCTTGTAACGGTCTCTGTGGTGGTAATGGCTGTCGTAGCGGTGGCTTGTTTGCATTCACTCGCCCCGTTGCTTGGTTGGTCTTGGTGGAAAGCAATGGACAATTATCTTTGAAGTGCCCAACACCTCCACAGGCAAAGCATCGGCGTGCATCCGTTCCTACCCTCTCTGGTACGCTTCCCGCTCCTTGAGCTATCTAAGGTCTCTGCTGTGTTGGCCTTTGTAGAGGTGGCTTGTTTGTTGGTACTTGCTCGGTTGCTTGCTTGGTCCTTGGGGGAAACGAGGGGCATCTATGTTTGAAGTGTCCATACTCTCTGCATGCAAAGCATTGGCGCGGGTCATTGCTTGTTCTAGTCTGAGTCACTTCATCTTCTCGAACTATCTGAGGTCTTTGTCCAATCACGTCCACGTCGACGTACACGTCCACGTTCAAGTTCACGTCCTCGTTCACGTCCACCGACACGTACACGTCCACGTCCTCGTTCTCGTCCACGGACACGTACTTGTATTCTCGAATTCAGAGTGTGACCCTCTTCTCGCGAATGGAAGGCCTCAAATCTTGTTCAAAGCGTTTAGCCCTCTTGGCATCAGGGGCCACAAAATCGATCGCGTAGCAAGAAAATTCATCGAATTCGAACAAATAATTAACCCCTAACCTAAATAAACAACTAATCTTACCTATTTGATAAACACATAACCACAAACAAATTCAAGCCTACGGTTTCTTCAACCTAGTCCTACCTTTCTAGTGGTAATCCATAACCTACAGCTCCCATGTAAGACCTAAAGCCTAGGCTCTGATACCAAATCTGTAACGCCCCAAATACCACCCTGGACGACATTACATACTAAAACCATATACATCATGAGAGCACTAATATCATCCATAAAGAAATTACACTTCATTCATCATCCATAAAATATTTACATCATTATCCAAAAGAATATGTCATCTTTGGTCTTTACATTTCAAAAATTAATCCAAGTTGCACAGCGGAATAAACAAAAGGAACTAGACTACACAATGTTCCAAAAGAAGGTCCTAGTCTAGTACAAAAGGAAAAGAGGTCGCTCTAAGCGTCCACCTCGGGATCCACACTCCCGTCTAGCGGAGTCTCCCAAGTAGCGGGCTCCTCGACCCCTACGTCCTCCTCTTGTAGGAAATCTGAAAAATGTTAGCAGCAGGGGATGAGCACGAAGCTCTGTAGCAAAATCTTCCCAAACTCAAACAAGGTTTAGAAAAGCATATAAAACGGTTGGTCTCATTTTCACAAATAGCATATATAACATTTGAAGTAAAACCAGGACATTTGAATAGATCTCAAGTTTAAGGAACAATAGTAATTGAATGAATAAGTGAAACCAGTATACAGTTAACAAACTATATCCAAATATAACCCATTCTACCATAAACCGTTTCCAACAAGTTCTCTCGGAATCCCATACTTCCGGAAACTCTTGTCGAAACCATTTCCGGTACAATGCACGATAACCCACAATGTATATCCGACACTACCCACGTTACTATTCCGTCATCATTAGTGCTAGGAAATGTTCGTACCCACATGGCGTACAAAGACGTCTACCCACACTATGTGGTAGGAAAAGTTCATACCCGCGTGGCATACAAAGCCGTCTACCCACTACATGACACCCGGTCAATAGTAAACCATGTTAGCATCGTACAACTACGCAAGAGATACTATACCGACAAACACCTCACCTTCCCAACAATTACACAATTCCCCCAATTTACACGCCATATCCAAGAAAAATCCTCAATTCTCATAAGTTGTGGTACAAGAGTAATACAATAAAATGTACAAGAGATCATCATAAATAGCATTTTGTTGTTCACTATGAAACACTAACGTTTTGAAATCGAGAACATAGGAGGAATCAAAAGAAAAACCCCTTTCTCATGAAACCTAGGGTTTTAAGATGAGAAAAAGGATTTAATGGTTATTCCACCATATATTTGTTTAAAACTTGATAATCATTGCAAGGATGTCAAGAATCAAGTAAATACTAGCAAGTATATACGGTTTGAAACAAAAGAGTACATATAATTTAACCCTAACATCAATGTAAGAGAATAGGAAGAAATCCCCTACCTCAACCAAGTATCTCTAGCAACCCAAGCTTTAATGACTCCCCTTTTCCCTTTTTTCTTGTTCCCTTGCTACTTTCTCTTTCGGTTCTAAGAGGTTTGAGTGAAAGTGAAGTGAAATTATAGTAGAGGGAATGGGTGGAGAAGTGGGTTCTTGAAAAACTAGGGTTTGATTTTGTTCAAGGTGTAAATCTCTCTTGATTTTATGTTTTTCTCTTCCTCTCTTCCTCTCTAATGGTTTCTAGGGTTTCAATTGGCGTAATGAGGCTTAGAGAGGTGTAAGGATGTATTTATAGTCAAAGAAATGGAGAAAGAACCGAAGCCGGGTCGGGCTAGGCTTTGCCGGGCGTACCGGTACGCGTACCGGTACGGTTGAGCTACTGGAGTTCGGCGTACCGGTACGGTTCGACTGCCAGATTTTTGCTCCAACTTCCAGTGCAGTTTTGACCCATTTAGAGGTCGAATTGGAAAATTTTCATGAGATACACTTTTGTAGCCCTAGATGTCTACTATCTACTGTCAAAATTTCAGATCAATTGGATATAAGGATAAAAAGTTATGAACCAAATACTAGAAGGTGTCCCAACTCCTTTTTACCCAAATTTTCTCTAAGTGTGTTTTCACTCCGGAATACTTACTAACTTCCAATACACCCCATATTACATCTCCCAAGGTTGTTCGACCTTCCGGATTCAATGGACACATTATTTTGACCTAAAAATATTTAGAAACTTCCATAATCCCTCTTCTCAAGTTTACACACTTTCGAAACTCAAACTTCCCAATCCATTTGTCTCCCTAGTATTTATTCCTACTATTACTACACATATCCACATTTTTACCTCAATTATCTACCATATATCTATATACATATATAAAATAAAAATGCGGGGTGTTACAATCCACCCCCCTTAAAGAAAGTTTCGTCCTCGAAACTTACCTCAAGTAGCGAATATGTGTGGGTACTTCTCTTGCATTTCTAGCTCTGGTTCCCAAGTAGCTTCTTCCGCTCCATGGTGTTGCCACAAAACCTTCACTAGTCGGATGACTTTGTTACGGAGCACCTTCTCCTTGGCATCGAGAATCTTCAACGGTTGTTCTTCATAGGTTGCTCCGTCTTGAATTTCAATCTCCTCCAAGTTCACGACTGGAGTTGCATCCGAGTGACACGTCCTCAACATCGACACGTGAAACACGCCTTGTACTCCGGATAACTGAGCTGGTAATCGCAACTGATACGCCGCTTTGCCCACCACTTTGATCACTTCAAACGGTCTGGTATATCTTGGCACTAACTTCTCATTCTTGCCGAATCGAAACACGCTCTTCTTTTGTGACCCCTTGGGAAACATGTAATCTCCCACTTTAAATTCCACGGATCTTCGTCTGTGGCCCGCATAGCTCTTCTGTTCTACTTTGCGCCGTGCGTAGCCTCTCCCGGATGAGTTGAATCTTGTCCGTAGTTTTCCCATTGTATTCCTTACTCCGTTAGTTCGCTGCGCACTCTGATATAAATTACAATCTACCAAAGGTTACAGTTGAAACCTAACCCGACTTGTCCTCCCATTTTAGCTTCCAAATCCATATACATTTTTCCAACGAAATAATTTAAGAAAAATTAAGATAATATCATCGAAAATACCATTTTATTGGTCAATACCAATCGTTAGGATTTTGAATTAAGGAACAAATAAATAATCAAGTTTTGAAATCAAAAATAAATGGCTATCAAGCTTGGAAATCAAGAACAAAAGAACAAGCAAGGTTTGAAATTAATAACAAACGAATCTCAAGTTTTTGGAATCCATAGTAAAGGAACAATCAAATCTTGAATTCCATGACAAACCCATATCAAGCTTTGGAATCCAAATAAGAAACAATCAAAGCTTGAAATCAAGAACAAAGTAACATTCGAATCTTGGAGTTTATAATCAGGAACTAATAAGTCTCAAGTTTCGAACTCAAAAACGAAGAGTAATCAAGTATTGAAATCAAGAGCAATTGATTGTAAAGTCTTGAAATCAAGAACCAATGAATATCAAGAATAAATGAATCACAAGGTTTAGAATCAATAACAGATGAATATTAAATTTTGATCCCAAGAGCAAATGAATATTAAGCTTGAAAATCAAGAATAAAGGCGTATCAAGCTTGAAAGTAATGAACAAAGGAGAAATTAAGATTTAGCGGAACAATCATGTATGGAAGTCAATAACAAACGACTATCAAGGTGTGAAATCAAGAACAAATGATTTATGAAGCTTAGAAATCAAGACCAAAAGAAAACTCAAGTCTTGGAACCAAGAATAAAGAATATCACGTATTGAATATTGAGAATAATTGAATCACAATGGTTATAGTCACTACCAAGTGCATATCAAATTTAGATATCAAGAACACATGAATATTGAGCTTAGAAATCAAGAACAAAGGAACAATCACTTCTTGAAATCCATAACAACGAATATCAAGCTTAGAATTAAAAAAATAAGAAACAATCAGGTATTGAAATCAACAACAAACAAATGGATCATCAAATTTAGATACCAAGAACAAATGGATTATTAAGCTTAGGAAATTAAGGACAAGGAAACAATTAAGTCTCGAGATCAATAACAACGGATATCAATCTTGGAATCAGAGATAAAGTAATAACCATATATTGGAATCGATAACAAACGACTATCAAGGCTTGAGATAAATGACAAAGGCAAGATAAAGAGAAAACACATCTCCCTTGAAAACTAGGATTTCAAGGTCATACCAAAAGGATTTGGTGGTCACCCACCCATAACCTAGCTTAGAACAAATAACATTTAAGTTCGGGAATCAAGAGCAAAGGAGAAATCAAGAGAAAAACACATCTCCTTTGTAAACTAGGGTTTGAAGGCATAAGAAAAGATTTAGAGTTTACCCAACCCTAATATATTTTAGAACAAGGTAATATTAACAAGAATGACAAGACATGATGATTTCCTAGCAAGTAGATATAAATTAGAGTCAAAGATTACATATAAATAGACCCTACTGGTATCTCCTTGTTTTCCCGTAGGCAAGTTAACATATAAGGCATGTTCTAGCTCCTCGGAACCCAATCCCAATTCCACAGCGTCCGCAGTACGTATAAAAGAATGAGTCACATAGGAATCCAATAAAATTCGGGCCCAAGAATGGTAGAGAAGAACAATACCTTCCATGATGGCGTTGGAGGCATTTTCCTCCGGTTGAGTCATAGCAAAAACCCTTCCTTGATTGGCGCCGCCGGGGGCATGAGCTTGTAACGGTCTCTGTGGTGGTAATGGCTGTCGTAGCGGTGGCCTGTTTGCATTCACTCGCCCCGTTGCTTGGTTGGTCTTGGTGGAAAGCAATGGACAATTATCTTTGAAGTGCCCAACACCTCCACAGGCAAAGCATCGGCGTGCATCCGTTCCTACCCTCTCTGGTACGCTTCCCGCTCCTTGAGCTATCTAAGGTCTCTGCTGTGTTGGCCTTTGTAGAGGTGGCTTGTTTGTTGGTACTTGCTCGGTTGCTTGCTTGGTCCTTGGGGGAAACGAGGGGCATCTATGTTTGAAGTGTCCATACTCTCCGCATGCAAAGCATTGGCGCGGGTCATTGCTTGTTCTAGTCTGAGTCACTTCATCTTCTCGAACTATCTGAGGTCTTTGTCCAATCACGTCCACGTCCACGTACACGTCCACGTTCAAGTTCACGTCCTCGTTCACGTCCACCGACACGTACACGTCCACGTCCTCGTTCTCGTCCACGGACACGTACTTGTATTCTCGAATTCAGAGTGTGACCCTCTTCTCGCGAATGGAAGGCCTCAAATCTTGTTCAAAGCGTTTAGCCCTCTTGGCATCAGGGGCCACAAAATCGATCGCGTAGCAAGAAAATTCATCGAATTCGAACAAATAATTAACCCCTAACCTAAATAAACAACTAATCTTACCTATTTGATAAACACATAACCACAAACAAATTCAAGCCTAAGGTTTCTTCAACCTAGTCCTACCTTTCTAGTGGTAATCCATAACCTACAGCTCCCATGTAAGACCTAAAGCCTAGGCTCTGATACCAAATCTGTAACGCCCCAAATACCACCCTGGACGACATTACATACTAAAACCATATACATCATGAGAGCACTAATATCATCCATAAAGAAATTACACTTCATTCATCATCCATAAAATATTTACATCATTATCCAAAAGAATATGTCATCTTTGGCCTTTACATTTCAAAAATTAATCCAAGTTGCACAGCGGAATAAACAAAAGGAACTAGACTACACAATGTTCCAAAAGAAGGTCCTAGTCTAGTACAAAAGGAAAAGAGGTCGCTCTAAGCGTCCACCTCGGGATCCACACTCCCGTCTAGCGGAGTCTCCCAAGTAGCGGGCTCCTCGACCCCTACGTCCTCCTCTTGTAGGAAATCTGAAAAATGTTAGCAGCAGGGGATGAGCACGAAGCTCTGTAGCAAAATCTTCCCAAACTCAAACAAGGTTTAGAAAAGCATATAAAACGGTTGGTCTCATTTTCACAAATAGCATATATAACATTTGAAGTAAAACCAGGACATTTGAATAGATCTCAAGTTTAAGGAACAATAGTAATTGAATGAATAAGTGAAACCAGTATACAGTTAACAAACTATATCCAAATATAACCCATTCTACCATAAACCGTTTCCAACAAGTTCTCTCGGAATCCCATACTTCCGGAAACTCTTGTCGAAACCATTTCCGGTACAATGCACGATAACCCACAATGTATATCCGACACTACCCACGTTACTATTCCGTCATCATTAGTGCTAGGAAATGTTCGTACCCACACGGCGTACAAAGACGTCTACCCACACTATGTGGTAGGAAAAGTTCATACCCGCGTGGCATACAAAGCCGTCTACCCACTACATGACACCCGGTCAATAGTAAACCATGTTAGCATCGTACAACTACGCAAGAGATACTATACCGACAAACACCTCACCTTCCCAACAATTACACAATTCCCCCAATTTACACGCCATATCCAAGAAAAATCCTCAATTCTCATAAGTTGTGGTACAAGAGTAATACAATAAAATGTACAAGAGATCATCATAAATAGCATTTTGTTGTTCACTATGAAACACTAACGTTTTGAAATCGAGAACATAGGAGGAATCAAAAGAAAAACCCCTTTCTCATGAAACCTAGGGTTTTAAGATGAGAAAAAGGATTTAATGGTTATTCCACCATATATTTGTTTAAAACTTGATAATCATTGCAAGGATGTCAAGAATCAAGTAAATACTAGCAAGTATATACGGTTTGAAACAAAAGAGTACATATAATTTAACCCTAACATCAATGTAAGAGAATAGGAAGAAATCCCCTACCTCAACCAAGTATCTCTAGCAACCCAAGCTTTAATGACTCCCCTTTTCCCTTTTTTCTTGTTCCCTTGCTACTTTCTCTTTCGGTTCTAAGAGGTTTGAGTGAAAGTGAAGTGAAATTATAGTAGAGGGAATGGGTGGAGAAGTGGGTTCTTGAAAAACTAGGGTTTGATTTTGTTCAAGGTGTAAATCTCTCTTGATTTTATGTTTTTCTCTTCCTCTCTTCCTCTCTAATGGTTTCTAGGGTTTCAATTGGTGTAATGAGGCTTAGAGAGGTGTAAGGATGTATTTATAGTCAAAGAAATGGAGAAAGAACCGAAGCCGGGTCGGGCTAGGCTTTGCCGGGCGTACCGGTACGCGTACCGGTACGGTTGAGCTACTGGAGTTCGGCGTACCGGTACGCGTACCGGTACGGTTCGACTGCCAGATTTTTGCTCCAACTTCCAGTACAGTTTTGACCCATTTAGAGGTCGAATTGGAAAATTTTCATGAGATACACTTTTGTAGCCCTAGATGTCTACTATCTACTGTCAAAATTTCAGATCAATTGGATATAAGGATAAAAAGTTATGAACCAAATACTAGAAGGTGTCCCAACTCCTTTTTACCCAAATTTTCTCTAAGTGTGTTTTCACTCCGGAATACTTACTAACTTCCAATACACCCCATATTACATCTCCCAAGGTTGTTCGACCTTCCGGATTCAATGGACACATTATTTTGACCTAAAAATATTTAGAAACTTCCATAATCCCTCTTCTCAAGTTTACACACTTTCGAAACTCAAACTTCCCAATCCATTTGTCTCACTAGTATTTATTCCTACTATTACTACACATATCCACATTTTTACCTCAATTATCTACCATATATCTATATACATATATAAAATAAAAATGCGGGGTGTTACATCTTCATTTTCAAGCTTTGAAATGGGTATTGAATATTTTTCTTCTTAGTTTAAGTTTTCTTGCATTGAGTTAAGTTTTAATCTTCATTTCTTCTACATGTCTCTTAACATATTGTATGTCTTTCCTTTATGAATGAGTAGCTAGATTTTTAGTTGGCTAATCCAAGGGAGACCTCCACTTGGGTGTGCCATTTCAACTCATTTTCTTTCCTCCTCTCGGTGTACAATGGTTCGGTTTGACTGGGTTGGGGTGAGGACGTGGTTGTTAGTCTTTGATATCCTGTAGGCATTGTCACGGGTTATGCTTGGATCCTCACCTCCCTTTAGTCCCGTGCTTCCCACGAATCAATCGTTCATCTATGCACCATTGGGGAAGGCTTGAGTTGATTTGGTATTCCCATTGGAATGACCTCTTCGGATTAACCAACACTTATTTTTCTTGCATTTCCATTCACAAACACAACCACAAAACTCAAACAAAAGATTTTTCACTTTCTTTACCTTTTGCAAAATCACCTTCACACAACTTGAACTTTCCTTCCCTGAGGAGACGACCTTGGAATACTTTTCCAAGTAAAAAACCGACACACAAAAGATTCTTTGCGATTGGGGAGCACTTTTGTTCACACACCCACATTTCATTTACATTTTCATTTATTCCATCCACCAATCCGTCGTTGCCCTATCTCTTGCATCATTCCGAGGGAGAGTGACACTCCCTAAGTCCTATAAGCCATATACACATTGAGGGATGATGTTAAGAGGTTAGGAAACAACACCATTTTTCATCAATCATTTTGGCGCCGTTGCCGGGGAAGGTTAAGCGTCGAGTTCGGAGGTGATTTTGGACGGCATGGTAAGTCTCGTGATTTTCATCACGGGCCAAGGTATGTCGTCTCTTTTGTATATATTTTGTTTTAGTTTGTGTTTTATATAATGTCTTATAATTATTATGAAAATGTATCAAATGCCCCATATTATGAAAATGTGTGTGAGATTTGTGATGACTATGGGCTCATCTCTTGTATGTGCCCAATAAATTATCCGGTTCAAGACTTTGCATGCGAAGGTTCAAATTCATTTTTGGCCTCCGAAAATTTTTACTCCAACCATTATGATACACCGAGTTATTCGAGTTATGGTTGGGAGAATGAACCTTTTAATTTTACATCCAATCTCACACCACCAAATGAATTTTCCCAATATCCAACATATGGGAACTCAACTGAAGAAGAATTGGAAAATATTTGGAGCGATTTTATGCAATACCAAATGGAATTCAATGCCCAAATAACCCAACAACTTAATACATTGACTAATGCTATAATTGCTATGGATGAAGAACAACATTTGGAGCATAGTCAATGTATTGAGGATGATCATACCAATGAAATGCATAGTGATGTTGAATCTCCCACCACTCTAGATTGTGAAACATTTAATGAGGATATCATCTCACATGAGGCTAATGAGCCCAAGGTCATTTTGCCATCTAAGAGTGGTGTTGAGATTCACATTTTTCAATTTGGGGAGGGCATTGAAATGGAGTTAAGTGTAGAGACTCTTAAAGAGAAATTGAATACTCTATCTTTTGTATTGCATAAACTTGCCTACACACCTCTTTGGTTGAGATTTTTGAATCATGATCCTTTGTATTGTTGGATAGATTGGAGTGAAAGGGCATTTATACAACAAAAAAATTGTAAAATCAAAAAAATCAATGGGCGCACGCTCATATCCGAATTGAAGCCGGATTGACATGAGCCTATTTTGTTTCCATGTACATAGTAGTTAGATTTCTTTTATTGTTATAGTTTTATTTTCATAAATGTTGTAGTGTAGATTTTAGCATGAAGGTTGTTTACCTCTTCCTAATTTGGACTCATTTCACTTTGAGCATCATTGTATCAAATCTTATTGGGTATCATGTTCTAGTCTAAGTTGGGGGGTGTAAACAAGTTTTTTGTGTTTTATTTTTTCCGTTAATGTACATATATATATATATATGAAAAGAAAAAAAAAAGGGTGTATCTTATTTCCCATGTTAACTTTCATTTTTTCTCATTGCATGATTCCTTGTGCATTGAGGACAATGCATGGTTCAAGTTGGGGGGTGAGGTGCACCATTTATATTTTCCACCACTTTTTGTATAGAATAATGGAAAATGTGAAAATTTTGAAAAATTTTGGTTCCAATATTGAACTATATTCCCCTATCCTAATGGTTATGGGATTTGTGATTACTTGATCTTCATTTTGAACTTTGAATACATGAGCACATTATAGAAGTTTATCCTATTGTTAAGAGTATCACATACTTGTTTGCTTTTGAACTCAACCATAAGTGCACCATGAACTTGTAATTTTTGCAATTTACGGATTGAGTTCACATTTAGTGCTTGACATGAATAGTAGAGATGAGTAAGGACCCATGAGAGCTTTAGTGCCAATTCTTTTTGGAGGGAACTTACATTTACTCAAGGAACAATTCTTAATTTTCAAATTTGTTCAATAGTCTCATTATGCTTGTTTTGGTTAGGTGTATTTGGGTAGTTAATTGACTTTGTCTTGATATGTACAATGCTCTCCCATGCCTATCTAGAGATGATCTTAGGCCATCTTTGAATGCTTTGAGCCTTTGCCTTTTTCTTGTGAAAAGTTTATCCCTAGTGCCGTGATTGAGCCTAATTGAATTCGTTTCTATGCCATACATTTGACCAAACCAATGCAAAATGATATAAATCTACCTTACATTGGTTGTTCCTTGAGCTGAATATGAGTGATTGTAAAAGAGAAGGAAGTATGGTGTGGAAACTCAAGAAAAAGGGGTGAATGATGTTGGAACTCAAAGAGTTCAATGAAAAAAAAAAATGAAAATCCAAGAAAAGGAAGAAAAGGGGTGGAAGAAGAAAAGAATGATCAAAAGAAAAGGAAAATGTTAAGGAAAAGAAAGAAAAAAAATAAAGAGTGTGGTGATGGTGTTAGCCTAGAAATCCCATAAAAGGGAGATCTTTTCGAAATAAAGGTCATTCACTCGGAACAACCCTCTTTGTTATCCTATATCCTTCATTTTTCCTACCTCAATATCACCACAAGGCCTCATTACAACCCGTGAAAGTCCTAAATGATCTAGAGAAAGCATGGGGGATGCATACTTTGAAAAGAACAAGAGAAGTTGGTTTTGCTATCAAATGCCCTAGCATTTCTTTCATGAGATTATGCCAAGGTTGTTTCATTTTTATGCATGTGCTTCATTTTTGGATTATATGTGAGTATATTTCGTTTTGAGCACAATATTCTATCTCACATATACACATGAAGAGCATGCCAAGATAACTAGAGTGTGATTCATTGTGAGAGACACCCTTGGTGCGTTTTGCATCAAAGCTTAATTTGGATAGCCAAAGTGAATGTGAATTCTATTGTGTAAATGTTTAAATTACATGTTCATTTTGCACACACACGAGTCTGAAAATGAATGTGTATGTGAATACTCTAGAATAGCATTTAAGGCTATGATGTGTTTCATGTGTTTTTAGTTCGGGTGTTTCAGAGCAAGTTGTTTTTGACATCCCATTGCTAGTTAAGATAAGGGAATATATTTTAAATATTGGATATTAGGAAAAGAATTTTGTAGGTACCTTCACTGGAAACCTTCACGAGACAAAACTCGTCCACTAGGGATCACCTAGGGGTTTAAAGGCTTATTGCATGTGCTAAATGCAATTGCGGAATTAGTATAAGTTTATTTTGTTTGCTTGCTTTTTATATTTTGTTTGCTAAGGACTAGCAAAGCTTAAGTTGGGGGGTGTCATGAGCACAAAATATTGTATATTTCAAGGCCTCATTACATGCATTTTAACTCAACTTTTGCATCTAAGTACTTAGAGTTAACCGATTTTATGAATAATGTTGAATTCTCGATGTTGCATGTTTTTATAGCTTAAATCATGTATTTTAGGATCTTGCAACTATGATGGATGTGTGGTGAGGGCATGTACACATTACATGAAGATTTGGAGGCTTAAAAGTGAAGAAATCAATGAGGTATTGGTGTTTGGGAACAAAAGCGCCAGCAGCCACACCACTAGGTTGAAGAACCTCGGTTTTCCTCCATTTTGACCATGATCCACTTCGAATCTGAAAAAGTTCAAAACATGAAAGTTGTAGATCTGGATGTCTTCTGTATTGTGTCAAATTTAAGCTCAATCGGACGGTTAGATCAAACGTTATGCCAATTCTACGAAGACTGGTCCGGAGCAGAAAAATAGTACCGGTACGCCGTACCGGTACTCAGTACCGGTACGCCGAAGCTACTGGTGTACGAAGTACCGGTACTCAGTACCGGTACGCCGTGCCTGAACAGCCCGAAATGCCTCCAAATCACTTCCCACTTGCTTGGGGGTCCCACCAATGCTTCTCCCACTTGCCCCCCAACATTTTCTTACACATTTTCATGCCTCCCTTACACAATTTAAAGACTTTGGAGGCCATTGCATTAATGAGGATGGGAGAGAAGGGGTAGCCTGGGGGAGGCTTGTCCTAGCCTGCAACACCCATCCATTCAGCCCCTATTGATGGGAGGCCTGCACACACCTTGGGGGGACCACCATGCACGAAAATTGAAGGCTAACACTCCATATACTCAGCATTATTCAGCATTGCAGAGGTGTGGCTACCTAAGCTTAGAAAATACAAGGAAGAAGATGATGAATAGTAGATAGAAAAGCTTAGATTTTTCCATTCTCTTCTCCATTTCAATTGTTGTAAGCTTTAATTTCTTGTAATCCTTAACTCTTGCACTTTAATCTCATCTATGTCAAGTATATTTCAAGTTTAGTCTTGCATTTTAGATTTCACCATTGTTGCAGCTAGTTCTTCATTTTCAAGCTTTGAAATGGTATTGAATATTTTTCTTCTTAGTTTAAGTTTTCTTGCATTGAGTTAAGTTTTAATCTTCATTTCTTCTACATGTCTCTTAACATATTGTGTGTCTTTCCTTTATGAATGAGTAGCTAGATTTTTAGTTGGCTAATCCAAGGGAGACCTCCTCTTGGGTGTGCCATTTCAACTCATTTTCTTTCCTCCTCTCGGTGTACGATGGTTCGGTTTGACTGGGTTGGGGTGAGGACGTGGTTGTGAGTCTTTGATATCCCGTAGGCATTGCCACGGGTTATGCTTGGATCCTCACCTCCCTTTAGTCCCGAGCTTCTCACGAATCAATCGTTCATCTATGCACCATTGGGGGAAGACTTGAGTTGATTTGGTATTCCCATTGGAATGACCTCGTCGGATTAACCAACACTTGTTTTTCTTGCATTTTCATTCAGAAACACAACCAAAAAACTCAAACAAAAGATTTTTCACTTTCTTTACCTTTTGCAAAATCACCTTCACACAACTTGAACTTTCCTTCCCTGAGGAGACGACCTTGGAATACTTTTCCAAGTAAAAAACCGACACACAAAAGACTCTTTGCGATTGGGGAGCACTTTTGCATTTCCATTCACAAACACAACCACAAAACTCAAACAAAAGATTTTTCACTTTCTTTACCTTTTGCAAAATCACCTTCACACAACTTGAACTTTCCTTCCCTGAGGAGACGACCTTGGAATACTTTTCCAAGTAAAAAACCGACACACAAAAGACTCTTTGCGATTGGGGAGCACTTTTGTTCACACACCCACATTTCATTTACATTTTCATTTATTCCATCCACCAATCCGTCGTTGCCCTATCTCTTGCATCATTCCGAGGGAGAGTGACACTCCCTAAGTTCTATAAGCCATATACACATTGAGGGATGATGTTAAGAGGTTAGGAAACAACACCGTTTTTCACCAATCAATCTCGTTCTTGCGTCCAATGGGGGCAAGGTTCGAGACAACAATCAAGTTGAGCAATTTGTATTTGTCCGTCAACTCCCCTTGCCAAAAGAACCTCCTTCCTCCCCAAGGAAACGTTGACAATCCCGTCAACTTAACTCCAACCACATCCATCTCCACATTCCTCCTCGGGGGGTAGCTGGGCCTTGGTACTCGTGGTATGGCCCTCATCTCTACAATGTAATCCTCATCGACATTGATGTGAGCCCCCCTCACATCTGTCTTAATCGCCCCGTTCACAATCTCCGCAGTGGAGTAAAACTCCCTCACCAACTCTGTCACCGCCTCACCACCATTTCTCAAATACATGTTCCAACCTCTTGCCTCCATATTTGCATAAACTCCCAACTCCTCAAAATCCAATTCCTTCCCTTTGCTCGATTACCTCCTCCACAATGTTGGGCTCTTGGTTGGCCACCTTTCGCCTAGCAGGCATCTTCATTCTTGGAGGCATTTTATTTTGGATTTTTGGGGTTTGAGGGCAAGAAAAGCTTGGGTTCTTGGTAAAAAAATATGAGAAATGAGGTGGGAAAGTGGTTTACGTGTTTGATTTTAGGTAGAAATTGAGAGGGGATGAAGATTTGAGGCTTGGGTAGTGAAGAGTCGCCCTAGGGTTTGAAGAACTTGAGGGGTTTTGGGTGCTTTTGATGTGGAGAAGACGAACCAGGTATTTATACCCAAGCAACCAACGTTTGAACTTTACTAACGTTCGAACGATG
Source organism: Ilex aquifolium (assembly GCA_951799425.1). Taxonomy (NCBI): domain Eukaryota; kingdom Viridiplantae; phylum Streptophyta; class Magnoliopsida; order Aquifoliales; family Aquifoliaceae; genus Ilex; species Ilex aquifolium. The sequence continues at coordinate 6,350,342 of OX637410.1, read as the reverse complement.
ATAGGAGGAATTTAAAAAGAAAGTTCGAACGTTATACTATCGTTCGAACGTCAATTGCTCCCAGTACTTTTGATGTCCTGCAGAGATCAAAGTACTGTATTCTCCTCTCATTCGAATGTGAGTATGGCATTTGAACGTAGGGTCCTAGTTCAAACATTCATTAGGCATTTGAACGTGGGGTGCTCTCAGTACTTTTAATGTTCTGCAGAGGCCAAAGTGTTGTGAGCTCCTAGCGTTCGAATGTTAACTGACATTTGAACGCAAAATCAAAATCAAAATTTTATACACATTTATGTACACATATTAACAGAAGAGTATATGCACAAATTGAACTTTGGAAAATCATGGTGTCTCAGGATAAGTCCCTACCCTTGCTACAACTTCATTGGTATTTTAGGACATTCCTTACTCGGCCCACATCTTTATTTCAAAAAAATTATACATTTAACAAAAAGATATTTACACTTTTTACAAAAAAATTCTGACCATTAACCTTCATAAAAAACACAGTTCCCTAACTTTGTCAAAAAGCATTCTACTCCGAGTCTTGCCCTGACTCTATGTCATTCGAACAATTACTGACTCTTCTAATTTATTGTTGCACAAAACTTGTAAGTACATGACCGGAATAGCATGGCGTCTCAGGATAATCCTTACTCTGCCCATTCACTATCCAGTCTAATAGATTAAGTGCGCGACCAGAAATTGGTTCAGAACAATGATTATATTCCTTCATGTGAAAGATCCTGCCACATTGTTTACATGGACCAAGTCTTTTGGCACGACGACGTTTAACAAAAATGCTTCTGCCACATAGTGGTTTCGTTTGCCCTTCTCGGATTTCAGTTTTTCTCACCAATATTGCTTTTCTCATTATCATAGAATGCACATCAGATGGAAAAGTGCATCAAATGCCTAAACTGAACTAAAAAATCTTACTATCCATGCTTGCTAAGCTTGAGACACTCCATCAAGTTCTTTAACGTCTGCCAGTCACAAAGATGATTGAAGCTGCTTTAAAGACATGATCATTATCATTTTTTATATACTATAAAGACTGTATAAATACGAAATACAATACATAATACGCAATATGATCAAGAAAAATTTTTAAAGCACAAAATATGAACTGTAGTTCTCACCCCCAACCTAAACTCAACATTGTCCTCAATGTTTCAAATTTACCAGTATACGCCAAGTGTAGTTAGGGTTGCAAAGTGGAGATCTATTCATCTGCGATGCCTACAAACAAAATAAACAATTTAACCATCTTTACAAAAATCAGGGTTTCGGTTAAGATGGAAACCCTTTTGTGTAAGTGCAAATAGAAGAAGGATAGCCATAAACAAATACAGAATTAAAATGTAAAGTATGAAACAAAGAACAATGTATGTGGAATGTGTGGTCATGGAGTTGCAGAGAGTGGATCGTTTGAAGAGAAAAGGGAAGAAGAAGAAGAACAACGATAGATGGGGAAAAGGAATTTAGGGTGTGGAGGCCTTATAAAGGCGTCTGTTCGGGTCGGGTTGGGTTGGAATTTTCCTGACCCGACCCCTTTTTGTGTCAGTAGACGCGAATCTCGACGAAATATTCTGGATCCATTAAAAAAATGGTTTCGACATCTTTAACAAAGTCTTCAAAAAATGGTTCAAACGTTGCGGTCCGGGTTTACTATTTTTTCTAAAATTAGTTTGATCTCTTGAATAGCTAATTCAACCTGTCCACTAGTATGTGGATGATAAGAGGTTGCAATTTTATGAGAAATCAAGTACTTTTTCATCAAATTCCAAAAAGGACGATTGCAAAAATGGGCACCCCCATCACTTATAATGGATTTATGAATTCCAAACCTGGAAAAAGTATTTTCTTTTAAAAATTTGATCACTGTTCGGTGATCATTATTTTGGCAAGGAATTGCTTCAACCCATTTGGACATATAATCAATAACCACTAAAATATATAGACAACCAAAGGAAGGGGGAAATGGTCCCATAATATCGATGCCTCAATAATAAAAATTTTCAATTACCAGAATGGTGTTCAAAGGTATCATGTTTCTTTTAGAAATGCTTCCCAACCTTTGGCATCTATCACATGTTAGACAGAAGGCATGGACATCTGTAAAAAGTGTGGGCCTATAAAATCCACACTGCAAGATTTTCGCAGCAGTTTTTTGAGATGAAAAATGGCCACCACATGCTTTAGAATGACAAAAAGATATTACATGTCTACTCTCTTGATTGGGTATATATCACTTTATGATCTGATCCTTACAGTACTTAAACACGTATGGATCCTCCCAAAAGAAATTATGAACCTCCCTAAAAAATTTCTTCTTATCCATCATTGTAAATGTTGGAGGAAACTCACTAGTAGCAAGGAAGTTAGCAATATCAGCGTACCATGATGTTTCCACGATTATGAACAATTGTTCATCATGGAAATTTTCATTGATTGACAGTCCATCCTCATGAAATTCATATGTCAGCCTGGAAAGATGATCTGCCACCACATTCTCAACACTTTTCTTGTCCTTAATGAGCATATCAAACTCTTGTAATAAGAGTATCCATCTTAAGAGCCGTGGCTTGGCATCTTTCTTTATGAGTAAGAATTTTAATGTTGCATGATCAGTGAACACAATAACAGATTAACCAATAAGGTAAGAACGAAATTTCTACAGAGTAAAAACAACAGCAAACAATTCTTTTTCAGTTGTGGAATAATTCATTTGAACATCATTCAAAGTTTTGCTTGCATAGTAAATCACATAGGGTTTCTTATATTTTCTTTGTCCTAACACAGCTCCTACAACATAATCACTTGCATCACACATCAATTCAAATGGCAGAGTAAAGTCAGGAGGTTGCATTATTGGGGCAGAAATTAACATAACTTTAAGCTTATCAAAAGTTTTTTGGCATGCTTCACTCCATACAAAAGTTACATCCTGACTTAAGAGATGACACATGGGTTTTGATCTGGTACTAAAGTCTTTTGTGAATCTCCTATAGAACCCTGCATGTCCTAGAAATGATCGAACATATTTAACAGTCCTGGGAGCAGGAAAATTTTCAATCAAATGTATATTTGCTTTGTCAACTTTTATGCCTTCAGATGACACAATGTGACCCAAAGACAATGTCTTGTGTTACCATGAAATGACATTTCTCCCAATTGAGCACCAGATTGGTTTCCTTACATCTTATCAACACTTTCTACAAATTTTCAGACACAACTCAAATGAATCACCATATACAGAGAAATCATCCATAAAAACTTCCAAAAATCTCTCAACCATGTCATTAAACAAACTCAACATGCACATTTGGAATGTTGTAGGAGCATTACAAAGTCCAAACAACATCCTTTTGAATGCGAATGTGTGATTGATGAAAAACGGAGTTATTCCTAACCCCTTAAGTACTATCCCCCAAAGTGTATGTGTGATGTATGTTCAAACGGGAAGGGAGGGTCACGCTCCCTTGGGATAGTGTCAAGAGAAAGGGCAATAGGAAAGTAAATAGGTTGGTGGAAATGTAATATGTGAATGCACAAAAATGCTCCCCAATCGCAAGGAGACTTTCGTGGGTCGTCTTTTACTTGGTGGTGTTCCAAGGTCGTTTCCACGGGGAAGGAAGTAAACCAATTTGAAAGTGATTTTGGGGGAACAAAAGTGTAAAAATTCTTGTGGTGAAAAGTTGTTTGGTGAAATGTGTTTTTGATGAAAATGGAATGGGAAAACAAGTGTTGGCAATTCCAAGAGGTCACTCCAATGGGTATACTATCTCAACTCAAATTACTCCTCCGATTGAGCATGAATGAACGGTTGATTCACGGAAAGTCGAGGATGATGTCGGTGAGTATATAAGCATAAACCGTGACTAGGCCTACGGATTATCAAAGACTCACCGAATCATCCACCTTCAATCCGGTCAAACCGAACCATTGAACTCTAAAGGGAGGGAGTAGAAAGAGTTGAAATGGTATACCCAAAGGGGGATTCCCCTTGGTCTTGCCAACAAAAGGATTTAGCTACTCATACTTGAAATGGACATGACAATGGAAAGATAATGCATTGTAGGGATATGGAGTTTTGAAGTAACTAAGTGCAAGAAATCATAGACTAGAAGTGAACAAAATGAAGATCCATTTTATATCTATGAACATGAACAACTTGGAAGCATTAATGGTAGAACTTAAAGGAGAGCATTAAACTAGCAATGAACATAAGAGAAAATGACATTCAATGAAATTCTAGAGGTTCCTATCATTGATTACAAGACAATGCAGTAGAAGAAATACAAAAATCACAACTTTCTCTCTCTAAAACTATTGTTCATCATCTTCTCCGCCTGGACCTTCTCTCTCTATATCCTATTCAATGCTATGGAAGAATGTTGATCATTGGAGAGCTTTCCCTCCCAAAAACCGTGCCTGGTGTGGTCCTGCAGCTCCCTGAAGTGACACCCATCAGTAGGGGTGCAGGGAAAGTAGCCTGGACAGGGGAAGTCTGCGCACCTAGCTCCACAACTCTTCTCTCTCTTCATTTAAAGCTGTAGCTCTAGAGTTCAGAGGAAGGTGTGGGCATGATGAACAGTGTTGTGGGCGTGTCAGAGGAGTGGGGGAGAATTTATGGTGGGACCCTCGAGGTAGCTGAGCAGATCTGCAGAATCTGGGCTCGTCAGGCAAATCGTACCGGCACCATACCGTACCGGTACTTCGTACTCCAGTAGGTTTGGCGTACCGGTACCGAGTACCGGTACTGTTCTGCATCCTTGTCTGAATCTTCTGATTTCTTTGCTCCTGAGCTATCCCCAAGTTATCTTTTCATCTCCTTTCATCCCAAGTGGTATGGGTAGGCCTTAAAAAACCATATTTAGCTCCTTTCAATTGCAAACACAAAATATCGACGTTAAGACTTCAATCATCATAACTCATATCATTTAATCTTCAAAAACAAGTGAACTGAGCTGATTAGCACCTTAAAATATACCAAGTTTTGTGCTAATCACACCCCCCAAGTTAGGTTTTGCTAGTCCCTTAGCAAAAGATTCACTCCCCAGCACAACAAAACGAATATAGCAACACATTCAATCAAATTCAACAACCATTCATTCAATCAATCAAAATACAATTAACAACATGAAAATGAGTAAGATGGAACAACTATGGGTTTATATTAATGTGAACGAAGTTGGAGTACAAAATGGAGTAGGTCATCAAAAAGAACAAAGTGGCCTAATCTCCCATCCCAACTACACAAAATCCCACACTAACACAAGCACTCCTTACTCTCCATCACTCTCTTCATCATTACCCTCAGATTCTTCCTCTTCCTCAGACTCCTCATCATCTTCAGCTTCCTCATTTTACCCTGGAGGTTGAAGGTGCAGTAGGAACTTTTGGGATGGGTCTCCCAGGGAATGTGTGCATGTACATCTCTTTCATCATCGCCATCATTCCCTGAACCGAGGCCTCAATCCCATGCACTGTCGTTTCTAGTGCATCAAGTCTCCTAAGGACTAAACGTGCTGAAACAGGCTTGAATGGCATGGTGGGTGTAGTCGGTACAAAGTCCTCATCAGAATCAAGCTGAGCTCGCTCCCCACGACCCATAGCCTTCCTCTTCTGGCTACTGGCCCTGCCTATGGCCCCAGTCTCGGGGGGAGTGAGCTTTTCTGATGCGTAGCCCTTAACCTTAAAATGGTCACATAGTCGGGTAACCAAGCTTCCATATGGTAGGTTGGTCCATGGTTTTTCTGTGATGGCAAAGTCCTTCATAACTTCCCAAATAACAAGGGCAAAATCAATTGTTTTGCCCGACACAACAGCATCCAGGATGGCCAGCTTTTCCATGTTTGGTTTCTTTTCTGCGGCCCTTGGGAGTAGGTTATAATGAAGAAGTTTGTTGAGAAGCCCATAAACATGCTTCAACCCACCACTATGAACAATTCCCTTGAACTCAGCCGGATCCTCATACATCAAATCGACAAACTCCACCTTAGTCTTAGCTCTACCAATGTTGTAGGGATAGACCGGTGGGGAAGATGGAGGTCTCTGATAATTTCCAAGAAGGGTGGCTATGACGTCAAGGGTCACCGTGAATACCTTTCCCCTAACGTTTGCTCTCAGAACCTCCCCAACAGCAACCTCAACCAATTTCAGCGAACGATAGAACTCCCTCACTAATGCCAAGTTGTAACCCTCAGCCTCCTTGAACCAGAAATGCATCCCATGCCCCTCAATGATTTTCACAACGGGATGAATGGGGGAAAGGGACATTTTATCCAAAAAATGTTCACAGGTTACACCCTTACCTTGGATCAACTGGCGTCGAGCATCCCTCTTAGCCTTCTTCCTCTGCTCCTCTGGGCCCTCACTTGACCCTTCGCCGCCTCTCTTGCGGCTAGATGAGACCCTGGCAGGAGGGGAACTGGACTCGGGTTCTGGTCCTGGCCTCTTAGTGCGAGCCATTGAGATCCCTTGAAGTGACTGGAGGAGATGGAGGACTTTGAGGAATTTCGGTTCCAAGGATAGGGTTTATCAGATGATGGTTGTCCAAAGCAAGCAAAATCAAGGGAGGTTTTATGGATTGAGAGGGAAGTAGAGAGAGTTTTGGAACCTTGGAGTGTTTTCGAGTAAGGGGGAGAGAGATAGGGCAGGAATAGAAGTGGGGAAATGAAGGGTTTAACGAGGGGTTTAAATTAAAAGCCCTAAAATTTTTCTCGTGTCAGGCAAATCGTATTGGTACTTCATACTCCAGTAGGTTTGGCGTACCGGTACCATACCGTACCGGTACTGCGTACCGGTACTGTTCTGCTTTGTTTGCCAAACCCCTCCTGCTGAGCATACCACCACTCCAATCCAGCTTAGGGCCTTCCTAGACATTTCATCACATTACTTGTGACTCCAACTCCCTTCAACGATGTACTCCACTTATTATCCACAATTTGATCCATCATGCCCGAGTTATTATCAAAATTGCAAAGTGATTTAAAACTTTGATGCATTCAACATACAGGGAATGGATTTCTATTCTTAATTATCAAAATGAATATCCCAAAATGCAAGTACGGATTCAAACAACACACATAGTTCTAATCCTTTTCAAATATCAAAAACTTGAGCAATATTCCCTCATTCTTGCAAGCATGTAGTTATTTAACAAATTTCTCAAATGATTGAACTAAGCTAACATGAGCAATCCCATAGTTTTAGATACTAGTCTAAAGTATGCACCTACACATTCATTTTCAACTTGCGTGTGTGTGAATTAAACAAGTAATTTGAACAGTTACACAACAGGATTCACATTCGAATAGCTGGACAAGTTCAGCTTCAATGCAAAAACTCACCAAGGGACACTCTTAGCAATGAAATACACTCAAGTTATCCTGGTATGCACTCCATGTGTACATGTGAGATAGAGTCTTGTGTTCAAAACAAAGTGTGCTCACATGTAATCCAAAAATGAAGTTAATAAATGAAAATGAAGCGAACTTGGCATAGCCTCATGAACAGAATATTAGGGCATTAGGTAGTAAGACTAAACTCATCATTCCCTTTGAAATTATGCACCTCCCAACTTCTCTAGATCACTTAGGACTTTAAGGGTTATAATGGGGCCTTGGGGTGGTATCTAGGAAAATGAAATGAAGGATATAGGGTAACAAAGAGGGTTGTTCCGAGTGAGAGAATTTTATTCTAGAAAAACACTTCCCTTTTCATGGGATCTTGATTCTCACCCCGTCACCACATTCTTCGTTTCTTTTTCTTCTTATCCTTAACATTTTTCTTTTCTTCCTCTCACCCTTTTTTTTTTTTCTTCTTTTCTTGGATTTTCATTCTTTTTCCATTGAACTCTTTGAGTTTCAACATCATTTATCCCTTTTGTTTGGGTTTCCACACCACACTTCATTTGCTTTTGCAATCACTCATTTTTGCTTTTAGGAACAACCAAGGTAAGGTATATCTTTCTTCTTTTCATAGCCTTGGTCAACTGTGTGGCATATAAATGAATTTCAAATAAGCTCAATCACGGCACTAGGGATAATATTTGCACAAGAAAAAAGTTAAAGGCTCAAAATATTCAATGATGGTCTAATATCACTTCCAGGTCCGCATGGGAGGGCATTATATGTTCAAGACAAATCAGTCTACTATCCAAATGCACTAACCAACACAAACATAATGAGACTATTGAACAACTTGAGAAAAAAAAATGTTCTTTGAGTAATTGTAAATTCCCTCCAAAAAGGATTTGGCACTAATGCTCTCAAGGGTCTTTACTCATCTCCACTACTTATGTCAAGCTTAAAAACATGAATCCAATCCGTAAATTTTCAAAATTACACATTCAAGAGTCGCATACAGTTGATTTCAAAAATCAATACATAAATGATACTCATGCATAGGATCAACTTCCATAGAATACTCATGTGCACAAAGTTCACAACAAAGATCAACATGTCATCAAACTCACACACACTCATCATGAAGGAATACAGATCAACAATTAGATATTTTTTTCATCAAAAATTTCACCTATTTTTCACTAATGCAAGCAAAGATCAAAAATTTCCAAACAACCTTGGTGTATCATACAAATGGTGCACCTCACCCCCTAACTAGAATCATGCATTGTCCTCAATGCAACAAAAAGATATAGTATGCAATGGAAGACAATAAAAAGATAAGTAGGGTAAGAGAACACCTCACAATTGCGCTTTCGACAAAAACACCAAGATCTGGATCTAAGAGAACCCAATCTATACAACCACATCAAGTGAGTGACATAAAATAAAATTGACATAAATAAGTAAAAGTAACAATACAGTAGAAGGAATAAACCCTAGCTAACCCTCCATCATTTCCGAGTATACCGGGTCAACTAAATCCTCCTCCACCACTTGTCCCTCAAAACCCTCAAAGAATGGCTTGAGTCTTTGGCCATTGACCTTGAATGTTTGGCCATCTTTAGGGTTTGTGATATCTTCCGCTCCGTTGGGGTAGGCCGCCTTGACGAAATAGGGGCCATCCCAACGGGATCTTAGTTTTCCTTGGAACACGGAGAGACGAGAATTATACAAGAGTACTTTTTGCCCGGGCTCAAATGATTTCCGTGTGATGGAATTATCATGAAAAACTTTAGCCCGTTCTTGTGAAATTTTGGAACTCTCATATGCATCTCTTTGGATCTCTTCCAATTCATTCAGTTCCAACTTTCTCTGCTCCCCGGCCATTCTCAAGTTAAAATTCAAGGTCTTTATGGCCCAGTAGGCCTTGTGCTCCATTTCAACCGGCAGATGGCAAGCTTTTCCATAAACCAGACAGTAGGGAGACATACCCAAAACAGTCTTATAGGCAGTACGGTACGCCCATAAGGCATCGGTCAATCTGACTGACCAATCCTTCCTGTTTGGGTTAACCGTTTTTTCCAAGATATTCTTAATCTCCCTATTGGCTAATTCAGCTTGGCCATTGGTTTGTGGGTGGTATGCAGTGGATACTTTGTGTGTAACGCCATATTTAAACATTAATGATGCAAATGGCCTGTTACAGAAGTGGGATCCATCGTCACTGATCATTGCTCGAGGCATCCCAAACCTCGAAAAAATGTTCTCTTTCAGGAACTTGACTACGACCCGGTGGTCATTAGTCTTGGTTGGGATAGCCTCTACCCACTTGGACACGTAGTCCACTGCCAGAAGAATGTACAGATAACCAAAAGACATGGGGAATGAACCCATGAAATCGATGCCCCAACAGTCAAATATTTCTATGATAAGGACGGGGGACAGGGGCATCATATTTCTGCGGGTCACACTACCTAATCGTTGGCATCTGTCGCATGCCTTACAATATGAAACACAGTCTTTAATAAGAGAGAGCCAATAGAAACCTGACTGCAAAATTTTGGCCGATGTTTTCTTTGCTGAGAAATATCCGCCACAAGCTTGGGAATGGCAGAATGCAAGGACGTTCTGTTGTTCATTTTCGGGCACGCATTTCCTCATGACTTGGTCTGGGCAATATTTGAACAAATACGGATTGTCGAAGTAAAAATACTTCACGTCTGCCATGAATCGTCTTTTATCCTCCAGGCTCCATTGTGGCGGTATTTGTCCTGTTGCAAGGTAATTACAAATGTCAACATACCAAGGACAAACTGAATGGATTGAGAGTAAATGTTCATCAAGAAAAGAGTCGGAAATAGGAATATGCTCATTAGTCTCCTGCACCACCAGCCGGGATAAGTGATCCGCCACAACATTCTCAACTCCTTTCTTGTCTTTAATTGTCAAATCAAATTCTTGTAGGAGGAGGATCCACCTAATGAGTCTTGGTTTCGCATCCTGCTTAGATAACAAGTACTTCAAGGCAGAATGGTCAGTAAAGACAACAATAGGCGAACCAATGATATATGAACGGAATTTATCTAGAGCAAACACTACGGCTAGCAATTCTTTCTCAGTGCTAGTGTAATTCATTTGAGCCTCATTAAGTGTTTTGCTAGCGTAGTGTATAACATGCGGTCGATTGTCCTTCCTCTGACCAAGCACTGCACCAACCGCGTAGTCACTCGCGTCGCACATGAGCTCGAAAGGTAGATCCCAATTAGGTGGTCGCATGATAGGAGGCGTGACAAGCATGCTTTTTAGTTTTTTAAACGATGCCTCACACTCATCCGACCACTCAAAGGGAATCTCCTTAAATAGTAAATTGGTCAGGGGTCGGGCCAATGCGCTAAAATTTTGAATGAATCGGCGATAAAAACCTGCATGGCCCAAAAATGACCGGATTCCCTTGATGGTTGTCGGCGTGGGAAGGTTGGAGATGGCCTCCACCTTGGATTTGTCAACTTCAATGCCCCTTGCCGATACTATGTGGCCCAATACGATTCCTTCCGTCACCATAAAGTGACACTTTTCCCAATTAAGCACAAGATCCTTTTCTTCACATCTCTCCAATACTCTCTCCAAGTTCTCTAAGCATCCATCAAAGGAATCACCAAACACGGAAAAATCGTCCATGAAGACCTCCAAAATTTTCTCCACCATATCGCTAAAAATCCCCATCATGCACTGTTGAAAGGTCCCCGGGGCATTGCATAATCCGAACGGCATACGGCGATAGGCAAAGGTACCATATAGGCAGGTGAAGGTAGTCTTCTCTTGGTCCTCCAATGCGATCTCAATTTGGTTGTAGCTAGAGTACCCATCTAGGAAACAATAAAATAGGTGCCCTGCTACCCTTTCCAAGACTTGATCGAGAAACGGCATTGGGAAATGATTTTTTCGTGTGCAAGCGTTCAGCTTCCGGTAGTCGATGCAAACTCTCCATCCGGTAATGACTCTTGTAGGTATGAGTTCATTTTCCTCATTTTCAATCACTGTGACTCCGGATTTCTTTGGGACGACTTGTGTGGGGCTTACCCATTTGCTATCCGCAATTGGAAAGATAATGCCCACATCGAGTAGCTTTAACACCTCATCCTTCACTACTTCTTTCATGCTCGGATTCAATCTCCTTTGAGGTTGTCGAGAGGTTTTAGCATCTTCCTCAAGATAGATGCGATGGGTGCAAATTATAGGGCTTATTCCCTTGATATCTGCAATAGTCCACTCGATCGCTCCCTTATGCTTTCTCAATACCCCCAAAAGCTTTTCTTCTTGTTCCATGGTTAGGGTAGAGCTAATGACTACCGGGAAAGTCTCATCATCGCCAAGATAAGCGTATTTCAAATGTGCGGGCAATGGCTTCAATTCCAATTTTGGATTTTTCTCATCCAAAGGGAAAATTTTCCTCTTGTTTAGGTAGCTCTTCAAATGTGGGGATCCACCTTTCCATCCCTTTCAACTCTTCCACCTTTTCTTGATCCTCCAACTTCTCCAATTCAACCAATTCTTCCTCCTTGAGTTTCAACATCCCTTCTAACTCCAGGTGCTCCTCAATCAACGTGTCAACTCTATTGACCTCATTTGCCTCCTCGTCATCCCCTGGTTGCCTTGCCAAATTGGAAATGTTAAGTTCCATTGTCATGTTCCCAAATGCCAATTTCATCAAACCATTCCTGTAATTTATCACTACATTAGATGTAGCAAGGAAAGGTCGCCCAAGTATCACGGGGATTTGGGAACTAAGATTAGCAACAGGATGAGTGTCCAATACAATAAAATCGATTGGAAAATAAAACTTATCAACTTGAACCAACACATCTTCCACTACTCCCCTTGGTGTGCGGATGCTACGATCCGCAAGTTGAAGTGTGATTGAAGTAGGTTTCAACTCCTCGAGCTTGAGTTGTTGATACACGGAGTAGGGAAGGAGATTGACACTTGCTCCCAGATCAAGCAATGCTTGTTCAACCCGGCAATTTCCTATAGTGATGGCAATTGTTGGACAACCGGGATCTTTGAATTTGGGAGGAGTGTTGGTCCTCAGAATGGAGCTCACTTGTTCCGTCAAGAATGCCTTCTTCCGGACATTTAGCCTCCGTTTTACCGTGCATAGGTCTTTCAAAATTTTGGCACATGACGGTATTTGCTTGATGGCATCGAGGAGCGGGATATTGATTTTTACCTGCTTAAACATGTCTAAAATATCAGAATAATTAGCCACCTTAACAGGTGACTTCAAACGATGGGGGAAGGGGACAGGCATAGGAGGAAAACACAAGCTATCATCAATCACATGTTCATTTTCAATTTGCTCATTTTCTTTGTCTTTACTCATTTCACCTTTTTTGGTCACACGTTCCTTGGCCTCACCCTCAATGGACTCACCCTCGATGGACTCTTCTATTGGCAATGGTGCCTTGGGTGGAACCTTCGGCACTATGGTCTTTTCAATTTGTTTGCCACTATATAGAGTGGTGACCGCGTTGAGGTGCTCACAACTCTCTTGGGTGGGCTCAACTGATTCAATCACATTTTGGCCCTTGGTATTTTGTTGTGGTTGAGAGGGGAATTTCCCCTTCTCTTGTTGAGATAAGCCTATGTGATTGGTGATCTTTGTGAGTTGAGCTGAAATGTCTTTATTGAAGGTGGTTTAGCTTTGAATGAAGGCGTGGACCACATCTTCTAGACTCCTTTTATGAGGTGGTTGGTAGGTGGAAGAACTGGATGGGCCTTGTTGGGAGAAATTCTGTGGGGGAGGATTGGATTGGTACCCTTGCGGATTGGACCGTGGGTATTGGGAGCTAGAAGCTTGCCCCTGGCCTTGATATTGGGATTGGTACTGACCTTGCTTGGGAGGTGTAGGAGATGTGTATGTATTTGAACCATAGGGGATGGGGTTCTCATTCCTCCAACTGAAATTAAGGTGATCACGATACCCCGAATTGTAAGTGTTGGAATTTGAAGGAAATGATTGCCTTGGTTGGTTGAAGGCATTGACTTGTTCATGGTATGCGTCTTTAAGTGCCGGAATGCTCGGACACTCCGATGTGGAATGCTCGACACCACCACAAATAGAGCAAGCCTCCTCGGTTCTTGACACATGAGACACCTCTCGTCTCCTTTCCACCTCAAGGCTATCTACTTTCCTGGACAATTTAGAAATTTGTGAAAGTAGATCCTCCCGGTCTTTCAAGTCATATATCCCTCCCCTTTGAGATTGACTACTCACCGGCAATGTCCTAGGTACATCCATTGGATCCCTAACATCCCAAGATTGTGCATTTTCAACCAAGGTACCAAAGTAGTCGAGGGCCTCGTCGGGGTCTTTGTACAAGAATTCACCATTGCACATCATGTCAATGAATTGTCTATGGTTTGGTGTGATTCCTTTGTAGAAGAAAATCACCAATTGCCACGATTTAAAACCATGATGTGGTATGGATTGAATCAAATCTTTGTAACGATCCCAACACTGATAGAATTGTTCATTGAGTTTTTCAGAAAAGTTTTGAATTTCGTTTTTCAAAGAAGTGGTTCTATGAACCGGAAATTTTTTTTAAAAAAAAAATGAAACTATAAGGTCCCAAGATAACATGGTCCGAGGCCCCATGGAATCAAACCAAATTCTTGCCTTACTGATGAGCACAAAATATTGTATATTTCAAGGCCTCATTACATGCATTTTAACTCAACTTTTGCATCTAAGTACTTAGAGTTAGCCGATTTTATGAATAATGTTGAATTTTCGATGTTACATGTTTTTATAGCTTAAATCATGTATTTTAGGACCTTGCAATTATGATGGATGTGTGGTGAGGGCATGTACACATTACATGAAGATTTGGAGGCTTAAAAGTGAAGAAATCAAGGAGGTATTGGTGTTTGGGAACAAAAGCGCCAGCAGCCACACCACTGGGTTGAAGAGCCTCGGTTTTCCTCCATTTTGACCATGATTCACCTCGAATCTGAAAAATTTCAAAGCATTAAAGTTGTAGATCTGGATGTCTTCTGTATTGTGTCAAAATTTCACCTCAACCGGACGGTTAGATCAAAAGTTATGCCAATTCTACGAAGACTGGTCCGGAGCAGAAAAACAGTACCGGTACTCAGTACCGGTACGCCGAAGCTACTGGTGTTCGAAGTACCGGTACTGTCTTCTGAAAAAGCCCGAAATGCCTCCAAATCACTTTCCACTTGCTTGGGGGTCCCACCAATGCTTCTCCCACTTGCCCCCCAACATTTCCTTACACATTTCCATGCCTCCCTGACACAACTTGAAGACTTTTGAGGCTTGGCATTCAAGGAGGAAGAGAGAGAAATGGGCTGCCATGTGGGTTGCAGGCTAGCCTGTCCAAGGCTTCAACTCAACCTCCTATTAATGGGTGGTCTGCACACAGCTGGGGGGACCACCATGCACGAAATTTGAAGGCTCACACTCCATATACTCAGCATTATTCAGCATTGTAAAGGGGGTGGCTACCTAAGCTTAGATAGTTACAGGAAGAAGAAGATGAATAGTGCTCGAAGTTGATATTTTTGCATTTTCTTCGTTACATTGTCTTGTAATCTTTTGTAAGGATATTCTAAACTTTGTTTAAAGTCTTTAATGTCATTTACTTTAAGTTCATTGCAAGTTGAGTCTTACATTTTACATTTCACCATTGTTATGTTAAGTTTTCTTCATTTCTTGCTTTAAAATGGGTATTGAATATTGTTCTTCTTAGTTTACGATTTCTTGCATTAGTTTAAGTTCTAATCTTCATTTATCCATTATGTCTCTTTACATTATGTATTTTCTTCTTGCTTGCATGACTAGCTAGATTTTTAGTTGGCTAATTCAAGGGAGAATTCCTCTTGGGCCATCCATTTCAACTTATTTTCTTTCCTCCCCGGTGTACGATGGTTCGGTTTGACTGGGTTGAGTGTGGACGTGGTGGTGAGTCCTTGATATCCCGTAGGCATTTTTCACGGGGTATGCTTGGATCCTCACCTCCATTTGGTTGTGAGGCTTTGATATTCCGTAGACTTGTTACGGTTTATGCTTTGATCCTCACCTCCATTTGTCCCAAGCTTCCCACGAATCAATCGTTCATCTATAAACCCTTGGAGGAAGGATTTGAGTTGAGTTGTTATTCCCATTGGAATGACCCTTTGGATTAGCCAACACTTGTTTTCTTGCATTTTCATTACAAACACAACTCTACAAAACAAACTAAAAGATTTTACACTTTCCCTTTTTGACAAAATCACCTTCACACACTTGAACTTACCTTCCCTGAGGAGACGACCTTGGAATACTTTTCCAAGTAAAACATCGACACACAAAAGACTCTTTGCGATTGGGGAGCACTTTTGTTCACACACCCGCATTTCATTTCACATTTTGTTCATTCCATTTTCCACCACCAATCCGTTGTTGCCTAATCTCTTGCATCACCCTGAGGGAGAGTGACACTCCCTTTCACACATAAGCCGTATACGCATGTCAAATGGTGATGTTTAGGGGTTAGGAATAACAACGTTTTTCCATCAATCATTTTGGCGCCGTTGCCGGGGAAGGTAAAGCGTTGAGTTCAAAGGTGATTTTTGGACGGTATAGGTAAGTCTCATGATTTTCATCATGGGCCAAGGTATGACGTCTAACTTGTAAATATTTTGTTTTAGTTTGTGTTTTGTATTATGTCTTATAATTTCTATAATAATGTATCAAATGCCCAAAATTTTCAGTATGTGTGTAAGATTTGTGATGACTATGGGCACATTGCTAGTGAGTGCCCAAGAATGACCTCTTATTTTGAAAACGTTTGCGAGATTTGTGATGAGTATGGGCACTTCACTAGTGAGTGCCCAATAAATGCCCCTTATTTTGAAAATGTTTGCGAAATTTGTGGTGAGTATGGACACCTCACTAATGAATGCCCAAGAAATTATCCGGTTCAAGACTTTGCATGCGAAGGTTCAAATTCATTTTTGGCCTCCAAAAATTTTTACCCCAATCATTATGTTACACCGAGTTATCCGAGTTATGGTTGGGAGAATGAACCTCATGATTTTTCATCCAATCTCACACCACCAAATTAATTTTTCCATTATCCAACGTATGAGGACTCAACTGAGCAAGAATTGGAAAATACGTTTTACGAGTTTATGCAAAGCCAAATGGAATGGAATGCCCAAATAACCCAACAACTTGATACATTGACTAATGTTATAATTGCTATGCATGAAGAACAACATCTTGAGCATAGTCAATGCATTGAGGTTGATCATCCCAATGGAATGCATATTGATGTTAAATCTCCCACCACTCTTGATTGTGAAAAATTTGATAAAGTTATTATCTCACAAGAGGCTAATGAGCCCAAGGCCATTTTTCCATCTAAGAGTGGTGTTGAGATTCACATTTCTCAACTTGGGGAGGGCATTGCAATGGAGTTAAGTGTAGAAAGTTTTCAAGACAAATTTTATACTCCATTGTTGGAATTGCATAAACTTGCCTATACCTCGGTTCGGTTGAGAATTTTGAGTCAACATCCTTTCTATGTTTGGATCGATGGTTTAAGAAGGGCATTTATACAACAAAAAAATGTTAAAACAAAAAAAATCAATGGGCGTAAACTCATATCCGAATTGAAGCCGGATTGACATGAGCCCTTTTTGTTTTGTTTCTATGTACATAATAGTTAGATTTCTTTTATTGTTATAGTTTTATTTTCATAAATGTTGTAGTGTAGATTTTAGCATGAAGGTTGTTTACCTCTTCCTAATTTGGACTCATTTCACTTTGAGCATCATTGTAGCAAATCTTATTGGGTATCATGTTCTAGTCTAAGTTGGGGGGTGTAAACAAGCTTTTTGTGTTTTATTAATGTACATATATAAAAAAAAAAAAAGAAGAAAAAAAAAAAAATAGGGTGTATCTCATTTCCCATGTTACTTTCATTTTTCTCATTGCATGATTCCTTGTGCATTGAGGACAATGCATGGTTCAAGTTGGGGGGTGAGGTGCACCATTCACATGTTCCACCACTTTTTGTATAGAATAATGAAAAATGTGAAAATTTTGAAAATTTTGGTTCCAATATTGAACTATATTCCCTTATCCTAATGGTTATGGGATTTGTGATTGCTTGATCTTCATTTTGAACTTTGAATACATTAGCACATTATAGAAGTTTATCCTATTGCTAAGAGTATCACATACTTGTTTGCTTTTGAACTCAACCATAAGTGCACCATGAACTTATAATTTTTGCAATTTACGGATTGAGTTCACATTTAGTGCTTGACATGAATAGTGGAGATGAGTAAGGACCCATGAGAGCTTTAGTGCCAATTCTTTTTTAAGGGAACTTACATTTACTCAAGGAACAATTCTTAATTTTCAAATTTGTTCAATAGTCTCATTATGCTTGTTTTGGTTAGGTGTGTTTGGGTAGTTAATTGACTTTGTCTTGATATGTACAATGCTCTCCCATGCCTATCTAGAGATGATCTTAGGCCATTTTTGAATGCTTTGAGCCTTTGCCTTTTTCTTGTGAAAAGTTTATCCCTAGTGCCGTGATTGAGCCTAATTGAATTCATTTCTATGCCATACATTTGACCAAGCCAATGAAAATGATAAATATCTACCTTACCTTGGTTGTTCCTAGTGCGGGATATGATTTGATCGTAAAAGAAAAGGAAGTATGGTGTGGAAACTCAAACAAAAGGGATAAATGATGTTGAAACTCAAAAGAGTTGAATGGAAAAAGAATGAAAATCCAAGAAAAGAAAAAAAAAAAAAAAAGGGTGAAAGAAGAAAAGAAAGAGAAAAAGAAAAGGAAAATGTTAAGGAAAAGAAGAAAAAAAGAAACAAAGAGTGTGGTGATGGTGTTAGCCTAGAAATTCCATAAAATGGAGATCTTTTTGAAATAAAGGTCATTCACTCGGAACAACCCTCTTTGTTATCCTATATCCTTCATTTTGCCTACCTCAATATCACCCCAAGGCCTCATTACAACCCGTGAAAGTCCTAAATGATCTAGAGAAAGCATGGGGGATGCATACTTTGAAAAGAACAAGAGAAGTTGGTTTTGCTATCAAATGCCCTAGAATTCCCTTCATGAGATTATGCCAAGGTTGTTTCATTTTTATGCATACTTCATTTTTTGGATTATATGTGAGTATATTTCGTTTTGAGCACAATATTCTATCTCACATATACACATGGAGAGCATGCCAAGATAACTAGAGTGTGATTCATTGTGAGAGACACCCTTGGTGAGTTTTGCATCAAAGCTTAATTTGGATAGCCAAAGTGAATGTGAATTCTATTGTGTAAATGTTTAAATTACATGTTCATTTCACACACACACAAGTTTGAAAATGAATGTGTATGTGGATACACTAGAATAGCATTTAAGGCTATGATGTGCCTCATGTGTGATTAGTTCGGGTGTGTTGAGCAAGCTGTTTTTGACATCCCATTGCTAGTTAAGCTAAGGGAATATATTTTAAATATTGGATACCAAGGAAGAGAAGTTTGTAGGTACCTTCACTGGAAACATTCACGAGACAAAACTCGTCCACTAGGGATCACCTGGGGGTTTAAAGGCTTATTGCATGTGCTAAATGCAATTGCGGAATTAGTATAAGTTTATTTTGTTTGCTTGCTTTTTATATTTTGTTTGCTAGGGACTAGCAAAGCTTAAGTTGGGGGGTGTGATGAGCACAAAATATTGTATATTTCAAGGCCTCATTACATGCATTTTAACTCAACTTTTGCATCTAAGTACTTAGAGTTAGCCGATTTTATGAATAATGTTGAATTTTCGATGTTGTATGTTTTTATAGCTTAAATCATGTATTTTAGGACCTTGCAACTATGATGGATGTGTGGTGAGGGCATGTACACATTACATGAAGATTTGGAGGCTTAAAAGTGAAGAAATCAAGGAGGTATTGGTGTTTGGGAACAAAAGCGCCAGCAGCCACACCACTGGGTTGAAGAGCCTCGGTTTTCCTCCATTTTGACCATGATCCACCTCGAATCGGAAAAAGTTCAAAACATTAAAGTTGTAGATCTGGATGTCTTCTATATTGTGTCAAACTTTCAGCTCAATCGGACAGTTAGATCAAACGTTATGCCAATTCTACGAAGACTGGTCCGGAGCAGAAAAACAGTACCGGTACTCAGTACTGGTACGCCGAAGCTACTGGTGTTCGAAGTACCGGTACGGTACAGTACCGGTACTCAGTACCGGTACTGTCTTCTGAAAAAGCCCGAAATGCCTCCAAATCACTTCCCACTTGCTTGGGGGTCCCACCAATGCTTCTCCCACTTGCCCCCCAACATTTCCTTACACATTTCCATGCCTCCCTGACACAACTTGAAGACTTTTGAGGCTTGGCATTCAAGGAGGAAGAGAGAGAAATGGGCTGCCATGTGGGTTGCAGGCTAGCCTGTCCAAGGCTTCAACTCAACCTCCTATTAATGGGTGGTCTGCACACAGCTGGGGGACCACCATGCACGAAATTTGAAGGCTCACACTCCATATACTCAGCATTATTCAGCATTGTAAAGGGGGTGGCTACCTAAGCTTAGATAGTTACAGGAAGAAGAAGATGAATAGTGCTCGAAGTTGATATTTTTGCATTTTCTTCATTACATTGTCTTGTAATCTTTTGTAAGGATATTCTAAACTTTGTTTAAAGTCTTTAATGTCATTTACTTTAAGTTCATTGCAAGTTGAGTCTTACATTTTACATTTCACCATTGTTATGTTAAGTTTTCTTCATTTCTTGCTTTAAAATGGGTATTGAATATTGTTCTTCTTAGTTTACGATTTCTTGCATTAGTTTAAGTTCTAATCTTCATTTATCCATTATGTCTCTTTACATTATGTATTTTCTTCTTGCTTGCATGACTAGCTAGATTTTTAGTTGGCTAATTCAAGGGAGAATTCCTCTTGGGCCATCCATTTCAACTTATTTTCTTTCCTCCCCGGTGTACGATGGTTCGGTTTGACTGGGTTGAGTGTGGACGTGGTGGTGAGTCCTTGATATCCCGTAGGCATTTTTCACGGGGTATGCTTGGATCCTCACCTCCATTTGGTTGTGAGGCTTTGATATTCCGTAGACTTGTCACGGTTTATGCTTAGATCCTCACCTCCATTTGTCCCAAGCTTCCCACGAATCAATCGTTCATCTATAAACCCTTGGAGGAAGGTTTTGAGTTGAGTTGTTATTCCCATTGGAATGACCCTTTGGATTAGCCAACACTTGTTTTGTTGCATTTTCATTACAAACACAACTCTACAAAACAAACTAAAAGATTTTACACTTTCCCTTTTTGACAAAATCACTTTCACACACTTGAACTTTCCTTCCCTGAGGAGACGACCTTGGAATACTTTTCCAAGTAAAACATCGACACACAAAATACTCTTTGCGATTGGGGAGCACTTTTGTTCACACACCCGCATTTCATTTCACATTTTGTTCATTCCATTTTCCACCACCAATCCGTTGTTGCCTAATCTCTTGCATCACCCTGAGGGAGAGTGACACTCCCTTTCACACATAAGCCGTATACACATGTCAAATGGTGATGTTTAGGGGTTAGGAATAACAACATTTTTCCATCAATCACTTACCATCCAAGGAAAAGGGGAACAATTTCATCCTCGCTATCTCTTCCATGTTGTAATTTGGGATAAAGGTTGCAACCATTTCCTCATAAGACTTTATATGACTATACGGGTTTTCCTTCTCGATCCCATGAAATTTAGGGAGTAGTTGTAACATCCATGGTTTGATTACAAAGAGATGAGCTTGGACGGGAAGAACGGGGCATGATGGTGTGGCACTACGGGTTGGTTGAAGGAACTCCCGCATTGTCCTTGGTGGAGGGTCAAGTTGGATGTTCCCTTCATTCCTAGGTGGGGGAAATTGCACTCGTGGGTTGGGCATCCTAGGTGGTAATCCCCCACCCCTTTGAGCATTTGGATTTGCACCGACATTATCAAAGTTTCCAGCCCTTTGCATGTTTGGGTTGACATCCACGTTTTCAAAATTGTCACCCGCATCCTCGGGTGGGTCTTGGTCGATGTTCATGTTGGGGCCTAAGGGTTGTCTAACTAATCGGTGATAGTCGTCCCTTTCCCACATGCAACAAGATATATATACAAATGAAATTCTACACAAACAAGAATATGTACACGAGACAACGTACCTCAGCCCATGATGAAGATCACGGGACTTACCTCCGTTGTTCGGAAATCACCTCCTTGGTTTGACACTTGCCTTCCCCGGCAACGGCACCAAAATGATTGATGAAAAATGGTGTTATTCCTAACCCCTTAAGTACTATCCCCCAAAGTGTATGTGTGATGTATGTTCAAACGGGAAGGGAGGGTCACGCTCCCTTGGGATAGTGTCAAGAGAAAGGGCAATAGGAAAAGAAATAGGTTGGTGGAAATGTAATATGTGAATGAACAAAAAAGCTCCCCAATTGCAAGGAGACTTTCGTGGGTCGTCTTTTACTTGGTTGTGTTCCAAGGTCGTTTCCACGGGGAAGGAAGTAAACCAATTTGAAATTGATTTTGGTGGAACAAAAGTGTAAAAATTCTTGTGGTGAAAAGTTGTTTGGTGAATTGTGTTTTTGATGAAAATGGAATGGGAAAACAAGTGTTGGCAATTCCAAGAGGTGTGACGCCCCATTTTCCGGGGGTCCTGTATTAACCGTTGACAACCCGTCAACCCGCGGAAATACCCGTGGATGTCGCTTAACCCGATACCGCGGCACCACATTCCCTTTACCGGGATAAAAAAAAATACAAGTCCAATTTCTTTCGGTTGGTTGACCTAACCGAGATCCAATATACCACCATTGGTATCCCCTTATTATCCATTTGTAACATTAGAAGGGAGGAAAACATAGCCCAAAGACTTGGCAAAAGAAATAGAAAATAAAAAAAAATTCTGAATTTTGGAGAGCGTACCGGTACGCGTACCGGTACGCTACGCCCTCTGGACCTGACCGTACCGGTACGCTACACCTTCTGGACCCAACGGTACCGGTACACGTACCAGTACGCCTGGCCCAGAATTGCTCTTTTTTCCTGTTTTTCGTTTCCAAGCCATTCCAAACCTCCCAAAACTCATCCAACACATGTTTAATGAGATTTTCCATATAATACATAACTTATACAAGTTCCATTACAATTAATTCCATAATTTACACATCAAAATGGAATTTATACAAAAGTTTTACAAAAACTCGAACTAAGCCCACAAGCCGGCCCCCTTCATGCTTGATGCTCTCCAAGTGAGCCATCCGCCGGTGCGAACCCCACACCTGAAATGTTTTCTGTATAGGGTGAGCCAACGCCCAGTAGAGTAAATCCTACAAGGGCTACTCTCCCCCTAGATGCTCATGCTCATGCAACATTCATTTGCAAACAACCATTTCTCATAAGAACATGCATTCTAAGTTGGAATGCAATACTACCATGCCATGAAATGAGATGACACCCACTCATGCAATTCAACCCAAGTCCTCTCCGACTCCTACTACACGATGCAATGTCAAAGTGTTTCATTCCATCATTTATGTTTACATCAAATGACATTTTCAAAACTAGGGTCATTCTTGGGATCGGAAACTTCATGGACTCCTACCAATGGTCTTCCACACCAGTACACTTTATGGACTCTTATACCAACGGAGTGCACCCTCCAAATCACCGGGTCTTTCACCCGAGAGGTCGTCATGCCTCTTCTTGCTCATCCCGACCCAATTTATCATGCAATCAAGCGGCTTAGCTAGGTCTTTGACCCAACTTTTCCCAAGCCATACCGTCAATCACCAAGTGTGGTGTTGACATCAACCATGCACACACCCATGTAATGAGATGCTTCCATGCACATGCAATGCTATGTCCCATTGCAAACCACATGATGTTCCACATGTCAAGAACAACTCATGCACAATTTCAACATGTCAATGGTAAATTTATATCCTAAGCATATAAATACCATATTCATTTCAATGTTAATATATCAACATATGCATCTATCAACAAACACATCCAATCACATCAATTGCATATGATTCCACAAGTTGAACTTAACATGTTATTTCAATTAAATCAAAACAACCATTCCATTCAAGCGAGGCATTTAATCAAACACCTTCTAGGCACAATTTATAAAACACAAAGCATGCCTCAAATTTTCCCTAAGTTACATAATAAATCACATGTAACTTCATACACCAAAATCAAGCTAGAAAATAGATTAAACCATTTCTATGCTCACTTTTCCATTTCTGTGACCATAAACCTATATATGAAGGTCTATCATATGCATAACATAACAAACCTTTAGACTACCAACATCTAAGGAAAGATTACACCAAGGTAGGAAAAATCCTACCTCTTGAAGCGTAATTCACTCGAATGAAGCTTCAAGAACACTTCCCGAGCCCAAGACTAGATTTCCCCCAAATCTCCTCTTTTGGATCTTCGGTGAAATCCCCCGTTCTTGGTGTGGTTGCGTAGCCCTCGTCGATGTGATCGACTTTAACTCTTGGCTCGACGGATTCCGACCGACGGAACTCCGGGAATCGACGGAGAAAGCTTGAAGATCAAGGTTTTCTCTCTTTTCTCTCTTCTCTCTCTCTTAGCCGGCCAAACAAGAACACAAGAGGCTGAAAATCTGATTTTCTAAGATATTTACCCCTATATATGGTTTTAAATACTCGACCCACGTCGCGCCACGTGTCCTTCGCTTAATCGGGTCCGATTTCGTCCCGAAACGATTCGTTTGATCCCAATTTAAGTTCAAATTAATTTTTTTTTTGAACTTTAACTTAATTTTAAGGAAATTTCATAAAATTTATTTATGGGGACGTTCGTAAGGTAAATCGCCACGCAGTCGCCTCGAACGACGTGCAAATTCCGACTATTTCGGAATTCGACGAAATTTGACAAGGTGACTAAATTTCGCGATACGAATTTAACAGCGAACTCCGTTTCCTCATCCGAGGTCTAGAACATGAGTATTTTAAATACGCATTATAATGGCAAATTACTATTTTACCCTTTTTTTTGGAAAAAAGTTTAAATTTCTCGGGTTTTACATTCTTCCCCCCTTAAAAGAATTTCGTCCCCGAAATTCACACACACATACATGCAGTCTCATGCACATGCTACAGTCATGTAATCGTAAATGACTATAAAAACGTACCTCTATCCTCAAACAGGAAAGGATAATTGGCACGTACGGTGTCCTCGCGCTCCCATGTCGCCTCTTCCATTCCCCGGTGCTGCCACATCACCTTCACTAGCCTCACGGTCTTGCCTCGCAAAACCTGATCCCGGCTATCCATGATACGCACCGGTCCCTCCTCGAAGGTCCCATCCGCATCAACAACAAGCTCGCCCCAATCCACCACATGAGTCGGATCTGGGGTGTATTTCCGGAGCATAGAGACATGGAACACCGCGTGAACGCTCGATAAATCTGGCGGTAACGCCAATCGGTAAGCAACTGTACCCACCCTCTCGAGTACCTCGAAGGGCCCGATGTATGTGTGACAGTTTTCCCCGCTTACCAAACCGGATCACTCCTCTTTTAGGCATAACCTTCAAGAAGACATGATCTCCCACCTCAAACTCTAGAGGTCGCCGTCGTCTATCGGCGTAGCTCTTCTGCCGGCTCTAAGCCGTGAGAAGGCGCTTCCGTATCAAACCCACCTTCTCCGAGGTGTCTTTTACCAAATCCGGACCCGTAGCAGGTCTCTCCCGAACCTCTGTCCAACAAACTGGAGATCGACATGGCCTCCCACATAGTGCCTCATAGGGTGCCATCTGTATGCTCGCCTAATAACTATTGTTATAGGCGAACTCCACCAAGGGTAAGTGATCTTCCCAGCTACCCTTGAGATCTAGGACACATGCCCGCAGCATATCCTCTAAGGTCTGGATGGTCCTCTCAGACTGACCATCCGTCTGGGGATGAAAAGTAGTGCTCATCATCAGCTCTGTCCCCATGGCTCGTTGGAAACTCTCCCAAAAATGAGCCGTAAACCTGGGATCCCGATCTGATACTATAGACACGGGTACCCCATGCAACCGGACAATCTCCCGTATATATAACCTGCAGAATTCCTCCAGTGTGAAGGTCATCCGCACAGCCAAAAAGTGTGCCGACTTAGTAAGCCGGTCCACTACCACCCAGACCGCGTCATGTCCCCGCGATGTCCGTGGCAAGTGAGTCACAAAATCTATCGTGATATGTTCCTACTTCCACTCAGCTACCTCTAATGGCTGGAGTAACCCTGCCGGTCTCTGGTGTTCAGCCTTCACTTGCTGACACGTGAGACATCTACTAACAAAATCACCAACCTGTCGCTTCATCCCATTCCAATAATACTGGCGACGAAGATCATGATACATCTTCGTGCCCCCTGGATGAACCGCGAAACGGGAGCAATGAAACTCCCTAAGGATTTCCTCTCTCAGATCCGCCAACTGAGGAACCACAACCCTTCCTCGATACCGAAGACTACCACCCGAGTGAATGGTCCAACCCTCGTCACCTGTACCTGCCTGTACACGGTCCCGGATGGACAATAGCTCCGTGTCCTGACTCTGGAACTCAACAACCTTGCTTAGTAGGGAAGGTGTAGCCACCAAACTTCCCAAAGTACCCTGAGTCTGTCCCGTGTAACATAGCCCGAACTGTCCCATAGTCTCGAGCATCTGCCACTCTCGGGAAGCCACACTAGCCAAGACTCCCCGTGACTTCCGACTGAGTGCGTCAGCTACTACATTTGCCTTACCGGGATGGTAATGTAAGGTGAAGTCATAGTCCTCCAAAAACTCCATCCACCTACGTTGCCTCATATTGAGGTCCCTCTGTGTAAAGATGTACTTCAGACTTTTATGGTCTGAAAACACCTCAAACTGCTCACCGTATAAGTAGTGGCGCCAAGCCTTCAAGGCAAAGACAATGGCTGCCAACTCCATGTCATGTGTAGGGTAACTCTGCTCGTGGTTCTTTAACTGCCGAGAACCATAAGCTACCACTCTCCCGGACTGCATCAAGACGCATCCAAGTCCGTCCTTAGAGGCATCACAATACACTGTGTACCTCTGTCCCCTTTCTGGGACTATCAGTATAGGAGCTGAAGTAAGCCTCCTCTTCAACTCCTGGAATGCCTTCTCGCAAGAATCATTCCACTCAAACCTAACCTCTTTCCGGGTCAACCTAGTCATAGGTGAAGCTAGTCGGGAGAAGTCCTCAATGAACCTCCTGTAATACCCCGCCAATCCCAAGAAACTACGTATCTCGAAGACTGACTTCGGCCTCTCCCAATTCATGACTGACTCAACCTTCTCCGGGTTTACGGATACACCCGAAGCCGACACCACATGTCCCAAAAATTTCACCTCAGTAAGCCAAAATTCACACTTGCTGAACTTGGCATACAATTGGTGGTCTCTCAAGATCTGAAGAACGAACCTCAAGTGACCCTCATGCTCCTCCTCAGATTTGGAGTAGATCAAGATGTCGTCAACAAAGACTACAACAAATTGATCAAGGTAGGGTTGAAACACCCTATGCATGAGATCCATGAATGCCGCTGGAGCGTTCGTCAATCCGAAATGCATCACTGTGAACTCGAAATGCCCATATCGCGTCCGAAACGCCGTCTTAGGGATATCTGTCTCCCTAACTCTCAACTGATGGTAACCGGTGCGGAGATCTATCTTGGAGTAGACCCGCGCCCCTCTCAGCTGATCAAACAAGTCATCAATCCTCGGCAAAGGGTACCTATTCTTGATAGTAACCCTATTCAACTGCCGGTAGTCTATACATAGTCGAAGGGTTTTGTCCTTCTTCTTTGCAAATAACACCGGAGCGCCCCAAGGTGAGGTACTCGGTCTAATGAAACCCCGGTCCAACAATTCCTGCAATTGGACCTTGAGTTCTTGCAACTCAGCAGGCGCCATCCTATGTGGAGTCATAGAAATGGGCGATGTATCAGGATGCAACTCTATAGTGAAATCTACATCCCTATGTGGAGGTAATCCCGGTAGTTCATCCGGAAAAATATCCTCATAATCACACACAACCCGAGGTAGACCAAACTCTTGTCTCGTCTCGTCCTCCAGGGTAAGGCTTGCTAGCCAACCCATCAACTGTCCGTGCCATCTAGAATCGTACACGGTTTGAGGAAAAGCATCGTGCTTATCCCCCTGAAACATGAAACAAACCCCATCCGGTGTGTAAGCAGTGACCCGCTTCCGGTCACAATCAATGACGACTCGGTGTGCCGCCAACCAATCCATTCCCAGGATTACATCGAACTTCGACATGTCCATGACCCGAAGGTCCACGGTGAGTAGAATCCCTGAGATTTCCAGCTCACAACCCCGACATATCTGATCAACTCTCACCCTAGCTCCCAGGGGAGAACTCACATGCAATGGTTCTTCTAAGGTCTCAACCCCTAAACCCAAGTCTTTCACACAAGATGCAGAAATAAAAGAATGAGATGCACCACAATCAAACAGTACTCTTGCCCATAACCGAGAGAGTAGAAATGTACCCTATATCACCGACTGATCTGCCGGCTCAGTCTGTGGCATAATGGCGTAGACACGCCCCTGGGTCCCTGAAGTCCCGGCCTGTAAGCCCTGGCCTCGCCCCCGACCCATGCCTTGGCCCATCTGGCCAGCTTGCGGTGTTCCCGCACGTGAAGTGGTAAAGCCTTGTGCAGCACCCTGTGACTGGTACTGGCTCTTTTGACCCATGGTGGGGTAAGGAGGAACAAACTGTGTCTGCGGCTGTCCCACAGAAGACTGGGATTGGGATGTCCCATAGCTCTGGGATCCCTGCAGTCGAGGACACTCCTTCTTTATGTGACCCGGCTGGTGACAAAAATAACAAGTCTTCTGACCCGTCTGGAAGGCGGTCCTGAAGTTTCCCCCGTCTTGCGAGAATCGACCCTGGCCTTGGCCTTGATAGCCGCGGCTCTGCCCTTGAGATCCTTGCGGAACTGAAGTCCTTTGCTTCTTTCCCGCACCAGAAGAAGAGGATTGACCTTCCTTCTTTTTGTCCTTAACACCCGCTTCCCGGATGTTACGCGCATCCTCCACCTCTCTCTCGATAGCCATTGCAGTCTTGACCATCGAATCAAGGTCTTGCAGGAGAAGTCCCACAATCTTGCCTCGAATGGACAACTTCAGTCCATCCTCGAACTTACGTACCTTGGCCACATCTGAGGCCACATAATCATCAGCAAAACGGGCCAACTCCGTGAATTTGGCCACGTATTCTAGCACATTCATATTTCCCTGCTTCAATTCTAGGAACTCCTTGGCCTTAGCATGTCGAGCAGTTGCTGGGAAATACTTTCCCATATAGAGCTCTCGGAACACTGCCCAAGTCATGGCCTCCAAATTTCTGGAGTCCTTCACCCAATCCCACCATAGCTGGGACTCTCCCTCCAGCTGAAAAGTTGCCAGAGTTATCTTGGTGGCATCGGAAGTGATCTCCATAACCCTCAAGATCTTCTCCACTTGCTGAATCCAACGATCGGCTACCATTAGATCCGCACCTCCCAGAAAAATCGGAGGATGATGGGCTTTGAACTTTTGGAGGTTACTCGAGCCTCCTTGTCCCATATTTGCACCTGTCTGTGCAATGGTAGCGGCTGTAGCACTAGCCTGTGCAATAGTCGCCGCCGCCTCACCAATAGCCTCTGCAAAGGCTTGGTGATCAAAGGCCGGAGATGGTTGGTTATTCCACCTACCGCCTCGGCGTCCACGCCCTCTATATGCCATCTACATAAGTCAAATAACAATATAGTTTTACAAGGCATCCCAAAAATAGGAATCAACACTCAGACATAAAGAGTTTCTTAAATGTCTCACTAGGGGGAAGCATATTCCTCTCCTTAGTAGACATTTATACCATGAACCCTCCCGTTCATTTGTTTTCCCACTCCCAAGGTTATGTTTCCTAACCCTAGTGTGTTCATTTCCATATACATTCTACAATGCACATTATCCACATAGCACATAGCACATAACATGTAGCATTTAAACACATAAGATGAAATGCACAATGCATGCAATGGTCTAGACCCAATGCCCATAAAGCCCTAAGTAATTCGTATACCTAGGCTCTGATACCAAGCTGTGACGCCCCATTTTCCGGGGGTCCTGTATTAACCGTTGACAACCCGTCAACCCGCGGAAATACCCGTGGATGTCGCTTAACCCGATACCGCGGCACCACATTCCCTTTACCGGGATAAAAAAAAATACAAGTCCAATGTCTTTCGGTTGGTTGACCTATCCGAGATCCAATATACCACCATTGGTATCCCCTTATTATCCATTTGTAACATTAGAAGGGAGGAAAACATAGCCCAAAGACTTGGCAAAAGAAATAGAAAATAAAAAAAAATTCTGAATTTTGGAGAGCGTACCGGTACGCGTACCGGTACGCTACGCCCTCTGGACCTGACCGTACCGGTACGCTACACCTTCTGGACCCAACCGTACCGGTACGCGTACCGGTACGCCTGGCCCAGAATTGCTCTTTTTTCCTGTTTTTTGTTTCCAAGCCATTCCAAACCTCCCAAAACTCATCCAACACATGTTTAATGAGATTTTCCATATAATACATAACTTATACAATTTCCATTACAATTAATTCCATAATTTACACATCAAAATGGAATTTATTCAAAAGTTTTACAAAAACTCGAACTAAGGCCACAAGCCGGCCCCCTTCATGCTTGATGCTCTCCAAGTGAGCCATCCGCCGGTGCAAACCCCACACCTGAAATGTTTCCTGTATAGGGTGAGTCAACGCCCAGTAGAGTAAATCCTACAAGGGCTACTCTCCCCCTAGATGCTCATGCTCATGCAACATTCATTTGCAAACTACCATTTCTCATAAGAACATGCATTCTAAGTTGGAATGCAATACTACCATACCATGAAATGAGATCACACCCACTCATGCAATTCAACCCGAGTCCTCTCCGACTCCTACTACATGATGCAATGTCAAAGTGTTTCATTCCATCATTTATGTTTACATCAAATGACATTTTCAAAACTAGGGTCATTCTTGGGATCGGAAACTTCATGGACTCCTACCAATGGTCTTCCACACCAGTACACTTTATGGACTCTTATACCAACGGAGTGCACCCTCCAAATCACCGGGTTTTTCACCCGAGAGGTCGTCATGCCTCTTCTTGCTCATCCCGACCCAATTTATCATGCAATCAAGCGGCTTAGCTAGGTCTTTGACCCAACTTTTTCCAAGCCATACCGTCAATCACCAAGTGTGGTGTTGACATCAACCATGCACACACCCATGTAATGAGATGCTTCCATGCACATGCAATGCTATGTCTCATTGCATACCACATGATGTTCCACATGTCAAGAACAACTCATGCACAATTTCAACATGTCCATGGTAAATTTATATCCTAAGCATATAAATACCATATTCATTTCAATGTTAATATATCAACATATGCATCTATCAACAAACACATCCAATCATATCAATAGCATATGATTCCACAAGTTGAACTTAACATGTTATTTCAATTAAATCAAAACAACCATTCCATTCAAGCGAGGCATTTAATCAAACACCTTCTAGGCACAATTTATAAAACACAAAGCATGCCTCAAATTTTTCCTAAGTTACATAATAAATCACATGTAACTTCATACACCAAAATCAAGCTAGAAAATAGATTAAACCATTTCTATGCTCACTTTTCCATTTCTCTGACCATAAACCTATATATGAAGGTCTATCATATGCATAACATAACAAACCTTTAGACTACCAACATCTAAGGAAAGATTACACCAAGGTAGGAAAAATCCTACCTCTTGAAGTGTAATTCACCCGAATGAAGCTTCAAGAACACTTCCCGAGCCCAAGACTAGATTTCCCCCAAATCTCATCTTTTGGATCTTCGGTGAAATCCCCCGTTCTTGGTGTGGTTGCGTAGCCCTCGTCGATGTGATCGACTTTAACTCTTGGCTCGACGGATTCCGACCGACGGAACTTCGGGAATCGATGGAGAAAGCTTGAAGATCAAGGTTTTCTCTCTTTTCTCTCTTCTCTCTCTCTTAGCCGGCCAAACAAGAACACAAGAGGCTAAAAATCTGATTTTCTAAGATATTTACCCCTATATATAGTTTTAAATACTCGACCCACGTCGCGCCACGTGTCCTTCGCTTAATTGGGTCCGATTTCGTCCCGAAACGATTCGTTTGATCCCTGTTTAAGTTCAAATTAATTTTTTTTTTTAACTTTAACTTAATTTTAAGGAAATTTCATAAAATTTATTTATGGGAACGTTCGTAAGGTAAATCGCCACGCAGTCGCCTCGAACGACGTGCAAATTCCGACTATTTCGGAATTCGACGAAATTTGACAAGGTGACTAAATTTCGCGATACGAATTTAACAGCGAACTCCGTTTCCTCATCCGAGGTCTAGAACATGAGTATTTTAAATACGCATTATAGTGGCAAATTACTATTTTCCCCTTTTTTTTGGAAAAAGTTTAAATTTCCCGGGTTTTACAAGAGGTCACTCCAATGGGTATACTATCTCAACTCAAATTACTCCTCCGATTTAGCATAAATGAACGGTTGATTCACAAAAAGCCGAGGATGATGCCGGTGAGTATCTAAGCATAAACCGTGACTAGGCCTACAGATTATCAAAGACTCACCGAATCATCCATCTTCAATCCGGTCAAACCGAACCATTGGACTCTAAAGGGAGGGAGTAGAAAGAGTTGAAATGGTATACCCAAAGGGGGATTCCTCTTGGTCTTGCCAACAAAAGGATTTAGCTACTCATACTTGAAATGGACATGACAATGGAAAGATAATGCATTGTAGGGATATGGAGTTTTGAAGTAACTAAGTGCAAGAAATCATAGACTAGAAGTGAGCAAAATGAAGATCCATTTTATATCTATGAACATGAACAACTGGGAAGCATTAATGGTAGAACTTAAAGGAGAGCATTAAACTAGCAATGAACATAAGAGAAAATGACATTCAATGAAATTCTAGAGGTTCCTATCATTGATTACAAGACAATGCAGTAGAAGAAATACAAAAATCATAACTTTCTCTCTCTAAAACTATTGTTCATCATCTTCTCCGCCTGGAGCTTCTCTCTCTATATCCTATTCAATGCTATGGAAGAATGCTGATCATTGGAGAGCTTTCCCTCCCAAAAACCGTGCCTGGTGTGGTCCTGCAGCTCCCTGAAGTGACACCCATCAGTAGGGGTGCAGGGAAAGTAGCCTGGACAGGGGAAGTGCAGGGGCTGTCTGCACACCCAGCTCCACAACTCTTCTCTCTCTTCATTTAAAGCTGTAGCTCTAGAGTTCAGAGGAAGGTGTGGGCATGATGAACAGTGTTGTGGGCGTGTCAGAGGAGTGGGGGAGAATTTATGGTGGGACCCTCGAGGTAGCTGAGCAGATCTGGAGAATCTGGGCTCGTCAGGCAAATCGTACCGGTACCATACCGTACCGGTACTTCATACTCCAGTAGGTTTGGTTACCGTACCGGTACTGTTCTGCATCCTTGTCTGAATCTTCTGATTTCTTTGCTCCTGAGCTATCCCCAAGTTATCTTTTCATCTCCTTTCATCCCAAGTGGTATGGGTAGGCCTTAAAAAACCATATTTAGCTCCTTTCAACTGCAAACACAAAATATCGACGTTAAGACTTCAATCATCATAACTCATATCTTTTAATCTTCAAAAACAAGTGAACTGAGCTGATTAGCACCTTAAAATATACAAAGTTTTGTGCTAATCAAGGTGCCAAATGGGCATGCGAATGTTGTTTTCTCTTGGTCATCTAGTACTATCTCAATTTGATTATACATATAATCTCCATCTAGGAAATAGTAGAATGCATGACCTGCAATTCTTTCTAAGACTTGACCAAGAAAGGGAAGAGGAAAATGGTCTTTCCTAGTTACCAAATTGAGTTTTTGATAGTCTATGCACATCCACCATCCTATGACAACTCGAGTTGGTACCAGTTCATTGGCATCATTTTTAACCACTGTGACCCCAGATTTTTTGGGCACAACTTGGGTTGTGCTAACCCATTTACTATCAGAGATGGAAAAGATTATTCCTGCATCCAATAGTTTGAGCACCTCAGTCCTTACAACCTCCTTCATGTGAGGGTTCAATGATTAGCACAAAATATTGCACATCATGTATGCTTTTGTATCTCTTTTATACTTGCTTTTGTGGTGAAAATATGAGAAAATGCAATTAATCAAACAATTAACAAAGTTGTTGTGTGATTGTAGGTAGAGAGTTGGAAATGGCTTGAGTTAAGCCCCTATCATAGTGCTCAAAGTCAATAGAGATGAAGGGGAGGCTTAACGGGTGGCTTGGAAGGTGAAAAGATCAAGAAAGGAGCAAACCAAGTAAAAACCTACCGGTAGGTTTGCTCATAAAACTACTGGTAGGTTTCGCACACTGGAGTTGGACCTACTAGAAACCTTCTGGAAGGTTTTGTTCACTGGAACAAAACCTACAGGTAGGGTTTTCATCGACCTACCAGTAGGTTTTGCTGAAAAGATGCCAGAACCTGCAACTCAAGCTCTGCCACTTGGGGGTCCCACCTAGGATTCTCCCACACATCCCCTGACATATTCTGTGACGCCCCAATCTCCGGGGGTCCTATATTAACCGTTGACCACCCGTCAACCCGCGGAAATAACCATGGATGTCACTCAACCTAACACCACGGTAGTAGCATCCCCTTAACCGGGATCTTAATTCACCATTGTTAACCGGATTCGATTATTCATTTGGGTTCAACCAATATTCGATATACCATGATTTATACTCCATTTACATCATTGGAGGGAAAGGAAACGTAGATTGAAAATAGGGCGAAGCAGCGTGAAAATCTGAAAATTTTGAAGAGAGTACCGGTACCCAGTACCGGTACCATTCAGTATCGGTACCCGGTACCGGTACTATCAACCCACTGGAAAGGGGGTACCGGTACCATTCAGTACCGGTACCCGGTACCGGTACTGTCAACCCACTGGAAAGAGGGTACCGGTGTCCAGTACCGGTACCATTCCGTACCGGTACCCAGTACCGGTACTGTCAACCCACTGGAAAGAGGGTACCGGTGTCCAGTACCGGTACCATTCCGTACCGGTACCCAGTACCGGTACTGTCAACCCACTGGAAAGAGGGTACCGGTGTCCAGTACCGGTACCATTCCGTACCGGTACCCAGTACCGGTACTCTCTGCCCAGTTTTGCCATTTTCAACCATTTTTCCTTTCCAATCCATTCAAAACCCTTCCCAACTCATCAAATACATGTTTGACAAGGATTTCCATATAAAACATGGTTTATACAAGTTCTATTACAATTGATTCCATACATTTACATATCAAAATGGAATTCTTTTCAAAAGCTTTTACAAAACAACAATAAAAGCCACAAGTCGGCTTTCTTCAACCTTGGGGCTCGAAATGGGAGCCGTCCGCCGGTGTGAACCCCGCACCTGAAATGTTTTTCCCACAAAGGGTGAGCCACGCTCAATAGGGTATTTCCTAATGAGGCTACTCCCCAACCTATATGCATATGAAATGTTCACGTGCCACAAAACCACAATTCATAACATTCCAAGCAAGGAAATATATTCAATGATGGAAATTGCAATGTCATGCTATGGAATGAGGTGAGACTCACTCATGCATATCAACCGAGCCCTTCCCGGCTCCTCTACACATGCAAGTGCCAATGTGTACTAATCCGTCATTGATGTTGCACATCAAATGATTTTTCATTCTAGGGTCTTTCTTGGGGTGGATATTTATGGACTTACACCAACGGCACCCAACCGACACGGAATTCATGGACTTCCACCAACGGTTCCGCGTACACCGACACACTTTATGGACTCTTATACCAACGGAGTGCGTATCCAATCACCGGGTCTCTCACCCGAGGGATAGTCTAGCCCTTCTTGCTACCCCAACCCTAACAACCATGCAAACCGTGCGACTCGACTAGGTCATCGACCCGTCTTACCCGAGCCCACTCGTCATCCACCAAGCGTGGTGAAGACAACCACCATGCACACACACCCACTAAGTGCAATGCTCCCGTGCATATGAAATGTGATGTCTCATTTCAACAATATTATCATGTTCAATATGCTATGAGTAACACTTGAACATTCTAATCATATTTCACATATTTCATGGCATTTTATATCATAAGCATATAATTCCCATTATTCCCTACAATGTCAATATATTACAAACACGTATATATATATCAACATTTTATCTTGGACAACACCCAAACATGTCATCACATAATCAAGTAATAACATACTTCAAATCTCATGGCATAATGTAAGCACATAGCATGCCCACAATTCACATAATCCAAGAATCACATTGGAACAATTTCATATACCCAATTTTACCCAAATCAAACAAAAGGGGCAAGAGATACACAACCAATCATCCTACCCATTTCATTAAAACATTCTAGGTTTGGAATGAACCTTAGTATGAGGAAACCCTACCTCTTGTAGCGTGTAGAATAACCGTAGGAAGCCTCCAAAACCCGATCCTATCCCAAAGCCCTAGCCTCCAAAAATCCCGTCCTTGGATTCTCTCCAAAACCCGACCTCCTTGGTATGGTTTTGTAGCCCTTGGCGAGGAGAACGACTTTTGTTCTTGGCCCGAGTGGATTGGAGCTCCCAATCTTCGTAGATCGTAGAGAGAAGGTGGAGAGATTTTGGATTTTCCCTCTCTTCCTCTCACGTTATCGGCTGAGCTAACAAATGGGGAGAAAATCTGATTTTCTCCCCTTTAAATACCCTTTAAATACTTGGCCCACAACGCGCCACACAGTCCTTATTTCCCGGGTCCGTTTTAACCCCGAAACGATTAAATTTCGCTCCGGTTCAAGTTCAAAATATTTTTATTTTAACTTGCCGTCATTTATTTCCCAAAATTTAAAATTTTAAATCAGAATCTCGTTTTTGGGTCTCCCGAGGCTCGACCGCCTCGTAAAACGCGAAAAATCCGACTAACTCGGAATTTAATGAAATTTGACAGGGTAACTAGATTTCGCGAGACGAATCCAACGGTGAGGTCCGTTTCGTCATCCGAGTTCTAGAAAAATTCAGGTTTACAACCTGTACTGTAGTGGCAATTTACCGTTTTGCCCTTTTTCACAAAGGTTGAAATTTTCTCGGGTTTTACATATTCTACATATATACATGCCTACCTATGCCTATAATCTGACTTTGGAAGATTTAGCATGGAAAAGGAAGAGAGAGAGATGGAGGCATGATGGGTTGTTGGGTAGGCTTGTCCTAGCCTGTCCAAGCATCAAATCATTTCCCATTAATGGGAAGCCTGCTCTCAAATGCCATTAGGGGCTGATGGATGAAAAATGCATCATTCTTACACCATTATTCATCTAGAGAAGCATTGTAGAGATAAAAGCTCAAGGAAGAAGACATAGTTTGGAGAGGGAAACTTAGGATTTTAGCATTTTCTTATCCATTTCACTTGTAGTAAGCTATAATACTCTTATAATCTTCATTTATTCCACTTTAATCTTAGTTATTTCAAGTGTATTTCAAGTTTAGTTATGTATCTTGGAATCTACCATGTTTACATTTGAGTTTTTCACTTCAACCTTTTTAGTTGGGTATTAAATGCACTTATCTTTCTAGTTTAACTTTTTCTTTACATTAATACAAGTTTTGATCTACGTTTCTTAACCATGTCTCTTTACATATTGTACGTCTTTTCATTTATTATGGGTAGCTAATTTTTTAGTTGGTTAATCCAAGGGAGATTTCCTCTTGGGTATGCTAAATCAACTCTTTTTCATTCCTCCTCGTAGTGTAAGTTGTTTGGTTTGACTAGATTGAGTGCGGACGTGGTTGTGTGCTCTTGATACACCATAGACTTGTCACGGGGTATGCTTGAGCCTACACCTCCACATTAATCCCTCACTACCTACGAATCAATCAATCACCAAGACACAATTAGAAGAATGTTTTGAGTTGATTTGACATTCCCATTGGAATGACCCCTTTAGATTAACCAACCTTGTTTTCATTACATTTTAAGCAAAATCTCCACTCATCAGAACACAAATTCACAAGATTTTACAATTTTCTATTTTTACAAAATCACCTTCACCATGATTCAGCCTTCCTTCCCTGAGGAGACGACCTTGGAATACCCATTCCAAGTAAAACACGACACTTGAAAGTCTCTCTTCGCTTGGGGAGCACTTTTGCACACACACATTTTCATTCACATGCACATTTTTCCCCATTCCCAGCATTGAACCCGAGGGAGAGTGACACTCACCTATACACATAATCCATATATACATTCAAGGGTTCGTATTCAGAGAATAGGGTGAACGAATACAAGCATTTTTGGCGCCGTTACCGGGGAAGGCAAAACGTTGAATTAGAAGGTGATTTCGGACTATGGAGGTAAGTCCTATGATTCTCATCATGGGCCGAGGTATGTTGCTCCTTGTATATAATTTTATTTACTTTTCATTTCAATTTTAGATATTTTTTTTGCATGTGGAGGACAGGATGACCAAAATAGATTGGTTAGACAACCCCTAGAACCTAATATTAATCTTGACTAAGACTCACCCGAGGATGCCAGTGACAACTTCAAGGATAAGGATGCTA
The DNA here is from genome assembly GCA_951799425.1 of Ilex aquifolium. Lineage (NCBI taxonomy): Eukaryota > Viridiplantae > Streptophyta > Magnoliopsida > Aquifoliales > Aquifoliaceae > Ilex > Ilex aquifolium. Next base: position 6,312,136 of record OX637410.1, on the reverse strand, counting down.
ATGTTCAAAGGGGTGGGGGAATGCCAAACCCCCAAATGCATGTTTCCCCTCCTAGGAATGAGGGAACAATATCCCGATTGATCCTCCGGCGAGGTCAATGCGGGATTATCTCCAACCCACTCGTAGCACCACTCCCTCATGCATACTTCCTCAATTCCATGGAATTGAAAGAGAAAAATCCTTATTTGCATATTAAGGAATTTGAGGAAATAGTTGCAACCTTCCTCACTAATCATGACATGGAAGACATATCTCGCGTGAAATTGTTCCCCTTTTCCCTAAAAGATAAGGCCAAAATGTGGTTGAATTCCTTGAAGTCTCGATCAATAATCTCTTGGATACAAATGCTTTCTGAAGGCTCTTAAAAAGCAAATCCAAATTTTTTTGGAAAAGCCCAATGAGCAATTTTATCAACGTTGGGATAGCTGCAAGGAATTACTACATTCCATTCCACATCATGGTTTTGAACCATGGCAATTGCTGAGTTTCTTCTACGAAGGGATTACAACGGGCCATCGACAATTCATCGACATGATGTGCAATGGGGAGTTTTTAAACAAGGATCATGATGAGGCCCTAAAGTACTTCAATACATTGGCACAAAATGCACAATCTTGGGATATCACGGATCCTGCTGATGTACCGAGGTCCTCTCTGGTAGTAATCAACCAAGCGGGGGTGGGATGTATGATTTAAGGAATCGGGAGGATTTGCTTGCCAAAATCACCATATTGTCTCAGAAAGTGTAGAGTCTAGAGTTCAATAAGAGACATGAGGCGTCTAACATAACCAAGACCGAGGGGTTTTGCTCTATTTGTAAGAGTGTTGAGCATTCCATATCAGAGTGCCCCAACATTCTGACACTTAAAGAGGTTTACCATGACCAAGTCAATGCCTTCAGTCAAAGTAGACAATCATTCTCTCCACACTCAAATACATATAATATGGGTTGGAATAATCACTCGAACTTTAGTTGGAAGAATGAGAATCCCATTCATCACGGGTCTAGTTCTTATTCACCTCCCATGCCTCCCAAGTAAAACCAATACCATGGTCAAGGTCCCTCATCTAGCTCCCAATACCCCCAGTCCAATCCACAAGGGTTTTCACAAAACCCGTTTCCACAAAGTTTTGGTCAACAAGGAACATCCAACTTACCCACCTCATAAAAGAAATTTGGAGGATGTCGTGCACCAATTCATTCAAAGCCAAACCACCATCAACAATCAAATCGCCGCCGTTTTTAATGACATTCAGACTCAAATCACAAAATTGACCAATGCCATAGGGTCATCACAACAAGATAAGGAAAATTTCCCGCTCAACCCCAAGAGAACCCTAGGGGTCAACACGTGATAGAGTCATCTGAGCCCTCCAAAGAGAGTTATGAGCAACTCAAGGCGGTTACCACCCTTAGGAGTGGCAACCAAATTGACAAGACTATTTTACCAAAAGTCCCACCAAAAGCCACATTGGAAAAAGAGAGAGATTAAGGGCAAATCTGAGGGAGGTGAGACAAGTGAGAAAGAAAAAATTGTTGATTTGAATGTGCATGCATGTCTTATTCCGGCCCCTTTTCCCCAACGTTTCAAGCCACCCATGAAGGTGGCTAACTATTCTGACATTATTGAAATGTTTAAGCAGGTGAAAATCAACATCCCACTCCTCGATGCCATAATGTAAATCCCATTATGTGCAAAGATTTTTAAGGACTTGTGCACAATGAAGAGGAAGTTGAACGTGCACAAAAAGGCATTCTTCATCGAACAAGGTGAGCTCAATCTTGGGGACCAACACACCGCCAAAGTTCAAAAACCCCGGCTGCCCAACCATTGCTATCACAATACGAAATTGCCGGGTGGAGCAAGCACTTCTTGACTTGGGGGCAAGTGTCAATCTCCTACCCTATTCGGTGTACCAACAACACGAAGTTGAAAAGTTGAAGTCAACTCCAATCACTCTTTAGTTGGCAGATTGAAGCGTTAGAACACCAAGGGGAGTAGTTGAGGATGTCTTGGTTCAAGTAGATAATTTATATTATCTTGTTGATTTTATTGTACTTGATACTCATCCGATTGCTAATCTTAGTTCACAAATTCCTATCATACTAGGTAGACATTTCCTTGCTACATCTAATGTCGTGATAAATTATAGGAACGACCTAATGAAGCTTGCTTTCGGGAATATGAAAATGGACCTCAACGTGTTCAACTTGTGCAAGCAACCGGGTGATGACGAAGAAGTACATGAGATCAACTAGATCAACACCTTGTTGGAGGAGCACTTGGAGCTATGCAACACTTTGAAGTTGGGGGAGGAGGAAATTATTGATCAATAGGAGCTGGAAAGTATACAAGGGGTAGAAAAATGGACCCTAACATTTGAGAAGTTTCCACAATAAGATAAGAGAATTTTCCCATCCATTGTACAAACACAACACTTGGAGTTGAAGCCACTACCTTCTACTCTCAAGTATGCTTTTCTCGGGGAGAACGAAACCTTCTTGGTAGTAGATGAGCACAAAATATTGTATATTTCAAGGCCTCATTACATGCATTTTAACTCAACTTTTGCATCTAAGTACTTAGAGTTAGCCAATTTTATGAATAATGTTGAATTTTCATTGTTGCAAGTTTTTATAGCTTAAATGATTGATTTTAGGGCCTTGCAACTATGATGGATGTGTGGTGAGGGCATGGACACATTACATGAAGATTTGGAGGCTTAAAAGTGAAGAAATCAAGGAGGTATTGGTGTTTGGGAACAAAAGCACCAGCAGCCACACCATCTGGAAACAGAGCCTCGGTTTTCCTCCATTTTGACCATGATCCACTTCAAATCTGAAAAAGTGAAAAACATGAAAGTTGTAGATCTGGATGTCTTCTGTATTGTGTCAAAATTTCAGCTCAATCCGACGGTTAGATCAAAGGTTATGCCAATTCTACGAAAACTGGTCCGGAGCAGAAAAACAGTACCGGTACTCAGTACCGGTACGCCGAAGCTACTGGTGTTCGAAGTACCGGTACGATACAGTACCGGTACTCAGTACCGGTACTGTCTTCTGAAAAAGCCCGAAATGCCTCCAAATCACTTCCCATTTGCTTGGGGGTCCCACCAATGCTTCTCCCACTTGCCCCCCAACATTTCCTTACACATTTCCATGCCTCCCTGACACAACTTGAAGACTTTTGAGGCTTGGCATTCAAGGAGGAAGAGAGAGAAATGGGCTGCCATGTGGGTTGCAGGCAAGCCTGTCCAAGGCTTCAACTCAACCTCCTATTGATGGGAGGCCTGCACACAGCTGGGGGGACCACCATGCACGAAAATTGAAGGCTAACTCTCCAATATATTCAGCATTTTACACATTGTATTGGTGGCTACCTAAGCTTAGTTTTAGTTCCTAGGAAGAAGATGATGAATAGTGTAATGTAAGTTTATGTTTTTGCATTTTCCTTTCCATTTCAATTGTTGTAAGCTTTAAACTTCTTGTAATCTTCATTCCTTGCACTTTAATCTCATCTATGTCAAGTACATTTCAAGTTTAATGCTACATTTTAGATTGCACCATTGTTGTAGCTAGTTCTTCAATTTCTTGCTTTGAAATGAGTTTTGAATATTTTTCTTCTTAGTTTAAGTTTTCTCGCATTCCTTTAAGTTTCATGCTTTATTTCTTTTACATGTCTCTTTACATATTGTATGCCTTCCTTCAAGTATGAGTAACTAGATTTTTAGTTGGTTAATCCAAGGGAGACCTCCTCTTGGGTGTGCCATTTCAACTCATTTTCTTTCCTCCTCTCGGTGTACGATGGTTCGGTTTGACTGGGTTGGGGTGAGGACGTGGTTGTGAGTCTTTGATATCCCGTAGGCATTGTCACGGGTTATGCTTGGATCCTCACCTCCCTTTAGTCCCGAGCTTCCCACGAATCAATCGTTCATCTATGCACCATTGGGGGAAGGCTTGAGTTGATTTGGTATTCCCATTGGAATGACCTCTTCGGATTAACCAACACTTGTTTTTCTTGCATTTCCATTCACAAACACAACCAAAACACAAACAAAAGATTTTTCACTTTTTTTTCCTTTTGCAAAATCACTTTCACACACTCGAACTTTCCTTCCCTGAGGAGACGACCTTGGAATACTTTTCCAAGTAAAACACCGACACACAAAAGACTCTTTGCGATTGGGGAGCACTTTTGTTCACATACCCGCATTTCATACATTTTGTTCATTTCATTTTCCATCCACCAATCCGTTGTTGCCTAATCTCTTGCATCACCCCGAGGGAGAGTGACACTCCCCTTCACACATAAGCCATATACACATTGAGGGATGATGTTAAGGGGTTAGGAAACAACAACGTTTTTCATCAATCATTTTGGCGCCGTTGCCGGGGAAGGTAAAGCGTTGAGTTCAAAGGGTGATTTTGGGCGGCATGGTAAGTCTCGTGATTTTCATCACGGGCCAAGGTATGTCGTTTCTTTTGTAAATTTTTTGTTTTAGTTTGTGTTTTGTATTATGTCTTATAATTTTTATGAAAATGTATATAATGCCCAAAGTTTTCAAAATGTGTGAAAGATTTGTGATGACTATGGGCACATTACTAGTGAGTGCCCAAGAATGACCTCTTATTTTGAAAATGTTTGCGAGATTTGTGGTGAGTATGGGCACTTCACTAGTGAGTGCCCAATAAATGCCCCTTATTTTGAAAATGTTTGCGAAATTTGTGGTGAGTATGGACACCTCACTAATGAATGCCCAATAAATTATCCGGTTCAAGACTTTGCATGCGAAGGTTCAAATTCATTTTTGGCCTCCAAAAATTTTTACCCCAATCATTATGTTACACCGAGTTATGGTTGGGAGAATGAACCTCATGATTTTTCATCCAATCTCACACCGCCAAATGAATTTTGCCATTATCCAACGTATGAGGACTCAACTGAGCAAGAATTGGAAAATACGTTTTACGAGTTTATGCAAAGCCAAATGGAATGGAATGCCCAAATAACCCAACAACTTGATACATTGACTAATGCTATAATTGCTATGCATGAAGAACAACATCTTGAGCATAGTCAATGCATTGAGGTTGATCATCCCAATGGAATGCATATTGATGGTGAATCTCCCACCACTCTTGATTGTGAAAAATTTGATAAAGTTATTATCTCACAAGAGGCTAATGAGCCCAAGGTCATTTTTCCATCTAAGAGTGGTGTTGAGATTCACATTTCTCAACTTGGGGAGGGCATTGCAATGGAGTTAAGTGTAGAAAGTTTTCAAGACAAATTTTATACTCCATTGTTGGAATTGCATAAACTTGCCTATACCTCGGTTCGGTTGAGAATTTTGAGTCAACATCCTTTCTATGTTTGGATCAATGGTTTAAGAAGGGCATTTATACAACAAAAAAATGTTAAAACCAAAAAAATCAATGGGCGTAAACTCATATCCGAATTGAAGCCGGATTGACATGAGCCCTTTTTGTTTTGTTTCCATGTACATAATAGTTAGATTTCTTTTATTGTTATAGTTTTATTTTCATAAATGTTGTAGTGTAGATTTTAGCATGAAGGTTGTTTACCTCTTCCTAATTTGGACTCATTTCACTTTGAGCATCATTGTAGCAAATCTTATTGGGTATCATGTTCTAGTCTAAGTTGGGGGTGTAAACAAGCTTTTTGTGTTTTATTAATGTACATATATAAAAAAAAAAAAAGAAGAAAAAAAAAAATAGGGTGTATCTTATTTCCCATGTTACTTTCATTTTTCTCATTGCATGATTCCTTGTGCATTGAGGACAATGCATGGTTCAAGTTGGGGGGTGAGGTGCACCATTCACATGTTCCACCACTTTTTGTATAGAATAATGGAAAATGTGAAAATTTTGAAAATTTTGGTTCCAATATTGAACTATATTCCCTTATCCTAATGGTTATGGGATTTGTGATTGCTTGATCTTCATTTTGAACTTTGAATACATGAGTACATTATAGAAGTTTATCCTATTGCTAAGAGTATCACATACTTGTTTGCTTTTGAACTCAACCATAAGTGCACCATGAACTTATAATTTTTGCAATTTACGGATTGAGTTCACATTTAGTGCTTGACATGAATAGTGGAGATGAGTAAGGACCCATGAGAGCTTTAGTGTCAATTCTTTTTGGAGGGAACTTACATTTACTCAAGGAACAATTCTTAATTTTCAAATTTGTTCAATAGTCTCATTATGCTTGTTTTGGTTAGGTGTGTTTGGGTAGTTAATTGACTTTGTCTTGATATGTACAATGCTCTCCCATGCCTATCTAGAGATGATCTTAGGCCATTTTTGAATGCTTTGAGCCTTTGCCTTTTTCTTGTGAAAAGTTTATCCCTAGTGCCGTGATTGAGCCTAATTGAATTCATTTCTATGCCATACATTTGACCAAGCCAATGAAAATGATAAATATCTACCTTACCTTGGTTGTTCCTAGAGCGGGATATGATTTGATCGTAAAAGAAAAGGAAGTATGGTGTGGAAACTCAAACAAAAGTGATAAATGATGTTGAAACTCAAAAGAGTTGAATGGAAAAAGAATGAAAATCCAAGAAAAGAAAAAAAAAAAAAAAAGGGTGAAAGAAGAAAAGAAAGAGAAAAAGAAAAGGAAAATGTTAAGGAAAAGAAGAAAAAAAGTAACAAAAAGTGTGGTGATGGTGTTAGCCTAGAAATTCCATAAAATGGAGATCTTTTTGAAATAAAGGTCATTCACTCGGAACAACCCTCTTTGTTATCCTATATCCTTCATTTTGCCTACCTCAATATCACCCCAAGGCCTCATTACAACCCGTGAAAGTCCTAAATGATCTAGAGAAAGCATGGGGGATGCATACTTTGAAAAGAACAAGAGAAGTTGGTTTTGCTATCAAATGCCCTAGCATTCCCTTCATGAGATTTTGCCAAGGTTGTTTCATTTTTATGCATACTTCATTTTTGGATTATATGTGAGTATATTTCGTTTTGAGCACAATATTATATCTCACATATACACATGGAGTGCATGCTTGGATAATCATTGAGTTATTCTTTGTTGAGAGAAACCTTTGGTGAGTTTTTGCATCAAAGCTTAATTTGGATAGCTATGTGAATGTGAATTTCGTCGTGTAAATGTTTAAATTACATGTTCATTGCACTCACACACGAGTTTGAAAATGAATGTGTATGTGAATACTCTAGAATAGCATTTAAGGCTATGATGTGTTTCATGTGTTTTTAGTTCGGGTGTTTCGGAGCAAGTTGTTTTTGACATCCCATTGCTAGTTAAGATAAGGGAATATATTTTAAATATTGGATACCAAGGAAGAGAAGTTTGTAGGTACCTTCACTGGAAACCTTCACGAGACAAAACTCGTCCACTAGGGATCACCTAGGGGTTTAAAGGCTTATTGCATGTGCTAAATGCAATTGCGGAATTAGTATAAGTTTATTTTGTTTGCTTGCTTTTTATATTTTGTTTGCTAGGGACTAGCAAAGCTTAAGTTGGGGGGTGTGATGAGCAAAAAATATTGTATATTTCAAGGCCTCATTACATGCATTTTAACTCAACTTTTGCATCTAAGTACTTAGAGTTAGCCGATTTTATGAATAATGTTGAATTTTCATTGTTGCAAGTTTTTATAGCTTAAATGATTGATTTTAGGGCCTTGAAACTATGATGGATGTGTGGTGAGGGCATGGACACATTACATGAAGATTTGGAGGCTTAAAAGTGAAGAAATCAAGGAGGTATTGGTGTTTGGGAACAAAAGCACCAGCAGTCACACCATCTGGAAACAGAGCCTCGGTTTTCATCCATTTTAGCCATGATCCACTTCGAATATGAAAACGTACAAAACATGAAAGTTGTAGATCTGGATGTCTTCTGTATTGTGTCAACATTTCAGCTCCATCGGACGGTTAGATCAAAAGTTATGCCAATTCTACGAAGACTGGTCCGGAGCAGAAAAATAGTACCGGTACTTAGTACCGGTACTGTACCCAGTACCGGTACGCCGAAGCTACTGGTGTTCGAAGTACCGGTACGATACAGTACCGGTACTGTCTTCTGAAAAAGCCCGAAATGCCTCCAAATCACTTCCCACTTGCTTGGGGGTCCTACCAATGATTCTCCCACTTGCCCCCCAACATTTCCTTACACATTTCCATGCCTCCCTGACACAACTTGAAGACTTTTGAGGCTTGGCATTCAAGGAGGAAGAGAGAGAAATGGGCTGCCATGTGGGTTGCAGGCAAGCCTGTCCAAGGCTTCAACTCAACCTCCTATTGATGGGAGGCCTGCACACAGCTGGGGGGACCACCATGCACGAAAATTGAAGGATAACTCTCCAATATATTCAGTATTTTACACATTGTATTGGTGGCTACCTAAGCTTAGTTTTAGTTCCTAGGAAGAAGATGATGAATAGTGTAATGTAAGTTTATGTTTTTGCATTTTCCTTTCCATTTCAATTGTTGTAAGTTTTAAACTTCTTGTAATCTTCATTCCTTGCACTTTAATCTCATCTATGTCAAGTACATTTCAAGTTTAATGCTACATTTTAGATTGCACCATTGTTGTAGCTAGTTCTTCAATTTCTTGCTTTGAAATGGGTTTTGAATATTTTTCTTCTTAGTTTAAGTTTTCTTGCATTCCTTTAAGTTTCATGCTTTATTTCTTTTACATGTCTCTTTACATATTGTATGCCTTCCTTCAAGTATGAGTAGCTATATTTTTAGTTGGTTAATCCAAGGGAGACCTCCTCTTGGGTGTGCCATTTCAACTCATTTTCTTTCCTCCTCTCGGTGTACGATGGTTCGGTTTGACTAGGTTGGAGTGAGGACGTGGTTGTGAGTCTTTGATATCCCGTAGGCATTGTCACGGGTTATGCTTGGATCCTCACCTCCCTTTAGTCCCGAGCTTACCACGAATCAATCGTTCATCTATGCACCATTGGGGGAAGGCTTGAGTTGATTTGGTATTCCCATTGGAATGACCTCTTCGGATTAACCAACACTTGTTTTTCTTGCATTTCCATTCACAAACACAACCAAAACGCAAACAAAAGATTTTTCACTTTCTTTTCCTTTTGCAAAATCACTTTCACACACTCGAACTTTCCTTCCCTGAGGAGACGACCTTGGAATACTTTTCCAAGTAAAACACCGACACACAAAAGACTCTTTGCGATTGGGGAGCACTTTTGTTCACACACCCGCATTTCATACATTTTGTTCATTTCATTTTCCATCCACCAATCCGTTGTTGCCTAATCTCTTGCATCACCCCGAGGGAGAGTGACACTCCCCTTCACACATAAGCCATATACACATTGAGGGATGATGTTAAGGGGTTAGGAAACAACAACGTTTTTCATCAATCAGTAGTCAATAAGTTCCTCATTGGAGTCGAAGGAAGAAGAAGATCTATTGAAAATGTTAAGGAGGCACAAGGGAGCAATTGGTTGGATGATTGCCGATATCAAGGGGATATGCCCTCTCATTTGCACACACCGCATCTACCTAGAGGAAGACTGCAAGCCGTCCCGACAACCACAGAGAATGCTAAATCCTATCATGAAGGATGTGGTGAGGGATGAGGTACTCAAACTACTTGATGTGAGCATCATTTTTCCAATAGCTGACAGTAAATGGGTTAGTCCCACTCAAGTGGTACCAAATAAATCGGGGGTCACTGTGGTTGCAAATGGGGAGAACGAGTTGATTCTGACAAGAGTAGTCACCGAATTAAGAGTTTGTATCGACTACCGGAAACTCAACTCTTGCACAAGAAAGGATCACTTTCCTTTTCCATTCCTCGACCAAGTATTGGAAAGAGTAGCCGAATACTTGTTTTATTGTTTCTTGGATGGCTACTCCGGCTACAATCAAATTGAGATCGCTTTGGAAGACCAAGAGAATACTACATTCACGTGTCCCTTTGGCACCTTCGCATATCGCCGAATACCATTCGGGTTGTGTAATACCCCGGGGATGTTTCAAAGATGCATGATGGGAATTTTTAGCGACATAGTGGAGAAAATTATGGAAGTCTTCATGGATGAATTTTCCGTATTTGGGGACTCATTTGAAGGTTGTTTGGAGAAATTGGAGAGAGTACTTGAGAGATGTGAGGAGAAGAATTTGGTTCTCAATTGGGAGAAGTGCCACTTCATGGTGACACAAGGGATAGTGCTCGGCCATATCGTTTCGGTAAAGGGGATTGAAGTCGACAAATCCAAGGTTGATGCAATTTCCAACCTCCCCACACCGAAAGTCTTTAAAGACATCAGGTTGTTTCTTGGCCATGCCGATTTTTATCATCATTTTATAAAAGATTTTAGCGCATTGGCACAACCCTTGACCAATTTTCTGTCCAAAGATGTCCCATTTGTGCGGTCGAATGATTGTGAGGCATCATTTAAAAAACTCAAAAGCATTCTCACTTCACCTCCAATCATGCGACCACCCAAGTGGGATTTACCATTTGAGCTCATGTGCGATGCGAGTAATTACGTGGTCAGCGCTGTGCTTGGTCAACGGGAATACAAGAGACCATATGTAATATACTACGCTAGTAAGAATCTAAATGAGACACAAATGAATTACACTACCACCGAAAAAGAGTTGCTAGCCATAGTATTTGCATTAGATAAATTTCGGTCTTACATCATTGGTTCACCTATTGTAGTCTACACTAATCACTCTACTTTGAAGTATCTTTTGTCTAAGAAGGACGGAAAATTGAGACTCATTAGGTGGATCCTCCTCCTACAAGAATTCAACTTGACAATCAAAGACAAAAAGGGAGTTGAGAACGTGGTGGCAGACCATTTGTCCCGACTTGTAGTTCAAAATGCCGAAGAGGATATTCCCATCCCTGACTCTTTTCTTGATGAACATTTATTTTCCATTAATTATGTTTTTCCTTGGTATGCTAACATTTGCAATTATCTTGCTACAGGACAAATTCCACCGCACTGGAGCCCAGAGGATAGATGGAGATTTATGGCGGATGTGAAGTACTTTTACTTCGACAACCAGTACTTCTTCAAATATTGCCCTGACCAACTCATGAGGAGATGCATACCTGAGAATGAACAACAGGACATCCTTGCATTCTGCCATTCCGAAGCGTGCAGTGGACACTTCTGTTCCAAAAAGACTTCGGATAAGGTTTTGAAATCCGATTTTTATTGGCCTTCTTTAATTAAAGATTGTGTTTCATTTTGCAAAGAATGTGATAGGTACCAAATATTGGGTAGTGTGACATGTAGGAATATGATGTCTTTGTCCCCCGTGTTAGTAATTGAGATATTTGATTTTTGGGGCAATGACTTAATGGGTCCATTCCCTATGTCTTTTGGCTACCTCTATATTTTATTGGCAGTGGACTACGTGTCTAATTGGGTAGAGGCTATCCCAACCAAGACCAATGACCACCGTGTCGTGATCAAGTTTCTCAAAGAAAATATTTTTTCGAGGTTTGGGATACTTCGTGCAATGATATGTGACGATGGTTCTCATTTTTGCAATAGGCCATTTGCATCCTTAATGCATAACTATGGCGTCACACACAAGGTGTCCACTACGTATCACCCAAAGACCAATGGCCAAGCCGAGTTGGCCAAAAGGGAGATCAAGAACATCGTAGAGACAACGGTGAACCCCAATAGGAGGGATTGGTCACTTAGGTTGACCAATGCGCGATGGGCTTACCGCACTACTTACAAGACTATTCTAGGTATGTCACCGTATAGGCTAGTCTATGGCAATGCTTGCCATTTGCCAGTTCAAATGGAGCGCAAGGCCTACTGATTGATTGGAAAACGTTGTTGTTTCCTAACCTCTAAACATCACCCTCACCCTCAATGTGTGTATGGCTTATAGGAATGGGGGAGTGTCACTCTCCCTCCAGATGATGCACTCTCCCTTGGAATGATGCAAAAGATTAGGCAACAACGGAATGGTGGTGGATGGAATTGTGGAATGAACAAAATGTGATGAAAATGAAATGCGGTGTATGCACAAAAATGCTCCCCAATCGCAAGGAGTCTTTCGTGTGTCGGTGTTTTACTTGGTGGTATTCCAAGGTCGTCTCCTCAGGGAAGGAAAGAGAGTTGTGTGAAAGTGATTTTGGTGAACAAAAGAGAAAATGTAAAATCTTTTGTTTGAGTTTTGTGTTTGGTTTGTAAATGAAAATGCAAATAAAGCAAGTGTTGGCTAATCCAAAGGGTTCATTCCAATGGGAATACCAAATCAACTCAAAGCCTTCCTCCGATTGAGCATGAATGAACGATTGATTCGGGGGAAGCTAGGGACGAGATTGGTGAGTATCTAAGCATAAACCGTGACTAGGCCTACGGAATATCAAAGGCTCACCAACTCATCCACTCTCAACCCCGTCAAACCGAACCATTTGACTCTAAAGGGAGGAATGAAGAAGAGTTGAAAATGTATTCCCAAGAGGAATTTTCCCTTGGATTAACCAACTTAAATCGTAGCTACTCATATTAAAAATGCATAAAGGAAAGACAAGCATAATGTAAATGAAAGACATTGTATAGAAATGAAGCTTTAAAGCATGAAACTAAACTTGAAGCAAGAAATCTAAAGCTATGAACAAAAACATTCAATACCCATTTTAAGCTAAAAATGAAGAACTTGAAAGCATAAATGGTGAAATGAAGAACATGTAATTAACTTGCAATATACTTGAAATAAAGGAGATTACAATGTAAGAAATGAAGATTACAAGAGGAATGTAGCTTACAGCAATGACATGGATGAAGAAAATGCAAAAATGAAATTACTATTCATCATCTTCAACCTTGGAGCTTTCTACATCTACTCCTAAGCTTAGGTAGCCAACTAACTAATACAATGTGTGTGTAATGCTGAATATAATGGTGTGTGGGAGATTTCCAATTTCGTGCATGAGGCTCCCCCTTAGCTGTGTGCAGACCTCCCATCATAGGGGGCTGAGTTGAAAGCATTGGCAGGCTAGCCTACAACTCCCCTGGCAGCCCACTTCCCTCTCTCTTTCATTCAATGCCAAGCCTCCAAAGTCTTCAAAATGTGTAAGAGATGCCTGTAAATGTGTAAGGAAATGTTGGGCTAGGCGTGGGAGAAGTGTAGGTGGGACCCCCAAGCAAGTGGAGCAAGAAAGAAGTCGTTCTGGGCACTTATGGACGACCTACCGGTAGTGACTACCGGTAGTTATTGGCTATTGGAGTGATAACTACCGGTAGTCATTTGCTACTGGAGTGCTAACTACCGGTAGGTCTTTCCGGTAGTTGTCTGCTCTGGACCAGTTGTCGTAGAATTGGTATAACTTTTGATCCAACCATGCGATTGAGCTGAAATTTGGACACAATATAGAAGACATCCAGATCTACAACTTTCATGTTTTGAAATTTTCCTGATTCTGAGTAGATCATGGCCAAAATGGAGGAAAACCAAGGCAGTGCTTCCAAATGATGTGGCTGCTGATGCCCTTGTTCCCAAGCACCAATGCCTTATTGATTTCTTCACTTTTAAGCCTCCAATTCTTCATGTATTGTGTCTATGCCTTCACCACACATCCATCATAGTTGCAAGGTTATAAAATACATGATTTAAGGTATAAAAACATGCAACATCAAAATATCAACATTATTGACAATTTTGGCTAACACTAAGTATTTAAATGCAAAAGTTGAGTTATAATGCAAGTAATGAGCCCTTCAAATATGCAATATTATGCGCTCATCACACCCCCCAACTTAAGCTTTGCTAGTCCCTAGCAAACAAAATGTAAAAGCAAGCAAACAAAAATAAACCTATACTAATTCCGCAATTGCATTTAGCACATGCAACAAGCCTTTAAACCCCTAGGTGATCCCTAGTGGACGAGTTTTGTCTCGTGAAAGTTTCCAGTGAAGGTACCTACAAACTTCTTGCTAATATCCAATATTTAAAGTATATTCCCCTATCTTAACTAGCGATGGGATTTAAATAAAAAAACTATGTTCAAAACATCCTAACTAAAAACACATGCAACACATTATAGTTTTAAATGCTATTCTAGAGTATTCACCTATACATTTCCTTTCCAAACTCGTGTGTGTGTGAACTGAACATGTAATTTAAGCATTTACACAACGGAAATCACATTCACGTGGCTATCCAAATTAAGCTTTGATGCAAAAACTCACCAAGGGTTTCTCTCAAAAATGAATAACTCAATGATTATCCTAGCATGCACTCCATGTGTATATGTGAGATAGAATCTTATTCACGAACCAAAATTCTCACATATAATCCAAAAATGAAGCACATGTATACAAATGAAACAACCTTGGCATAATCTCATGAAAGGAATGCTAGGGCATTAGATAGTAAAATTAACTTCTCTTTTTCTTTAAAAGTATGCATCCCCCATGCTTCTCTAGATCTTTTAGGACTTTCATGGGTTATAATGGGGCCTTGGGGTGATGTTGTGGTAAGGGAAACGAAGGATATAGGATAACAAAGAGGGTTGTTCCGAGTGAGAGACATTAATCTTAGAAAAACACTTCCCTTTTATGGGATTTTGATTTTCACACCATCACCACATCCTTTGTTTCTTTTCTTTCTTTTCCTTTACATTTTTCCCTTTTCTTTTTCTCTTTCTTTTCTTCTTCTCACCCCTTTTCTTCCTTTTCTTGGATTATCATTTTTTTTTTCTTTCATTGAACTCTATGCGTTCCAACATCATTCACCCCTTTTTGCTTGAGTTTCCACACCATACTTCCTTCTTTTGCAATCACTCATTTTTGTTTTAGGAACAACCAAGGTAAGGTAGGTATTTCTTATTTTCTTTGGCTTGGTTCAATGTGTGGCATAGAAATGAATTCAATTAAGGCTCAATCATGGCACTAGGGATAAATTTCACAAGAAAAAGGCTTAGGCTCAAAGCATTCAAAAATGGCCTAAGATCATCTCTAGATAAGCATATGGGAGCATTGTACAATCAAGACAAAGTCAATCAACTACCCAAATACACCTAACCAAAACAAGCATAATGAGATTATTGAACAAATGTGGAATTTGAAAAATTGTTCCTTGAGTAAATGTAAGTTCCCTCCAAACAAGAATTGGCACTAAAGCTCACACGGGTACTTACTCATCTCCACTATTCATGTCAAGCACTCAAATGTGAACTCAATCCGTAAATTGTCCAAATTACACATTCAAGGTGCACAATGGTTGAGTTTGAAAGAAAACACATATGTGATACTCAAACATAGGATAAACTTCTATAATGTGCTCATGTATTCAAAGTTAAAAATGAAGATCAAGCAATTCACAAATCCCATAACAATTAGGATAGAGGAATATAGTTCAATATTGAATACTTTTCACAAAAATGGTCAAAAAATTTTAAAATTTTCACATTTCCAACTTATTCTATACAAAAAGTGGTGGAACATGTAAATGGTGCACCTCACCCCCCAACTTGAACTATGCATTGTCCTCAATGCACAAGGAATCATGCAATGAAAACAATGAAGGTAAAATGGGAAATGAGATACCCCCCTTTTTTTTTTATATATATATAAACATAAAAGAGAAAATGAAACACACAAAGCTCATTTACACCCCCCAACTTAGACTAGAACATGGGGGAGGAATGCTAGTGATGCCCTCAAAGCAGGTGGAGTAGCATTGCAGAGATTGGGTCTGTCAGGCAAACAGTACCGGTACTGGGTACCGGTACTGCGATTCCAGTTGACTTTTAGTACCGGTACCGAGTACCGGTACTGTTCTGCTTTGTCTGTTTCCTGATTCTTAAACAAGCTTTATGTTAAAAACTTCACTACAATGATACTCACCATTATACTACAACGACATGAAAAATAAAAATATGGCAATAAAAGAGATCTAACTACTATGTACATGGAAACAAAACAACAAGGGCTCATGTCAATCCGGCTTCAATTCGGATATGACCTTACGCCCATGGATTTTTTTGATTTTAAATTTTTTTTTGTTGCATCAATGCCCTTCTTAAACAATCTATCCAAACATATAAAGGATGTTGATTAAAAATTCTCAACCAAATAGATGTGTAGGCAAGTTTATGCAATCCCACAAATGGAGTATACAATTTTTCTTTACAAGTTTCAACACTTGACTCCATTGCAATGCCCTCCCCAAGTTGAGAAATGTGAATCTCAACACCACTCAAAGATGGCAAAATGACATTGGGCTCATTAGCCTCATGTGAGATAATAACTTCATTAAATGTTTCACAATCTAGAGTGGTGGGAGATTCAACATTAATATGCATTTCATTGGGGGGATCATTCTCAATATATTGACTATGCTCAAGGTGTTGTTCTTCATGCATAACAATTATAGCATTAGTCAATGTATCAAGTTGTTGAGTTATTTGGGCATTGAATTCCATTTGGCTTTGCATAAACTCGCCTAATTGGGCATTGAATTCCAATTGGCATTGCATAAACTCGCAAAAAGTATTTTCCAATGCTTGTTCGGTTAAGTCCTCATACGTTGGATAATGACAAAATTCATTTGGTGGTGTGAGATTGGATGGAAAATTATACGGTTCATTCTCCCAACCATAACTCGGATAACTCGGTGAAACATAATGGTTGGGGTAAAAGTTTTCGCATGCAAAGTCTTGAACCGGATAATTTATTTGGCACATACAAGAGATGAGCCCAAGGTCATCACAAATCTCACACACATTTTCATAATAAGGGGCATTTGATACATTTTCATAATAATTATAAGACATTATATAAAACAAAATATTTACAAGTTAGACGACATACCTTGGCCCGTGATGAAAATCACAAGACTTACCTTATGCCGTCCCAAAATCACCCTCGAACTCGACGCTTTACCTTCCCCGGCAACGGCGCCAAAATGATTGATTGGAAAACGTTGTTGTTTCCTAACCTCTAAACATCACCCTCACCCTCAATGTGTGTATGGCTTATAGGAATGGGGGAGTGTCACTCTCCCTCCAGATGATGCACTCTCCCTCGGAATGATGCAAAAGATTAGGCAACAACGGAATGGTGGTGGATGGAATTGTGGAATGAACAAAATGTGATGAAAATGAAATGCGGTGTATGCACAAAAATGCTCCCCAATCGCAAGGAGTCTTTCGTGTGTCGGTGTTTTACTTGGTGGTATTCCAAGGTCGTCTCCTCAGGGAAGGAAATAGAGTTGTGTGAAAGTGATTTTGGTGAACAAAAGAGAAAATGTAAAATCTTTTGTTTGAGTTTTGTGTTTGGTTTGTAAATGAAAATGCAAATAAAGCAAGTGTTGGCTAATCCAAAGGGTTCATTCCAATGGGAATACCAAATCAACTCAAAGCCTTCCTCCGATTGAGCATGAATGAACGATTGATTCGGGGGAAGCTAGGGACAAGATTGGTGAGTATCTAAGCATAAACCGTGACTAGGCCTACGGAATATCAAAGGCTCACCAACTCATCCACTCTCAACCCCGTCAAACCGAACCATTTGACTCTAAAGGGAGGAATGAAGAAGAGTTGAAAATGGTATTCCCAAGAGGAATTTTCCCTTGGATTAACCAACTTAAATCCTAGCTACTCATATTAAAAATGCATAAAGGAAAGACAAGCATAATGTAAATGAAAGACATTGTATAGAAATGAAGCTTTAAAACATGAAACTAAACTTGAAGCAAGAAATCTAAAGCTATGAACAAAAACATTCAATACCCATTTTAAGCTAAAAATGAAGAACTTGAAAGCATAAATGGTGAAATGAAGAACATGTAATTAACTTGCAATATACTTGAAATAAAGGAGATTACAATGTAAGAAATGAAGATTACAAGAGGAATGTAGCTTACAGCAATGACATGGATGAAGAAAATGTAAAAACGAAATTACTATTCATCATCTTCAACCTTGGAGCTTTCTACATCTACTCCTAAGCTTAGGTAGCCAACTAACTAATACAATGTGTGTGTAATGCTGAATATAATGGTGTGTGGGAGACTTCCAATTTCGTGCATGAGGCTCCCCCTTAGCTGTGTGCAGACCTCCCATCATAGGGGGCTGAGTTGAAAGCATTGGCAGGCTAGCCTGCAACTCCCCTGGCAGCCCACTTCCCTCTCTCTTTCATTCAATGCCAAGCCTCCAAAGTCTTCAAAATGTGTAAGAGATGCATGTAAATGTGTAAGGAAATGTTGGGCTAGGCGTGGGAGAAGTGTAGGTGGGACCCCCAAGCAAGTGGAGCAAGAAAGAAGTCGTTCTGGGCACTTATGGACGACCTACTGATGAGCGCATAATATTGCATATTTGAAGGGCTCATTACATGCATTATAACTCAACTTTTGCATTTAAATACTTAGTGTTAGCCAAAATTGTCTATAATGTTGATATTTTGATGTTGCAACCTTTTATAGCTTAAATGATTGATTTTAGGACATTGCAACCTTGATGGATGTGTGGTGAAGGCATGGACACAATACATGAAGAATTGGAGGCTTAAAATTGAAGAAATCAAGAAGGCATTGGTGCTTGGGAACAAGGGCACCAGCTGCAGCGACAATTGGAAGCACTGCCTCGGAATGCCTCCATTTTGACCATGATATACTCAGAATTTGGAAAAGTTCAAAACATGAAAGTTGTAGATATTGGTGTCTTCTATTTGGTGTCAAAATTTCAGCTCAATCCAACGGTTAGATCAAGAGTTATTCCAATTCTACCGAAGGTGGTCCAGTGCAGAAAAATAGTACCGGTACCTAGTACCGGTACTCCGGACCTTCTGGTCGCGAAAACAGCCTGTAACTCAACTTTGAGGCTTGGGGGTCCCACCTACACTTCTCCCACGCCTATCCCAACATTTCCTTACACATTTACAGGCCTCCTACACTCAAGTGGAAGACTAAAAAGGCCAATGCATTAAAGGAGGAATGGGGGGAAGTGGGCTGCCCAGGCTATGATCTCCTAGCCTGTCAAAGCCATCCATTCAGCCCTCTCTTGATGGGAGCTCGTTCACACAGCTAGGGGAGAGCCTCTTGGACGTTTTGGCATGTCTCTACACTCCATATATTTCAGCATTCACAACACATTGGGGGTTGGCTACCTAAGCTTAGTTTTAGTTCCATGTAGAAGATAATGAATAGTGTAATGTAAGTTTATGTTTTTGCATTTTCCTTTCCATTTCAATTGTTGTAAGCTTTAAACTTCTTGTAATCTTCATTCCTTGCACTTTAATCTTAGTTGTTTCAAGTTTATTCCAAGTTTACTTGCATGTTTTAGATTTCACCATTGTTATATAAGTGTTCTTCATTTTCAAGCTTTGAAATGGGTTTTGAATATTTTTCTTCTTAGTTTAAGTTTTCTTGCATTGAGTTAAGTTTTAATCTTCATTTCTTCTACATGTCTATTTACATTATGCTTGTCTTGCATTTTTAATATGAGTAGCTAGGATTTAAGTTGGTTAATCCAAGGGAAAATTCCTCTTGGGAATACCATTTTTAACTCTTCTTCATTCCTCCCTTTAGAGTCAAATGGTTCGGTTTGACGGGGTTGAGAGTGGATGAGTTGGTGAGCCTTTGATATTCCGTAGGCCTAGTCACGGTATATACTTAGATACTCACCAATCTCGTCTCTAGCTTCCCCCGAATCAATCGTTCATTCATGCTCAATCGGAGGAAGACTTTGAGTTGATTTGGTATTCCCATTGGAATGAACCCTTTGGATTAGCCAACACTTGCTTTATTTGCATTTTCATTCACAAACCAAACACAAAACTCAAATACAAGATTTTACACTTTCTTTTCACTTTTGCAAAATCACTTTCACAAAACTCCCTTTCCTTCCCTGAGGAGACGACCTTGGAATATTTTCCAAGTAAAACACACGACCACAAAAGACTCATTTCGATTGGGGAGCATTTTTGTGCACACCGCATCTCATTCCACATATTTTGTTCATTCCATTCATTTCCATCACCATTCCATTGTTGCCTAATCTTTTGCATCATTCCGAGTGAGAGTGACACTCACCCATTCCTATAAGCCATACACACATTTAGGGATGATGTTTAGAGGTTAGGATACAACAACGTTTTCCATCAATCACCTACCGGTAGTGACTACCGGTAGTTATTGGCTACTGGAGTGATAACTACCGGTAGTCATTTGCTACTGGAGTGCTAACTACCGGTAGGTCTTTCCGGTAGTTGTCTGCTCTGGACCAGTTGTCGTAGAATTGGCATAACGTTTGATCCAACCATCCGATTGAGCTGAAATTTGGACACAATATAGAAGACATCCAGATATACAACTTTCATGTTTTAAAATTTTCCTGATTCTGAGTAGATCATGGCCAAAATGGAGGAAAACCAAGGCAGTGCTTCCAAATGATGTGGCTGCTGATGCCCTTGTTCCCAAGCACCAATGCCTTATTGATTTCTTCACTTTTAAGCCTCCAATTCTTCATGTATTGTGTCTATGCCTTCACCACACATCCATCATAGTTGCAAGGTTATAAAATACATGATTTAAGGTATAAAAACATGCAACATCAAAATATCAACATTATTGACAATTTTGGCTAACACTAAGTATTTAAATGCAAAAGTTGAGTTATAATGCATGTAATGAGCCCTTCAAATATGCAATATTATGCGCTCATCACCTACTGGCCATCAAGACCTTAAACTTCAAGTTGAGAATCGCCGGAGAGAATCAGAAGTTGGAGTTGAATGAGTTGGAGGAGATCCGTAGAGATGTGTACAAGAGCTCAAGAATTTCAAAAGAAAGGGCTAAGATTTTTCATGACAAATCCATTTTAAGGAAAACATTTGAGCCCGGACAAAAAGTGCTCTTGTATATTTCTCGAATCTCCATCTTCCAATGAAAACTCCGATCTCGTTGGGATGGCCCGTATCTTGTCAAAGTGGCTTACCCCAATGGAGCCGTGGAAATCAGAAATAGCGAGGATGGTAAAACATTCAAGGTCAATGGCCAAAGATTTAAGCCATTCTTCGAGGGTTTTGAGGGTCAAAAGGTGGACTTGAACCTTTTGGATGATTAACTGTTCATGTAGATTTTAATGTATAGTCGTTTTCTTTTTTCATTTACTTTCCAAGTTATTTTGTTTACTTACTTTCATCGTTGTGTAGTTTTCATTCTTTAAATGTGCAGATTACGGTGTTTTTGTCAAAAGCTCCATACGAGGTGTTCTCTAACCCTACTTATCTTTTTTAGTCCATCATTGCAGATCGTATCTTTTTTGTTGCATTGAGGACAATGCATGAATCAAGTTGGGGGGTGAGGTGCACCATTTGTATGATACACCAATTTTTTGTTGATGATACCAATTTTTGTGGTGAAATTCACCTTTCACATGTTCTACATATTTTTGTTTAAGAATAGTTGAGAAATATGTTAAAATTTTGAAAATTTTTGTGAAAATATCTGAATGTTGAAATATATTCCCCTATTCAAAGTGTCATGGATTTATTGATAGTTTGATCTTTGATTTGAATTGTGAATACATGAGCACATTATAGAAGTTTATACTATCCTAAGTGTATCACATGTTTGCTTTTGAACTCAACCATAAGTGCACCATGAACATGTAATCTTGGCAATTTACGGATTGAATTCACATTTTAGTGTTTGACATGAATAGTGGAGATGAGTAAGGACCCATGAGAGTTTTAGTGCCAATATTTGTTGGAGGGAACTTACATTTACTCAAAGAACAATTTTTCAAATTCCAAATTTGTTCAATGATCTCATTATGCTCCTTTTGGTTAGAGAGCAGTTGTGTTGTTGATTGACTTTGTTTTGAAATGCAAAATTCTCCCCCATGCTTATCTGGAAATTATCTTAGGCCATCTTTGAATTACTTTGAGCCTTAACCCTTGTTCTTGTGAAACTATTATTCCTAGTGTCGTGATTGAGCCTTGTTGAGAATTCATTTCCATGCCACACAATTGACCAAGCCAGTGCAAAATGATAAAAATTTACCACACCTTGGTTGTTCCGAGAGTTGACTATGATTGATCATAAAAGAGAAGGAAATGTGATGTGGTAACCCAAGAAAGGGATGAATGATGTTGAATTCAAATATTGAATGAAAAGAATGAAAAATCCTAGAAAAAGGAGAGAAAAAGGGGTGAAAGAAGAAAGAACGATCAAAGGAAAAGGAAAATGTTAAGGAAAAGGAAAAGAAACAAAGAGTGAAGTGATGGTGTTAGACTAAAAATCCATAAAAAGTGAGATATTTTTGAAATAAAGGTCATTCACTCGGAACAACCCTTTTTGTATCCCTTGACCCTTCATTTCACTCAGCCCAAGTATCACCCCAAGGCCTCATTATAACCTTTAAAAGTCCTAAATGATCTAGAGAAAGCATGGAGAAAGTTTAATTTTAAAGAAAAAGAAGGTTGATTTTACTATCTAATGCCCTAACATTCTTTTCATGAGATTATGCCAAGGTTATTTAATTTTTATACATGTACTTCATTTTTGGATTATATGTGAGCATACTTCATTTTATACACATGATTCTATCTCACATATACACATGGAGTGCATGTCAGGATAACCATAGTGTGATTCATTATTGAGAGAAATCCTTAGTGAGTTTTGCATCGAAGCGGAATTTGGATAACCAGTGTGAATGTGAATTCCATTAGGTAGATGCTTAAATTACATATCCATTTCACACACACACGAGTTTTGAAATAAAATGTGTAGGTGGATACTCTAGAATAGCATTTAAGGCCATGGTGATGCTCATGTGTACTTCGTTTGGGTATTTGAACAATGTGTTGTGCAACCCTAAGCTTGTAGGATGGGGGAATAGCACTCAAAGTTTTGATATTAGATAAGAATTAGGAATACCTTTATCACTTGAATATGTGATGTACATTTTGGTTATTTATTTTGGTAGTTAAATGTAGAAATCCATGCCTTGTGTGTTGAAAGCATGAGGGCTCTAGCGGAGATAGGGGAGAGGGGAGAAAAAAGGCAAGAAACAATTCCCAAAACCAAATGATTGAAGAGAAAAATGTCACATGTGAGCATTTCATGGACGTGATCACTCTCGGGCTGACTCACGAGGTGGTGAGAATGATACAGGGACATAGTATCAAAATTTGGTTTAAGCGAGTTAGCGGGTATAACCTGGCTATGTGTAGAGAATTTTATAAGAGATTACATGTGGCGGATGAGGATGGTTTTATTTTTTGGACAAATGTGTGGGGTAAGGTTTTTGATGTGACCCCGAGTTTGATTGCTAGATTGATGAAGTACCAGAGGCCAACTCCCACTACCTCGGTGTATCCACACATCATCCATGGGGTAAAAACAATCCCTGACTATGTGCAGCTGTGCTACGAGGACCCGGCCCAATTCAAGGGGAAAATTCAAGTTGGGGGCCTCAAGCACTCTTACGGGATTATGAATAAGCTCTTACATTACAATTTGATCCCCCGGGGTGCAGAGAAGAACCCTAATGTGGAGAAGCTCGCCCTCCTTCATGCGTTTATGACTAAGAAGGCTATGAATGTAGCCTTATTGATCTGGGAGTTTATTAAGGAGTTCTCTTAGGCTAGAAAGTGATTAGCACAAAATATTGCACATCATATACACATTTGTACCCCATTTTATACTTGCTTTTTTAGGTGAAAATGGGAGGAATTGCAATATTTCTAACAACTAATAAGGTTTCGTTATGTTTGCAGGCAAAGAGTTTGAAATGGCTTGAGTTAAGCCCCCATCGTAGTACTTAAAGTCAATGGAGATGAAGAGGAGGCTTTGATGATGGCTTGGAAGGTGAAAAGACCAAGATTTGAGCAAAACAAGTAAAAAACTATCGGTAGGTTTGCCCATAAAACTACCGGTAGGTGTTGTGTACTGGAGTTGGTTCTACCGCAAACCTTCTAGAAGGTTTTTGGCTACTGGAGTAAAACCTACCGGTAGGTTTGGCCATCGACCTACTGGTAGGTTTTGCTGAAAAACGCCTGAAGCCTGTAACTCATATTCCAACTGCTTGGGGAGCCCACCTACATTTCTCCCACACCTACCTTGACATGTTCTACCTGCAACCATGCCATTCTTACACAAAAGACTGAATTTGGAAGAAAAAGCATGGAGGAAGAAGAGAGAGAAAGAGGGAAGTTGGTCAAGGACAAGGGGGAGTGCAGGCATGCCAGCACCTTGCTTGTGCAGGTGTCCAAACCTCTTCCAATGATAGAAACTCTGTAGCACACATACCATATACTTCTGATGGACGAAAATCACAGGAGATTTTACTAACTACACACCATAGTTCAACACGTTTAGAGAGAGAAGCTCCCAAGGTAGAAGACATAGTTTTAGAGAGAGAAAGCTTAGATTTTTGTAATTTCTTCACCCATTTCACCTATAACAAGATGTAAGACCCTTTTAATCTTTGTTTCTTGCATTTTAATCTCCCTTATTTCAAGTGTAATCGAGTTTAATCTATTCTTCTTGCACTCTTACATTTTCTGCTGGGTATGCTCTGCAACTTCTCCATTTTGGTATGAAATGAATTTCCCTTTGTAGTTTACTTCTTCCTAGATTTAATATATGTTCTAAGTTTCATTCTCAACTCATTTTCATTTCCATTTCTTCTACATGTCTATTTACATCATGAATGCTTTTACTTCAACCATGAGTAGCTAAGCTTTATGTTGGCTAATCCAAGGGGAACTTCCTCTTGGGTATGCTAAATCAACTCTTCTCCATTCTACCTCGTAGTGTAAAGTGCTTGGTTTGACTAGGTTGAGTGAGAATGTGGTTGTGAGCTATTGAGACACCGTAGACTTGTCACGGGGTATGCTCGAGCCTACATTCCACATTAGTCCCTCACTTCCTACGAATCAATCAAGCACCTAGGCTCCATTGGTTGAATGAATTGAGTCGATTTGGCATTCCCATTGCAATGACCTCTTCGGATTAACCAACCTTATTTTTACTGCATTTCTACAACCAATATTCACTCACCAAAACACCAATTCACAAGATTTTTACACTTTTCATTTTACCAAATCATCTTCACACAATTCACCTTCCTTCCTTGAGGAGACGACCTTGGAATTTTCATTCCAAGTAAAACACGACACTCAAAAATCTCTCTACGATTGGGGAGCACTTTTGTACACACGCACACATTTTCATCCCCATACACGTTCACCCCATTTCTTGCATGATATCCGAGAGAGAGTGACACTCACCTAACCATATAAGCCACGTACACATTACTAGTGTGACACCCCAACACCCGGGGGTCCTTTATTAACCGTTGACCATCCGTCAACCCGCGGAAATACTCGTGATAGTCGTATAACCCGACACCACGTCATTCACATGCTTTTAACCGGATTTACCATCCACAAGGTCAATTATATCTCAATTTATGTCCATTTATGTCATAGGAACCAAAGAAAACAAAGCCCAAGAGCATGGCTAAGCATTTTGAAAATTTCAGATTTTTGGAAAAACCTTCCGGAAGGTCGACATACACCTACCGGAAGGTCGCTGAAAGAACAGTTAAATGAAAATGATCAATTTCAAGAACTTTCGGAAGGTCTACATCAGTAGCAAAAACCTTCCGGAAGGTCCATTCCAGTAGCCAAAACCTTCCGGAAGGTTCATTCCAGAAAACAAAACCTTCCGGAAGAATTTGGCAGTCAAAAAGAAACCCAAGGCAAAACCTTCCGGAAGGTTCATTCCAGTAGACAAGTCCTTCCGGTAGGTTTTACTCCAGTAGCTAAAATCTTCCGGAAGGTTCATTCCAGTGGGCAAAACCTTCCGGAAGGTATTAGCTGTGAACAAGGCAAGCTGGGGTTTTTAGCAAAACCTTCCGGAAGGCCGACACACACCTTCCGGTAGGTTTTCAGACTGTGAGAATAAAAATGGATTTATTTCCCCTCCAAACCATTCTTAAAGCTACCCCATACACTCCAAACTCATTCAATACATGTTTAATGAGATTTTCCATATAATACCCATCTCATACAATCTCTATTACAATTCATTCCATAATATATATACATCAAAATGGAATTTTGTCAAGGGTTTTTACATTACTTAAACTAAGGCCACAAGCCGGCCCTCTTCATGCTTGATGCTCTCCAAATGAGCCATCCGCCGGAGCAAAACCCACACCTGAAATGTTTTTCCCATAAAGGGTGAGCCACGCTCAATAAAGTATCTCCTAAAGAGGCTACTCCCCAACCTAAATGCATATGAAATGTCACATGCTATCAATCAACAATCCACAACAAGAATATATTCCATGTTGAAACATGTAGTGCCATGCTATGAAATGAGGTGAGACTCACTCATGCACCTCAACCGAGCCCTTCCCGGCTCCTCTACACATGCAAGTGCCAATGTGTACCAATCCGTCATTTATGTTCCACATCAAATGACATTTCATTCTAGGGTCTTTGTAGGGGTGGATGTTCATGGACTCACACCAAAGGTCACCCAACCTACATGGAATTCATGGACTTCCACCAACGGTTCCGCGTACACCGACACACTTTATGGGCTCTTATACCAACGGAGTACGTATCCAATCACCGGGTCTCTCACCCGAGGGATTTTCTAGCCCTTCTTGCTACCCCAACCCTATCAACATATAAACCATGCTACTCGACTAGGTCATCGACCCATATCACCCGAGCTCACTCGTCATCCACCATGCGTGGTGAAGACAAACAACCATGCACACACCTCCTAAATGCGATGTTCCCGTGCATATGCAATGTGGTGCTCCATTGCAACACCAATACAATGTTCGATATGATATGAGTGACATATGAACATTCTCAACACATTTCTCATATTCCATGGCAAAATCATATCAAAAGCATATAATTCCCATAATACAAATTTCAAGCATGTTATCAACATACTAAAATTTCAAGGCATATATATAGACACATAACACGCCCATAATTCATATAACACATGAATTCACATTGGGTTCATTTCACATATCCAATCATAGAAATCACATTTAGTAACTTCCAAATATCCATCCAAGCTAGGATTTCTTTTACCCATTTCAATACCCAATTCACCCAATTTCACAACAATAGGCAAGAGATACATAGGTTATCATCCTACCCATTCCATAAAAATATTATAGGCTTGGAATAAACCTTAGTAGGAAGAAACCCTACCTCTTGAAGCGTGAGGAACGACCAAGGGAAGTTCCAAGACCCGATTCAAGCAAAAATCCTCACTTCTCGAAAATCCCGTACCTTGATCTTCGGTAAAACTTGCGCTTTTTGGTATAGCCGCGTAGCCCTCGATGAGTAGAGCGACTTTAATTCTTGGCTTGCGTGGATTCGAGGTCCGTAGCACCGTAGATCGTAGAGAGAATGTGAGTTTTCTCTCTTTTCTCCCTCTTTCTCTCTATCGGCTGAAACCGGCTGAACAATGGGGAAAAAATCTAATTTTTCCCCCTATTTATATTTTAGAATACTTGGCCTACAATTCGCCACACGTCCTATTTAATTTCGGGTCCGTTTTAATCCCGAAACGATTAAATTTCGCTCCGGTTCAAGTTCGAATTATTTTTATTTTAACTTGTGTCTAATATTTCCCCAAACTTGGAAACTTTATAAAACTTTCGTGTACAGGGTCACCCGGGGCCCGTTCGTCTCGTAAAACGCGAAAAATCCGACTATCTCGGAATTCAACGAAATTTGACGTGGTAACTAGATTTCGCGAGACGAATCCAACGGTGAGGTCCGTTTCGTCATCCGAGTTCTAGAAAAATTCAAGTTTACAACCTGTACCGTAGTGGCAATTTACCGTTTTGCCCTTTTTCACAAAGGTTGAAACTTTCTCGGGTTTTACAACTAGAATCATGGTCGGAGATTAGGGTTGATGGAATAAGTCAAGCATTTTTTGGCATTTTTTCCGGGGAAGGCAAAACGTTGAATTAAGAAGGTGATTTCGGACAACGGACGTAAGTCCCGTGAATTCTCATCACGGGTCGAGGTACATTGTTCCTTGTATATGCTTTTCTTTACTTGTCTTTTCATTCGTAGATATTCTTTTGTATGTGGGGACAAGATGACCAAAATAGACTGGTTAGACGACCCTTAGGCCCCAACATGAATATTGACCAAGACCCACCCGAGGATGCCGGTGACAACTATGTCCCAAGGGGAGGAGGAGTGCAAGACCCTAGAGTTCCAAACCCTATAATGCATTTCCCTTCTAGGAATGAAGGAAACAATATCCCAATTGATCCTCCGACGAGGTCAATGCGGGATTATCTCCAACCGACTCGGAGCACCACTCCCTATTGCATACTTCTCCCGGTCCAAGACATGCCTTCCTAGTCAAGCCGGGAATGTTACAACTACTTCCTCAATTCCACGGAATTGAAAGAGAAAATCCTTATTTACACATTAAGGAATTTGAGGAAATAGTTGCAACCTTCCTCACTAATCATGGCATGGAAGACATAGCCCGTATGAAATTGTTCCCCTTTCCCTAAAAGATAAGGCAAAACATGGTTGAATTCCTTGAAGCTCCGATCAATAACCCCTTGGACACAAATGCTTTCCGAGTTTTTGAACAAATTTTTCATGGTGCCTAAAACCACCGCTCTTAAAAACAAAATTCAAAACTTTTTGGAAAAGCCTAATGAGCAATTTTATCAATGTTGGGGTCGCTACAAGGAATTGCTACAATCCATTCCACGCTATGGCTTTGAACCATGGCAATTGGTGAGTTTCTTTTATGAAGGGATTACACCGAGCCATCGACAGTTCATATAGATGATGTGTAATGGAGAGTTTTTAAACAAAGATCCCGATGAGGCCCTAGAATACTTTAGTACATTGGCACAAAATGCACACTCATGGGATATCACGGATCCCACCGATTTAAGGGACTGGGAGGACTTGCTTTCCAAAATCACCAAATTGTCTCGAAAAGTGGAAAGTCTAGAGGTCAATAGGAGACATGAAGTGTCTAACATTTCCAAGACCGAGGAGGGTTGCTCAATTTGTGAGAGTGTGGAGCATTCCATATCGGAGTGCCCTAACATTCCGACACTTAAGGAAATCTACCATGAGCAAGTCAATGCCTTCAATCAAAGTAGGCAATCATTATACCCGTAGTTTAACACTTACAATCCGGGTTGGAGCAATCACTCGGACTTTAGCTGGAAGAATGAGAATCCCACTCCTCACAGGTCATGTTCATATCCACCCCCCATGCCTCCTAAGCAAAATCAATAACATGGTCAAGGTCAATCGTCTACCTCTCAATACCCCTGGTCCAATCCGCAAGGGTATTCACAAAACCCGCATCCACAAAGTTATGGTCAACAAGGACCATCCAATCCTCCCACCTACCAACCACCTCATAAGTGGAACTTAGAGGATGTGGTGCACCAATTCATACAAAGCCAAACCACCATCAACAACCAAACTGCCGCCGCCTTCAATGATATTCGGACCTGATTAACCCTAATTAGTATGTAAATTAGAATAGTTAAATAAATCAAATTAATATGATAAAATAACTAAAAACTATCAATTAGAGTTAATTAGGGTTTGTACGTAAATTAGGGTATTAATTGCGTTATGTTTAAAATTTCAGGGTTTAATGCGAAATTACCGGAGAATACGAGGAATGATATGTCAAAGATTGAAACAACAAAGGAGCAAAGTGTAAAATACACAAAACAAGAGTCAGCACATCAACTTGATTTCCAGCAAGGCTCCACCGTCTGGACTGTGGAGGGGCGTCCGGATGGTGGTCCTTGGCGGCTGAGCTTTATCCTTCCACCTCCTGCTTCCTTTTCTCTCTATATATAGGCCATGCATGGCCTTCTTCTTCACTTGGCCGGGGGAAGGAGAGAAAAAGAGCTCCTGAGAGAATTCCAAAAGAGAAAAAGAAAGAGAAAAAGAAAAGAAAAAGAGAAAATCCGATCCAATCCCGTCCGTGATACACTCCAACCGATATTCTGTATTTCTACATTTCTGTTGTATCTTTCTATTCGGATAGTTGAACTGCTGCCACTTTTTTATCTTGATTGATAATAAAAATGGTTGTATTTCAGTTATTCCTTGTAAAAGAAGTTTTAGATTTTGTGTTTTTTTTTTAGTTGTAATGGAAACTGCCCGCACTCCTTGCTTATTGGTAGCAATGGGGCGTGAGTAGTTACTTATATCCTCCAGTGAGAGGTAAACATATGTATAATACTGGTTAACCTTTGAAAATGTTGATGTTTTATTCATATATTTATTTATATATGTATTATATGCTTCATGCATGATACAATGATGTATGTAATTTCGGTGTTGTGCCTAGGATTATATCATCAGTGCATCATCAACCTGCCGATTAAATATCTACGGTGTTCCTATTGGTATGTCTTGTCCCCCACCGAAATGCTGAGGATGTTCTACTGATGCATGGTAAAAAACCTAAATGATCCTCATGAATGGCTTGTCCTTTTAGGTTATTAGGGTTGTTTAACTACTATATATAACTATATTGCCAGTCGAATATCTACGGTATTCCTATCGGTTTGGCTTGTACTCCATCGGAACGCTGATGATGTTTAACTGGTATATATATATATCATAGATGACCTATTGAGTAATTCAAGTATTCCTCATGAATGGCTTGTCCTTCTGGTTCACTCGAATTGGTCAATTGGCACATCTATAACCAGCTAACCTAAGAAGTTGATGTGTTATGACTTAATACCACCAGCTAGCCTAAGAAGTTGCTATGTTATGGTTTATTATGTACACACTTACTATCAAGAGATCAATTGAATAATTCAAGTATTTCTCATGAATGGCTTGTCCTTCTAGTTTGCTTGGATTAATCAATTGTCATGGATACCACCAGCTAACCTAAGAAGTTGTTGTGTGATGGTTTATATACATTAGACCTACCGGTTAACTTGCCAGTAACATGGAAGTTAATTGATGTAAGGTGGCATTTCCAGTACTTGACCAATATAAAGCATATGGGATCTTTAAACTGAAGGATACTTTTTATATTATTGTCATCATTTTTAAACAATCTATCTGCAAACAAAAGCTCAATTAGACTAGTTATCAATCTAAGCTCACATCACAAGCTATCTCATGTCACACTACTTATATAACAACTACACTGTTTTTATTTTATTTCCTAATTATTAAAAACTCTTCGTGGGATCGATACTTGGACTTAAAACCGAGAAAACTACAATTCGACCACTTATACTTGGGTGTATAATATAAATTAGATCACAAAATAGAGCGAATCAGATCACAAAATAGAGCGAATCAAGTTTTTGGCGCCGTTGCCAGGGAGTTAAAATAATTTAAAATTAAATATAATAGGAAAGTTTTTAACTTGTATTAAATATTTATAAAAATATAAATATATATATACCTAGGGAGTTAAAATAATTTAAAATTAAATATAATAGGAAAGTTATATATATTCTTTGTTTTCTTTTTAATAGTTTATGTCTGTTCATTCATCAGTAGGGTCAGTAAATCAGTCATCTCCTTCATCTTCATCATCTTCGTCTACACAAGAATCATTTGAATTAAGTATGCCTCAAAATGTACATAGGGGGCAAGAACAAGAACAAGAAGTAGTTCAAAATATCCGACCATTAAGAGAATATTTACATCCTACACGAACTAATGTTCCGTCATGTTTTGCTTTTCCAACAGACGCTCCAAATCTTAATATTAAGCCAGGAACAATACAGTTATTACCACAGTTTCATGGTTTAGAAACTGAAAATCCTTATGTTCATATGAAAGAATTTGAAGAAGTCTGTGGAACCTTGCAAGATAATTCTGAAATGGTTAAATTAAAACTTTTTCCTTTTTCTTTAAAAAATAAAGCGAAACAGTGGCTTAACACTTTAAGAGCTAATTCTATCGCAAATTGGCAAGCTTTGCAAACTGAGTTCTTTAAAAAAAAAATTCCTGTACATCGTACTAATACACTAAGACGTCAAATAATGAATTTTTTTGTAAAAGAAAGAGAAACTTTTTATCAATGCTGGGAAATATTTAAAGATCTTCTCCAAGCATGTCCACATCATGCATTTGAAAACTAGACTTTAGTCGGGTTTTTCTATGATGCTCTTCCACCTGCAATGCGACAATTTGTTGAAATGATGGCCCAAGGGGAATTTATGAATAAAAATCCTGAAGAAGCATTTCAATTCTCTGATACTATTTCTGAGAGTTCCCAAATGTGGACTCGACTTCTTCAAATATAGTAGAAACTAAGTCATCTACATCCGAAAGAGGAAAATATCTATTAAAAGAAGATGATGATTTAAGAGCTAAAATGGCTAATTTATCTCAAAAATTGGAAGCTTTAGAAATGAAAAAAATAAAACAAGTGTCTGTCGTATCTACTACTGATCAAATATGCGAAATTTGTGCGTTGTCAAGACATCTTGCACCAGAATGTCCAACTATACCTGCATTCAAAGAAGTCTTAATTGAACAATCTAATGTAATTTCAACTTATAATAATAAGCTTTATCTGAATCCATATTCTAAAACTTACAATCTAGGATGGAGGAGTCATCCAAATTTTAGTTGGAGAAATACACAACCCACAAATCAAACACAAGGTCCACCACAGTCACAAAATCAACAACAATATCAACCCCCACATAAAAGTACTCTAGAAGATACTATGAATCAATTTATTCAAAGTCAAATGAATTTCAACACTCAAACAACTCAAGTCTTTAATGATTTTAAAGCTCAAACTTCTCAGAGTATTGAAGATATTAAGAGTCATCTAGCAAAATTGACTCAATCCCTTAGTATGCCAGAAAAGGGAAAATTTCAATCTCAGCCTAAACATCCGCAAAGTCAAAGTCAAGCTAATTTTGCATCCTCTGAACCTTCTCCAAGTCAAGTACAAGCAATCACAACATTAAGAAGTGGTAAAGTCATTGACAAAACTATTACTGTGACGCCCCAAAATCCGGGGGTCCTGTGTTAACCGTTGACAACCCGTCAACCCGCGGAAATACCAGTGGATGTCGCTTAACCCGATACCGCGTCACCACATTCCCTTTACCGGGATAAAAGAAAAATACAAGTCCAATTTCTTTCGGTTGGTTGACCTATCCGAGATCCAATATACCACCATTGGTATCCCCTTATTATCCATTTGTAACATTAGGAGGGAGGAAAACATAGCTCAAGAACTTGGCAAAAGAAAAAGAAAATAAAAAAAAATTTTGAAGTTTCGTGAGCGTACCGGTACGCTACGACCTCTGGACCTGATCGTACCGGTATGCTACACCTTCTGGACCCTAGCGTACCGGTACGCGTACCGGTACGCCTGGCCCAGAATTTCCCCTTTTACCTGATTTTCGTTTCCAAGCCATTCCAAACCTTCCAAAACTCATCCAACACATGTTTAATGAGATTTTCCATATAACACATAACTTATACAAGTTCCATTACAATTAATTCCATAATTTACACATCAAAATGGAATTTATACAAAAATTTTTACAAAAACTCTAGCTAAGGCCACAAGACGGCCCCCTTCATGCTTGATGCTCTCCAAGTGAGCCATCCGCCGGTGCAAATCCCACACCTGAAATGTTTCCCGTATAGGGTGAGCCAACGCCCAGTAGAGTAAATCCTACAAGGGCTACTCTCCCCCTAAATGCTCATGCTCATGCAACATTCATTTGCAAACAACCATTTCTCATAAGAACATGCATTCTAAGTTGGAATGCAATACTACCATGCCATGAAATGAGATGACACCCACTCATGCAATTCAACCCGAGTCCTCTCCGACTCCTACTACACGATGCAATGTCAAAGTGTTTCATTCCGTCATTTATGTTTACATCAAATGACATTTTCAAAACTAGGGTCATTCTTGGGATCGGAAACTTCATGGGCTCAATACCAATGGTCTTCCACACCCGTACACTTTATGGACTCTTATACCAACGGAGTGCACCCTCCAATTCACCGGGTCTTTCACCCGAGAGGTCGTCATGCCTCTTCTTGCTCATCCCGACCCAATTTATCATGCAATCAAGCGGCTTAGCTAGGTCTTCGACCCAACTTTTCCCAAGCCATACCGTCAATCACCAAGTGTGGTGTTGACATCAACCATGCACACACCCATGTAATGCAATGCTTTCGTGCACATGCAATGCTATGTCCCATTGCATACCACATGATGTTCAATATGTCAAGAACAACCCATGCATAATCTCAACACGTCCATGGTAAATTTATATCCTAAGCATATAAATGTCATATTCATTTCAATGTTAATATATCAACATATGCATATATCAACAAACACATTCAATCATATCAATAGCATATGACTTCACAAGTTGAACTTCACATGTTATTTCAATTAAATCAAAACAACCATTCCATTCGAACAAGGCATTTAATCAAACACCTTCTAGGCACAATTTATAAAACACAAAGCATGCCTCAAATTTTCCCTAAGTTAACATAATAATCACAAGTAACTTCATACACCAAAATCAAGCTAGAAAATAGATTAAACCATTTCTATGCTCACTCTTCCATTTCTATAACCATAAACCTATATATGAAGGTTTATCCCTATACATTACATATCAAGCCTTGAAACTACCAACATCTAAGGAAAGATTACACCAAAGTAGGGAGAACCCTACCTCTTGAAGCGTAATTCACCCGAATGAAGCTTCAAGAATACTTCCCGAGCCCAAGACTAGATTTCGCCCAAATCTCCTCCTTTGGATCTTCGGTGAAATCCCTTGCTCTTGGTGTGGTTGCGTAGCCCTCGTCGATGTGATCGAATTTAGCTCTTGGCTCGACGGAATCCGAGCGACGGAACTCCGGGAATCGACGGAGAAAGGTTGAAGATCAAGGGTTTCTCTCTTTTCTCTCTTCTCTCTCTCTTGGCCGGCCAAACAAGAACACAAGGGGAAAGAAAATCTGATTTTTTAGATATTTACCCCTATTTATAGTTTTAAATACTCGGCCCACGTCGCGCCACGTGTCCCTCGCTTAATCGGGTCCGATTTCGTCCCGAAACGATTCGTTTGATCCCAGTTTAAGTTCAAATTAATTTTATTTGAACTTTAACTTAATTTTAAGGAAATTTTATAAAACTTATTTATGGGGACGTTCGTAGGGTGAATCGCCACGCAGTCGCCTCGAGCGACGTGCAAAATCCGACTACTTCGGAATTCGACGAAATTTGACAAGGTGACTAAATTTCGTGATACGAATTCAACAGCGAACTCCGTTTCCTCATCCGAGGTCTAGAACATGAGTATTTTAAATACGCCTTACAGTGGCAAATTACTATTTTGCCCTTTTTTGGAAAAAGTTCAAATTTCCCGGGTTTTACAATTAGACCTAAAATTCCAAAAAAAATACGTAAGTCAATTCCTGTTAATGAACCACTTGAACTTGAACCTTCTACCAAAAAACAACCAGAACTGAAAAAAGAAGAAGATCAACCATGCCCGATTCCTTTACCTTTTCCTCAAAGGGTCAAGAAACATTCATCTGAAAAAGATCAATCTGAGATCTTGGAACTATTTAAACAAGTTAAAATTAACATTCTTTTGTTGGATGCAATTAAACGAGTTCCAGCTTACGCTAAGTTTTTAAAAGATCTTTGCACAATAAAAAGAAAAACTAATGTACCAAAGAAAGCATTTCTAATTGAACAAGTTAGTACTATAATACAACATAACACTCTTTTTAAGTATAAAGATCCAGGAAGTCCAACAGTCTCATGCATCATTGGAAATTTCCGAATCGAACAAGCTTTACTAGACCTTGGAGCCAGCTGTAATTTAATATCATATTCGGTGTATACACAATTAGGATTAAATGAACTAAAACCTACGAGTATTACACTACAGTTAGCAGACCGATCAATAAAAACTCCATGAGGAATTATAGAAGATGTTATCATCTAAGTTGATCAATTTTATTTCCCAGCAGATTTTATTGTTACATATACACAACCAATTTTTCATGCATCTGCATACATACATATTATTCTGGGTCGACCATTCCTAGCTACATCAAATGCGTTGATTAATTGTAGAAATGGAATTATGAAACTTTCATTTGGAAACATGACCTTGGAATTAAATGTTTTTAATAGTACAAAACAACCTATAGAAGAAGATGAAGTGCATGAAATAAATTGTGTTGAGTCATTAACTCAAAAGTTTTTTGAAAAAGTTTTTATGGGAAAGAAACTATATACATTGGAATCTGTATCTGATAATGAATCAGAAAATATAGAAAACCCAAAATGTAAAAATCTGTTGTCTAAATCTGTAAAGTCCAATGTCAAAATCTCTAAGCTAGATTTAAAACCACTTCCAATCAATCTAAAATATGCTTTTCTAGAAAAATATGAAATTCATCCCGTAATCATATAATCAAATTTATCTGAAAGCCAAGAAAAATAATTAACAAAAATATTGAAAAATCATCAAAGTGTCCTTGGATGGACAATAGCAGATATAAACGGTATAAGCCCACTTATGTGTACTAATTGTATATATTTAGAAGAAAATGCTAAACCATCTCGTCAAATGCAAAGAAGATTAAATCCACATCTGAAAGAGGTAGTTCGCAATGAAGTATTTAAACTATTAGATGCTAATATTATATATCCTATATCTGATAGTAAATGGATTAGTCCTACACAGGTAGTACCTAAGAAATCTGGTATCACAGTAATAAAAAATAAAGAAAATGAATTAGTCTCAATGCGTATAGTCACAGGTTGGCGTGTATGTATTAACTATCGTAAACTAAATTCTCTCACCAGAAAAGATCACTTTCAATTACCTTTCCTAGATCAAGTACTCGAAAGAATAGCTGGTCATGCATATTATTATTTTTTAGATAGATATTCTGGTTATAATCAATTGAAATTGCGATAGACGATCAAGAAAAAACTAAATTGCGATAGCTAATTATTTAGCCACTGGTACTATTCCTTCTCATTACACCTAGTCTGATAGAAATAAGTTTCTAAGTGAAGTACGTAACTTTTTATGGAAAGATCCTTATTTGTTTAAATATTGTAAAGACCAAATCATAAGGCGTTGTGTACCTAATCATGAATTAACTCAGGTAATTTAGTTTTGTCACTCTGAAGCTTGCGGAGGCCATTTTGCTTCAAAGAAAACCGCTGCTAAAATCTTGCAGTGTGGATTTTATTGGCCAACTCTTTTTAAAGATGTTCATATCTTTTGTTTAAATTGTGGCAGATGTCAAAAATTGAGAGATATTTCAACAAGAAATATGATGCCTTTAAACCCTATTTTAATCATTGAAATTTTTGATTGTTGGGGCATCGATTTTATGGGTCCATTTCTCCCATCTTTTGGATATCTGTATATTTTAGTTGCAGTTGATTATGTCTCTAAATGGGTAGAGGCAATTCCATGTTGAAATAATAATCATAAAACAATGATCAAGTTTTTAAAAGAAAATATTTTGTCCAGATTTGGAATTCCTCAGACCATTTTAAGTGACGGTGGATTACACTTTTGCAATAAAGTTTTTGAAAATCTTATGAAAAAATACTCAATTTCACATAAAATATCCACACCATACCATCCACAGACAAGTGGACAAGCTGAATTAGCTAATAGGGAGATAAAATATATATTAGAAAAAACAGTAAATCCAGATCGTAAGGATTGGTCCTTAAGATTGACTGATGCGCTTTGGGCTTACCGTACTTCATATAAAACTATTTTAGGAATGTCTCCTTATCGGTTAGTATATGGTAAACCATGTCACTTGCATGTAGAATTAGAACATCGAGCATATTGGGCAATCAAAATAATGAATTTTGATATGGACAAAGCTGGAATATCTCGCAAACTTCAAATTAATGAATTAGAGGAATTAAGAAATGAAGCTTATGAAAACGCAAAGATTGCGAAGTCAACAACAAAAATTTTTCATGATAAAAATATTATGCGAAAATCTTTTGAACCTTCTGAAAAAGTTATATTATATAATGCAAAACTTCGTTTATTTCCTGGAAAACTAAGATCTAGATGGGTAGGTCCTTATATTGTCAAGCAAGCTTTTGACTATGGACCAATTGAAATTGAAAATCCAGTAACTGGAACTATCTTTAAAGTAAACGGTCAAAGGCTTAAACCATATTATGATGGTTTTACTCAAGATATAACTTCTGTACAACTTTTTGATCCTATTTATGTGCTCTGAAAAATAAATTGTTGCTTAATTCTCCATAATATTACTAATTAATTATAATTTATTTGACAGCGTAAATCTCTTGAGTAACAGCCAGATATCCCAATCGGTGAAACGACAGCAGCTTGCTGAATTATCTTATCAATGTTGATTATCACTGTTTTTACATTGCAGATAATGTTTAATTCAAATTGGAGAGGTATGGGTGTGAATTTATTATTTGTATTTAGAGTTTTAATTTGGCTTTAAATTTGTTTGTCTTTGTGACTGGCAGACGTTAAAGAACCGGATAGAGAGTTATAATATATATATATATATATATATATATATATATATAATAAAAAAAAATAAAAAAAATATATATATATATATATTTATTTACAATGGACGAGAAACTATTTTTGTTAAGTTTAATTCTACTGCGTCATCTTCCAAAAGATATACATGCATTGATCATGCAAAAAGCGAGAAGAGTTAGAAATTTAGAAATTTTTGAAAGTCAACCAAGACTTTTGAGTGGAAAAAGTACATTTGCTAAACACCGACGAGCAAATCGTCTCGGTGGTTGTGTAAGATGTGGTCGTACAAAACATTTGATAAAATATAATCAGTGTGCGAAACTAATTTCAGGTCGAGCATCAGATCGTTTACGGTGGATTAGGTATGGGTAGAGTAAGGATTATCCTGAGGCGCCATCCTATTCTACCCCAAAGTTAACAAGAAACGTAAGAAATGAAGTTAACCGTGTCACTGGTAATATTGATCCAGATAGTTAGTTCTAACTATGAATCAATATGATCAAATGAGATATGAATTTTTGGAAGAATTATACATAAGTATAAATATATATAATTGTACATAATTGTACATACTTATAATAATTGTAAATAAATGTAAATAACTATAAATTAATTAGGAAACTCAGTAAATGAGAACTAACAAATAAAAATAAAAACCACCAATTTTTGACAAGAAAAAGAGTGGTTAGTAAAGTTTTGTAGAATATATAAAAGTGTATTTTGTATTGCAGGAATTCAAAGGAACAAGTTACAAAAACTCAGAGCAGCAGCCTGTAGTGTGCAAACCTAAAAACCAGTAAGATAGCAACGTCCGGACGGTGGGCTAGGCGTCCAGACGGTAGTCCCCAATATAAAAAACTTCCTCCATACAAGACCGATCAATTTTACACTCCCTCGCAACCAAAAATTCAAAAAAGCCAAAAGTTTCCAAGGAAGAGCTCTCAAATCTGCTACGCTCAACCGTTTTTCGTCAAATCTGCTCCGATTATTCTCTTACCCATCACATTTGGAAGATAACTACTTATTGAAATCAGTTGAAACGGAGTATTTGAAGAGAAATCAAGAAAAACATGGATTCGAGACAAAGAACAAGAGGATCTTCAAGTCGGGCACAAAGGGATCAACCTCCACCACCTCAAGCACCTCCACAACAACCTGGACTGGGAAATATCTTCAATGAGGTGATGTTTGAAAATTTTGAACAACAGGCCTGGTATGATACTAATTTTCTGACTAAAACTATCATTTCTGAACGACCAGTTATTTATGAAGATTTTGAGAATATAGGAGTAAGACAAATTTTTGATGCAAGAGGATGGTTACATTATGTTAGATTATCTGCTCCTGCCTATGACTGTTTAGTTCGTGAGTTTTATAGTAATGCTGAGATAATTACAGAAAGACAATTGCGTGTGTTCGTACAGGGTATTGTTTTTTAAGTTACACTGGCTACTATAGCCGATTTTTTTCAACCCATGCAAAGACAAGAGAACCCACAATATCCTTATGCTGAATTAGCTGATTTGAATGTCATCGGAAGAGAAGTGATGGATAATCCAGAATTTGTTTGGGGTAGACCAAATAAATATATAAAGCATGGAGATCGAACAGACAAATACAAAATTCTCAATTTGATAACAGTTTACAGTTTGCTACCCCGAGCCCAAAAGAATCAAATTTATACTGAGCAGGCTTATTTCTTATATGCATTTGGGATGGGACACACAATTGACCTGCCGAACTTAATCATGGACCAAATGATACTTGTTGTGGATAGAAAGAAACCATCACTCCCATATGCTATGTCAGTTTCTCAGGTATGCAGGAACGAGGGTGTGATCATTGATCTAATATGGAAGACAGTGAACCATTTTGGAGCATTGGATAAAACTTCATTGAAAAAGAGTCATGGAGGACAACCGGAAGACCAACCTGAAGCACCACTTGCACCACAAGAGGAGCCATTTCAACCTCCTGAAGAATTCTTCCCACAAGAAAAATAGCAGCCACAAGAGGATCAACCATACATACCGGTAGATGATAGAATTGATAGACAAATTTTGCCAGGAATGGAGACCAGTATTACTCATATCAACAAACGCATGGATGAATATGAACAGAATCAAGCAGAAATCTTGAGGCTACTGAGAGAGCGTTTTGGAGGAGGACCATCCACTTCCTAAAGACTGGAGATTCTACATAAAAACTTTGCTATCTTTCACTCAATTTTTAAATTATGCACTTTTACTTTATGCACTTGAACTTTAATTTATGTTTTGCATGTGTTTGTTTTAGACTTGTTTGTTTTGAACTATTGTGTGATTAAATTTGTTTTTGTTACTTATGAAACTGATATTTAAGTTAGGAAGAATATTTCATATAATTCACGATTAAATTAAGTTAATATTTTAAATGCTTTGCAAGAATAATCTTAATCTAATCACGTGGGATTTTCATATCTTAGTTGTGTATTATCTTAATATTTTTACTTAAACCTATTCTTATAAATACACAAATAGATTTCTTTATTGTTAAAAACCTTCTGAAATAATATACTCTTTGCATATGTAGTGGAGATGTAAAACCTAGTACAGATTTTGAACCAATCTTTCTTGGAGAGATATTCTACCTCTACTCAAATACAAATCTTCGATTCAACGGTAAACTTTCTTTGAATAATCTCATTATTTTTGTCTTGATTAGCACTTGTTAGATTATATTATTAACATTGTCCTTGAAATTCTTTTAAATAGTAATTATACAGATGTATGAATTCTAGAAAATGATATCAGGCCATTTTTAATTAATTTTGAGCCTTAACCATTTCTTTTGTAAAATTATATCCTTAGTCAACCATGATTGAGTCTGATAGTATAAATTCTTTTCTTAAAACCTGAAAAATACCCGAGCCATATAAGAATATATATCAAACCCACCTTTGCTACATAATTTTCTTGCACCCTCATCTAAATCAATATGATACAGAAAAACAAAAGAAAAAGATATTTGCTATTAGCCATGAAAGAAATTTAGAAAGGAAAAACAAAAAGAAAAGAGCCAAGAAAAGTTAGAAAGAGGTGTGCGACCATATAAAAAATAGCTTTTGAATCCGATGGACGTCGTTTCTTAAACCCTAAACCGATGGCCACATTACAACCAAGAAAAAGTCATTTTTGATTCCAGAAATCATACATCTGTATAAATTCTATCAATCCAAAAAAGGAGAATGTTGATAATATAATAAAAATAGTGTTAATATTTTTTCATGAGATTATGTCAAATTTCAATTTTATTCAAATAACCGCTCTTTTGATTTACTACATGTGAAATTATTTGCTTTGTTAACTATACTCCAATCACATGTAACTCTTGAGAACAATCACTATAACATGTGTGTTATTTTTGCTGAGTGTATTCCAAGAAAGGATTGACATCAAGACTACTATGAAAGAGGGTAATATTTCTCAAGTGATTTTTGAAAATAAGGAAATCATTACACACACACACATGTTTTTATAAAAATATATAGATAATGTCACAACTAACATGTGTTACTCTTATAGTGATCAGAAAAGGAACTATTCTGGCGAAACAAAAGGAATATTGATTTAATTATTTTGTGAAAAATATGAATTATAAACTCCTAACTACTGAAGTTTGTAGGCAGCTTCACTGAAAACCTTAACGAGACAAAACTTGTCCACTAGGGATCACCTAGGGGTTTAAAGGCTTATTGCATATGCTAAATGTAATCGTGAAAAATCTACGAAAATGATTTTAACTCTGTTTGTATTATATTTTATTTTAATAGTTCTTATAATTTACTACGGACTAGTAAAGTTTAAGTTGGGGAGTGTGATTAACCCTAATTAGTATGTAAATTAGAATAGTTAAATAAATCAAATTAATATGATAAAATAAATAAAAACTATCAATTAGAGTTAATTAGGGTTTGTACGTAAATTAGGGTTTTAATTGCGTTATGTTTAAAATTTCAGGGTTTAATGCGGAATTACCGGAGAATACGAGGAACGATATGTCAAAGCTTGAAACAACAAATGAGCAAAGTGTAAAATACACAAAACAAGAGTTAGCACATCAACTTGATTTCCAACAAGGCTCCACCATCTGGATGGTGGAGGGGTGTCCAGACGGTGGTCCTTGGCGGCTGAGCTTTATCCTTCCACCTCCTGCTTCATTTTCTCTCTATATAGGCCATGCATGGCCTTCTTCTTCACTTGGCTGAGGGAAGGAGAGAAAAAGAGCTCCTCAG
Source organism: Ilex aquifolium (assembly GCA_951799425.1). NCBI lineage: Eukaryota > Viridiplantae > Streptophyta > Magnoliopsida > Aquifoliales > Aquifoliaceae > Ilex > Ilex aquifolium. Next base: position 6,269,257 of record OX637410.1, on the reverse strand, counting down.
AGAATTCTGAAAGAGAAAAAGAGAAAGTGTGATCCAATCCGTTTCGTGATACACTCCAACCGATATTATGTATTTCTACATTTCTGTTGTATCTTTCTATTCGGATAGTTGAACTGCTGCCACTTTTTTTTGTCTTGATTGATAATAAAAGTGGTTGTATTTCAGTTGTTCCTTGTGAAAGAAGTTTTAGAGTTTGTGTTTTTATTTTAGTTGTAATGGAAACTGCCAGCACTCCTTGCTTGTCGGTAACAATGGGGCGTGAGTAGTTACTTATATCTTCCAGTGAGAGGTAAACATATGTATAATACTGGTTAACCTCTGGAAATTCTGACGTTTTATTCATATATTTATTTATATATGTATTATATGCTTCATGCATGATACAGTGATGTACGTAATTTCGGTGATGTGCCTAGAATTATGTCATTAGTGCATCATCAACCTGCCAGTTAAATATCTATGGTGTTCCTATCGGTATGACTTGTTCTCCACCGGAACGCTGAGGATGTTCTACTGATGTATGGTACAAAACCTAAATGATCCTCATTAGCGGCTTGTCCTTCTGTGTTATTAGGGTTGTTTAACTACTATATATAACTATATTGCCAGTCGAATATCTATGGTATTCCTATCAGTTTGGCTTGTCCTCCACCGGAATGCTAAGGATGTTTAACTGGTATATATATATCACAGATGACCTATTGAGTAATTCAAGTATTCCTCATGAATGGCTTGTCCTTCTGGTTCACTCGAATTAGTCAATTGACACATCTATAACCAGCTAACCTAAGAAGTTGTTGTGTTATGACTTAATACCACCAGCTAGCCTAAGAAGTTGTTGTGTTATGGTTTATTATGTATGCACTTACTATCAAGAGATCAATTGAATAATTCAAGTAATCCTCATGAATGACTTGTCCTTCTGGTTTGCTTGTATTAATCAATTATCATGGATACCACCAGCTAACCTAAGAAGTTGCTCTGTGATGGTTTATATACATCAAACCTACTGGTTAACTTGCCAGTAACATGGAAGTTAATTGATGTAAGGTGGCATTTCCAGTACTTGACCAATATAAAGCATATGAGATCCTTAAACTGAATGATACTTTTTATATTATTGTCATCATCTTTAAACAATCTATCTGCAAACAAAAGCTTAATTAGACTAGTTATCAATCGAAGCTCACATCACAAGCTATCTCATGTCACACTACTTATATAACAACTACAATGTTTTTATTTTATTTCCTAATTATTAAAAAATCTTCGTGGGATCGATACTTGGACTTAAAACCGAGAAAACTAAAATTCGACCACTTATATTTGGGTGTATAATATAAATCAGATCACAAAATAGAGCGAATCAGGACCCAAATCACAAAATTGACCAATGCTATAGGGTCGACCCAACAAGAGAAAGATAAATTTCCCGCTCAGCCCCAAGAGAACCCTAGAGGCCAACATGTGATTGAGTCATTCGAACTCACAAAGGAGAGTTGTGAGCAACTCAAGGCGGTCACCACCCTAACGAGTGGCAAGCAAATCGACAAGATAATTGTGCCAAAAGTCTCACTCAAGACCACATTGACAAAAGAAAATGAGACTAAGGGTGACTCCGAGAAGGGTGAGGTAAGTGACAAAGAAAAAATTGTTGATGAAAATGTGCATGCATGTCCCATTCCGGCCCCTTTTCCCAATCGTTTGAAGCCACCTATGAAGGTAGCTAATTATTCTGACATTATTGAGATGTTCAAGCAGGTTAAGATCAACATCCTGCTCCTCGATGCCATAAAGCAAATCCCTTCATGTGCCAAGATTTTGAAGGATTTGTGCACCGTGAAAAAAAAGTTGAATGTGCACAAGAAGACATTCCTTACCGAGCAAGTGAGCTTAATCTTGAGGACAAACACACTGCCAAAGTTAAAGGACCCCGGATGCCCTATCATTGCCATCACAGTAGAAAATTGCCAGGTGGACCAAGCACTTCTTGACTTGGGGGCAAGTGTCAACCTCCTACCCTATTCGATGTATCAACAACTCCAACTTGAAGAGTTGAAGCCAACCCCAATCACTCTTCAATTGGCGGACCAAAGCATTAGAACACCGAGGGGAGTAGTTGAGGATGTCTTAGTCTATGTTGATAATTTCTATTTCCCTGTTGATTTTATTTTACTTGATACCCATCCGGTTGCTAACCCTAGTTCACAAATTCCTGTAATATTAGGTAGACATTTTCTTGCTACATCTAATGCCGTGATTAATTGCAGGAATGGTCTAATGAAACTTGAGTTGGGGAATATGACAATAAATCTCAACGTGTTCAATTTGTGCAAGCAACTAGAGGATGATGAGGAAGTGCATGAAGTCAATAGGATTGATACATTTGTGCAGGATCACTTGGAGCTATTGAGCACTTTAGAGTTTGGGGAAGAGGAGGTTGATGATCAAGAGGAGTCGAAAAGCTTAAAAGGGGTAGAAAAATGGACCCCAATATTTGAGAAGCTTCCACATCAAGAGAAAAAGATCTTTCCATTGACTGTGCAAAAATCCCATTTTGGAGTTGAAGCCATTACCATCCAACCTCAAATATGCATTCTTAGGGAAGCATGAGACCTTCCTAGTGGTGATACGCTCAACTTTGGAGGCAAAGCAAGAAGAAGATCTATTGAAAGTGTTAAGGAGGCACAAATGAGCAATTGGTTGGACAATTGCCGACATCAAGGGGATAAGTCCCCTCATTTGCACACACCACATCTACCTTGAAGAAGACTCCAAGCCGTCCCAACAACCATAAAGAAGGATGTAGTGAGGGACGAGGTACTCAAGCTACTTGATGTGGGCATCATCTTTCCAATTACCGACAGTAAATGGGTTAGCCCCACTCAAGTAGTGTCAAACAAATCGGGGGGGTCACAGTGGTTGCAAATGAGGAGAATGAGTTGATTATGACAAGAGTAGTCACCAGATGGAAAGTGTGTATCGACTATCAGAAGCTCAACTCTTGCATAAGAAAGGATCATTTTGCTTTGCCCTTCCTCGACCAAGTATTGGAGAGAGTAGCCGGACACTTGTTCTATTATTTCTTGGATGGATACTCCGACTACAATCAAATTGAGATCACATTGGAGGATCAAGAAAAGACAACCTTCGCTTTCCCCTTTGGTACCTTTGCCTATCGACGCATGCCATTTAGATTGTGTAATGCCCCAAGGACTTTTCCAAGATGTGTGATGGGAATTTTCAGTGATAGGGTGGAAAAGATTGCGGAAGTCTTCATGGATGACTTTTCCGTATTTGGGGGTTCATTTGAGGGGTGTTTGGAGAACTTGGAGAAAGTACTTGAGAGATGCGAGGAGAAAATTTTGGTTCTCAATTGGGAGAAATGCCACTTTATGGTGACACAAGGAATAGTGCTCGGGCATATCATTTCGGCAAAGGGGATCGAAGTTGATAAATCAAAGGTTGAAGCCATTTCCAACCTCCCCACGCCAAAGGTCGTCAAAGATATCATGTCATTTCTTGGCCATGCCGGCTTTTACTGTCGTTTTATAAAAGATTTTGGTGCATTGTCTAGGCCCTTGATCAATTTGCTTTCTAAAGATGTCCCATTTGTGTGGTCGGATGATTGTGAGGCATCATTTAAAAAATTAAAAAGCATGCTCACTTTACCTCCGATCATTGGACCACCCAAGTAGGACTTATCACTTGAGCTTATATGCAACGTGATTGATTACGCAGTCAGCGCAGTGCTTGATCAAAGGGAAGACAAGAGACCATATGTAATATACTATGCTAGCAAGACTCTAAACGAGGCACAAATAAATTACACCACCACCGAGAAAGAGTTGCTAGCTGTAGTATTCGCATTGGATAAATTTTGGTCTTATATCATTGGTTCACCTATAGTAGTCTATACCGATCACTCTGCTTTGAAGTATCTTTTGTCTAAGCAGGATGCAAAACCGAGACTCATTAGGTGGATCCTCCTACTCCAAGAGTTCAACTTGACAATCAAAGACAAAAAACGAGTGGAGAACGTGGTGGGGGACCATTTATCTCGACTTGTGGTTCAAAATGCCGATGAGCATATTCCTATCCCCAAATCTTTTCCTGATGAGCATTTACTTTCTATTCATTATGTTTGTCCTTGGTATGCTGGCATTTCCATTATCTTGCTACAGGACAAATACCACCGCACTAGAGCCCGGAGGATAGACGGAGGTTTATGGTGGATTTGAAGTACTTCTATTTCTGTAACACCCCAAAATACACCCTGGACGGCATTACATTCTAAGACCATTCACAACATGAGAGCACTAATGTAATTTCATCAATAAGAAAATTCTCCATTCATCATCCATAAAATTTACATCATTATCCCAAAAGAATAGACCCATTTTGGCCTTTACATTTCAAAAATCAACTAATGTAGCACAGCGGAAATAACAAAAGAAAACTAGACTTTACAAGGTTTACAATGAATATCCTAGTCTAGAGCAAAAGTAAGCGACATCTCTAGATGTCCCACTCGGGATCCAAGTATCCCTCTAGTGAAGCCTCTCCATGGCCCGGCTCATGAGCACCGAGCTCATCCTCTGGCACAAAATCTGAAAAAAAAAATATTCAACGGTAGGGGGTGAGCACGAAGCCCTGTAGAAAAATCCTCCCAAACCCAAACAAGGTTTAGCAAAGTATATAAAATGGTCGGTCTCATTTCACAAATAACATATATAACATTTGAAGTAAAATGAGGACATTTATCAGATCTCAAGTTTAGATAGCAACAGTAATTGAAATGAATAAATAAACAAAATATATCATTGATAATCCATTCTACCATAAACCGTTTCCAACAAGTTCTCGCGGAATCCCATACTTCCCGAAACTCTTGTCGAAACCATTTTTGGTACAATGCACGATACCCACACTGTATGTCCGACACAACCCACGTTACTACACCGTTATCATTAGTGCTAGGAAATGTTCGTACCCACACGTCGTACAAAGACGTCTACCCACACCATGTGGTAGGAAAAGTTCATACCCGCGTGGCATACAAAGCCGTCTACCCACTACATGACACCCGGTCAATAGTAAACCATGGTAGTATCGTACAACTACGCAAGAGATAACATATCAACAAACATCTCACATTACCAACAATACCATAAATCCCCAATTTCTCAAGCAAGTTTTCATAAAATTCCACACATCCAACATGAGGCAATTTCCATAGAACAATGAAGGAAAATACAAGAGATCATCATAAATACCATTTTGTTGTTCAATATGAAACACTAAAGTTTTTAAATCAAGAATAAAGGAAGAGTTCAAAAAGGAAAACCCATCACTCTTGAAAACTAGGGTTTTTCAAACAAGAGAGGGATTTCATGGGTATACAACCCTACTTTGTGTAAAACATAAAATCTTTGTCAAAAAGCCCAAGAGAAGATGATTTCCTAGCATATATATACCATTGATAGCCAAAGCATACATACATAAATACCCTAGCCTCAATGTAAGAGAGTGAGAGGAAACCCCTACCTTAATGTTCTTGGAAAAATTAGGGCTTTGATCTTGAATCAACCCTTCAATCCCTTGTTTTCTCTTGATCTTGTGTTTCTCTCTTTCTCTCTTCCTCTCTTATGTTTTCTAGTGTTTGGAGTGGTGTAAGGAAGGCTAAGGAGGTGACAAAATTTATTTATAGTGGAGGAAAAATCGAGGGTTCGCGAACAGAAAAATTCAGATTTTTACAGTGGCTACCGGTAGCTGATTTTGGCTACCGGTAGCTCAGACACACGGGACCCTCGACTACCGGTTGGCTACCGGTAGCTGATTTTTACTGGACCATCGGCTACCGGTTGGCTAATTTTTGGCTACCGGTAGCTGATTTTGGCTACCGGTAGTCACTACCCAGATTTTCTACTTCCACTTCCAATGCATTTTTGACCCATTTAGAGGTCGAATTGGAAAATTTTCATGAGATACACTTTTGGAGCCCTAGATGTGTACTATCTACTGCAACAATTTCAGGTCATTTGGAATTAAGCATAAAAAGTTATGATCGAAATAGTAGACAGTGTCCAAAATCCTTTATACCCAAATTTTCTCTAAAATGTGTTTTAACTCCAAAATACTTCCTAACTTATAATACACTTCATATTACCTCTCCCAAGGTTTTTCGACCTTCCGGACTCAATGGAAACCTTATTTTGACCTAAAAACCTTTAGAAACTTGTCTATTCACCCTTTCCAAGTTTAAACATCTTCGAAGCTTAACTTCCCAATCAATTCGCATCTCTAGTTTTTATTCCTATCGTCACTACTCATATCCATGTTTTTTTTTTTTACAACAATTACTTACTATATATATCTATATACATATCTATAAAAGAAAAATACGGGATGTTACAATCCACCCCCCTTAAAGAAAGTTTCGTCCTCGAAACTTACCTCAAGTAGCGAAGATGTACGGGTACTTCTCTCGCATTTCAAGCTCCGGTTCCCAAGTAGCTTCTTCCACTCCATGGTGTTGCCACAAAACCTTCACTAGTCGGATGACTTTGTTACGGAGTACCTTCTCTTTGGCATCGAGAATCTTCAACGGTTGTTCTTCATAGGTTGCTCCCTCTTGAATTTCAATATCTTCAAAGTTTACGACCGGCGTTGCATCCGATTGACACTTTCTCAACATCGACACGTGGAACACGTCGGGTACTCTGGATATCTGGGCTAGTAGTCGAAGTTGATACGCCGCATTGCCTACTGCTTTGATCACTTCAAACGGTCCGGTATATTTTGGCGCTAACTTCTCCTTCTTGCCGAATCGAAACACGCCCTTCTTGTGTGACACCTTGGAAAACATGTAATCTCCCACTTTTAATTCCAAGGATCTTCGTCTGTGGTCCGCGTAGCTCTTCTGTCTACTTCGCGCCGTGAGTAGCCTCTCCCGGATGAGTTGAATCTTTTCCGTAGTTTCCCCATTGTAGTCCTTACTCCGTTAGTTCGCTGCGCACTCTGATATACATTACAATCCACCAAAGGTTACAGTTGAACCCTAACCAGACTTGTCCTCCCCTCTTAGCTTCCAAATTCATATACATTTTTCCAACGGAATAATTTAAGAAAAATTAACATAATATCATCGGAAATACCATTTTATTGGTCAATACCAATCTTTAGAATTTTGAATTAAGGAACAAATAAATAATCAAGCTTTGTAACCAAGAATAAATGGCTATCAAGCTTGGAAATCAAGAACAAAAGAACAAGTAAGGTTTGAAATTAATAACAAACGAATCTCAAGTTTTTGGAATCCAAAATAAAGGAACAATTAAGTCTCGAATTCCATAACAAACCCATATCAAGCTTTGGAATCAAAATAAGAAACAATCAAAGCTTGAAATCAAGAACAAAGTAACAATCGAGTCTTGGAGTCAATAACAGATGCATATCAAGCTTTGTAAGCAAGAACTAAAGAGTATCAAGTTTTGAACTCAAGGACAAGGAGAAATCAAGTATTGAAATCAAGAGCAATTGAATGTCAAGTCTTGAAATCAAGAACCAATGAATATCAAGTATTGAATATCAAGAATACATGAATTACAATAATTAGAATCAATCAAATGAATATCAAATTTGGCTATTAAGAGCAAATGAATATTAAGCTTGGAAATCAAGAATAAAAGCGTATCAAGCTTGAAAGTCATGAACAAAGGAGAAATTAAGATTTAACGGAACAATCATTTATGGAAATCAATAACACACGACTATCAAGGTGTGAAATCAAGAACAAAGGATTATGAAGCTTAGAAATCAAGACCAAAAGAACACTCAAGTCTTGGAACCAAGAATAAAGAATATCAAGTATTGAATATTGAGAATAATTGAATCCCAAGGGTTATAGTCACTACCAAGTGCATATCAAATTTAGATATCAAGGACAAATGAATATTAAGGTTGGAAATCAAGAATAAAGGAACAATCACTTCTTGAAATCCATAACAACGAATATCAATCTTAGAATTAAAAATAAGGAACAATCAGGTATTGAAATCAATAACCAACAAATATCAAGGGTGGAACTCAAGAACAAAGGAGAAATCAATAGAAAAACACATCTCCTTTGTAAACTAGGGTTTGAAGGCATAAGAAAAGATCTAGGGTTTACCCCACCATAGTATAGTTTGGGACAAGGTAGTATTATCCAGAATGGCAAGACATGATGATTTCCTAGTAATTAAACATAAATTTAAAATCAAAGATTACTTATAAATAAATCCTACTGGTCTCCCCTTGTTGTCCCGTAGGCAAATTAACATATTCTGTAAGTTCGACTTCCTTGAAACCCAATCCCAATTCCATAGCATACACAGTACGTAGAAAATAATAATTCGCATAGGAATCCAATATAATTCGGGCCCAAATATTCTAGAGACGAGCAATACCTTCCACAACGGCGTTGGAGGCATCTTCCTCTGGTTGAGTCAAAGCAAAAACCCTTCCTTGATTGGCGCCGCTGGGGGCTTGAGCTTGTAACGGTCTCTGTGGTGGTAGTGGCTGTCGTAGCGGTGGCCTGTTTGCATTCACTCGCCTAGTTGCTTGGTTGGTCTTGGTGGAAAGCAATGAACAATTATCTTTGAAGTGCCCAACACCTCCACAAGCGAAGCATCAGCGTGCATCCGTGCCTACTCTCTCTGGTACGCCTCCCGCTCCTCGAGCTATCTGAGGTATCTGCTGTGCTGGCCTTTGTAGAGGTGGCTTGTTTGCTGGTACCTGCTCGGTTGCTTGTTTGGTCCTTGGCGGAAACGAGGGGCATCTATGTTTGAAGTGCCCATACTCTCCGCATGCAAAGCATTGGCGCGGGTCAGTGTCTACTCTATTCTGAGTAACCCCAGCTCCTCGAATGGCTTGATTCCTTGGCCCCGAAGCTTGGTCAGGTCGGCGGTACGGAGTTGCCTTTTGTGTGACTTCATTGCTGCTACCGGCTCTCAAGGGACCACCTTCAGCGAAAATTTTTCTTCGTTTGATCTCCTCTGTGTCTTTGTCCAGCAAGTTCGTCCACTCCACTAGATCCTTGTATTCTTGAATTCGGAGTGCAACCAGCTTCTCGCGGATGGAGCGCCTCAAACCTTGTTCAAAGTGTTTAACCCTCTTTGCATCCGTGGCCACAAACTCGATTGCGTAGCGAGACAACTCATCGAATTCGAGTAAAAATATAAATAAATAAATAAATCCCTAACTTAACTAAACAACAAATCACACCTATTTCATACACATATAACCTCAAACCAATTCAAGCTTAAAGTTTCTTCAACCTAGTCTTACTTTACTTGTGGTAATCCATAACCTACAGCTCCCATGTAAGACCTAAAGCCTAGGCTCTGATACCAAATCTGTAACACCCCAAAATACACCCTGGACGGCATTACATTTTAAGACCATTCATAACATGAGAGCACTAATGTAATTTCATCAATAAGAAAATTCTCCATTCATCATCCATAAAATTTACATCATTATCCCAAAAGAATAGACCCATTTTGGCCTTTACATTTCAAAAATCAACTAATGTAGCACAGCGGAAATAACAAAAGAAAACTAGACTTTACAAGGTTTACAATGAATATCCTAGTCTAGAGCAAAAGTAAGCGACATCTCTAGATGTCCCACTCGGGATCCAAGTATCCCTCTAGTGAAGCCTCTCCATGGCCCGGCTCATGAGCACCGAGCTCATCCTCTGGCACAAAATCTGAAAAAAAAAATATTCAACGGTAGGGGGTGAGCACGAAGCCCTGTAGCAAAATCCTCCCAAACCCAAACAAGGTTTAGCAAAGTATATAAAACGGTCGGTCTCATTTCACAAATAACATATATAACATTTGAAGTAAAATGAGGACATTTATCAGATCTCAAGTTTAGATAGCAACAGTAATTGAAATGAATAAATAAACAAAATATACCATTGATAATCCATTCTACCATAAACCGTTTCCAACAAGTTCTCGCGGAATCCCATACTTCCCGAAACTCTTGTCGAAACCATTTTTGGTACAATGCACGATACCCACACTGTATGTCCGACACAACCCACGTTACTACACCGTTATCATTAGTGCTAGGAAATGTTCGTACCCACACGGCGTACAAAGACGTCTACCCACACCATGTGGTAGGAAAAGTTCATACCCGCGTGGCATACAAAGCCGTCTACCCACTACATGACACCCGGTCAATAGTAAACCATGGTAGTATCGTACAACTACGCAAGAGATAACATATCAACAAACATCTCACATTACCAACAATACCATAAATCCCCAATTTCTCAAGCAAGTTTTCATAAAATTCCACACATCCAACATGAGGCAATTTCCATAGAACAATGAAGGAAAATACAAGAGATCATCATAAATACCATTTTGTTGTTCAATATGAAACACTAAAGTTTTTAAATCAAGAATAAAGGAAGAGTTCAAAAAGGAAAACCCATCACTCTTGAAAACTAGGGTTTTTCAAACAAGAGAGGGATTTCATGGGTATACAACCCTACTTTGTGTAAAACATAAAATCTTTGTCAAAAAGCCCAAGAGAAGATGATTTCCTAGCATATATATACCATTGATAGCCAAAGCATACATACATAAATACCCTAGCCTCAATGTAAGAGAGTGAGAGGAAACCCCTACCTTAATGTTCTTGGAAAAATTAGGGCTTTGATCTTGAATCAACCCTTCAATCCCTTGTTTTCTCTTGATCTTGTATTTCTCTATTTCTCTCTTCCTCTCTTATGTTTTCTAGGGTTTGGAGTGGTGTAAGGAAGGCTAAGGAGGTGAAAAAATTTATTTATAGTGGAGGAAAAATCGAGGGTTCGCGAACAGAAAAATTCGGATTTTTACAGTGGCTACCGATAGCTCGGACACACGGGACCCTCGACTACCGGTAGCTGATTTTTACTGGACCATCGGCTACCGGTTGGCTAATGTTTGGCTACCGGTAGCTGATTTTGGCTACCGGTAGTCACTACCCAGATTTTCTACTTCCACTTCCAATGCATTTTTGACCCATTTAGAGGTCGAATTGGAAAATTTTCATGAGACACACTTTTGTAGCCCTAGATGTCTACTATCTACTGTAAAAATTTCAGGTCATTTGGAATTAAGCATAAAACGTTATGATCGAAATAGTAGACAGTGTCCAAAATCCTTTATACCCAAATTTTCTCTAAAATGTGTTTTAACTCCAAAATACTTCCTAACTTATAATACACTTCATATTACCTCTCCCAAGGTTTTTCGACCTTCCGGACTCAATGGAAACCTTATTTTGACCTAAAAACCTTTAGAAACTTGTTTATTCACCCTTTCCAAGTTTAAACATCTTCGAAGCTTAACTTCCCAATCAATTCGCATCTCTAGTTTTTATTCCTATCGTCACTACTCATATCCATGTTTTTTTTTTTTACAACAATTATTTACTATATATATCTATATACATATCTATAAAAGAAAAATACGGGGTGTTACAATTTCGACAACCCATACTTGTTCAAGTATTTCCCAGATCAAGTGATGAGGAGATGCATACCATAAATGAACAACGAGAAGTCCTTGCATTTTGCCATTCAGAAGCTTGCGGTGACCACTTCTCTTTAAAGAAGACCTCAGCAAAGGTTTTACAATCAGGTTTTTATTAGCCCTCTTTAATCAAAGACTATGTTTCATTTTGTAAGGAATGCGATAGGTGCCAAATATTGGGTAGTGTGACCCGAAGGAACATGATGCCACTCTCCCCTGTACTTGTTATTGAGATATTTGACTGTTGGGGCATCGACTTTATGGGTCACTTTGCTTGACCAAAAAAACCTTGTTGTTTCCTAACCTCTAAAATTTATCCCTCAAAATGTGTAATGTATGAATAAGGGGAGTGTTACTCTCCCTTGGGATAGTGTCAAAAGAAAGGGCAAGAGGAAAGGAAAATGGGAATGGTGGAAATGTGAAATATGGATGCACAAAATTATGTGTATGTGTACAAAAGTGCTCCCCAAGTGCAAGGAGACTTTTGCGGGTCGTGTTTTACTTGGTGGTATTCCAAGGTCGTTTCCACGGGGAAGGAAGTAAACCAAAGGGAAGGTGATTTTAAGTAAAAGAAAGTGTAAAATCTTTGTGGTTGAAGATTTATTTGGTGAGTGTGTGTTGATGAAAATGCAGTGAGAAACAAATGTTGGTAAAGCCAAGAGGTTACTCCAATAGGAATGCCATCTCAACTCGAATCCCTCATACGATAAAGCATGAATGAATGATTGATTCATGGGAAGTTGGGGATACTAAGGGTGAGTATCTAAGCATAAACTGTGACTAGGCCTATGGAATATCAAAGACTCACCAATTTATCCACCCACAACCCAGTCAAACTGAACCATTGATCTCCGGAAAGGGAGGAGAATGAGTTGACATGGCATACCCAAGATGAGGTTCCCCTTGGTTTTACCAACTAAAGGATTTAGTTACTCATGCTTGTAATGAAGTTGACTATGTAAGAAAAATGCATTGCAAGAGAGGAAGTTCTTGAATAACTAAAATGCAAGTAGACAGAAATTAGAGAAGGATGCATTTAACACCCATTTACAGCTAAGAAAATGATGAACCTTGTTGCATTAATGATGAGAAGTTAAGAGAGCATTAAACTAACAATGAACTTGAAGGAAAACAACATTCATGGTATTAAAATGAAGCTTGAAATGTTCTTACAACAGATTACAAGACAATGCAGTGAAGAAAATGCAAAAATCTGAAATTTATCTCTCTAGAACACTATTCATCATCTTCTCCAGACTTTCTCTCTCTATATCTATCTATTTCTGCCTACTCCTTCCAATGCTGAATCCCCCTGGTCTTGCTGGACTTGGCTCCCCAAAACCGTCCATGGGGAGGTCCCCTAGTCTCCAGAAAATGACCTCCATCAGTAGGGGTGCAGTAGTACTGGGCTGGACAGAAGGGTTGCATAGTTTGTCTGCACACCCAGCTCTTCTTCTCTTCTCTCTCCTCATTTATCACCAAGACTCCAACTTGTAATCATAGGTGTAGAAAGGGGTAACTAGCATTGTAGGTGCGTTAGGGGAGTAGGGGATGTCTATTGGTGGGTCCCTCAAATTAGCAATCATGAGTTGCAGAGCAGTTGGGTTAATCAGGCAAGGTGTACCGATACGCGTACCGGTACGGCGAACTCCAGTGGCTTGAGTGTACCGGTACGCGTACCAGTACGGTTTACTCCAGTAGCCTTAGCGTACCGGTACGGTTTGGCTGGATTCTTGATTTTCTGATTTCCTCCTCCACTGAGCTATCCACAAGCTGTCTTTTCATCTTCATTTGCCTCACATGATTGGGGAAGGCCTTAAGAAGTCTCATTTAGCACCATTTAACTGCAAACACCAAATATCATCATTAAAAGTTCAATTAACCTAACTCCCATCATTTAAATCTCCAACAACAATTAAAAAGAGATGATTAGCACATCAAAATATACAAAGTTTTGTGCTTATCACACTCCCCAACTTAGATTTTGCTAGTCCCTTAGCAAAAGATTATTTTCAATCACAACACAATAAGTCTAATGCACACCCAATCCATTCATTCAATCAATTAAAAAGCATAAATCATAATGCAATTTCAAAATAACATAGACAAGATTGAATCCGAAATTGTGGTATTTTCATTAATGTGTTCTGAACTTGGAGTACAAAACGTAGGACAACAAAAGAGACAAAATAGCCTACGACTCCATTCCATCAAATTCAACCTTAAAAGAAAAGATACAAACTGTAAACTACTACATATCATCCTAATCATCACCAGAGCCATCATCCTCCTCGGACTCTTCACCTTCATTATACTCCTCACCCTCCCCCGATTCTTCAGTTTCTTCATCATCATCCTCATCCTCCTCCTCGACTGCTGTAGGGGTAGAGGGGGCAGAAGCAGTGGCCGGAGCTGGTATAGTGGGCACTTTTGGGATGGGTCTCCCAGGGAAGGTATGTAAAAACAGCTCTTGCATCATAGCCTCCATTCCTAGCACAGTAGCCTCGATCCCATGCACTATAGTCTCTAGTGCATCGAGGCGCTGAGGGATTGAACGGGGAGGTGCTGCAACGGATGGCCCAGCAGATGAAGATGCCCCGGGGGCCTCATAACCAGCAGCCATGTTCTTGGCTCGCTTTCCTCGACTCATTGTTTTCCTTTTCTTTTTACTGGTCCTACCAATGGCTCCAAACTCAGGCGGGGTAATCTTGTCGAATGCATAGCCCTTTACCATGAATTGCATGCACATCCGGGTTACCAAGTCCCCGAATGACAGTTTAATCATGGGCTTCTGCAATTCAGCGAAATTTTTCATTTCCTGCCAAATAAGAAGGGCAAAGTCAACGGCCTTCCCAGAAACGACCGCATCCAAGAGGGTCAGCTTCTCAATGTTTGGCTTCTTTTCAGCACCCCTTGGCATAAGATTGCAGTGGAGGAACTTGTTCAGCAATCCATAAGTGGGCTTGAGTCTCCTACTTTGCACTGTCCCTTTGAAATCCCCAGGCCCTTCATACATCAACTCAACCAATTCAGAAATTTTCTTGGATCTGGTGATGTTATGGGGATAGACAAGCGTAGACTCCGGTGGCCTCTCGTACCCTCCCAAGAGTGTGGCAATGACATCCGGGGTCACCACAAACACCTTGCCACGGACGTTGGTTTTTAGGATTTCCACACCATCCACCTCAGACACCCAGAGCATCTGGTAAAATTCCCTACACATCGACAGGTTGTACCCCTCAACCGGCTCAAACCAGAACTTCATACCATGTGCGTCAATGATTTTTATGGCCTCGTTCCTAGGGGTGAGAGAGATGGAGTCTAGGTACCTTTCACAAGTAACCCCTTTCTCCTGGATCAGTCGATTCCTAGCCTCATTTTTTGCTTTCTTTCTCGGTTCATTCCTATCCCCACTCGACCCCTCTCCACTTCTTTTACGACCACTTGAGCCTTCGGGTGGAGGGGATTTGTGTCCCGTTGTCTTGGTGCGGGCCATGCATAGCAACAGTGCCCCCATCATCAGAAAAGTATAAAGGGCGAAGAGGAGACTCTCAATTGGGTCCATGGTCACTTGGAAACACCCTAGAGAGCAAGCCATTTGAAAGATTTGAAAAAAGTTTTGAGAATTGGAGAGAGAAGAAGGTTTGGGGAATTTCGGCAATTATGGTTTCCACAAGGTTGATTTCCACTCAATCAAAGAACAAGGGAGAGGATTTGAGAGATTAAAGGGAGCTTGGTGTGATTGGAAGCTTAAGGGTTGATTTTGGGTGAGCGAGGGGAGTGAAAGGGGGCTGTATTTGAGGAGGGAAATGAAAGATGTTTTAAAACAAATCGATTAAAAGCCCTAAACCTTGGCTTCCCAGGAAAAGCGTACCGGTACGCGTACTGGTACGGCTAACTCCAGTGGCATAAGCGTACCGGTACGGTTAGCTCCAGTAGCCTTAGCGTACCGGTATGCGTACCGGTACGGTTTGGCTGACTCCCTGAAAATTCCTGCTAAGCAGCCCTTCACTACTCCTTTTCATTTTAGGAACTCCCCTATACATTCTAACGCTATTTTCATGACCTCTACTCTACCCCAAAATGTACTCCACTTATGAACCACAATCCGAACCATCATGCCCAAATTATTACTGAAATTGCAAAGTGATTTAAACTTTTAAAGCATTCAACGTACAAGGAATGGATTTCTATTCTTAACCATCAAAATGAACACCCAAAATGCTAGTCATATAATGAATAACAAAGACATTCCTAATTCTTTTCAAATATCAAAAACTTGAGCCATATTCCCTCATTCTTGCAAGCATGGAGCTATTTGACAGATTTTTCAAATGATTGAACTAAGTATACATGAGCCACACCATAGTCTTAGATACTAGTCTAAAGTATGCACCTACAAATTTATTTTCAACTCGAGTGTGTGTGAAGTTTAACAACCAATTTGAGCACTTACACAATGGAATTCACATTCAAATAGCCAGGCAAATTCAGTTTCGATGCAAAACTCACCAAGGGTCACTCTTAAACAATGAAATGCACTCAAGTTATCCTGGTATGCACTCCATGTGTACATGTGATATAGAATCTTGTGTTCAAAACAAAGTGTGCTCACATGTAATCCAAAAATGAAGTTCATATATGAAAATGAAGCGACCTTGGCATAGTCTCATGAACAGAATGTTAGGGCATTAGGTAGTAAGACATGACTCATCATTTCCTTTGAAATTATGCACCTCCCATGCTTCTCTAGATCACTTGGGACTTTAAGGGTTATAATGGGGCCTTGGGGTGATGTCTAGGTAAATGAAATGAAGGATATAGGATAACGAAGAGAGTTGTTCCGAGTGTATGACCTTTATTTCAAAAAAATCCCCCTTTTATGGGATTTCTAGGTTAACACCATCACCACAATCTTTGTTTCTTTTCTTTAACATTTTCCTTTTCATTTTCTCTTTCTTTTTCTTCTTTCACCCCTTTTTCTCCTTTTCTTGGATTTTCATTCTTTTTTTTTTTTTTTCTCATTCAACTCTTTGAATTTCAACATCATTCATCCCTTTTTGTTTGAATTTCCACACCATACTTCCTTCTCCTTTATGATCAAATCATATCCAGCTCTAGGAACAACCAAGGTGAGGTATATATTAATCATTTTCATTGGTTTGGTCAAATGTGTGGCATAGAAACAATTTTACAAATAAGGCTCAATCACGGCACTAGGGATAAATTTTCACAAGAAAAAAGGGCAAAGGCTCAAAATTTTCAATGATGGCCTAAGATCACTTCCAGGTCCGCATGGGATGGCATTATACGTTCAAGACAAAATCAGTCTACTACCCAAATGCAACTAACCAAAACAAGCATAATGAGACTATTGAACAAATTTGACATTGAAAAATTGTTCTTTGAGTAATTGTAAGTTCCCTCCAAAAGGATTTGGCACTAAAGCTCTCATGGGTCCTTATTCATCTCTACTACTTATGTCAAGCTTAAAACATGAATCCAATCCGTAAATTGTCGAAATTTCACCATCAAAAATCACATACAGTTGAATTCAAAAATCAATACATATGTGATACTTATGCATATGATCAACTTCCATAGAATGCTCATGTGCACAAAGTTCACAACAAAGATCAACATGTCATCCAACTCACACACTCTTCATGAAGGAATACAGGTCAACAATCAGATATTTTTCATCAAAAATTTTCAAAAATTTCACATATTTTTCACTAATGCAAGTGTGAAGGGTGAATTTTTCACCCCAAAAATTTGTGTTTGGTGTTATCCACAAAAAAAAATTTCACAACCATTGGTGTAGCATGTACCTCACCCCCCAACTAGATTCATGCATTGTCCCCAATGCAACAAAAAGATATGGTATGCACTGAAGGACAGTAAAAAGATAGATAGGGTTAGAGTACACCTCACAATTGAGCTTCAACAAAAACACCAATATCTGAAACTCAGAAGATCAATACTATACAACCAAAGAAAGTAAGTAACATAGAATAAAAATGACATAAGTAAATAAAAGCAACTGTACACTAACAACCATAAATACAAGCTACTCCTCCACCAAATCCGGATACTCGGGATCCGTCAACTCCTCTTCAACTTCTTGCCCTTCCGACCCCTCGAAGAATGGCTTAAGTCTTTGGCCATTGACCTTGAATGTTTGGCCATTCTCGGGGTTCGTCACCTCAACAGCTCCGTTGGGGTAGGCCACATTGACAAGATAGGGGCCATCCCAGTGGGATCGGAGTTTTCCTTGAAAATTTGAGAGGCGAGAATTGTATAAGAGCACTTTTTGCCCGGGCTCAAATGATTTTCGTATGATGGAATTATCATGAAAAATTTTAGCCTGTTCCTTTGAAATTTTTGAGCTCTCGTACGCATCTCGTTGAATCTCTTCCAACTCATTCAGCTCTAACTTCCTATGTTCACCGGCCATTCTCAAATTAAAATTTAGGGTTTTGATGGCCCAATAAGCTTTGTGTTCCATTTCGACTGGCAGGTGGCAAGCCTTTCCATAGACAAGTCGGTAGGGAGACATGCCTAAAACAGTCTTATAGGCAGCGCGGTATGCCCATAGGGCATCCGTCAATCTGTCGGACCAATCCTTCCTACTCGGGTTAACAGTTTTTTCTAGGATGGTCTTGATCTCCCTATTGGCTAGCTCGGCTTGGCCATTTGTTTGTGGGTGATAAGCGGTGGATACTTTGTGAGTGACCCCATATTTGAACATTAGAGATGCAAATGGCCTATTACAGAAGTGGGATCCACCATCACTGATCATAGCTCGAGGTACCCCAAACCTTGAAAAGATATTCTCTCTGAGGAACTTGACTACGACCCGGTGGTCATTAGTCTTGGTCGGGATGGCCTCCACCCACTTGGACACATAGTCCACTGCCAGAAGGATATACAGATAACCGAATGACATAGGGAACGAACCCATGAAATCGATGCCCCAACAGTCGAATATTTCTATGACAAGCATGGGAGAGAGGGGCATCATACTTCGACGGGTCACACTACCCAATCATTGGCATCTGTCGCATGCCTTACAGAATGAAACACAATCTTTGATAAGAGATGGCCAGTAGAAGCCTGATTAAAGAATTTTAGCGGAAGTCTTCTTTGCTGAAAAATGTCCACCGCAAGCTTGTGAATGGCAAAATGCTAAGACATCCCGCTGTTCGTTTTCGGGTACACATCTCCTCATGACCTGGTCAGGGCAATATTTGAACAAATACGGGTTGTCGAAGTAGAAATAATTAACATATGCCATGAATCGTCTTCTATCCTCTGGACTCCATTCCGGCGGGATCTGTCCTGTTACAAGGTAATTACATATATCAGCATACCAAGGACATACTGAATGAATTGAAAGTAAATGTTCGTCAGGGATCGGAATGTGCTCATCAGTCTCCTGCACCACAAGCCGTGATAAATGATCCGCCACCACGTTCTCAACTCCTTTCTTGTCCTTGATCGTCAAGTCAAATTCTTGTAGGAGGAGTATCCATCTAATGAGCCTTGGTTTCGCATCCTACTTAGATAACAAATACTTCAAAGCAGAATGGTCAGTAAAGACAACAATAGGCGAACCAATGATATATGAGCGAAATTTATCTAAAGCAAACACTACTGCTAGCAACTCTTTCTCGGTGGTAGTATAGTTCATCTGAGCATCATTGAGTGTTTTGCTAGCATAGTGTATTACATACAGCCTGTTTTTCTCCCTTTGACTGAGCACTGCGCCGACCGCGTAATCACTCACGTCGCACATGAGCTCGAAAGGTAGATCCCATCTGGGTGGACGCATGATAGGAGGCGTGACTGGCATGCTCTTACGTTTTTTAAAAGATGCCTCATAGTCATCCGACCACTCCAAGAAAACCTCCTTAGACAGTAGGTTGGTCAAGGGTCGGGCCAATGCACTGAATATTTTTTATAAACCTGCGATAAAAACCTGTATGGCCTAAAAACAACCGGATTCCCTTAATGGCCCTCGGCGTGGGGAGGTTGGAGATGGCCTCCACCTTGGATCTGTCGACTTCAATACCCCTTTCCGAGACTATGTGGCCCAGCACAATTCCTTTTGTCACCATAAAGTGACACTTTTCCCAATTCAACACCAGATTCTTTTCCTCACATCTAGTTAGGACTTTCTCCAAATTTGTCAAGCATCCGTCAAACGAATCTCCAAACACTGAAAAGTCATTCATGAAGACCTCCACGATCTTTTCCACCATATCACTGAAGATGCCCATCATGCATCGCTGAAAGGTCCCTGGAGCATTGCATAGACCAAACGGCATGCGGCGGTAGGCGAAAGTACCATAAGGGCAGGTGAAAATAGTCTTCTTTTGATCCTCCAATGCGATCTCTATTTGATTATAGCCAGAGTACCCATCTAGAAAATAATAGAATAGGTGCCCAACTACTCTTTCCAAAACTTGATCAAGAAATGGCATCGGGAAATGATTTTTTCTAGTGCATGAGTTCAACTTCCGATAATCAATGCATACCCTTTATCCGGTGATCACTCTTGTAGGTATTAGCTCATTCTCATCATTTTCCACCACCGTGACTCCGGATTTCTTTGGCACTACTTGTGTGGGGTTGACCCACTTACTGTCGGCAATTGGAAAAATGACCCCCACATCAAGTAGCTTCAAAACCTCATCCCTTACCACCTCCTTCATGATGGGGTTTAGCCGTCGTTGTGGTTGTCGAGAAGGTTTGGAGTCCTCCTCTAGGTATATGCGGTGGGTGCAAATGAGAGGGCTTATGCCTTTGATATTCGCAATGGTCCACCCAATTGCTCCTTTGTGTTTTCTTAATACCTCCAAAAGCTCTTTTTCTTGTTCCTTATTCAGCGTAGAGCTAATGACCACCGGGAATGTTTCTCCACCGCCAAGGTAGGCGTACTTCAAATGTGAGGGTAATGGTTTCAATTCCAGGTTCGGCTTTTGTTCATTTGACGGGAAAATTCTCTTTCCTTGTTTGGGTAACTCCTCAAATTTAGGGATCCAAGTTCCCATCCCTTTCAATTCTCCAACCTCCTCTCGTTCCTCTAACTCCTTAAGATTCACAACTCCTTCATCCTTGAACCTCAAGTCCATGTGCTCCTCAACCAAGGTGTCGATTCTATTGACCTCGCTTATTTCCTCATCATCACCCGGTTGCTTCGCTAGGTTGAACACATTGAGCTCTATTGTCATGTTCCCAAACGCCAACTTCATTAGACCGTTCCTGTAATTTATAACAGCATTAGACGTAGCAAGGAAAGTTCGTCCAAGTATAACGAGAATCTGGGAACTAAGGTTAGCAACAGGGTGTGTATGTAGCACAATAAAATCGACGGGAAAATAAAATTTGTCAACTTGAACCAAGACATCTTCCACTACTCCCCTCGGTGTACGGATGCTACGATCCGCTAATTGAAGCGTAATGGAGGTGGGCTTCAACTCCTCAAGCTTAAGTTGTTGATACACGGAGTTGGGAAGGAGATTGACGCTCGCTCCTAAGTCAAGCAATGCTTGATCCACCTGGAAATTCCGTATGGTGATGGCAATTGTTGGACAGCCGGGATCTTTGAATTTGGGAGGAGTATTGGTCCTCAAAATTGAGCTGACTTGTTCGGTTAAGAATGCTTTATTCCGGACATTCAATCTCCTCTTCACCGTGCATAGATCCTTCAAAATTTTGGCACAAGACGGTATTTTATTGATGGCATCGAGGAGCGGGATGTTGATCTTCAGCTGCTTAAACATTTCCAAAATATCAGTATAATTTGCCACCTTAACTGGTGGCTTCAAACGATGTGGGAAAGGGGCAGACATAGGAGGAACAAAGAAGGAATCATCGGCCACTTTTTCTTTCTCATCACCCTCCCCCTCTTTCTCTTTACTCAACTCACCCTCTTTGGTCTCACTCTCCTTATCTTCTTCTATTGGCAATGAAGCTTTGGGTGAGACCCTTGGCAAAATGGTTTTGTCAATTTGTTTGCCACTACGGAGGGTGGTGATAGCTTTGAGTTGCTCGCAACTCTCTTTGATGGGGTCGGATGACTCAATGACATGTTGCCCCTTAGGGTTCTCTTGGGGTTGAGCGGGGAATTTCCCCTTCTCTTGTTGTGATAACCCTATGGCATTGGTGATCTTTGTGAGTTGGGTCGAAATGTTGTTATTGAAGATGGTTTGGCTTTGAATGAAGTTATAGAGCACATCCTCCAAGTTCCTCTTATGGGGAGGTTGGTAGGTGGGAGGATTTGATGGACCTTGTTCGGAGAAGTTTTGGGGAGGCGAACTTTGGGAGAAATTCTGTGAGGGTGGATTGGATGAATACCCTTGCGGATTGGACCGGGGGTATTGGGTGCTAGATGCTTGCCCTTGACCTTGGTATTGCTTGTGGTGTTGACCTTGCTTAGCTGGCACAAGAGATGTGTATGTGTTTGATCCATGAGGGACGGGGTTGTCATTTCTCCAACTAAAATTAGGGTGATTACTCCACCCTGGATTGTAAGTGTTAGCATTTGGAGAAAATGAGTGCCTCGGTTGATTGAAGGCATGGACTTGTTCATGGTATGCTTCCTTAAGTGTCGGAATGCTCGGGCACTCCGATATGGGATGCTCGACACTCTCACAAATTGAACAAACCCCCTCGGTCTTTGACATATGTGAAACCTCATGCCTCCTATTAACCTCAAGACTATCAACTTTCCTCGATAATTTGGCAATTTGTGAAAGTAAGTCTTCCGGTCTCTCAAATCATAGATCCCCCCCCCCCTTTGTGGCTGACTACTACCTGGAGATGTCCTAGGTACATCGTTAGGATCCCTAACGTCCCAAGATTGTGCATTTTGAGCCAATGTACTAAAGTAGTCTAGGGCTTCATCAGGGTCTTTGTTCAAGAACTCGCCATTGCACATCATGTCAATGAATTGTCTATGGGTTGGTGTAATTCCTTCGTAGAAGAAACTTACCAATTGCCACGATTCAAAGCCATGATGTAGTATGGATTGCAACAACTCTTTGTAACGATCCCAGCGTTGATAAAATTGCTCATTGGGCTTCTCAGAAAAATTTTGAATTTCCTTTTTCAAAGCAGTGGTTCTATGAACCGAAAAAAAATTATTCAAAAATACCGAAACCATTTGAACCCAGGAGTTAATGGATCGAGGTCGCATGCCATCGAACCATGATTTGGCCTTATCACTAAGGGAGAAAGGGAACAATTTCAATCGAGCTATGTCCTCCATAGCATAGTTAGCATTGAATGTTGCAACTATATCCTCAAACCCTTTTATGTGCCGGTACGGGTTTTCGTTCTCAATCCCATGGAATGTAGGAAGTAGTTGCAACATCCCCGGATTAACTTGGAAAAGCTGAGCTTGGACTGGGAGGAAGATGCATGAGGGTGTGGTGCTACGAGTTGGTTGGAGGAAATCCCTCATAGACCTTGCCGGAGGATCCATTGGAATATTATTCCCCTCATTCATAGGAGGAGGAAATTGCACTCGTGGGTTGGGCATTCTAGGTGGTTGCAACCCCTACCCCCTTAAACGTTTGGATTTGCACCGACATTCTCAAAATTATCACCCGCATCCTCGGTTGGGTCTTGGTTGATGTTCATGTTGGGGCCTAAGGGTTGTCTAACTAATCGGTTTTGTTCGTCCCTTCCCCACATGCAACAAACTATCTACAAATAAAAATATACACAAACAAGAATATATACACAAGACAACGTACCTAAGCCCGTGATGAAGATCACGGGACTTACCTCCGTCGTCCGGAAATCACCTTCTTGGTTTGACACTTGCCTTCCCCGGCAACGGCGCCAAAAATACTTGACCAAAAAACCTTGTTGTTTCCTAACCTCTAAAATTTATCCCTCAAAATGTGTAATGTATGAATAAGGGGAGTGTCACTCTCCCTTGGGATAATGTCAAAAGAAAGGGCAAGAGGAAAGGAAAATGGGAATGGTGGAAATGTGAAATATGGATGCACAAAATTATGTGTATGTGTACAAAAGTGCTCCCCAAGTGCAAGGAGACTTTTGCGGGTCATGTTTTACTTGGTGGTATTTCAAGGTCGTTTCCACGGGGAAGGAAGTAAACCAAAGGGAAGGTGATTTCAAGTAAAATAAAGTGTAAAATCTTTGTGGTTGAATATTTGTTTGGTGAGTGTGTGTTGATGAAAATGCAGTGAGAAACAAATGTTGGTAAAGCCAAGAGGTTACTCCAATAGGAATGCCATCTCAACTCGAATCCCTCCTACGATAGAGCATGAATGAACGATTGATTCATGGGAAGTTGGGGATACTAAGGGTGAGTATCTCAGCATAAACCGTGACTAGGCCAACGGAATATCAAAGACTCACCAATTTATCCACCCACAACCCAGTCAAACCGAACCATTGATCTCCGGAAAGAGGAGGTTCCCCTTGGTTTTACCAACTAAAGGATTTAACTACTCATGCTTGTAATGAAGTTGACTATGTAAGAAAAATGCATTGCGAGAGAGGAAGTTCTTGAATACCTAAAATGCAAGTAGACAGAAATTAGAGAAGGATGCATTTAAGACCCATTTACAGCTAAGAAAATGATGAACCCTTGTTACATTAATGGTGAGAAGTTAAGAGAGCATTAAACTAACAATGAACTTGAAGGAAAACAACATTCATGGTATTAAAATGAAGCTTGAAATGTTCTTACAACAGATTACAAGACAATGCAGTGAAGAAAATGCAAAAATCTAAAATTTATCTCTCTAGAACACTATTCATCATATTCTCCAGACTTTCTCTCTCTATATCTATATATTTCTGCCTACTCCTTCCAATGTTGAATCCCCTTGGTCTTGCTGGACTTGGCTCCCCAAAACCGTCCATGGGGAGGTCCCCTAGTCTCCAGAAAATGACATCCATCAGTAGGGGTGCAGTAGTACTGGGCTGGACAGAAGGGTTGCAGAGTTTGTCTGCACACCTAGCTCTTCTTCTCTTCTCTCTCCTCATTTATCACCAAGACTCCAACTTGTAATCATAGGTGTAGAAAGGGGTAACTAGCATTGTAGGTGCGTCAGGGGAGCTGGGGATGTCTGTTCGTGGGTCCCTCAAATCAGCAATCATGAGTTGCAGAGCAGTTGGGTTGATCAGGCAAGGCGTACCTGTACGGCGAACTCCAGTGGCTTGAGCGTACCTGTATGGTTTACTCCAGTAGCCTTAGCGTACCGGTACGCGTAGCGGTACGGTTTGGCTGGATTCTTGATTTTCTGATTTCCTCCTCCACT
Organism: Ilex aquifolium; assembly: GCA_951799425.1. NCBI lineage: Eukaryota > Viridiplantae > Streptophyta > Magnoliopsida > Aquifoliales > Aquifoliaceae > Ilex > Ilex aquifolium. The sequence goes on along the minus strand of OX637410.1, from coordinate 6,244,374 downwards.
GAGCTGTCCACAAGTTGTCTTTTCATCTTCATTTGCCTCACATGATTGGGGAAGGCCTTAAGAGGTCTCATTTAGCACCATTTAACCGCAAACACCAAATATCATCGTTAAAAGTTCAATTAACCTAACTCCCATCATTTAAATATCCAACAACAATTAAAAAGAGATGATTAGCACATCAAAATATACAAAGTTTTGTGCTAATCACCCTACCCCATGTCTTTTGGCTATCTATACATATTACTGGTAGTGGACTACATGTCCAAATGGGTGGAGGCTATCCCAACCAAGACCAATGATCCCCGGGTCATAGTCAAGTTTCTCAAAGAAAACATTTTTTCGAGGTTTGGGATGGCTTGTGCTATGATAAGTGATTGTGGTTCTCATTTATGTAATAGGTCATTTGCATCTTTAATGCATAAGTATGGCGTCACACACAAGGTGTCCGCCACACATCACCCACAGAGAAATGGCCAAGCCGAGTTGGCTAATAGGGAGATCAAGAACATCCTAGAGAAAACGGTGAACCCTAATAGGAAGGATTGGTCACTTAGGTTGACCGATGCCCTATGGGCTTACCACACTGCTTACAAGACTATTCTAGGTATGTCACCCTATAGACTAGTCTATGGCAAGGCTTGCCATTCGCCGGTTGAAATGGAGCACAAAGCTTATTGGGCCATCAAAACCTTGAACTTCAACTTAAGAATGGCCGGAGAGAATAGGAAATTGGAGATAAATGAATTAGAAGATATTCGAAGAGATGCGTATGAGAGCTCAAAATTTCAAAATAAAGGGCTAAGATTTTTCATGACAAATCCATTTTAAGAAAGACATTTGAGCCCGGACAAAAAGTGCTCTTGTACAACTCTCGTCTCTCTATGTTTTAAGGGAAACTCTGATCCCGTTGGAAAATCACCAACCCCGAGGATGGAAAGACAATCAAGGTCAACAGCCAAAGACTTAAGCCATTTTTCAGGGGTTTTGAAGGTCAAAGGGTGGAGGAGGATTGGTGGATCCAATTTATCCGGACCTTTTGTGACGAATAAGTTTTCAAAGTAGCTTTAGTGTAAAGTTGCTTTCTTTTATCCTTTTTAATTGCAAGATCATTTGTTACTTACTTTATCTTTGCATAGTGTTTTCCTTCTTAGTGCAGATATTGGTGTTTTTGTCAAAGCTCAAGTGCGAGGTGTTCTCTAACCCTACTCATCTTTTTACAAGTCCTTTATTACATATCATATATTTTTTGTTGCATTGAGGACAATGCATGAATCAAGTTGGGGGGGGGGGGGTGAGGTGCACCATTTGCATGAGCCACCAATTTTTGTGGTGAAAATCACCTTTGACATATCCTACAGATTTTTGTTTACAATAGTTGCAAATTATGTGGAAAATTTGAAATTTTTTTTGTGAAAAATATCTGAATGTTGATCTCTATTACCTTATTTAGAGTGTTATGGGTTTGTTGATATGTTGATCTTCGCGTTGAACCTTGAATACATGAGCACATTATAGAAGTTCATCATACGCTTGAGTATCACATATGTATTTGCTTTTGAACTCAACCTTAAATGCACCTTGAATGTGTAATTTTGGCAATTTATGGATTGGATTCATATTTTAATGCTTGACATGAATAGTGGAGATGTGTAAGGACTGATTAGCACAAAAACATGACATATTTTGGATGCTAATATGCCGTTTTATACTTGTTTTTGTCATGAAATTGGAGAGAAATTCGTTTAAACTTTGTTTTAATGAAGTTTTGTGTAAATGCAGGAAAAATGATGTAAATAGCTTGAGTTAAGCCCCCATTGAAGTGGTTGAAGTCAATGAAGATGAAGGGGTAGCTTAAAGGAAGGTTTGGAGGGTGAAGAGATCAAGGAAATGCAAATTGGTTGAAAACCTTCCGGAAGGTTTGGGTGAAAACCTTTCGGAAGGTTTTGCCTTGGATTTCTTTTTCACTGTCAAAACCTTCCGGAAGGTTTTGCCTACTGGAGTGAAACCTTCCAGAATGTTTTGCCTACTGGAGTGACACCTTCTGGAAGGTTTTGCCTACTGGAGTGAAACCTTCCGGAAGGTTTTGTCTACTGGAATGAACCTTCCGGAAGGTTTTGCCTGTCAGCTGCTTCATTTAACTGTTCATGCACAAACCTTCCGGAAGGTTTCTGTCGACCTTCCAGAAGGTTTTTGTCGACCTTCCAGAAGGTTTTGCCCAGATTGCCTAGACAGCCTACAACTCAAGCTCTGCCATTTGGGGGTCCCACTTACACTTCTCCAACAGATCCCCTGACATCCCCTGCACGTCTAGGAGCCTCCCCTCACCTCTACTTGGACTTGGATGGCTTTTGCATTAATGAGGAGGAGAGAGAAGAGGCATGGCAAGAGAGAAAGACTAGGCTTGTCCTAGCCTGCACCATCCCATCCCTTTCAGCCCCTATGATGAGAATCACATCACACAACATTGGGGAGGGCTACATGGACGTTTTTGGCAAACTCCACCATCATTATTCATTATTAGTTAGTTTTACATTGAATATAGAGAGAGAGTGCAAGGTAGAAGATAAATAGTGCCAGAGAGAGAAGATAATTTTCTTGCATTTCCTTCCATTCATTGTCTTGTAATCTCTTGTAAGAATCTTTAAGCTTTGTTTTGAAGTATTTAATGTCATTTATTGCAAGTAGCCTTGAATTTTAGTCTCTCATTCAAGCTTTCACCATTAATGCACTCATTGTTCTTCATTTCTTAGTGTTAAAATGGGTATTCAATGGACTCTCTTTTAGTTTTTGTTTTCTTGTATTAACTTAGCTAAAATCTTCATCGCTCTACAATGTATTTCCATTACATTATTGTCTTTCCTTTAAGCATGAGTAGCTAAGTCTTTAAGTTGGCTAATCCAAGGGAGACCTCCTCTTGGGTATGCCATTTCAACTCATCTTCTTTCCTCCCCTCGGTGTACGATGGTTCGGTTTGACTAGGTTGAGTGTGGACACGGTTGTGAGTCTTTGATATCCTGTAGACTTGTCACGGGTTATGCTTGGATCCTCACTTCCATCCCGTCCCTTGCGTCCCACGAATCAATCGTTCATCTATGTACCATTGGAAGAAGGTTTCGAGTTGACTTGGCATTCCCATTGGGGTGAACCTTTTGGATTAGCCAACACTTGTTTCCCATTTCAATTTTATCAAAATACAAATCACAAACCAAACTTCAACAACAAAAGATTTTTACACTTTTCTCTTTTACACCAAAATCACCTTCAACACGATTCAGCTCATTCCCTGAGGAGACGACCTTGAAATACAATTCCAAGTAAAACACGACAGGCAAAAGTCTTATTGCGCTTGGGAAGCATTTTTGTTCACATTTCATTCATTTCACACCACATCATTCCATTTTCCATTTCTTGCATTTGAACCTGAGTGAGAGTGACACTCACCCACACATATACACCATATACACATCGAGGGTTCTTGTGTGACAATAGGGAATACAATAGAAACCATCAAGCAAGGACCCATGAGAGCTTTAGTGCCCATCCTTGTTAGAGGGAACTTACATTTACTCAATGAACAATTTTTCAAATTTCAAATTTATTCAATAATCTCACTATACTTGTTTTGGTTAGATGCATTTGGGTAGTTGATTGACTTTGTCTTGAAATGCAATATGCCCTCTCATGTGTATCTAGAAATGATCTTAGGCCATCCTTGATTTACTTTGAGCCTTAGCCTTTTTCTTGTGAAAAGTTTATCCTTAGTGTCGTGATTGAGCCTTAATTATAAATTCGGTTCCATGCCACACATTTGATCAAACCAATGCAAAATGATAAAAATCTACCACACCTTGGTTGTTCCTAAGAGCTGAATATGAGTGATCATAAAAGAGAAGGAATTGTGGTGTGGAAACTCAACCAAAGGGATGAATGAATTTGAATTCAAAGAGTTGAACGGAAAAGAAAGAAAATCCAAGAAAATGAGAAAAAAGGGGTGAAAAGAAGAAAAGAATGAAAAAAGAAAATGAAAATGTTAAGAAAAAGAAGCAAATAGTGTGGTGATGGTGTTAGACAGAAAGTCCCATGAAAAGGGAGATGTTTTGAAATACAAGTCATTCACTCGGAACAACCCTCTTTGTTGTCCTCTATCCTTCATTTCACTTACCTCAATATCACCTCAAGGCCTCATTACAACCCGTGAAAGTCCTAAATGATCTAGAGAAGCATGAGGGATGCATACCTTTATAGAAAAAGAGAAGTTGATTTTGCTATCTAATGCCCTATCATTCCTTTCATGAGATTATGCCAAGGTTGATTCATTTTCATGCATGTACTTCAATTTTGGATTATATGTGAGCATACTTCATTTTTTGCACAAGATTCTATCTCACATATACACACGGAGAGCATGTCAAGATAACCATAGTGTGACTCATTATTGAGAGACACCATTGGTGAGTTTGCATCGAAGCTTAATTTGGATAGCCAAAGTGAATGTGAATTCCGTTGTGTAAATGCTTAAATTACATGTCCATTTCACACAAACACGAGTTTGAAAATGAATGTGTAGGTGCATACTCTAGACTAGCATTTAAAGCCATGGTGATGCTCATATGTGCTTGGTTCGGGTATTTGAACGATGTGTTATGTAGCCCTATGCTTGCGGGATGGGGGAATATTGCTCAAACTTTTGATATTTGTAGGAATTAGGAATGCCCTTGTCGTTTGAATATGTGTTTTACATTTTGGGTATTCATTTTGGTAGTTAAATGTAGAAATACATGCCTTGTGTGTTGAAAGCATTGAAATTTCAAATCATATTGCCATTTCGGTAATGACTTGGGGCATGTTCGCTCAATTGTGGTTCACAAGTGTAGCTCATGTTTTTGGAAGAGTAGAGGTCATGAATAGGGTGTTAGAATATGTAGGGATTGAAATAAAGTGGAATTGGGAAGCCCAAGGGTTTTGTGTAAAAAGACAAAACCTACCGGTAGTTTTGGTTCAAAACCTTCCGGTAGGTTTCCTTCCAATGCACAAAACCTACCGATAGATTTTCATTGACCTACCGGTAGGTTTTGCCCATAATGCCAAAAATAAGGGTTTTAATTCAGATTTTTCGGGGGACTGTTCATTGTCTTCCAAACTTAAGAACTCCTAAGCTCTTTTCTCTCCCTCTAACCTCTCCCAAACTTCAAAACACCTCACTCAAATCATAGAATACTACATTTCACTTTTCTAGGGCTTGATGTTGAGAGGATTTTGTCTAATTTAGTGGACATTTGCATAAACCCTAGGTTTCCAAATTTTTCCCTCATTTTCCAATTACTTTTAGGGTTTCTTCAAATCCTAGAAATCTCTTGCCATGGCCCGTGTAGGAAAGGCTTCCCTTGACACTTTTGAGCCCATCAAGTGGCTTTTGATGTGGCTTTGACCATTTTTTTGCATCGGGGCACTATTGATCAACATGGCCGGCACCAAGCGCACGAGACCGGGTTCCCCACAACCCGCAGGTACTAGTGTCCGCAAGAGGAGCGGGGAGGTTTCCGAGTGGTGATAGGGGGGAGAGAAGAAAGAAAGTCAGGAACGATGCTCGCTACCAAAGCATCGAAGAGAAGAATGTGACTTGTGAGTGATATGTGGATAGGCTCTCCCTTGGCCCGAATAAGGAAGTAGTGAGGATCATTGAGGGCCATAGGATAGGGATATGGTTCGAGCCAGTGAGCGGGTTCAACTTGGCGTTGTGTAGAGAATTTTATCAAAAATTGAAGGTAGTTGGTGAGGATAGCTGTGTTTTAAGGACGAATGTGAGGGGGAGGACCTTCGATGTGACTCTAGACTTGATTGTTACCCTGATGAAGTATGAGAGGCCTCCCCCCAATGTTCTGGTGTATCCAGACAACATCCCTGGGGTAAAGACCATCTCGAAGTATGCGAGGTCGATGTACGAGGACCCGACCCAATTCAGGTGGACAATCCAAGTCAGGGGCCTCAAGCACTTCTATGGGATGATGAATTAGGTGTTACATTATAACTTGATCCCCAGGGGAGCTGAGAAGAGCCCGAATGTGGAAAAGCTCGCCCTCCTGTATGTGGTTATGAATGGGAAGGCTATGGACGTAGCCTTTTTGATATGGGAGTTTATGAGGAATTTGCTCAGGCTAGGAAGCCGAAGACGAATCTCCCATTTGGAAATCTTGTCACCCGAATGTGCGACCACTGCAAAGTCAAGGGATATATCTCTGACGTGATGAATCCCCCTGAGACCGATGCCATTGGGAAGTCGAGCAGCAGCAAGAGGATGGCCATGAGTAGGGGTGAGCGAGGCAGAGCCCCGAGACCCGAGTTATCAATTGCAGGACCATCTTTTATGCTGTCTGCTCCTGGGCCATCTACTTCTGCCCTTGTGCGCACAGTGTCAAAACGCCTGGACGTTTTGGAGGAGACAGTGTAGGGATTTCGATGATGATGGCCAGGCTCTTCCAGCATACTTTTTCGGGTGAGCTGTTCCCTGGTGAACCCCCCGCCTCCAGCTATTGTACCTTCCACCTCCATCCCCTCAGCTTCCACTGTTGTTAAGGTGGGGGATTCTGATGATGACGAGGAGGAGGAGGGGAGTGAGTATGAGAGTGGGGATGATGATGCTGGAGATGATGAAGCTGGAGAGGATGATGATGGGGATGAGGATGATGAGTAGGATGTTTTAGTTGTGTTGTTTCTTTTGGTTTCAGATTGTACACAGTAGGGTTAGTTTTGTCGGCCTAGTAGAAGTGTCTATAGGATTTTGGGCCGTTTTGTTTTGAACTCTAACCTCTTGTACTAAACTTTTGAAAGTGATTAACGGAAAGTACCATACTTGTTTGTTCTATCTTGCCCAAATTCATTTCTTTAATTGCATTGTAATTTTTGCATTTTGAATGTTTGGTGATTTACTTGTGTAGATGGATTGTTGTAGTTATTACTTTGTGGTTTGAAACTAAAGTTTGCTAGGGACTAGCGAAACTCAAGTTGGGGGTGTGATTAGTACAAAATATTGAACATCATATACCCCTTTTTATACTTGATTTTGAGATGAAAATGGGAGGAATTGCAATATTTCTAACAATTAATAAGGTTTTGTTGTGTTTGCATGCGAAGAGTTGGAAATGGCGTGAGTTAAACCCCCATCGTAGTGCTTAAAGTCAATGGAGATGAAGGGGAGGCTTGCCGATGGCTTGGAAGGTGAAAATAACAAGAATTGAGCAAAACAAGTAAAAACCTACTAGTAATTGTTAGAAAACCTACTGGACTTGGTTCTACCTCAAACCTTCCGAAAGGTTTTGGCTACCGGAGTAAAACCTACCGATAGGTTTGGCCATCAACCTACCGGTAGGTTTTACTGAAAAACGTTTGAACCTTGTAACTCAGATTCCAACTACTTGGGGGGGCCCACCTACAATTCTCCCCCACCTACCATGAAATGTTCTACCTGCAAACATGAAATTATTACACAAGAGTCTGAATTTGGCATGGAGGAAGAAGAGAGAGAAAGAGAGAAGTTGGTCAAGGACAAGGGGGAGTGCAGGCATGCCTGCACCTTGCTTGTGCAGGTGTCCAAACCTCTTCCAATGATAGAAACTCTGTAGCACATAGACCATATACCTCTCATGGACGAAAATCACAAGAGCTTTTACCAACTACACACCATAGTTTAGCACTTTTAGAGAGAGAAGCTCCCAAGGTAGAAGACATAGTTTTAGAGAGAGAAAGCTTAGATTTTTGTAATTTCTTCACCCATTTCACTGGTAACAAGCTGTAAGACCCTTTTAATCTTTGTTTCTTGCATTGTAATCTCCCTTATTTCAAGTGTAATCGAGTTTAATCTGTTGTTCTTGCACTCTTACATTTTCTGCTGGGTATGCTCTACAACTTCTCCATTTTTGTATGAAATGAATTTCTCTTTGTAGTTTAATTCTTCCTAGCTTTAATATACGTTCTAAGTTTCATTCTCAACTCATTTTCATTTCCATTTCTTCTACACGTCTCTTTAAATCATGAATGCTTTTACTTCAACCATGAGTAGCTAAGCTTTATGTTGGCTAATTGTTCTTGATCTGAAATGTGTACACTCAAGTGCAGGCGGTCAAGCTGTAGTAATAATCCGGTTTGAGTCCGGAGTCGAATCCACAGGGAACTTTTGTTGATATTTCTGAGGTAAGCAGTGGTAGAGACCTATTGATTGTAACCCTTGAGATTTGCTGTGAGATATGAGTTTTCCTGGACATAATATAAGATTCTTTCCAAGAGGATTTTCTTAACAAAACAGGAGATAAGTGCTAATTAAAAATAGTCACTCTTTAGTGCAAGGATCTGGACATGTAGTTATCCGGTTTGTTATAATTGTGCTTGATAACTCAATTAACTCCCGTGTCAACATCAAGTTAATCGGAAGATAAAGATGGATTGTGAGAATTAAGAACATGATTCCGATGTCTTTCTAGAAGTTTACAAGAATTGCCTGTGCCGAGACTTAACCTGTCTACAAACAAGCAAGTGTTTCTACAAGACATCCAATCATGATATTAATATTCCATTCTTTAAGTGAAGCACAATAAGGGGGAGGATTGAAGGGTAGTCATGAGGATCTAGCCGGGGTACTTGCCTTGAACTGATGAGTCTTTCTATGCAAGAGTCATCCGTGTCATAGAAAGAGCCCACAGTTATACAAAGTACCTTAGCTTTGCTAGATGCAATCAATCATCCAATAACAAGAAGAAATAAACGTTAAGCATAAAAACAACGCACAAATATGATTCCTGGATAACTTACACATGCCCTTCTCTTCTTACTAAAGAGTGAATGAGAAACTACTCACTCTTCATGGCTTGGGTAAAGCTAGAAAAGTGAGTGATGCTCATCCCTCCAAGTAGAGAACTTAAAAGATAAAGTAACAACAAATACGGAGCCAATCTTTAACAAAGAATTGGTGAATCACGTTCCACCCTTCACGGCTTTGGTAAAGCTCTAGAAAAGTGGAAGAGTTTCACTCTTCTAAGAAAAAAAGAAGCTCAAGCAATGGAAGTGAAATGCATGAACAATAAAAGTAGAAGAAAGCTAGTCACATTTGGAGGGTGGCTTCCTCAACCAAGAATTGGAGGGTTGCTTCCTCAACTAAAAGATGAACTATCTCTCTTCTATGCATGTAAAATGAAAGCATAAGCATAAAACTACTTTTATAACAAGCAATAGATGTTGGACTAAAGCCAAACTAATCTCTAAGATAAAGACTTCATACAAGGAAAATAAGCTAAATCTACAATGTGAGTGGGAGTCTAAGCCTCCATCAACTATTCTACTTTGCTCCCTTAGCTCTCCAACAAGGGGAGTATTTATAGGCAAGAGGAGGAGACAAGAGGAGGTGAAGGAATAGTGTTTGCCGCCCAAGTCCAAGTGAAAAGCCAACCACTCTGCTGCCAGTCTGTGGAGAACGTTCGAACGTGAGTTGGCGTTCGAACGTTGTTTCTGTTTTTGCACTAAGGGCGTTCGAACGCCAGATGTGTTCTGACCCTTTCACTCGAGTGGTCTGTTGGTCTTCTGTGAAGTTCAGTTCCAACTTTATGCATTAGTCTGGTCTTCAATCAACTCAAGTGGACGTTCGAACGTGAGTTGGCGTTCGAACGTGATACTCAAGTGCTTCAGAGCTTCAGTCTTCTTTCCTAACTGCAACACGCCTTCTCTTAGCAGTTGAGTCTGCTATAGTGTAATGTGGACGTTCGAACGTGAGTTGGCGTTCGAACGTTCTGGCTGTGCTCCAAGCTTCTCCAATTTTGGCTCTAATGTGCTGGTGTTGCATCCATGTGTGGTACTTGTTGTTCTTGGGTCCTTGTTCAGTTTAAGGCCTGAAATGACATCACTTAAACTCCATCAAAGTACAATTAGTCTTAAAATGGCATAGTAATATGCTAATTTTAAGTGCTAATCACACTCCCCAACCTAAATATTGCTAGTCTCTAGTAATATAAAAAAAAAAGAAAAATCTACTCATAATGCCATTTTCGTAGGTCATCCGGTTGCATTTAGCTTATGCAACAAGCCGTTGAACCACTAGGTTTACCCTAGCGGACGAGTGTTGTCTCGTGAGGGTTTCCAGGGAAGCTACCCACAAACTTCAGTCGAACAGATGTGCATAGGAGAGTGCTGATTAAAGTAAATTAGCATCATGGTCGTTGGGACACCAGATTCTCAATTTTGACTTATATCTCACACGTCCTTATTTCACAGGTATTCATTCTATGCAAAAATTATAATTTGTTACATTGGTATTTGAAATTCTCAATGCAGTAGGAATGATCATTCAAGCAACAGGAATTGTTATATAACAAATACTCCTTTTCACCACCTTCCATGGATAGTTTTGATTTCACAAACCTCACATAGTATACCCTCAGCAAAAGTTCACTCTAATTATAGTGACTTGTTTCTCACAGATCATGTGATCAGAAGATGGCCAATCAAAAGATCACATGTGCAATTAGAAAGGGAGCACTAGTTTAAGGAAGCAATAAATCATGTTTGGCATAATCTCATGAAAGGACATTGACGCAAAAGACAGTAATACCATTTACCATACCCAGTTTTGATTGACAACATATGCATGCAACAGGCTTGAGATCAATTAGGGCTTTTCATAGGTTGTAATGAGGCCAGAGGTCAGTGGCTAACGAAATGACGTCAAAAGTGTTCAAGAGCTATCCTCTATTTATGTAGTGTAGCACACCTCTTTCTAGCTTTTTTAATATTTTTGCCCCGAGATTATGTCTTTCTTTCATTTTTTTCTCATTTTTCTTCTTTCTTGGCATTGTCTTGCCTTTCTGCCTCTGTTTTGTTTCAATTGTTCTAATCAACTCTTCTTGGATGATAATCTCGAATGCTTCTTTTTCTGTATCATATTACAAAGAGGATGTAAGAAAATTAGATAGCCAAGGTATGTCAAGTATGTTTTCCTGTGGATTGGTAATCATATAGGTTTATCAAAGAAAAATTCATACATTGATGGCTCAAACATGGCTAACAAGGGATAAATTTTGTCAAAGAAAGGTCTAAGGCTCAATATTATATCAAAGATGTCCTAAGATCATTTCTCAAGCATGTGCAAATGTATGTGTCGTATGCGATGGTTCTTTGTGGGGTATGTCAATAGATCACTTTTAAGTGCTTCAACCAAAGCAAGGTTAATGAGATCATTCAAAAATTGAGAGTGAAAAGAATTTACTTGAGTAAACATTGATTGTCTCTCGAAAGCATCGTTAAGTTTGAAACTCACTCTGGTGTTCTTTGTTATCTCCACTGTGTATGTCGGGTTTTCCAGGGGGTATTGGTTATATATCAATTCCATTTTCGAGTCAGATCTTCCTGTACCTTTAAAATAACAAATATCGATGCACATATGACAATTTAAGTATAGAGAGAATACCAATTTTTTTCAAGAAATGTGGTTTTAAGTCTCGGTCGATAAATTGAGGTGTCAAACCGATCATGTGCATATTTACTCTAGCATGCATTCTTAACATCCCCATTTGTTCCATCACATTTTAATTTTATGCTAAATCTACAAATCCATTTAAAACAAATAAAAGTGAGGAGTTGAACCATTCATATCTCAAGATATCATTGCTTAACATCAACTTTAATGATTCAATTCATCCACAATCACACAAAAAAAAAAACTTACAACTATCAAAGAAGAAATTCATAAAAAGAAGCACTTTAAACAAACATAAAAACAAGAACAAGAACAGGGATCCCTCTCTCTCACTCTCCTCCTTGTGCACCATCTCCACTAGGTCCTCCATGTCCACCTCTCATAAGCCTAAGGATCTCATCGTGCTTAGCTTCAATGCTAAGCATGATGTCTCGTAAAGAACATCGGGAGCTGGTGCTAGTGCTAGGGCCTGCCTCCTGTGGCTGGTCTATCTCTTCCTCCATCTCTCTCTCCTCCATCTCATCAAGCTCCTCTTGTACCTCGTCTACTCCCTGGGTGGGTGGTATCTCCTGTCTGACTGCCGGGCCGCCACTATGACTTTGGCTCCTCCGAAAGGAAGCCTTGTTCAGTGGCCCCATCGGCTTTTGAATTTCCATTTCTGGCTTCACCCTCACCCCATGGTCTTTGCACAGTTCTGTCACTAGGGTGCCGAAGGGAAGCGAATTCCTCTTCACATCACACCCTTTTTTCATTTCTGTCAAAATTAGGGAAGGGAGATCAATGTTTTGCCCTTTTCCAATCGCATACAACAATCGGGCCATGTCAGGTAAAACTTTATTTTTTCTTCCTATTGGAGCAAAATTTGACACCGCAATCAAGTTTAACATTTTGTATTTGTCACTTAGCTCCCCTTGTCTAAAAAATTTCTTCCCAGTCCACGAAAAATTGGGTACTCCAGTCAGTTCCTTCCCCACTTCATCCATCGCCACATTCTTCCTTGGGGGATAAGCGGGATTTGGAACCCGAGGCACCTCTTGCCTTACCCCCCAAATATAATTTTTATCAATGTCCACATGGACTCCCCTTACATAGGTTCGAATTTCCCCGTCGATGATCTTGGCGTTGGAGTAAAACTCCCGCACCAAGTCGACTACGGCCTCACCACCGTTCCTCAAATAAAACAACCACCCCCTCCTCTCCATCTCCACAAAGATCCCCAACTCCGCAAAATCAGCCAAAATCACATCTCTTTCACAAACAATGGCTTTGTTTTTGTAGAAATTTTCATACCTGTCAGCTTTCAGAGCTGTGGGGAATCGATTCTTGTCGTATCTCCTTGTGAGTGGTGGCATTCCTTCTCTCACCTCCACCACTTCTTCGACAAAATTAGGCTCTTGGGTGTTTGGGTTCCTCTTGGCAGGAAGCTTGACTCTTGGCATTTTTCGGTTTTTGAGTTGGAGGGTTTTGAAATCTTTGATTTCTTTGTGAAATTGGATCTTCTTGAAGTGGCAAATGTATTGGGAGGGTTGATTTTTGGTGAAAATGGAGAATGGTTGGGGTTTTGGGGTCTAGGAAGTGAAGAGTCTCCAAGGGTTTTTCGGGTTTTCAGAGGTTTTGGAGGGTTTTGAAATGAAGAAGATGAACCAGGCTTTTATAGCCTGAGTCGTAACGTTCGAACGTTGGTAACGTCCGAATGAGTCTAGAAGGATTTAAACAAATCGTTCGAACGTGGTTTGGCGTTCGAACATGGTGAGCTCTCAGTACTTTTGAGTTTCTGTCAGAGGCCAAAGTACTGTAAGCAGCTGACGTTCGAACGTCACCTGGCGTTCGAACGTTGAACCAAAAAATTAAAAATTTTATCCACTACACTATACACAATCAAAGAGGGCTAAACACATAATTTTAAATCAAAAACCTATGTCGTCTCAGGATAACCTCCTACCCACGCTTCAGGTTGGTATTCTGGGGCATTCCTTACTCGGCCCATATTTTCATTTCAGTCAAAAGAATTTATACAAAAAGATTTTTACACTTTTTACAATAAATTCAGACCTTTGGCTTTCACTCCCCCAACAAAAGTACACATTTCCTACAGAAAATTATCTAATCCGAGTCTCCCTCTGTGTTTGTGTAGAATGGACAACCAGTAACTCTCCCAACTTCCTCTCTCACAAACCGGTTAAGCAAAGTACCGGAATAGCATGGCGTATCAGGGTAATCCTTACTCAGCCCATTCACTATCCAGTCTAATCGATCAAGTGCGCGACCGAAAATTGGTTCAGAACATGGTTGTACCTTTTTTCATGAAAGACTCTGCCACACTGTTTACAGGCACCAAGCCTTTTGGCACGACGGCGTTTGGCAAAGCTGCTTCTGCCACAGAGGGGTTTCACTTGTTTTTCTTGGATTTCAGCCTTCCTTACTAATCTTGCTTTTCTCATGATCATAGTATGTACATCAGATGGAAAAGTACGTAGAACTCCTAGGCTAAACCAAAAAAGTTTTACATCCATGATTGCTAAGTTTTAAGACTCACTATCTGGTTCTTTAACGTCTGCCAGTCACAAAGACGATTGAAGCTGATTCATAAGCATAATCCCCAATTTATACAATCAATGTTCAAACATGATCAACAACGACAATATAAAAAATTTTAAAAATTTAAGAAAATATGAACTAATGAACTGATGAACTGATCATACCCCCCAACCTAAACTGAACATTGTCCCCAATGTTGCGAATTTACCGGTTCATGGATTGTGGAGACGAAGTTGAATGGTAGAGATCTGTTCACCCGCTGAGACCTACAAATAAAAACACAAAAATTACTCATCTGTGCACAAATCTGGATTTCGGGTAGGCTGAAAATCCTTATGTGTGAGTGCGAATAAAAGAAGAACACCCATGAGCAAATATAAGATTAAAATGCAAAACATGAAGCAAAATATCATGTTTGTGGAGTGTGTGGTCATGGGTGGTTTCTCGGATAACAGAGAACTCAAAGACGAACAGAAGGAAAAAGAAGAAAAGAAAAAGAAGAAGAAGAATAAATGGGGGGGGCCAACTGCGGCGGCTGGGAGAAAAGTGGGTGCCTTATAAAGGCGCCCCAGTGGGTCGGATTGGAGTAGATTTTTCCTGACCCGATCCACTGGAGTGTCGGCAGGCGCGAATTTCGGTGGAGTACTCTGGTTCCATTAAAAGAATGGTTTCCACATTTTTAACAAAATCCTCCAAAAATGGTTTTAACCGCTGACCATTAACAGTAAAACTATTACCGTTTGCTGGATTTTTCACTTCAACTGCTCCATGTTCAAACACCTTTTTGACAATGTAAGGCCCAGTCCATCTTGATTTCAACTTACCAGGAAAGAGGCGGAGTCTTGAATTAAATAGCAAGACTTTTTGAGACGGCTCAAAAGATTTCCGCACAATGTGTTTGTCATGAAGAATTTTCATCCTGGTTTTAGCAATCTTAGCATTTTCATATGCTTTATTTCTCAATTCCTCAAATTCATTTATCTGAAGTTTCCTTGCTAGCCCAGCCTTGTCCAAGTCAAAATTCATTGCTTTAATGGCCCAATATGCCCTATGTTCCAATTCCACAGGCAAGTGACATGGCTTTCCATAGACTAATCGATAAGGAGACATGCCTAAAATTGTTTTAAAAGCAGTACGGTATGCCCAGAGCGCATCAGTTAGTCTTAACGACCAATCTTTGCGATCTGGATTCACCGTTTTTTCCAAAATTAATTTGATCTCCTGATTAGCTAACTCAGCTTGTCCACTGGTCTGTGGGTGATAAGGGGTTGCAATTTTATGAAAAATCAAGTATTTTTTCATTAAATTCCAGAAAGGACGATTGCAAAAATGAGCACCCCCATCGCTTATGATTGATTTTGGAATTCCAAACCGGGACAAAATATTTTCTTTCAAAATTTTGATCATTCTTTTGTGATCATTGTTTCGGCATGGAATTGCTTCAACCCATTTGGATACATAGTCTACAACCACTAAAATGTACAGATAGCCAAAGGAAGGGGGAAATGGTCCCATAAAATCGATGCCCCAACAGTCAAAAATTTCAATTACCAGAATGGGGCTTAAGGGCATCATATTTATTTTAGAAATGTTTCCCAACCTTTGACACCTATCACAAGTTAAAAAAAAGGCATGGACATCTTTGAAAAGTGTGGGCCAGTAAAATCCACACTGCAATATTTTTGCAGCTGTTTTTCTTGATGAAAAGTGGCCACCGCATGCTTCAGAATGACAAAATGTTATTACCTGGCTACTTTCATGAGCAGGGATGCAACGTCTTATGATTTCATCTTTACAGTACTTGAATACGTAAGGATCCTCCCAAAAGAAGTTACGAACCTCCCTCAGAAATTTATTTTTGTCCAACATGGTAAAGGATGGAGGGAGTGTACCAGTAGCAAGAAAGTTAGCAATGTCTGTAAACCATGGTGTCCTATCAATCATGAACAGTTGTTCATCGGGGAATTTCTCATTGATTGGCAGTCCATCCTCATGAAATTCATAGGTTAGTCTGGACAGATGATCTGCCACCACATTCTCGACACCTTTCTTGTCCTTGATGACAAGATCAAACTCTTGGAGCAAAAGTATCCATCTCAAGAGTCTTGGTTTGGCGTCCTTCTTTGTGAGCAAAAATTTTAGGGCTGCATGGTCAGTGAATACAGTAACAGAAGAACCAACAAGATAAGAACGGAATTTTTTCAGTGCAAAAACTACAGCAAGCAATTCTTTCTCAGTTGTCGAATAATTCATTTGAGCATCATTCAAAGTTTTGCTTGCATAGTAAATCACATGGGGTTTCTTATCTTTTCTTTGTCCCAATACAGCACCTACAGCAAAATCACTTGCATCACACATTAGTTCAAAGGGAAGATTCCAGTCAGGGGGTTGCATTATTGGTGCAGAAATTAACATGTCTTTTAGCTTGTCAAAGGCTTTTTGGCATGCTTTATTCCAATCAAAGATTACATCCTGACTTAGGAGGTGACACATGAGTTTTGCTATGGTACTGAAATCTTTTATGAATCTCCTGTAGAAACCGGCATGTCCTAAGAATGATCGAACATCTTTTACAGTCTTAAGGGCAGGCAAATTTCTAATCAGATATATTTTTGCCTTGTCAACTTTCATGCCTTCAGACGACACAATGTGACCAATGACAATGCCCTATGTTACCATAAAATGACATTTTTCCCAATTGAGCACTAGGTCGGCTTCCTTACATCTGATCAGTACTTTCTCCAGATTGGTTAAACACAAATCGAATGAATCACCATAGACAGAGAAGTCATCCATGAATACTTCCAAACATTTTTCAACCATATCACTGAACAAGCTTAGCATACATCTTTGGAATGTTGCAGGAGCGTTACGAAGTCCAAATGGCATCCTTTTGAATGCAAAGGTGTCAAAGGGGCATGTGAAGGTTGTTTCTCCTGATCATCTAGGACTATCTCAATTTGGTTATACCCTGAATACCCATCTAAAAAATAGTAAAATGCATGGCCTGTAATCCTCTCTAGGAATTGGTCAAGAAATGGGAGAGGAAAATGATCTTTTCTAGTGACCAAATTGAGTTTACGATAATCAATGCACATTCGCCATCCTGTGACGACTCGAGTTGGTACTAGTTCATTTCCATCATTTTTTACCACTGTGACCCCAGATTGTTTTGGCACAACTTGGGTTGGACTAACCCATTTACTATCTGAGATAGGTAAGATTATCCCTGTATCTAAGAGTTTGAGTACCTCAATTCTCACAACTTCCTTCATGTGAGGGTTTAGTCGTCGCTGCATTTGACGAGAGGGTTTTGAATCCTCTTCAAGGTATATGGCATGATTGCAGATTAACGGGCTTATACCTTTCAAGTCAGCGATGGTCCATCCAATGGTGCTTTTATGACTTCGAAGAACTTCAATCAGTTTAGACTCTTGTAAGTCTGTGAGTTTAGATGAAATTACCACTGGGTATGACTCATTCTCCCCTAAAAATGCATATTTGAGGTCAGATGGGAGAGGTTTCAATTCAGGCTTTGGTGGGCTAACACTTGATGAGACTGGCTTTGTGCCACTTGGTGAAATTTCTTCGAATTTGGGTGCCCATGTCTCAACAGTATGAGTAGGGCCACTTGGTGGATTTGGGTCATCATCTATTGTTTCTGATGAAATGAGTTCTAACAGAGATGATTCAGTAGGATCCTCACAGAATGTATAATCCAGATGTTCCTGTATCAAAGATTATATGGAGTTTACTTCTCTTTCTTCCTTTTCTTCTTCTGGATGTTTAGCAATATTGAAAATGTTCAGTTCGAGAGTCATATTCCCAAAAGTTAATTTCATGACTCCATTCCTGCAATTGATTAAGGCATTGGAAGTTGCTAGGAATGGCCGACCAAGAATGATGGGAATTTGGTTCTCCGAATTTATTGCTAGTTGACTATCCAGAACAATGAAGTCAACAGGGAAGACAAAACTATCTACTTGGACAAGCACATCTTCAACAATCCCTCTGGGGGTTTTGACAGATCTGTCGGCCAACTGGAGTGTGACACAAGTGGGTTTAAGTTCACCCAAACCCAACTGCTGATAGACATAGTAGGGTAGCAAATTAACAC
Organism: Ilex aquifolium; assembly: GCA_951799425.1. Taxonomy (NCBI): domain Eukaryota; kingdom Viridiplantae; phylum Streptophyta; class Magnoliopsida; order Aquifoliales; family Aquifoliaceae; genus Ilex; species Ilex aquifolium. The sequence goes on along the minus strand of OX637410.1, from coordinate 6,226,264 downwards.
TGGCTCCAAGGTCTAACAAAGCTTGTTCAATCCTGAAGTTCCCAATGATACATGAGACAGTCGGACACCCTGGGTCTTTGTATTTTGGAAGGGTTTTATGTTGAAGAAGAGCATTAGCTTGTTCCGTTAGGAAAGCTCTCTTTTGGACATTCTGGCTTCTCTTGACTGTGCACAAGTCTTTTAGAAACTTGGCATAAGACGGAACTTGTTTGATTGCATCCAGAAGTGGGATGTTGATATTTACTTGCTTAAAAAGCTCATAAATTTCAGGCTAATTTTTCACTTTCTGTTTGGTTTTGAGTCGATGAGGAAACGGAGCCGGAATGGGATACGAAGGTTCCCTTTTCTCAGAAGGTTCTGGCTCTTGTTCAATCACAGGCTCAAGGTCTTTCTCAAGTTCAGTCTCAATTGGTTCAGGTTCAGATGATGGATTGGCTGGGCTTGACTCAGGTCTTGGTTTGGGAATGAGTATGTCTCTGATTGTCTTGTCAATCACCTTGCCACTTCTTAGTGTGGTGACAACTTGGGCTTGGTCTTGGGTGTTTCCTGTTGTTGAAGGGTTCCCTACATGGAATTGGTCTTGTGGTTGCTTTGGTTGGGCAGGAAACTTGCTCTTTTCGTGTATGACCATGGATTGAGTCAACTTTTGGATGTGGCTTTTAAAATCCTCAAAAGATTGAGTGGTCTGGGTTTTGAAATCAGTGAGAGCTTGTGTGGAATTATTGTTATAATTCATTTGGCTTTGCATGAACTGATTCAGTGTGTCCTCAAGGTTCCTCTTTTGTGGTGGTTGATATGGTTGATATGCAGGAGGTCCTTGAGGTGGTGGGTATGGCCCTTGTTGTTGGTTCATGGGTATTGGTTATGTGTTCTTCCAACTGAAGTTAGGGTGGTTTCGCCACCCTGGATTGTATGTTTCAGAATATGGGTTGGACTAGGGCTTGTTGAAGTTGAAAACTGCATGTGTTTTTTCCAACAAGACTTATTTGAATGCTGGGATGGTGGGACACTCCCCAGTAGGGTGTCCTGTTAGCGCACAGATTCCACACACTTGCTCGGTGGAAGGGCTAACATCAACTTGATGGACTTTCTTCATCTATAAAGCTTCAAGCTTTCGAGACAATGTGGACATTTTTGCTCTCAAGTCATCATCCTCTCTCAAGACATATTTTCCTCCTTGGGAAGTAGATGGTCTGGCTTCTACAGTGGTAGGGGAGGCTGAGTCCCACATCTGAGAACTGTCAGATATGGTGTCGAAAAAATTGAATGCCTCCTTCGGACTTTTTCCCATGAATTCTCCTTGGGCCATCATTTCGATAAACTGACGTAGTCTAGAGGGTAAGGAGTCATAGAAAAATCCTACCAAAGTCTAATTTTCAAAAGCATGATGTGGGCAGGATTGGAGCAGATCTTTGAATCTCTCCCAACTTTGATAAAAAAATTCTCCTTCTTTAACCGCAAAATTCATGATTTGCCATTTTAGTGCATTTGTGCGGTGTAGAGGAAAAAACTTTCTAAAAAATTCATTTTGTAATGCTTGCCAGTTGGGTATTGAAAAAGCTTTTAAAGAATTTAACCATTGTTTGGCTCTATCCCTCAAGGAGAAATAAAACAGTTTCATCTTGGCCAATTCAGAATTGTCTTGAAATGTTTCACACACTTCCTCAAAATCTTTTATATGCAGATATGGATTTTCTGCATCCAATCCATGAAACACGGGTAATAACTGCACTGTCCCCGGCTTTACAGTAAAGAGGGGAGCATTTTCAGGAAAAATAAAACAAGAGGGGACACTGTTTCTTATGAGATTTAAGTAATCCCGCAAAGTTCGGATGTTAGGGACCTCCTCCTCTCTCATAGGGACTTCTCCATTTCTTTCGTTATTTGTCATACTACCCTCAAAAGAGTCTGCTACTGATCTAGGTGAATTTGGTTCAGGCTGATTCACGGACTCACACGATTCTGCCGGCAAATTTTGGAAGCACAATAAGGGGGAGGATTGAAGGGTAGTCATGAGGATCTAGCCGGGGTACTTGCCTTGAACTGATGAGTCTTTCTATGCAAGAGTCATCCGTGTCATAGAAAGAGCCCACAGTTATACAAAGTACCTTAGCTTTGCTAGATGCAATCAACCATCCAATAGCAAGAAGAAATAAACGTTAAGCATAAAAACAATGCACAAATATCATTCCCGGATAACTTATACATGCCCTTCTCCTCTTACTAAAGAGTGAATGAGAAACTACTCACTCTTCATGGCTTGGGTAAAGCTATAAAAGTGAGTGATGCTCATCCCTCCAAGTAGAGAACTTAAAAGATAAAGTAACAACAAACATGGAGCCAATCTTTAACAAAGAATGGGTGAATCACGTTCCACCCTTCACGGCTTTGGTAAAGCTCTAGAAAAGTGGAAGAGTTTCACTCTTCTAAGAAAGAAAGAAGCTCAAGCAATGGAAGTGAAATGCATGAACAATAAAAGTAGAAGAAAGCTAGTCACATTTGGAGGATGGCTTCCTCAACCAAGAATTGGAGGGTTGCTTCCTCAACCAAAAGATGAACTATCTCTCTTATATGCATGTAAAATGAAAGCATAAGCATAAACATAAGCATAAAACTACTTTTATAACAAGCAAGAGATGTTGGACTAAAGCCAAACTAATCTCTAAGATAAAGACTTCATACAAGGAAAATAAGCTAAATCTACAATGTGAGTGGGAGTCTAAGCCTCCATCAACTATTCTACTTGGCTCCCTTAGCTCTCCAACAAGGGGAGTATTTATAGGCAAGAGGAGGAGACAAGAGGAGGTGAAGGAATAGTGTTTGCCGCCCAAGTCCAAGTGAAAAGCCAACCACTCTGCTGCCAGTCTGTGGAGAACGTTTGAACGGGAGTTGGCGTTCGAACGTTGTTTCTGTTTTTGCACTAAGGGCGTTCGAACGCCAGATGTGTTCTGACCCTTTCACTCGAGTGGTCTGTTGGTCTTCTGTGAAGTTCAGTTCCAACTGTATTCAGTAGTCTGGTCTTCAATCAACTCAAGTGGGCGTTCGAACGTGAGTTGGCGTTCGAACGTGATACTCAAGTGATTTAGAGCTTTAGTCTTCTTTCCTAACTACAACATGCTTTCTCTTAGCAGTTGAGTCTGCTACAGTGTAATGTGGACGTTCGAACGTGAGTTGGCATTTGAACGTTCTGGCTGTGCTCCAAGCTTCTCCAATTTTGGCTTTAATGTGCTGGTGTTGCATCCAAGTGTGCTACTTGTTGTTCTTGGGTCCTTGTTCAGTTTAGGGCCTGAAATGACATCACTTAAACTCCATCAAAGTACAATTAGTCTTAAAATGGCATAGTAATATGCTAATTTTAAGTGCTAATCACAAATCAAAAGGGAACTTCCTCTTGGGTATGCTAAATCAACTTTTCTACATTCTACCTCGTAGTGTAAAGTGCTTGGTTTGACTAGGTTGAGTGCAGATGTGGTTCTGAGCTCTTGATACACCGTAGACTTGTTATGGGGTATGCTTGAGCCTACATTCCGCATTAGTCCCTCACTTCATACTAATCAATCAAGCTCCTAGGCACCATCGGTTGAATGAATTGAGTCGATTTTGCATTCCCATTGGAATGACCTCTTCGCATTAGCCAACCTTTTTTTTATTGCATTTCTACAACCAATCTTCACTCACCAAACCACCAATTCACAAGATTTTTATACTTTTCATTTTACCAAATCACCTTCACACAATTCACCTTCCTTCCCTGAGGAGATGACTTTGGAATACCCATTCAAAGTAAAACACGACACTCAAAAGTCTCTCTACGCTTGGGGAGCACATTTGTACACTGATTGATCAAAAAATTTGTTGTTTCCAACCCCTAAACATCACCATTTGACATGTGTATATGGCTTATGTGCGAAAGGGAGTGTCACTCTCCCTCGGGGTGATGCAAGAGATTAGGCAACAACGGATTGGAGGATGGAATGAATGAAAATGTAAATGAAATGCGGGTGTGTGAACAAAAATGCTCCCCAATCGCAAAGAGTTTTTTGTGTGTCGGTGTTTTACTTGGAAAAGTATTCCAAGGTCGTCTCCTCAGGGAAGAAAAGTTCAAGTTGTGTGAAGGTGATTTTGCAAAAGGTAAAGAAAGTGAAAAATCTTTTGTTTGTGTTTTGTGAGTGAAGTTTGTGAATGGAAATGCAAGAAAATAATTGTTGGCTAATCCAAAAGGTCATTCCAATGGGAATACCAACTCAACTCAAAACCTTCCGCCAAGGGTTTATAGATGAACGATTGATTCGTGGGAAGCTCGGGACAAATGGAAATGAGGATCTAAGCATAAATCGTGACAAGTCTACGGAATATCAAAGCCTCACAACCAAATGGAGGTGAGGATCCAAGCATACCCCGTGACAAATGCCTACGGGATATCAAGGACTCACCACCATGTCCACACTCAACCCAGTCAAACCGAACCATCGTACACCGGGGAGGAAAGAAAATAAGTTGAAATGGAGGGCCCAAGAGGAATTCTCCCTTGAATTAGCCAACTAAAAATCTAGCTAGTCATGCATAAAGGAAAGACAAGCATAATGTAAATGGACATAATGAAATGGAGAATGAAATGGACGAGTTTTGTCTCGTGAAGGTTTCCAGTGAAGGTACCTACAAACTTCTTTTCCTAATATCCAGTATTTAAAATATATTCTCTTATCTTAACTAGCAATGGGATGTCAAAAATAACTTGCTCCGAAACACCCGAACTAAAAACACATGAAACACATCATAGCCTTAAATGCTATTCTAGAGTATTCACATACACATTCATTTTCAAACTCGTGTGTGAGTGCAATGAACATGTAATTTAAACATTTACACAACGTAGTTCACATTCACTTTGGCTATCCAAATTAAGCTTCGATGCAAAACTCACCAAGGGTGTCTCTCACAATGAATCACACTATGGTTATCCTGACATGCTCTCCATGTGTATATGTGAGGTAGCATCTTATGCACAAAACAAAGTATGCTCACATATAATCCAAAAATGAAGTTCATGCATAAAAATGAAACAACCTTGGCATAATCTCATGAAAGGAATGCTAGGGCATTAGATAGCAAAATCAACTTCTCTTGTTCTTTTAAAAGTATGCATCTCCCATGCTTCTCTAGATCATTTAGGACTTTCACGGGTTGTAATAAGGGCTTGGGGTGATATTGAGGTAGGCAAAATGAAGGATATAGGATAACAAAGAGGGTTGTTCCGAGTGAATGACCTTTATTTCAAAAAGATCTCCCTTTTATGGGATTTCTAGGCTAACACCATCACCACACTCTTTGTTTCTTTTTTCTTCTTTTCCTTAACATTTTCCTTTTCTTTTTCTCTTTCTTTTCTTCTTTCACCCCTTTTCTTCCTTTTCTTGGATTTTCATTCTTTTTCCATTCAACTCTTTTGAGTTTCAACATCATTTATCCCTTTTGTTTGAGTTTCCACACCATACTTACTTTTCTTTTACGATCAAATCATATCCCGCTCTAGGAACAACCAAGGTAAGGTAGATATTTATCATTTTCATTGGCTTGGTCAAATGTGTGGCATAGAAACGAGTTCAATTAAGGCTCAATCACGGCACTAGGGATAATATTTTCACAAGAAAAAGCCAAAGGCTCAAAGCATTTCAAAGATGGCCTAAGATCATCTCTAGATAAGCATAGGAGGAGCATTTTGCGTTTCAAGACAAAGTCAATCAACTACCCAAAAGCACCTAACCAAAACAAGCATAATGAGATTATTGAACAAATTTGGAATTTGAAAAATTGTTCCTTGAGTAAATGTAAGTTCCCTCCAAACAAGGATTGGCATTAAAGCTCACATGGGTTCTTACTCATCTCCCACTATTCATGTCAAGCACTCAAATGTGAACTCAATCCGTAAATTGCCAAAATTACAAGTTCATGGTGCACTTATGGTTGAGTTCAAAAGCAAACAAGTATGTGATACTCTTAGCAATAGGATAAACTTCTATAATGTGTTCATGTATTCAAAGTTCAAAATGAAGATCAAGTAATCACAAATCCCATAACCATTAGGATAGGGGAATATAGTTCAATATTGGAACTAAAATTTTTCAAAATTTTCACATTTTCCATTATTCTATACAAAAAGTGGTGGAAAATGTAAATGGTGCACCTCACCCCCCCAACTTGAACCATGCATTGTCCTCAATGCACAAGAAATCATGCAATGAGAAAAATGAAAGTAACATGGGAAATGAGATACACCCTTTTTTTTTCTTTTTCATATACATATGTACATTAACGAAAAAAATAAAACACAAAAAGCTTGTTTACACCCCCCAACTTAGACTAGAACATGATACCCCATAAGATTTGATACAATGATGCTCAAAGTGAAATGAGTCCAAATTAGGAAGAGGTAAACAACCTTCATGCTAAAATCTACACTACAACAATTATGAAAATAAAACTATAACAATAAAAGAAATCTAACTACTATGTACATGAAAACAAAATAGGCTCATGTCAATCCGGCTTCAATTCGGATATGAGCTTGCGCCCATTGATTTTTTTGGTTTTAACATTTTTTTGTTGTATAAATGCCCTTACTAATCCATCTATCCAACAATACAAAGGATAAGAAGTCAGAAATCTCAACCAAATAGAAGTGTAGGCAAGTTTATGCAATCCCAACAATGGAGTATACAATTTATCTTGAAAACTTTCTACACTTAACTCCATTGCAATGCCCTCCCCAAGTTGAGAAATGTGAATCTCAACACCACTCTTAGATGGAAAAATGACCTTGGGCTCATTAGCCTCTTGTGAGATAATAACTTTATCAAATTTTTCACAATCAAGAGTGGTGGGAGATTCAACATCAATATGCATTCCATTGGGATGATCAACCTCAATACATTGACTATGCTCAAGATGTTGTTATTCATGCATAACAATTATAGCATTAGTCAATGTATCAAGTTGTTGGGTTATTTGGGCATTCCATTCCATTTGGCTTTGCATAAACTCGTAAAACGTATTTTCCAATTCTTGTTCAGTTGAATCCTCATATGTTGGATAATGGCAAAATTCATTTGGTGGTGTGAGATTGGATGAAAAATCATGAGGTTCATTCTCCCAACCATAACTCGGATAACTCGGTGTAACATAATGATTGGGGTAAAAATTTTCGGAGGCCAAAAATGAATTTGAACCTTCGCATGCAAAGTCTTCAACCAGATAATTTCTTGGGCATTCATTAGTGAGGTGTCCATACTCACCACAAATTTCGCAAATGTTTTCAAAATAAGAGGCCATTCTTGGGCACTCACTAGTAATGTGTCCATACTCATCACAAATCTTACACACATGCTGAAAATTTTGGGCATTTGATACATTATCATAGAAATTATAAGACATAATACAAAACACAAACTAAAAGAAAATATTTACAAGTTAGACGTCATACCTTGGCCCATGATGAAAATCACGAGACTTACCTACGTCGTCCCAAAATCACCTTTGAACTCGACGCTTAACCTTCCCCGGCAACGGCGCCAAAATGATTGATCAAAAACTTTGTTGTTTCCAACCCCTAAACAGCACCATTTGACATGTGTATATGACTTATGTGTGAAAGGGAGTGTCATTCTCCCTCGGGGTGATGCAAGAGATTAGGCAACAACAGATTGGAGGATGGAATGAATGAAAATGTAAATGAAATGCGGGTGTGTGAACAAAAGTGCTCCCCAATCGCAAAGAGTCTTTTGTGTGTCGGTGTTTTACTTGGAAAAGTATTCCAAGGTCGTCTCCTCAGGGAAGGAAAGTTCAAGTTGTGTGAAGGTGATTTTGCAAAAGGTAAAGAAAGTGAAAAATCTTTTGTTTTTGTTTTGTGAGTGAAGTTTGTGAATGGAAATGCAAGAAACAATTGTTGGCTAATCCAAAGGGTCATTCCAATGGGAATACCAACTCAACTCAAAACCTTCCTCCAACGGTTTATAGATGAACGATTGATTCGTGGGAAGCTCGGGACAAATGGAAATGAGGATCTAAGCATAAATCGTGACAAGTCTACGGAATATCAAAGCCTCACAACCAAATGGAGGTGAGGATCCAAGCATACCCTGTGACAAATGCCTACGGGATATCAAGGACTCACCACCACGTCTACACTCAACCCAGTCAAACCGAACCATCGTACACCGGGGAGGAAAGAAAATAAGTTGAAATGGAGGGCCCAAGAGGAATTCTCCCTTGAATTAGCCAACTAAAAATCTAGCTAGTCATGCATAAAGGAAAGACAAGCATAATGTAAATGGACATAATGAAATGGAGCATGAAACTTGAACTAATACAAGAAAACTTAAACTAAGAAGACAAATATGAAATACCCAATTTAAAAGCTTGAAATGAAGAAAAATTAAATAACAATGGTGAAATCTAAAACATGTAACTAAACTTGGAATAGACTTGAAGTAGAGGAGATTACAATGTAAGAAATAAAGGTTACAAGAAGATTAAAGCTTACAGGAACGAAAATAGAAAGGAAAATGCAAGAACATAAGCTTTCTACTATTCATCATCTTCTTCCTAGGAACTATCTAAGCTTAGGTAGCCACCCTGAAGAACTTGTGTAATGCTGAGTATATGGTGAAGGAGCCTTCAAATTTCGTGCATGGTGGTCCCCCTAGCCTGTGTGCAGGCCTCCCATCAATAGGAGGCTAAGTTGAAGCTTGGACAGGCTAGGAGAAGGTTAGCCTGCAACTCCCCTGGCAGCCCCCTTCAATCCCCTCTTCATTAATGCCATTGCCTCCAAATGTCTTCAAGTAGGGTGTAGGAGGCATGGTTGTAGGGATAAAATGTCGGGTTAGGTGTGGGAGAAGTGTAGGTGGGACCCCCAAACAAGTGGAGCATGATTGCAGGCGCTCCTGGGCTGTTCTGGGAGCGTACCGGTACTGTGTAGCGGTACTCTAAACCTTCTGGAGTTCGAAGTACCAGTATGCAGTACCGGTACGGTACCATACCGGTATTGTGTACCGGTACTGTTTTCTGCTATGAACCACTTTTCGTAGAATCGGCATAACTTTTGATCCAACTGTTGGATTGAGCTGAAATTTTGACACAATACAGAAGACATCCAGATATACAAATTTCGTGTTTTGAACTTTTTCAGAGTCGATATGGATCATGGTAAAAATGGAGGAATACCTAGGCTCTGTTTCCATATGGTGTGGCTGCTGGTGCTTTTGTTCCCAAACACCAATACCTCCTTGATTTCTTCACTTTTAAGCCTCCAAATCTTCATGTAATGTGTCCATGACCTCACCACACATCCATCATAGTTGCAAGGTCCTAAAATCAATCATTTAAACTATAAAAACTTGCAACATTGAAAATTCAACATTATTCATAAAATTGGCTAACACTAAGTACTTAGGTGCAAAAGTTGAGTTAAAATGCATGTAATGAGGCCTTCAAATATACAATATTTTGTGCTCATCATACACACGCACACATTTTCATCTACATACACATTCACCCCATTTCTTGCATGATATCTGAGGGAGAGTGACACTCACATAATCGTAAAAGCCACATACACATTACCGGAATCATAATCGGAGATTAGGGTTGACCGAATAAGTCAAGTAGAAAGCCGAAGGCGAACCTCCCATTCGCCAACCTAGTCAGCAGGATATGCTACTCCAGCAAGGTCATGGCATATGTCTCTGATGTGTTGACACTGCCTGAATTTGGAGCCATAGGGAAAGCACGTAGCATTAAGTGGAAGACGATGAGTAGGGGTGAGAGAGCTAGAGCCTCAATGCCTTAGATGTCATCTGTTGGGACGTCTACTTCTGGGCCTTCCACCTCTGCCTCGGTCAGTACTGTGTCCCAGCGCTTAGATGCTTTAGAGGGTTCGATGCATGGGCTGACATTGATGATGACTAGGATCTTCCAGCACACCTTCTCAGGCAAGCCGATTCCCGGTGGACCTCCACCTTCGTATGCTAGACCCTCTACCTCCGCCCTGATGACTTCTACAGTTGTCGAGGTGGAGGGTTTCGACGACGATGGCGACGATGATTCTGGTGATGAGGAGGAGAAGAGTGATGGTGAGAGTGCTGATAAGGAGGTGGATGAGGACGACGAGTAGGGTGTCGTTGTGTTTTTTTTGTTTTAGTTATAGATGTTGCACATATAGGGTTAGAATTATCGGCCTAGTAGAAGTGTCTCTAGGATTTTGGGCCGTTTTGTTTTTGAATTCTAAATCATTGTACTGAACTTTTGGAAGTAATTAATGAAAAGTACCACAGTTGTTTCGTTTTATCTTGCCCAAGTCTATTTCTTTAATTGAATTGTGATTGTTGCATTTTGATTGTTTGGCGATGTAAGTGCATAAATGGATTGTTGTATTTTTACACTTTGCGGTGTGAAAATAAAGTTTGCTAGGGACTAGCAAAACTCAAGTTGGGGGGGTGTGATTAGCACAAAATATTGCACATCATGCATGCCTTTGTATCCCTTTTATACTTGCTTTTGTGGTGAAAATGGGAGGAAATGCAATTAATCAAATAATTAATGAAGTTGTTGTGTGATTGTAGGTAAAGAGTTGGAAATGACTTGAGTTAAGCCTCCATCATAGTGCTCAAAGTCAATGGAGATGAATGGGAGGTTTAACGGGTGGCTTGGAAGGTGAAAAGATCAAGAAATGAGCAAACCAAGTAAAAACCTACCGGCAGGTTTGCTCATAAAACTACCGGTAGGTTTTACACATTGGAGTTGGACCTACTGGAAACCTTCCAGAAGGTTTTGCTCACTGGAATAAAACCTACCAGTAGGTTTTTCATCGACCTACCGGTAGGTTTTGTTGAGAAGACGCCATAACCTGCAACTCAAGCTCTGACACTTGGGGGTCCCACTTAGGATTCTCCCACACATCCCCTAACATATTCTACATATATACATGCCTACCTATGCCTATAATCTGACTTTGGAAGATTTAGCATGAAAAAGGAAGAGAGAGAGAGAGAGAGAGGTATGGTGAGTTGCTTGGTAGGCTTGTCCTAGCCTATCCAAGCATCAAATCACTTCCCATTGATGAGAGGCCTGCTCTCAAAGGCCATAGGGGGTTGATGGACGAAAAATGCATCATTCTTACACCATTATTTAGCTAGAGAATCATTGTAGAGAGAGAAGCTCAAGGAAGAATACATAGTTTAGAGAGAGAAAGTTTGGATATTTTTTTATTTTCTTACCCATTTCACTTGTAGTAAGCTGTAATACTCTTGTAATCTTCATTTATTGCACTTTAATCTTAGTTATTTCATGTGTATTTCATGTTTAGTTACGTATCTTGGAATCTACCATGTTTACATTTGAGTTTTTCACTTCAAGGTTTTTAGTTGGACATTAAATGCAATTATCTTTGTAGTTTAACTTCTCTTTACATTAATACAAGTTTTAATCTTTATTTCTTCACCATGTCTCTTTATATATTGTATGTCTTTGCATTTATTATGGGTAGCTAAGTTTTTAGTTGGTTAATCCAAGGGAGTTTTCCTCTTGGGTATGTTAAATCAAATATTTTTCATTCCTCCTCGTAGTGTAAGTTGTTTGGTTTGACTAGGTTGACTGCAGACGGGGTTGTGAGCTCTTGATACACAGTAAACTTGTCACGTGTATGCTTGAGCCTACACCTCCACATTAGTACCTCACTTCCTATGAATCAATCAAGCACCGAGACACCATTGGAATAATGTTTTGAGTTGATTTGACATTCCCATTGGAATGATCCCATCGGATTAACCAACATTGTTTTCATTACATTTTAAGCAAAATCTCCACTCATCAAAACACCAACTCACAAGATTTTACACTTTTCTATTTTTAAAAAATCACCTTCACTAAGATTCAACCTTCCTTCCCGATGAGACGACCTTGGAATACCCATTCCAAGTAAAACACGACACTTGAAAGTCTCTCTTCGCTTGGAGAGCACTTTTGGACACACACATTTTCATTCACACACACGTTTTCCCCATTTCTAGCATCGAACCCGAGGGAGAGTGGTACTCACCTACACACATAAGCCATATATACATTCGAGGGTTTGTGTTCGGATATTAGGGTGAACGAATCCAAGCATTCAACCATCGCTGCATTGGACGAGAGGGTTTTGAATCCCCCTCAAGGTATATAGCATGATTGTAGATTAATGGAATTATACCTTTCAAATCAGCAATGGTCCACCCAATGGTGCTTTTATGGTGTCTAAGGACTTCAATTAGCTTAGACTCTTGCAGATCGTCAAGCTTGGATGAAATTACCACTAGGTATGACTCGTCCTCCCATAAAAATATATATTTTAAGTCAGATGGGTGAGGTTTCAATTGAGGCTTTTATGGTTTGACACTTGATGAGAGTGGCTTTGTACTACTTGGTGAGAGTTATTCGAATTTAGGTTCCCATATCCCTACAGCATGAGCGAGGCAACTCTGTAGACTTTGATCATTATTTGTTAACCCATATGTGATAGGTTCCAACAGACAAGATTCAACAGAGCTTTCACAAAATGTATCGTTCAAATGTTCGTGTACCAAACACTTAATGGAATTTACTTCTCTCACTTCCTTTTCTTCTCCTGGGTGTTTGGAAATATTACAAATGTTAAGCTCAAGAGTCATACTCCCAAAATTTAATTTCATGACCTCGTTCCTGTAATTGATTAATGCATTTGAAGTTGCTAGGAAATGTCGACCAAGAATGACGACAATTTGATTCCCTCGATGTGTTGCCGGCTGAGTATCTAAGACAATGAAGTCAACAAGAAAGACGAAGTTGTCCACTTGAACAAGGACATCCTCCACAATGCCCCTCGGAACTTTGACAAACCTATCTCCCAACTAGAGTGTGACACAAGTGGGTTTGAGTTCACCCAGACCCAATTGTTGGTAGACAGCAAAAGGGAACAAATTGACACTGGCTCTAAGATCCAGCAATGCTTGTTCTATTCTGAAGTTTCCAATGACACATGACACAATTGGACACCCTATATCCTTGTATTTTGGAGGGGTTTTGTGTTGGAGTATGGCATTGGCTTGTTCTATCAAGAAGGCTATTTTTTTAACATTTTGGCTTCTTTTGATCGTGCACAAGTCTTTTAGAATTCTGGCTTTGGAATTAACATGTCTCTGATGGATTTGTCAATCACATTGCCACTTCTCAGTGTAGTGACACCTTGAGCTTGTTCTTGTGGGGTTTCCATGATTGAAGGATTTGCCACATGAAATTGACCATGTGGTTGTTTTGGTTCAGCATGAAACTTGCTCTTCTCATGTGTGGTCATTGATTGGGTCAACTTTTGGATGTGGCTTTTGAGATCCTCGAAGGACTGAGTTGTCTGGGTTTTGAAGTCATTGAAAGCCTAAATGGAATGATTTTTGTAGTTCATTTGGCTTTGCATGAACTGATTCAATGTGTCCTCAAGACTTCTCTTGCGTGGTGGTTGGTATGGTCGATGTAATGGAGGTCCTTGAGGTGGTGGTTGTGAACTTTGTTGTGGATTCATAAGAGTTGGTTGTGTGTTCCTCCAATTGACGTTTTAGTGATTCTGCCACCCTGGATTATATGTTTCAGAATACGGGTTGTAGTAAGGCTTGTTGAAGTTTGATATTGCATTTGTTAGAACATATTGCATTTGTTTGTTCTAACAATACCTCTTTAAATGTTGGAATGGTAGGACACTCCCCAGTAGGGTGTCCTTTGAACGCACAAAACCCACACACTTGTTCTGTGGGAGGGCCGACATCAACTTGATTTACCTATTTCATCTCCAAAGCTTCAAGCTTTCGAGACAAGGTAGTCATTTTCGCTCTCAGGTCATCATCTTCTTTCAAGACATACTTACCCCATTGGGAAGTAGATGGTTTGGCTTCAACAGTGGTAGGAGAGACTGAGTCCCACATATGAGAACTATCAGATTTGCTGTCAAAAAAATTGAATGCCTCCTCTAGACTCTTTCCCATGAACTCTCCCTGAGCCATCATTTCAAAAAACTTATGTAGTCTAGTGGGCAGAGAATCATAGAAAAATCCCACCATAGTCCAATTCTAAAAAATGCTGTGGATAGGATTAGAGGAGATCCTTGAATTTCTCCCAACATTGGTAAAATGTTTCTCCCTCCTTAACCGAAAAATTCATGATTTGTCTTTTGAGTGCATTGGTATGGTGTAGAGGAAAAAAAATTCAAAAAAAATCATTATGTAATTCATGCAATTTGGTATTAAATGGGCTTTCAAATAATTTAGTCATTGTTTAGCTTTGTCCTTTAAAGATAAAGGAAAAAAATTCAATTTGGCCAGTTCAGAATTATCTTGGAATGTTCCACATACCTCCTCAAAATCTTTAATATGCAGATATAGGTTTTTTAATTCAAGTCCATGAAATTGAGGTAGTAGTTGCACTGTCCCCCGCCTTTACATTAAAGAGGGGCACATTTGCAGGAAACACAAAACAAGAGGGGACACTATTTCGTGTGGGATGCAAATAATCATGTAGAGTTCGAATGTTAGGAACTTCCCCCTCTCTCTCAGGAACTTCTCTTTGTCTCTCATTATTAGCCATGCTATTATCAAATGAGTCTGCTACTGATCGAGGGGAAGATAGTCCATACTGATTTATAGACCCAACAGATTCTTCTGGCAAATTTCAAAGTGAGGATCGTCCTCAGACATAAAATGAGAATTATATACAATAAATTAAAAATATATACAAAAAACGAAGGTCTTTACACCTTTTATTTTAAAACACATTTTTGGTTCCCCAGCAATGGCGCCAAAAACTTGACTTGATCCGAAATGTGTACATCCAAGTGTAGGCGGTCAAGTTGTAGTTATAATACGGTTAAGTTTGGGGTTGAATCCACAGGGAACTAATGTTGTTTTTTCAGAGTAAATAGTGACAGAGACCAAAGTGATTGAAACCCTTGAGATTTAAAATTATGATGTTTATGGAATTTCCTGGACAAAATATAAGATTCTCTCCAATGGATTTTTCTAGACAAAATATAATATTCTCTCAAATGTAAAAGTCACCCTTTAGCTCGAGGATCTGAACATGTAGTCAATCATTCGGTTGTTATATTTGTGCTTGAGAACTCAATTAACCCATGTGTCAACAACAAGTTAATTGGAGGATAAAGAGGGATTGTGAGAATTAAGAGCATGATTCCAATGTCTTTGTAGACATTCACAAGAATTGTCCGTTCCGAGACTCAACCCGTCTACAAACAAGAAAGTAATTCTACAAGTTATCCAACCACTACGTTAGTATTCCATTCTTATTTGAAACATAATAATGGTGAAGATTAAAATGTAGTCATGAAGATCTAGCTGGAGTACTTGCAATGAACCAATGAATCCTCCTATGCCGAGAGTCATCTTGTCTTAGGAAGGACTCATGGTTGTACAAAGTACCTTTGCTTTGCTAGATGCATTCAATCATTCAATAAGCAATCAAAAGATAAAGCATTAAGCATAAATGAAATGCACAAAAATAACTTCCGAATGATTTATACATGTCCATCACCTCTTACTAAAGAGTGAATGAGAAACTACTCACTCTTCATGGCTTTGAGCAAGCTAGAAAAGTAAGTGATTCTCATCCCTCCAAGTAGAGGAGTTACGAGAGAAACTACACTACACAATAAGCCTATCTTCGACGAAGATTGAGTGAATCACTTTCCACCCTTCAAGGCTCCAAGAGACCTAGAAAGAAGGAAGAGTTTTCACTTCTCTAAGTGAAGAAAGAAGCTTTTATAATGGAAGCTAATGAAACTAATAATGAAAGTAGAAGAAAGTTAGTTACTTTTGGAGGGTTTCTTCCTCAGCCAAAAAGATGATCTATCTTCCTCTATCCCTCTCTATTTATGTCTATACATATCCTATATATTACAAGTCCAAAGATGAGGTATTTATAGGTAAGGAGGAGGGGGCAAAGAAGAGTAAAAAAATAGTTCTAGGTGCTCAAAGCCCAAGTGAATGCCCCAAGATCCGGATGGAAAATCAACCACTCTGCATTCTGTTTAAGGAAAACGTTCGAACGTGGGATGGCGTTTGAACATTGACTCCTGTCTTTTGTGATGGGCGTTCAAACGCTAACTAGAGTTTGAACGTGGTACTCAAGTAGCTCTTGTCACCCACAGTAGATAGGAGTCAACAACCCATGTCTCATCACTCTGACAGTCCTCAAATAATTCAAGATGGCATTCGAACGTGCATTGGCGTTCGAACGTGGTACTCAAGTAGATCTTGTTCTTTTGTGGGAATAACTACAACACGCCATATGTCATCACCCTAGCACTCTTCTAGGGGCCCTCAATTATTTCAAGATGAGTGTTCGAACGTGAATTGGCATTTGAACGTTGATGCCTTGCTTCAAACTTCTCCAATTTTTGTCCAGAACATGTGGGTGATGCGTGAAAGTTTGATGTTTATTAACTTTAGGACCTTATACAATCTTTTTTCCTAAAATGTCACCATTGAAACTCTATCAAAGCCTAATTAGTCTTATAAAAGCATAGTAAGATGCTAATTTTAACTACTAATCAATTCCCGGTGGTGATAAGCTTTTCTTTGGAACCAAGGCAAGAGGAGGAGTTGTTGCAAGTATTGAGGAGGCATATGAGAGCCATCGGGTGGATCATAACCGACATCAAGGGGATTAGCCCCCTCATTTGCACTCATAGAATTTATTTGGAAGAAGACGCAAAACCGTGCCGGTAACCACAAAGGAGACTAAATCCCATTATGCAGGATGTGGTGAGAGATGAAGTGCTCAAACTACTTGACGTGGGCATTATATTTGCAATTGCCAATACTAAGTGGGTTAGCCCCATGCAAGTAGTACCAAAGAAGTCGGGAGTCACTATGGTAGCAAATGATGATAATGAGTTGATTCCAACAATGTTGGTCACCGGTTGGAAGGTTTGCATTGATTATCGGAAGCTCAACTCATGCACAAGAAAAGATCATTTTCCCTTGTCGTTCCTCGATCAAGTGTTGGAGAGGGTAGCCGGTCATCTATTATACTCTATATTGGATGACTACTCCAACTACAATCAAATAGATATTACATTGGATGATTAAGAGAAGACCACCATCACATGCCCCTTTGGTACCTTTGCTTACCGCCGCATGCCATTTGGGTTGTGCAACACTCCGAGAACTTTTCAGAGATGCATGATGAGGATCTTTAGCGATATGGTGGAGAAGATTGTAGAGGTGTTCATGGATGAATTCTCAGTGTTTGGGGATTCATTCAGTCAATGGTTGCTTGGAGAATTTGGAGAGGGTGCTAGAAAGATGTGAAGAGAAGAACTTGGAGCTAAATTGGGAGAAGTGCCACTTCATGATGACACAAGGGATAGTGCTTGGGCACATTGTGTCTGCTAAGGGGATCAAAGCAAAAGAATCCAAGGTAGAAGCAATTTCCAACCTCCCCACTCCAAAGGTCGTCAAGGATATCAGGTAGTTTCTTGGCCATGCCGATTTTTATCGTAGATTCATAAAAGATTTTAGTGCATTGCAAGACCTTTGACTAATTTTCTTGCAAAAGATGTTCCCTTTGTGTGGTCAGATGATTGTGAGGCATCTTTTAAAAAACTCAAAAGCATGCTCACTTCACCTCTAATCATGCGACCACCCAAGTGGGAATTACCATTTGAGCTTATGTGCTACGCGAGTGATTACGTGGTCGGCACAATGCTTTGTCAAAGGGAAGAAAAAATGCCTTATGTAATATACTACGCTAGTAAGACTCGAAATGAAGCACAAATGAATTACACTACCACCGAAAAAGAGTTCCTAGCTGTAGTGTTGGCATTGGACAAATTTAGGTCTTACATCTTTGGTTCGCCTATTGTAGTCTACACTGATCACTCTCCTTTGAAGTATATTTTGTCTAAGTAGGATGCAAAACCGAGACTCATTAGGTGGATCCTCTTCCTTCAAGAATTCAATTTGATCATTAAAGACAAAAAGGGAGTCGAGAATGTGGTGGCGGACCATTTGTCACGACTTGTAGTCCAAGATGCCAAAGAGCATATCCCTATCCCTGACTGTTTTCCCAATGAGCATTTGTTTTCTATTCATTATGTTTGTCCGTAGTACGCTGACATTTGCAATTATATTGACACAAGACAAATACCACCGCATTGGAGCCCGGAGGACAAACGAAGATTCATGGTGGATGTGAAGTACTTCTACTTCAACAACCCGTATCTGTTCAAGTATTGCCCAGATCAAGTGATGAGGAGATGTGTACCTGAAAATGAACAGTGAGATGTCCTTTCATTATGCCATTCTAAGGCATGCAGTGGCCACTTCTCTTTAAAGAAAACTTCGGCTAAGGTTTTGCATTCCAGTTTTTATTGGCCTTCTTTAATTAAAGATTGTGTTTCATTTTGTAAGGAATATGATAGGTGTCAAAGGTTGGGTAGTGTGACCCGTAGTAATATGATGCCCCTTTCTCCTATGCTAGTCATTGAAATATTCTATTGTTGGGGCATCTTCATGGGTCCATTCCATATGTCTTTTGACTACCTCTATATCCTACTGGCAGTGGACTATGTGTCCAAGTAGGTAGAGGCCATCCCGAACAAGACCAATGACCATCCAGTTATGGTCAATTTTTTAAAGGAAAACATCTTTTCAAGGTTTGGGGTACCTCGTGCAATGTAAAGTGACGGTGGGTCTCATTTCTGTAATAAGCTATTTGCATCCTTAACGCATAAATATTGCGTAATACATAAGGTGTCCACCGCTTATCACCCAAAGACTAATGGCCAAGCCGAGTTGGCCAATAGGGTGATAAAAAACATACTAGAGAAAATGGTGACCCCAAATTGGAAGGATTGGTCACTTAGGTTGATTGATGCCTTGTAGGCTTACCACACAACTTACAAGACTATCCTAGGTATGTCCCCCTATAGGCTATTCTATGGCAAGGCTTTTCATTTGCTGGTAGAGATGGAGCACAAAGTATATTGGGGCATTAAAACCTTGAACTTCAATTTGAGGATAGCCAGAGATAATAGGAAGTTGGAGTTGAATGAATTAGAGGAAATCTGTAAAGATGCATATGAGAGCTCAAAAATTTCCAAATAAAGGGCAAAGATCTTTCATGAAAAATCCATTGTGAGAAAGACATTTGAGCCTGGACAAAAAATGCTCTTGTATAATTCTCGACTCTCAATTTTCTGAGCAAAACTCCGATGTCATTGGGATGGCCCCTATCTTGTCAAGGTGGCCTACCCCAACGGATTTGTGGAAAGAACAAACCCCGAAGATGGCAAATCATTCAAGGTCAATGGCCAAAGACTTAAGTCATTCTTCGAGGGTTTTGAGGTTCAAATGGTGGAGGAAGAGTTGATGGATCCGGTTTACCCGGACCTTGTGGAAGAATAAATGTTCAAGTAGATTTTAGTGTACAGTCGCTTTCTTTTATCATTTACTTTCCAAGTTAATTTGTTTACTTACTTTCATCTTTCCGTAGTTTCTTTGTTCAAATGTGCAGATTATGGTGTTTTTTCCAAAGCTCATTGCGAGGTGTTCTCTAACCCTACTTATTTTTTTAAGTCCATCATTGCATTCCATATCTTTTTGTTGCATTGAGGACAATGCATAATTCAAGTTTTGGGATGAGGTGCACCATTTGTATGATACACCAAATTTTTTGTTGATAATACAATTTTTTGGTGAAATTCACCATTCATATATATGACCTATTTTTTTGTAGAATAGTTGCAAAATATGTGAAAATTTTGAAATTTTTTGTGAAAAATATCTGAATGTTGAATAGTATTCCCCTATTCAGAGTGTTATGGGTTTAATGATAATTAGTCTTTACTTTAAACTTTGAATATATGAGCACATTATAGAAGTCTATCATATGTTTGAGTATCACATATGTGTTTTCTTTTGAACTCAACCATAGTGCACCATGAACGTGTAATGTTGGCAATTTACGGATTGGATTCACATTTTAGTGCTTGACATGCATAGTGGAGATGACTATGTTCCCATGAGAGGTTTAGTGCATATCCTTCATGACCAAAATACAAATATTGAAAGCAATACCCAAATGTTGAAATTGAAATGCTAAAAACAACTAGCTAAACTTGCATACAACTTAAGTGAAAGAGTTTAAAGTGCAAAGGGGAAAGATTACAAGTAATTTAAAACTTAAAACACTGAAAATGGTGAAGAAATAATGAAAACCCAACTTTCTCTCTCTAACTTCATCTTCTTCCTAGAGCTTCTCTCTCTATACTACTCTTAAGCTTAGGCAGCCTATTTCCTCAAAAGCTTGTGTGAAGCTGAATAAATGGTGTAGAGCCCCTTCATTTTCGTCCATGAGGCTCCTAGAGCATGTGTGTGCAGGTCTCCCATCAATAGGGGCTGAGTTGACGGCTTGGATAGGCTAGGACAAGCCTAGCCTGCAACTTCCCTGGCTTCCACCTTCTCTCTCTTCCACATTAATGCATTGGTCCCCAAAGTCCAACCTTAAGTGTAGGGAGGCATGTATGTATGTAGAATATGTCAGGGGATAAGTGGGATAATCATAGGTGGGACTCCCAAGTGGCATAGCTTGAGTTGCGAGTGTCTGGAAATTCTGGGCAAAACCTTTTGAAAGGTCGATGCAAAACGTTCCGAAAGGTTTTGACAGAGGCAGAGGAAAAGGTTGTCCAGTGTGTCAAACCTTCCGGAAGGTCTTCTTCTGGTGTGCAAAACCTTTCGGAAGGTTTTGGCAGGGGCATAGGTAGTCCAATGTGCAAACCTTCCGAAGGGTTTATAACCAAACCTTCCAGAAGGTTTTCTCTTGATTTGCCTTTTTCTTGATTTCTTTCTCTTCCAAACCTCCCTTTAAGCCACCCCTCATATCCATTGACTTTGAGCACTACGATGGGGGTCGAACCATTTTCAACACTTTACCTACAATCACACAGCAACATCATTAATTGTTTGCTTAATTTCATTTCCTTCAATTTCCACCACGAAAGCAAGTATAAAAAGGTATAAAAGCATACATAATGTGCAATATTTTGTGCTAATCACACCCCCCAACTTGAGTTTTGCTAGTCCCTAACGAACTTTATTTCAAAACACAATGTATAAAACTACAACAACCCATTCAAATAAGTAAAACATCAAACATTCAAATTGCAAAAATCACAATGCAATTAAAGAAATAGATAGACTTGGGCAAGATAAAATGAAACAATTGTGGTAATTTTCATTAATCATTTACAAAAGTTCAGTACAAGGAGTAAGAGTTCAAAAACAAAACTGCCCAACATCCTAGAGGAACTTCTACTAGGCCGACAAAACTAACCATAACTATGTACAACCTAAAATCAAAAGAAACAAAACAGTAACATGAAGACACAACTACTCGTCATCCTCATCTACAACATCCTCCTCCTCTCCAGCTTCACAATCATCGCTCCCAGACTCACTCTCATCACCACCCTCCTCCTCTTCGTCATCGTCATCATCACCGGAGCCTCCCGTCTCAACAATTATAGATGTCATGGGAGCAGAGGTAGAAGGTCCGGCCGGAGGCGGCAGAGGTCCACCGGGGATAGGCTCGCCCGAAAAGGTATACTGGAAGATTCGAGTCACCATCAGTGACAGTCCATGCATCGTAGTCTCTAGGGAGTCCAAAAGCTAAGACACAGTGCGGACAGGGGCCGAAGTAGAAGGTCCAAAAGATAATGGCCCAGCTGAGGATGGCTCAGGTCCCGAGGCACTAGCTCGCTCACCCCTAGTCCTCGCTGCCCTTTTACTACTGCTCGATTTCCCAATTGCACCAGTCTCAGGGGGAGCAGTGTATCATATGCACAGGCCTTGACCTTGCAGTAGGAGCACATCCTAGTGATGAGGTTGCCAGAGGGGAGATTCACCTTCGGCTTTGCAGCATGAGCGAACTCCTTCATGAACTCCCAGATCAAAAGTGCCACGTCCATTTGCTTCCCAGTCATAAACACATGTAGAAATCCTAGGGTTCAGATTGTAATGTAGTGTTCATGACCCCGTAGGAGTGCTTGAGGCCCCTGACTAGAGTTGTCCCTTTGAATATGGTCGGGTCCTCATAGGTGAGCTATACATACTCATAAAGTGTTTTACTCCCTTCGACATTGTATGGGTAGACCAGGGTATTAGGGGGAGGCCTCTGGTAATTCAACAGGGTAGCAATCATATCCGGGGTCACGTCAAACGTCTTCCCCCTCACATTCGTCCTAAGAATACGGCCATCCTCGCCCACAACCTTCAACTTCCTATAAAACTCCCTACACAAAGCCAGGTTATAGCCGCTAACCGGCTCAAACCAAATCCGCAATCCATGACCCTCACTAATCCTCACCACTTCGTTATTTGGCCCAAGGGTGATTTTATCCACAAACCGCTCACGCGTGACATTTTTCTCGTCTATCCTTTGCCTACGAGCATCATGTCTTGATTTTTTCCTCCTTTCCTCCCAATGTCCACTACCCGGGCCCTCCATGCTCCTCTTGTGGGAACTAGTGCCTACGGGGTTGTGGGGAATCTGGACCCGTGCGTTTTGGTGTGAGCCATGAGAACCAACAGTGTCTCGACACCCAAAAACGTCAAAAACACCAACAAGAACTGCTCCACAGGCTCAAAAGCATCCACATAGATCCTACCCATGCGAGCCATAGAAAAGGATTCAGAGATTTTGGAGAATCTTTAAGAGGACTTGAGAATTGGGGGAAAATTAGAAACCTAGGGTTTTAAAGGAGAACTCCAAGAAATTTCGGTCAAATGCAGTTAATAATCAACCCTAGCTATGGAGAATGGAAGATTTGGATGGTGGGTGAGAGATCTTTGAAGCTTGGAAAAGATTAGAGGGAGAGATGAGAGTTTGGGAGATTAAGATTTGAGGGAAAGTGAAGGGTTTCCCGAAAAAAATGAACTTAAAACCCTCTTTTTTAGCCTTCTGGGCAAAAAATTTCGGAAGGTCGAAGCAAACCTTCCGGAATGTTTTGCACACTGGAAAAATCCTTCCAGAAGGTTTATAACCAAACCTTCCGGAAGGTTTTGCCTTTCTTGCAAAAACAATCATGTGCTCCAAATCTCACTTCCAATTCAACTTATCACAACTCCTAGACATTCTAACAACCTATCTATATGACATCTTCTCTACCAAAAACATGAACTACAATTGAGTGATCATGCCCAATGTGGTTTAAAAATTTGATGCTTTCAAAATACAAGACATGGATTTCTAGGTTTAACTACCAAAATGAATACCCAAAATGTAAAACATAGATTCAATTGACGAGGGCATTTCTAAATCTATCAAATATCAAAAGTTGAGCAATATTCCCCCATCCCGCAAGCATAGGGTTACATGACGACATTGTTCAAATGCCCGAACTAAGCACACATGAGCATCACCATGGTTTTAAATGCTATTCTAGAGTATGTACCTACACATTCATTTTTAAACTCGTGTGTGTGTGGAATAGACATGTAATTTAAACATTTACTAAACGAAATTCACATTCACTCGGCTATCCAAATTCAGCTTGGATGCTACTCTCACCAAGGGTGTCTCTCAACAATGAATCACACTATGGTTATCCTGGCATGCTCTCCATGTGTATATGTGAGATAGAATCTTATGCACAAAACAAAGTATGCTCACATATAATCCAAAAATGAAGTACATGCATAAGAATAAAACAACCTTGGCATAATCTCATGAAAGGAATGCTAGGGCATTAGATAGCAAAATCAACCTTTCTTTTTCTTTAAAAGTATGCTATCCCCATGCTTTCTCTAGATTATTTAGGACTTTCAAGGGTTGAAATGAGGCCTTGGGGTGATATTGAGGCAAGTGAAACGAAGGATATAAGATAACAAAGAGGGTTGTTCTGGGTGAATGACCTTTATTTCAAAAAGATCTCCCTTTTTATGGGATTTTCAGTCTAACACCATCACTTCACTCCTTATTTCTTTTTCTTCTTTTCCTTAACATTTTCCTTTTTCTTTGATCGTTCTTTCTTCTTTCACCCTTTTCCTCTCCCTCTTCTTGGATTTCTCATTCTTTTTTCATTCAACATTTGAATTCCAAATTGTCCATTCCTTTGTTGGGTTTCCACATCACTATTCCTTCTCTTTCATGTTCAATCATAGTCAACTCTCAGAACAACCAAGGTGTGGTAAAGTTTTATCATTTTGCACCGGCTTGGTTAAATGTGTGGCATGAAAACGAATTTTCAACAAGGTTCAAACATGGCACTAGGGATAATTTTACAAGAACAAGGCTAAGGCTAAAAAAAAATCAAAGATGGCCTAAGATCATTTCTAGATAGGCATAGGGGAGCATTGTGCCTATGAAAACAAAGTCAATCAACTACCCAAATGCATCTAACCAAAACAAGCATAATGAGGTTATTGAACAAATTTATAATTTGAAAATATGTTCCTTGAGTAAATATAAGTTCCCTCCAATAAGGATTGTCACTAAAGCTCTCATGGATACTTATTTATCTCCACTATTCATATCAATCTCTAAAATGTGAACTCAATACGTAAATTGCCAAAACTACAAGTTCATGGTGCACTTATGGTTGAGTTCAAAAGTAAACAAGTATGTGATACTATTAGGATAGGATAAACCTCTATAATGTGCTCATGTATTCAGAATTCAAAGCAAATATCAAAACTATCCATAAACCTACAACACTCTAAATAGGGGAATATAGGTCAACATTCAGATATTTTTCACAAAAAAATTCCAATTTTTAACGTATTTCTTAACTATTCTTAAACAAAAATCTGTAGATCATGTGAAAGGTTAATTTCACCCCAAAAATTGGTATCATCAACAAAAATTTTCACAAACAATTGGTGTATCATACAAATGGTGCACCTCACCCACCCAACTTGATTCGTGCATTGTCCTCAATGCAACAAAAAAAATATGATATGCAATGAAGGACTTTTAAAAGATAAGTAGGGCTAGAGAACACCTCGTATGGAGCTTTTGACAAAAACACCGTAATCTGCACATTACCAGAGCGAAAACTACACAAGGATGAAAGTAAGTAAACAACATGACTTGAAAATTAAATCATAAAAGAAAGCGATTGTACACTAAAATCTACATGAACTGTTAATCCTCCAAAAGGTCTGGGTAAACCAGATCCACCAATTCTTCCTCCACCCTTTGACCTTCAAAACCTTCGAAGAATGGCTTAAGTCTTTGGCCATTGACCTTGAATGTCTTGCCATCCTCGGGGTTGGTGATTTCCACGTCTCCAATGGGGTAGGTCACCTTGACAAGGTAGGGGCCATCCCAACGGGATCAGAGTTTTCCTTAAAAGATAGAGAGTCGAGAATTGTACAAGAGCACTTTTTTGTCCGGGCTCAAATGTCTTTCTTAAAATGAATTTGTCATGAAAAATCTTAGCCCTTTCTTTCAAAATTCTCGAGCTCTCATACGCATCTCTACGGATCTCCTCTAAATCATTAATCTCCAACTTCCTATTCTCTATGTTCATTCTCAAGTTGAAGTTTAAGGTTTGATGGCCCAATAAGCCTTGTGCTCCATTTCAACCGAAAAATGGCAAGCCTTGCCATAGACTAGCCTATAGGGTGACATGCCTATAATGGTCTTGTAAGTAGTGCGGTAAGCCCATAGGGCATCAGTCAACCTAAGTGACCAATCCTTCCTATTAGGGTTCACTATTTTCTCTAGGATGTTCTTGATCTCCCTATTGGCAAACTCGGCATGGCCATTGGTTTGTGGGTGATAAGCGGTGGACACTTTGTGTGTAATGTCATACTTATGCATTAAAGATGCAAATGGCCTATTACCAAAATGAGAACCACCATCGATTATCATTGCACGAGGCATCCCGAACTTCGAAAAGATGTTCTCTTTTAAGAACTTGACCACGACCCGATGGTCATTGGTCTTGGTTCGAATAGCCTCCACCCACTTGGACACATAGTCCACTGCCAGTAAAATATACAGGTAGCCAAAATACATGGGGAAGGGACCCATAAAATCGATGCCCCAACAGTCAAATATCTCGATTACAAGTACAAGGGAGAGGTGCATCATGTTCCTCTGGGTCACTGATTAGCACATAACAATGACATGTATGGTGTGCTAATGTGCTTTTGTTTCACCTTTTTTGTCAATAAATGGGAGTGTTTTGGTTTTGTTTGTGGCTTGATGGAATTTTGGGTGAATGCATGTAAAATGATGTAAATGACATGATTTAAACCCCCATGGTGTTTTATGAGGCTAATGGAGTGTATGGGGTAGCTTTAAGGATGATCTGGAGGGGAAAGAAATCCAATTTTTGCTCACAGTCTGAAAACCTTCCGGAAGGTGTATGTCGTCCTTCCGGAAGGTTTTGCTAAAAACCCTGGATGCCTTGTTCACAGCTAATACCTTCCGGAAGGTTTTGTCCACTGGAATGAACCTTCCGGAAGATTTTAGCTACTGGAGTAAAACCTTCCGGAAGGACTTGTCTACTGGAATGGACCTTCCGGAAGGTTTTGCCTTGGGTTTCATTTTGACTGCCAAAATCTTCTGGAAGGTTTTGTTTTCTGGAATGAACCTTTCGGAAGATTTTAGCTACTGGAGTAAAACCTTCCGGAAGGACTTGTCTACTGGAATGGACCTTCCGGAAGGTTTTGCCTTGGGTTTCTTTTTGACTGCCAAAATCTTCCGGAAGGTTTTGTCTTCTGGAATGAACCTTCCGGAAGGTTTTGGCTACTGGAATGAACCTTCCGGAAGATTTTTGCTACTGATGTCGACCTTCCGGAAGTTCTTGCATTTGATTCTTTTCATTTAACTGTTCTTTCAGCGACCTTCCGGTAGGTTTATGTCGACCTTCCGGAAGGTTTTTGCACTTTTCTCCAGACAGCCTGTAACTCAACTTTGCGGCTTGAAGGGTCCCACATGCACTTCTCCTACATGCTTCCTGACATCTCTTACACATCCTGGAGCCTCCCTCACCCCTGCATTGATTGGGATGAGTCTTGATAATGAATGAAGAGAGAGAAGAAGAAGGAAGCTGGGTGGGCAGACAGCTCTGCCTCACCCCCTGTCCAGCCCATGTTGCTGCACCCCTAGTGATGGAGATCAACTCTGTAGACCTCTCTCTCTCTCCAGGCACGTTTTGGGGGGAAAGCAAGAGTCTCCTTGGGGGGGGTTTTTTTGGATTCATCATATATTACATTAGATATAGTTTTAGAGAGAGGAGCTCTAGGCGGAGAAGAGGATGAATAGTGGTTTTTAGAGAGAGAAAGTGACGATTTTACCATTTCTCCTACTGCATTTGTCTTGTAATCTTGAGTAAGAATCTTAGTAGTTCATTGAATGCCATAAATGTTGTTTTCCCTTCATGTTTGGTGAGTTGAATGCTTCCATTTATGTTCCACCATTAATGCTTTGAAGGTTATTCATGTTCATAGATATAAAATAGCTTTTCATTTCATTCACTTCTAGTCTAGGATTTCTTACACTTAGTTACTTCAAAGCTCCATAGCCTTAGAATGCATTACCTTTACATTATCATGTCTAGTTCAAGTATGAGTAGCTAAGCA
This sequence comes from Ilex aquifolium, assembly GCA_951799425.1. Taxonomy (NCBI): domain Eukaryota; kingdom Viridiplantae; phylum Streptophyta; class Magnoliopsida; order Aquifoliales; family Aquifoliaceae; genus Ilex; species Ilex aquifolium. The sequence goes on along the minus strand of OX637410.1, from coordinate 6,198,602 downwards.
CTTTTTGTTGGCAAGACCAAGGGGAATCCTCATTGGGGTATACCATTTCAACTCTTTCTACACCCTCCCTTTAGAGTCCCATGGTTCGGTTTGACCGGATTGAAGGTGGATGATTTGGTGAGTCTTTGATAACCCGTAGGCCTAGTCACGGTTTATGCTTAGGCACTCACCATCATCATCCTCGGCTTCCCGTGAATCAACTGTTCATTCTTGCTCAATCGGAGGAGTGTTTTGAGTTGAGATAGTATACCCATTGGAGCGATCTCTTGGAATTGCCAACACTTGTTTTCTCATTCTAATTTCACCAACACACACTTCACCAAACAATTTCCAACAACAAGAATTTTACACTTTCTTTTGCACTAAATCACTTTCACATTTGCTCACTTCCTTCCCTGTGGAATCGACCTTGGAATACTTTCCAAGTAAAACACAACTCACGAAAGTGTCCTTGCGATTGGGGAGCATTTTTGTGCATACACATTCCATATCTACATCATCCCATTTCCCTTTCCTATTGCCCTTTCTTTTCACACTATCCCAAAGGGGGGGAAATCCTTCCTTCCGCTCATACATTGCATCATTTGAAGGATAGTAGTTAAAGGGTTAGGAATAGGATTGTTTTTGATCAATCATTTTTGGCGCCGTTGCCGGGGAAGGCAAGTGTCAAACCAAGAGAGTGATTTCCGAACAATGGAGGTAAGTCCCGTGATCTTCATCACGGGCTGAGGTACGTTGTTTCGTGTATATATTCTTGTTTGTTTTCAATTTCATTTGTATAGATATCTTGTTGCATGTAGGGAAGGGATGACTATCACCGATTAGTTAGACAACCCTTAGGCCCCAACATGAACATCGACCAAGACCCACCCGAGGATGCGGGTGACAATTTCGAAAATGTGGATGTCAACCCAAACATCCAAGGGGGTGGAAATTTTGACAATGTCGGGGTGAATCCAAATGCTCAAAGGGGTGGGGGGTTACCCGAAAATAGGATGCCTAACCCAAGAATGCAATATCCCCCTCCCGATGCTTTTGATAATGAGGATGCTAACCCGAATAGGCAAATGGGTGGGGGATTCCAACAACCTAGGATGCCCAACCCACGAGTGTAATTTCCCCCACCTAGGAATGAAGGGAACATCCAACTTGACCCTCCACCAAGGACAATGCGGGAGTTCCTTCAACCGACCCGTAGCTCCACACCATCATGTCTTGTCCTTCCTGTCCAAGCACATCTCTTTGTAATCAAACCATGGATGTTGCAACTACTCCCTAAATTCAATGGGGTTGAGAAGGAAAACCATTATAGTCATCTAAAGTCTTATGAGGAAATAGTTGCAACCTTTATCCCAAATTACAACATGACAGAGATTGCAAGGATGAAACTTTTCTCTTTTTCCTTGGAGGGTAAGACAAAGATTTGGTTTGATTCCATGGGACCTCGGACCATGCTATCTTGGGATCATATAGTTTCATTCTTTTTGAAAAAGTTTTTTCCGGTTCATAGAACCACTTCATTGAAAAAAGACATTCAAAACTTTTCTGAAAAACCCAATGAACAATTCTATCAGTGTTGGGAGCGATATAGAGATTTGATTCAATCCATACCACATCATGGTTTTAAATCGTGGCAATTGGTGAGTTTCTTCTATGAAGGAATCTCACCAAACCATAGGCAATTTATTGACATGATGTGCAATGGTGAATTTTTGAACAAAGACCCTGACGAGGCCCTTGATTACTTTGGTACCTTGGCCGAAAATGCACAATCGTGGGATGTTAGGGATCCAAGTGATGTACCTAGGACAATGCCAGTGAGTAGTCAACCACCACGGGGAGGGATATATGATCTGAAAGACCGGGAGGACCTACTTTCCCAAATTTCCAAATTGTCTAGGAAAGTAGATAGCCTTGAGGTGGAAAGGAGACGAGAGGTGTCTCATGTGTCAAGAGCCGAGGAGGCTTGCTCTATTTGTGGGGGTGTCGATCATTCCACGTCTGAGTGTCCGAGCATTCCGGCACTTAAAGAGACATACCATGAACAGGCCAATGCCTTCAACCAATCGAGGCAATCATTTCCTCAAAATTCCAACACTTACAATTCAGGGTATCGTGATCACCCTAATTTCAGTTGGAGGAATGAGAACCCCATTCCTTATGGCTCAAACACATATACACCTCCCGCACCTCCTAGGCAAGGCCAATTTCAATCCCAGGGTCAAGGGCAAGCCTCTAACTCCCAATACCCACGGTCTAATCCGCAAGGGTATCAATCCAATCCTCCCCCACAAAATTTCTCCCAACAAGGTCCGTCTAGTTCTTCCATCTACCAACCCCCTCATAAGAAGAATTTGGAAGATATGCTCCACAATTTCATTCAAACCCAGACCACCCTCAATCAAACCTTCACTAATTTCATGCAAAGCCAAACCACCTTCAATAAGGACATTTCGGCCCAACTCACCAAGATCACCAATGCCATTGGGTTGTCTCAACAAGAGAAGGGAAAATTTCCCTCTCAACCCCAACAAAATCCCAAAGGTCAAAATGTGGTTGAGTTGGCCGAGACTTCCCAGGAGGGTTTTGAGCAACTCAAAGCTGTCACCACACTTAGGAGTGGTAAACAAATTGAAAAGATGGTGGTGCCAAAGTTGACACCAAAGGCCGCATTGCCAAACGAAAAAGATATTGATAGTGAGGCCAAAGAAAGTGTGGTCGACAAGGGCGAGTCGAGTGAAAAGAGTGAGAGAGATGGGGTTGATAAAGAACATGTGATTGATGATGGTTTATGCTTTCCTTCTATGTCCGCCCCTTTTCCCCATCGTTTGAAGCCACCCGTCAAGGTGGCTAATTATGCTGACATTCTTGAGATTTCAAGCAGGTAAAGATAAACATCCCGCTCCTGGATGCCATCAAGCAAATCCCCTCTTGTGCAAAGATCTTAAAGGACTTGTGCACAGTGAAAAGAAGGCTAAATGTTCACAAAAGAGCATTCCTTACCGAGCAAGTGAGCTCAATTTTGAGGACTAACACTCCTCCCAAGTTTAAGGATCCCGGCTGCCCCACCATTGCCATAACCATTGGAGATTGCCGGGTGGAACAAGCCTTGCTTGATTTAGGTGCTAGTGTGAACCTCCTCCCCTACTCTGTGTATCAACAACTTAAGCTGGAGGAACTGAAGCCTACTTCAATCACGCTTCAACTGGTGGACCGCAGTGTTCGCACACCAAGGGGAGTAGTTGAGGATGTTTTAGTCCAAGTGGACAAGTTTTACTTTCTTGTTGATTTCATTGTGCTTGATACTCACCCTGTTGCTAACCTTAGCTCTCAAATCCCTGTGATACTAGGTAGACCTTTCCTTGCTACATCTAATGCTGTGATTAATTGCAGGAATGGTCTTATGAAGCTGGCATTTGGAAACATGACAATGGAGCTTAATGTGTTCAACCTATGCAAGCAACCGGGAGATGATGAGGATGCACATGAGGTAAATCGGATTGATACTTTGGTGGAAGAGCACATGGAAGTGATGAGCACTTTGAGTTTGAAACATGAAGAAGTGGTTGAGCATGAAGAAGTGGAAAGCTTGAAAGGGGTGGATAAGTGGATTCCTACATTTGAAAGACTCCCACACCAAGAAAAGAAGATATTCCCATCTGATGTACAAAAACCTACCTTAGAATTGAAGCCTTTACCTTCCCATTTGAAATATGCATATCTTGGGGAAGATGAATCGTTCCCGGTGGTGATTAGTTCTACATTGGATGTAAAGCAAGAGGGAGAACTCTTGGAGGTGCTGCGGAGACATAAGGGAGCAATTGGTTGGACAATTGCGGATATAAAGGGGATCAACCCTACCATTTGCACACACCGGATCTACCTTGAAGAAGATGCAAAACCATCCCGCCAGCCACAAAGAAGATTAAATCCAATCATGAAAGATGTGGTACGGGATGAAGTTCTAAAGCTACTTGACGTGGGCATTATCTTCCCAATTTCCGACAGTAAGTGGGTTAGTCCCACACAAGTAGTCCCCAAGAAGTCGGGTGTGACTGTGGTGGAAAACGAGGAGAATGAGCTCATTCCAACAAGGGTAATCACTGGATGGAGAGTGTGTATTGATTACCGGAAGCTCAACTTGTGCACAAAGAAAGACCACTTTCCAATCCCATTCCTCGATCAAGTGCTAGAACGGGTAGCGGGGCATCTTTTCTATTGCTTCTTAGATGGATACTCCGGCTACAATCAGATAGAGATTGCCCATGAAGACCAGGAGAAAACCACCTTCACTTGCCCCTACGGTACCTTTGCGTATCGTCGCATGCCTTTCGGGCTATGTAATGCTCCTGGAACATTCCAACGTTGCATGATGGGGATTTTTAGTGATATGGTGGAGAAGATTGTTGAGGTGTTTATGGATGACTTCTCAGTCTTCGGGGATTCTTTTGAGGGGAGTTTGGAAAATTTGGAGAAGGTGTTGGAGAGATGTGAGGAGAAGAATCTTGTGCTGAATTGGGAGAAGTGTCACTTTATGGTGACGGAAGGGATCGTGTTGGGTCACATAGTGTCGGCAAGGGGCATCGAAGTTGACAAATCCAAGGTGGAGGCCATCTCCAACCTTCCCACGCCGACAACTATCAAGGGTATCCGGTCATTTCTGGGCCATGCAGGTTTCTATCGCCGATTCATTCAAAATTTTAGCGCATTGGCCCGACCCCTGACCAATTTACTGTCTAAGGAGATTCCTTTTGAGTGGTCGAATGAGTGTGAAGCATCATTTAAAAAATTAAAAAGCATGATTGTCACGCCTCCGATCATGCGACCACCCAATTGGGATCTACCTTTCGAGCTTATGTGCGACGCGAGTGACTACGCGGTTGGCGCAGTGCTTGGTCAGAGGAAGGACAATCAACCGCATGTTATACACTACGCTAGCAAGACACTTAATGAGGCACAAATGAATTACACTACCACTGAAAAAGAATTGCTAGCTGTAGTGTTTGCTCTTGATAAATTCCGTTCATATATCATTGGTTCACCTATTGTTATCTTCACTGACCATTCTGCTTTAAAGTACTTGTTATCTAAGCAGGATGCGAAGCCAAGACTCATTAGGTGGATCCTCCTCCTACAAGAATTTCACTTGATCATTAAAGACAAGAAGGGAGTTGAGAATGTCGTGGCGGATCACTTATCCCGACTGGTGGCACAAGAGACAAATGAGCACATCCCTATCCCAGACTCTTTCCCTGATGAGCAATTATTATCCATTCATTCTCATTGTCCTTGGTATGCTGATATTTGCAATTATCTTTCAACAGGACAAATCCCACCACACTGGAGCCCTGAGGATAAAAGGAGGTTTATGGCGGACGTTAAATACTTTTACTTCGATAATCCGTATCTGTTCAAGTACTGCCCAGACCAAATCATGAGGCGATGTGTGCCTGAAAATGAGCAGCGGAATGTCCTTGCCTTCTGTCACTCCCAAGCCTGCGGTGGCCACTTCTCCGCCAAGAAAACTTCTTCAAAAATTCTCCAATCAGGTTTCTACTGGCCTTCTTTAATTAAGGATTGTATTTCATTTTGCAAAGAATGTGATAGATGCCAACGTTTGGGGAATGTGACCCGGAGGAATATGATGCCCCTCTCCCCTGTACTTGTCATAGAGATATTCGATTGTTGGGGCATTGACTTCATGGGTCCCTTCCCTATGTCATTTGGCTATCTATACATTCTGCTGGCAGTGGACTACGTGTCCAAATGGGTGGAGGCTATCCCAACCAAGACTAACGACCACCGGGTTGTAGTCAAGTTCTTAAAAGAGAACATTTTTTCGAGGTTCGGGACGCCTCGTGCGATGATTAGTGATGGTGGATCACACTTTTGTAACAGGCCATTTGCATCTTTAATGTTTAAATATGGCGTTACTCACAAAGTATCCACCGCTTATCACCCACAAACAAATGGCCAAGCCGAGCTAGCCAATAGGGAGATCAAGACCATCCTTGAAAAAATAGTTTACCCCAATAGGAAGGATTGGTCTGAGAGATTGATTGATGCCCTGTGGGCATATCGTACTGCCTACAAGACAGTTTTGGGCATGTCTCCCTATCGGCTTGTCTATGGAAAGGCATGCCATCTGCCGGTAGAAATGGAACACAAGGCCTTTTGGGCCATCAAGACTTTAAATTTCAATATGAGAATGGCCGGGAAACATAGGATGTTAGAAATGAATGAATTGGAAGAGATTCGGCGGGATGCATACGAGAGTTCAAAAATTTCAAAGGAACGGGCGAAAATCTTTCATGATAACTCCATAGTGAGGAAATCATTCGAGCCCGGGCAAAAGGTACTCTTGTATAATTCCCGCCTCTCCATTTTTCCCGGAAAGCTAAGATCCCGTTGGGATGGCCCCTACCTCGTCAAGGTGGCCTACCCCAATGGAGCTGTTGAGATCACCAACCTCGAAGATGGCCAAACATTCAAGGTCAATGGCCAAAGACTTAAGCCATTCTTTGAGGGCTTTGAAAACCAAGTGGTGGAAGAGGAGTTAACTGACCCGGTGTATCCGGAAGTGATTGAGGAATAACAATTGGTCCCTTGTTCGCATGTACAGTTTCTTTTATTTTAATTATGTCATGTTTTTATTTTATGTCACTTACTTGTGTGTTGGTGTATAGCTTTGTTTTCTTTTGAATCCAGATCTCGGTGTTTTTGTCGAAAGCGAAATTGCGAGGTGTTCTCTTACCCTATTCATCTTTTTATTGTCTCCCATTGCATATTATATCTTTTTGTTGCATTGAGGACAATGCATGGTTCTAGTTGGGGGGTGAGGTGCACCATTTGTATGATACACCAAGGTTGTCTGAAATTCTTTTTGATTTTTGCTTTCAATTGTGAAAAATAGGTGAAATTTTTGAAAATTTTTGATGAAAAATACCTTTAAGTTGATCTGTATTCCCTTATGAAGTGAGTATGAACTGGATGACATGTTGATTGTTGTTGTGAACCTTGTGCACATGAGCTTACTATAGAAATGGATCCTATGCATAAGTATCACATATGGATTGATTTTCGAACTCATCTGTATGTGTTTTCTGAACTTGTAATTTCAGTGATTTACGGGTTGGATTCATGTTTTAAGCTTGACATAAGTAGTGGAGATGAGTAAGGACCCATGAGAGTTTTAGTGCCAAACCTTTTAAGGAGGGAACTTACGTTTACTCAAAGAACAATTTTTGATATCAAGTTTGTTCAATAGTCTCATTATGCTTGCTTTGGTTAGTTGCATTTGGTTAGTAGACTGATTTGTCTTGATCATGTAATGCTCTCCCCATGTGGACCTGGAAGTGATCTTAGGCCATTTTTGATTACTTTGAGCCTTAGCCCTTTTTCTTGAGAAAATTTTATCCCTAGTGCCGTGATTGAGCCCATTTTAAAATTCGTTTCTATGCCACACATATTAACCAAGCCAATGCAAGAGAAAAAAAAAAAAATCTACCTCACCTTGGTTGTTCCTAGAGCTGAATATGAGTGATTGCAAAAGAGAATGAAGTATGGTGTGGAAACTCCAACAAAAAGGGATGAATGACTTGAAACTCAAGGAGTTGAATGAAAATCCAAGAAAAGGAGAAAAAGGGGTGAAAAGAATAAAGAGTGATCAAAAGAAAAGGAAGATGTTAAGCAGAGTTAAGAAAATAAACAAGGGGTGTGGTGATGGTGAGAAAATCAAAATCCCATGAAAAGGAAGTGTTTTTCCAACATTAAAGTCTCTCACTCGGAACAACCCTCTTTGTTGTCCTTTTTCCTTCATTTCTTTTACCTAGATATCACCCCAAGGCCCCATTACAACCTTTAAAGCCCTAAGTGATCTAGAGAAGCATGGGAGAAGCATATTTGTTAAAGAAATGATAAGTTTAGTCTTACTACCTAATGCACTAATATTCCATTCATGAGACTATGCCAAGGTTGCCTCATTTTCATATATGAACTTCATTTTTGGATTACATGTGAGCACTTTGTTTTGAATACAAGATTCTATATCACATGTACACATGGAGTGCATACCTGTATAACGTGAGTGCGGTTTTTGCTTAAGAGTGTCCCTTGGTGAGTTTTGCATTGAAACTGAGTTTGTCTAGCCTGTCGAATGTGAATTCTGTTTCGTAAATACCCAAATTACTTGTTTAAATTCACATGCACACGAGTTGAAAATTAATTGGTAGGTGCATACTTCTGACTAGCATTGGGGACTATGGTTTTGCTCATGTGCATATCTAGTTCATTCAATTGAGAAATTTGTTTAAAAAGCTCCATGCTCGCAAGAATGAGGAAATATTTCTCAAGTTTCAGATATTTGAAGTAATGTAGGGATGCGTGAGTTTTTAATTATCTGATTTGCATGTTTAGGTGTCATTTTGATTGATAAAGGTTGTAATCAAATCCTTGAACATTGAATGTATAAAAATCTTAAATCATATTGCAAGTTTGGAAATGACTGTGGGCATGATCAATTGTGGTTGATTGATGTGATCCAAGTTTGTGGGTGGCTTAGATGTCCTTAGATAGGTGCTTGAGGGGTTGGAATGGAGGAAGAATGGTTTGGAAGTGATTTTGTTGAATAAAGGATAGGTTTTGCTGGAAAGGTAACATATTCCGGAAGGTTTTGCCCAGTAAGTAAAACCTTCCGGAAGGTCGACATCGACCTTCCGGAAGATTTTACCTACTGGAAGTGCTTAATTGTCCAGTGAGTGAAACCTTCCGGAAGGTTCACATATACCTTCCGGAAGATCTTACCTACTGACTGTTTTAAATTAGGCAGTGAGTGAAACCTTCCGGAAGGTTCACATCGACCTTCCGGAAGATCTTACCTACTGACTGTTTTAAATTAGGCAGTGAGTAAAATCTTCCGGAAGGTTCACATCGACCTTCCGGAAGATCGAGTCTGAAACCCAAAAAAAACAAGGGTTTTAAATCTAATTTTTTCGGAAACCCTTTCATTGCCTTTCTCAAATCCGACTCCCCCAAACTCTCTCCTCTCCTCCTCCTCCTTCCTGAGTTTCGAAATTCCTCTCCAATCATCTTTGCCTCCTATTTTCCCTTGATTAAGGGTGAATCTTGGAACTTTTGAGCCGAAATCCCAAGAATTTCTTGCAAAACCCTAAGGTTTATTTCCCCCCAAAATTCAGCACTTTTCCATCCCCTCTCCAAATCACCCTACTCAACTACCATGGCTCGATTGAATGAAGCAACCATGGACGCATGGGGGGCCCTTGAAAACATATGGTGGTGGTTCATGATCGCTTTGGGGTTTGGTGTGTTTTTCTTGCTCATGGCCAAGACGAAGAGGACTGGCCCTGAGTCTCCACCCCCCTCTGGCTCAGCTTCTAAGAAAAGGACCGGGGAAGGTCCTAGCTCTCAGGATAAGGCGGAGCGGAGGACAAAGGCAAGGCATGATGAACGAACGAAGAGGATTGAGGACAAAGGTGTGACGTGTGAGAGGTATGTTGATAAAATCTCCCTTGGTGTTACGGATGAGGTTGTGAAAATTATTGAGGAACGGGGTTTGGATTTTTGGTTTGTTGAGGTGAAGGGGTACAACCTGGGAATGTGCCGAGAATTTTATCAAAAATTGTTTGTTTTTGGGGATGACGGGGATAAGTTGAAAACTAATGTGAGGGGGAAATCATTTGAGGTCATCCCTGGTACAATTGCCACGGCAATGGGATATGCGAGACCTCCCGCATCCACCCCTGTCTACCCACACAATGTGGATGGGAACAAAACACTTGAGGAGTATGTGAACCTCACGTATGAGGACCCGACCACGTTTAAGGGAACGACATTCGTTGGGGGCCTCAAGCACACTTATGGGGTAATGAACAAAGTACTACATTACAACTTGATGCCCCGGGGTTCGGAGAAAAATCCAAACGTGGAGAAGTTGTCCCTACTGCATGCCTTTATGACAGGGGTGGCGTTTGATGTGGCCTACTATATTTGGTTGGAGATGCGGGAGTTTGCCCGGACGGAGAAGCCAAAGGCGAACCTACCCTTTCCCAACCTGGTCACTAAGTTGTGTGATCAGGCGAAGGTGAAGCACTATGGCCAGGAAAAGCTGCTCCCTCTAGAGTTTGGAGCAATTGGGATGGCCAGCAGTCAGAAAAGGGCTGCCAGGGCTAAGGGTGAGAGGAACAGGGATCCAGGACCCCAGCCACAGCCACAGCCGTCTGATGCTGGAACTTCTACTGAAGCCCCTCCTACAGCACCACCTCCTACGGCACCAGCCCCTGCACCAACCCCCGATCATGCTATTCCACAGCGCCTCGATGCACTGGTGGGTGAAGTGCAGGGAGTTAAGGGAGAAGTTCAAGGAATCAAGAATGAGGTGCATGGGATGAAAGAGACGGTGCAGGGGATCGCTGCCATGATGACACAGCTCTTTCAGCGCAAGTTCCCAGGGAACCCCATTCCGGGCCAGGGTAGCTCAACCTCCCCCTACCCTTGTGCCTCTACCATGGTTGAGATTGGAGACACTGATGAGGAGTCTGAGGAGGAGACTGAGGGGGAGAGTGATTTTGACCTACCTCCTGATCCTGATGATGGTGGTGGTGAGAAGTAGAAGCAGGATTTGGTTGTTTTTGTTTGTTGTGTCTGGTAAGGGTGGAGCAGAGAATTAGGGTTACTCTCTTTTTGGTGTCGGCCTGTAGAAGTGTCCTTAAGTTCTGGCCGTTTTTTGTTGTGAGTATGCCCACATTGTAATGAACTTGTCTATGAAATACCACAATGGGTTGATTGTCGTTGTACAAAGTTAAAACCATTTTTGCAATATGATTTTGTTGATTTTACCTTGTTGAGATTTTATGAATGTATGTGTGCATATTGGTTTGGGATTGGGAATTATATTTGCTAGGGACTAGCAAATCGCAAGTTGGGGGGTGTGATTAGCACATAACAATGACATGTATGGTGTGCTAATGTGCTTTTGTTTCACCTTTTTTGTCAATAAATGGGAGTGTTTTGGTTTTGTTTGTGGCTTGATGGAATTTTGGGTGAATGCATGTAAAATGATGTAAATGACATGATTTAAACCCCCATGGTGTTTTATGAGGCTAATGGAGTGTATGGGGTAGCTTTAAGGATGATCTGGAGGGGAAAGAAATCCAATTTTTGCTCACAGTCTGAAAACCTTCCGGAAGGTGTATGTCGTCCTTTCGGAAGGTTTTGCTAAAAACCCTGGATGCCTTGTTCACAGCTAATACCTTCCGGAAGGTTTTGTCCACTGGAATGAACCTTCCGGAAGATTTTAGCTACTGGAGTAAAACCTTCCGGAAGGACTTGTCTACTGGAATGGACCTTCCGGAAGGTTTTGCCTTGGGTTTCTTTTTGACTGCCAAAATCTTCTGGAAGGTTTTGTTTTCTGGAATGAACCTTCCGGAAGATTTTAGCTACTGGAGTAAAACCTTCCGGAAGGACTTGTCTACTGGAATGGACCTTCCGGAAGGTTTTGCCTTGGGTTTCTTTTTGACTGCCAAAATCTTCCGGAAGGTTTTGTCTTCTGGAATGAACCTTCCGGAAGGTTTTGGCTACTGGAATGAACCTTCCGGAAGATTTTTGCTACTGATGTCGACCTTCCGGAAGTTCTTGCATTTGATTCTTTTCATTTAACTGTTCTTTCAGCGACCTTCCGGTAGGTTTATGTCGACCTTCCGGAAGGGTTTTGCACTTTTCTCCAGACAGCTTGTATCTCAACTTTGCGGCTTGAAGGGTCCCACATGCACTTCTCCTACATGCTTCCTGACATCTCTTACACATCCTGGAGCTTCCCTCACCCCTGCATTGATTGGGATGAGTCTTGATAATGAATGAAGAGAGAGAAGAAGAAGGAAGCTGGGTGGGCAGACAGCTCTGCCTCACCCCCTGTCCGGCCCATGTTGCTGCACCCCTAGTGATGGAGATCAACTCTGTAGACCTCTCTCTCTCTCCAGGCACGTTTTGATGGGAAAGCAAGAGTCTCCTTGGGGGGGGGGGGTTTTTGGATTCATCATGTATTACATTAGATATAGTTTTAGAGAGAGGAGCTCTAGGCAGAGAAGAGGATGAATAGTGGTTTTTAGAGAGAGAAAGTGACGATTTTACCATTTCTCCTACTGCATTTGTCTTGTAATCTTGAGTAAGAATCTTAGTAGTTCATTGAATGCCATAAATGTTGTTTTCCCTTCATGTTTGGTGAGTTGAATGCTTCCATTTATGTTCCACCATTAATGCTTTGAAGGTTATTCATGTTCATAGATATAAAATAGCTTTTCATTTCATTCACTTCTAGTCTAGGATTTCTTACACTTAGTTACTTCAAAGCTCCATAGCCTTAGAATGCATTACCTTTACATTATCATGTCTAGTTCAAGTATGAGTAGCTACGCACTTTTTGTTGGCAAGACCAAGGGGAATCCTCATTGGGGTATACCATTTCAACTCTTTCTACACCCTCCCTTTAGAGTCCCATGGTTCGGTTTGACCGGATTGAAGGTGGATGATTTGGTGAGTCTTTGATAACCCGTAGGCCTAGTCACGGTTTATGCTTAGGCACTCACCATCATCATCCTCGGCTTCCCGTGAATCAACCGTTCATTCTTGCTCAATCGGAGGAGTGTTTTGAGTTGAGATAGTATACCCATTGGAGGGATCTCTTGGAATTGCCAACACTTGTTTTCTCATTCTAATTTCACCAACACACACTTCACCAAACAATTTCCAACAACAAGAATTTTACACTTTCTTTTGCACTAAATCACTTTCACATTTGCTCACTTCCTTCCCTGTGGAATCGACCTTGGAATACTTTCCAAGTAAAACACAACTCACGAAAGTGTCCTTGCGATTGGGGAGCATTTTTGTGCATACACATTCCATATCTACATCATCCCATTTCCCTTTCCTATTGCCCTTTCTTTTCACACTATCCCAAAGGGGGAGAAATCCTTCCTTCCGCTCATACATTGCATCATTTGAAGGATAGTAGTTAAAGGGTTAGGAATAGGATTGTTTTTTATCAATCAGTCACACTACCCAAATGTTGGCACCTATCACATTCTTTACAAAAGGAAACACAGTCTTTGATTAATGAAGGTCAATAAAAACCTGATTGTAAAACCTTAGCTGAAGTCTTTTTGGAAGAGAAGTGTCCACCGTACGCTTCGGAATGGAAAAAAACAAGGACATCCCGTTGTTCATTCTCAGGTACGCATCTCCTCATGAGTTGGTTAGGGCAGTACTTGAACAAGTACGGGTTGTCGAAGTAAAAATACTTCACATCTGCCATAAATCTCCGTCTATACTCCAGGCTCCTGTGCGGTGAAATTTTTCCTGTAGCAAGGTAATTGCAAATATCAGCATACCAAGGGCAAAAATAATGAATGGAAAATAAATGCTCATCAGGGAAAGAGTCGGGAATAGGAATATGCTAATCGGCATCTTGAACCACAAGTCAGGATAAATGGTCCGCCACCGCGTTCTCCACTCCTTTTTTGTCTTTGATCGTCAAGTTGAACTCTTTGAGTAGGAGGATCCACCTGATGAGTCTCGATTTTGCATCCTGCTTAGACAAAAGATACTTCAAAGCAGAGTGATCGGTATAGACTACTACAGGTGAACCAATGATGTAAGACCAAAATTTATCCAATGTAAATACTATGGCTAGCAACTCGTTTTTGGTGGTATTGTAATTCATTTGTGCCTTATTTAGAGTCTTACTAGCATAGTATATTACATATGGCCTCTTGTCTTCTCGTTGACCAAGCAAGCGCCGACCACGTAATCAGTCGCATTGCACATGAGCTCAAATGGTAAATCCCACTTGGGTGATCACATAATTGGAGGTGTAGTGAGCATGCTTTTGAGTTTTTTAAACGATAACTCACAATTATCAGACCACACAAATGGGACATCTTTGGAAAGCAAATTGGTCACGGGTCATGCCAATGCACTAAAGTCTTTTATAAAACGACGGTAAAAACCAGCATGGCCAAGAAACGACCTGATGTCTTTGACAATTTTCGGTGTGGGGAGGTTGGAAATTGCATCAACCTTGGATTTGTCGATTTCAATCCCCTTTGCCGAAACAATGTGCCCGCGCACTATCCCTTGTGTCACCATGAAGTGGCACTTCTCCCAGTTGAGAACCAAATTCTTCTCCTCACATCTCTCAAGTACTTTTTCCATGTTCTCCAAAAAACCCTCAAATGAATCCCCAAATACAGAAAACTCATCCATGAAGACAACCACAATTTTCTCCACCATGTCGCTGAAGATTCCCATCACATATCTTTGAAACATTCTCGGGGCATTGCACAACCCGAATGACATTCAGCGATATGTGAAAGTTCTGAAAGGAAACGTGAATGTAGTCTTCTCTTGGTCCTCCAAAGCGACATCAATTTGATTGTAGCCGGAGTAGCCATCCAAGAAACAATAAAACAAGAGTCTGGCTACTCTCTCCAATACTTGGTCGAGGAATGGCAAAGGGAAGTGATCCTTTCTTATGCAAGAGTTGAGTTTCTGATAGTCAATACACACTCTCCCTCCGGTGACTACTCTTGTCGGAATCAACTCATTGTCCTCATTTGCAACCACGGTGACCCCCCAATTTCTTTGGCACTACTTGAGTGGGACACACCCATTTACTATCGACAATCAGAAAGATGATGCCCACATCAAGTAGTTTGAGTACCTCGTCCCTCACCACATCCTTTATGATCGGATTCAACCTTCTTTGTGGTTGTCGGGACGGCTTGGAGTCTTCTTCTAAATAGATGCGGTGTGTGCAAATGAGGGGGCTTATCCCCTTGATATTGGCAATCATCCAACCAATTGCTTCCTTGTGCCTCTTCAACACTTTCAATAGATCATCTTCTTGCTTCGGCTCCAATGAAGAACTTATTACCATCGGGAAAGTATTGTGCTCCCCCAAGAATGAATATTTGAGGTTTGATGGCAAAGGATTCAACTCCAGGTTCGGAGTTTGTACAGTGGATGGAAAAATTATCTTCTCTTGATGTAGAAGTTTCTCAAATGTTGGGGTCCATTTTTCTAACCCTTGTAAACTTTCTAGCTCCTCTTGATTAACAATCTCCTCCTCCCCCAACTTTAACATGCTCAATAACTCCAAGTGATTCTCCACCAAGGTATCAATCCTATTGACTTTATGCACTTCCTCATCATCCCCCGGTTGTTTCCACAAATTGAATTCATTGAGGTCCATAGTCATATTCCCGAATGCAAGCTTCATTAGACTGTTCCTGCAATTAATCACAACATTAGATGTAGCAAGAAAATGTCTACCTAGTATGACAAAAATTTGTGAACTAGGATTAACAACCGGATTAGTATCAAGTACAATAAAATCAACAAGAAAATAGAAATTATCAACTTGGACTAAGACATCTTCAACTACACCCCCTGGTGTTCTAACACTACGATCTGCCAATTGAAAAGTGATTGGAGTTGGCTTCAACTATTCAAGTTGGATTTGTTGGTACACCGAATAGGGTAAGAGATTGACACTTGCCCTGAAGTCAAGAAGTCCTTGCTCCACCTGGCAATTTCCTATTGTGATAGAAATGGTTGGGCAGCCGGGGTCTTTGAACTTTGGCGGTGTGTTGGTCCTCAAGATTGAGCTCACTTGCTCGGTGAGGAATGCCTTCTTGTGAACATTCAAATTCCTCTTCACGGTTCACAGATCTTTCAAGATCTTGGCACATAAAGGGATTTGCTTGATAGCATCGAGGAGCGGGATGTTGATCTTAACCTGCCTGAACATCTCAATAATGTCAGAATAATTTGCCACCTTCATGGGTGGCTTCAAACAATTGGGAACAGGGGCCGAAATGGGACATGCTTGCACATTCACATCAACATTTTTTTCTTTCTCACTCACCTCACCCCCCTTAGAGTCATCCTTAGTCTCTTTCTCTTTTTCCAATATGGCATTAGGTGAGACTTTTGTGTAACACCCCAAAACACACCCTGGACGGCATTACATTCTAAAACATTCACATCATGAGAGCACTAGAATAATCCATCAATAAATAAGACTTCATAAAGTCATCCATAAAATTTACAGTATTATCCCAAAAGAATAGACCCATTTTGGCCTTTACATTCCAAAAATCACATAATGGAGCGCAGCGGAAATAACAAAAGAAAACTAGACCTTACAAGGTTCAAAATGAATATCCTAGTCTAGTACAAAAAGGAAAGGAGGTCGCTCTATGCGTCCACCTCGGGGTCCACGTTCCCTTCTACGGGAGCTTCCCAATGTCCCGGCTCGTCAGTTCCGAGCTCCTCCTCTAGACAAAGACCTGAAATATGTTGTTTGTAGGGGGTGAGCACGAAGCTCTGTAGCAACATTCCTCCCAAACTCTAACAAGGTTTATAAAAGCATATAAAATGGCCGGTCTCATTTCACAAATAGCATATATAATCTTTGAAGTAAAACATGGACATTTTAGTAGATCTCAAGTTTAAGGAACAACAGTAATTGAATGAATAAGTGAAACCACTATAGAGTTAGCAAACCATTTCCAAATATAATCCAGTCCACCATACACAGTTTCCAACAATTCTTTCGGTAGGTGGCATACTTTAGGGTAACCTCCACCTCCGTTTAGATCATCTTTGATTCTCAAGCATCCTTACAAGGAACCTTTTGAGAATGGGTGAGCATCCTTACAAGGAACCTCTCACAAATCATTACATGGCTTCCCAAGCATCCTTATAAGGAACCTCTTGGGAAGGGGTGAGCATCCTTATAAGGAACCTCTCACAATTCATTACATGGCTTCCCAAGCATCCTTATAAGGAACCTCTTGGGAAGGGGCGAGCATCCTTATAAGGAACCTCTCACAAATCATTACATGGCTTCCCAAACATCTTTATAAGGAACCTCTTGGGAAGGGGTGAGCATCCTTACAAGGAACCTCTCACTCTTGTGTATCACAAACAACCTCAACCAAGCTTACAATTCCAATATTGATTTCAATTTACAATCATCTATCCAAAATCCCCCAAAATATATCATGTAATAATTCCACAACTAACAAAGAAAATACATGAGATCACAATAACATCATTGTTCTACCCAACACAAAGCACTAAGGGTTCGAAAATCCATAATAAAGAAAGCATTTAAGAAAGAAATACATCACTCTCCAAAAATGAGGATTTTAAAACTAGAGAAGAAATTTCATGGGTATTAAACCCTAGCTTTGTTCAAAACATGTAATATTTGCCAAAAAGCCTAAGAGAGGATGATTTCATAGCATATATATACCATTGATAGCCAAAACATACATATATAAATACCCTAACCTCAATGTAAGAGAGTGAGAGAAAACCCCTACCTTGATGTTCTTGAAAACTCTAGGGTTTGATCCTTGAATCACCCTTTAACCTTGTGTTTTTCCCCTTTTGATCTTGAGTTTCTCTCTTCCTTTCTTTCTCTCCTAGGGTTGTAAAGTTTTTAGTGTGAGAGTGGAGATGAAGAATGGGGCAAATGAGGCTAAAAATGGTGTTTTAAAACACCAAAATCCCGATTTTTACTGTTCGGCGGGCGTCAGATAAATCGTACCGGTACGCGGTACCGGTACACTTCGGCTACTTCGACTTCCAGGGAAGTTTTGACCCATTTAGAGGTCGAATTGGAAAATTTTCATGACATACACTTTTGTAGCCCTAGATGTCTACTATCTACTGTCGAAATTGCAGATCAATTGGACATTAGGATACAAAGTTATGACCAAAATACTAGAAGGTGTCCTAACTCCTTTTTACCCAAATTTTCTCTAAGTGTGTTTTCACTCCGGAATACTTCCTAACTTTCAATACACCTCATATTATTTCTCCCAAGGTTGTTCGACCTTCCGGATTCAATGGACACCTTATTTTGACCTAAAAATATTTAGAAATTCGTCTAGTCACCCTTTCCAAGTTTAAACGTCTTGGAAACTCCAACTTCCCAATCCATATTTATCTCTAGCATTTCTCCTACTATTACAATCTATATAATTTATCCTTACATCCTTACACATATCCACATTTTTTTTACTACCATTATTTACTATATATCTATATACATATATATAAAAGAAAATGCGGGGTGTTACAATCCACCCCCCTTAAAGAAAGTTTCGTTCTCGAAACTTACCTCAAGTAGCGAACAAATATGGATACTTCTCCCGCATTTCTTGCTCCGGTTCCCATGTAGCTTCCTCCACTCCATGGTGTTGCCACCGAACCTTTACCAATCTGATAACTTTGTTGCGAAGCACTTTTTCCTTGGTGTCGAGAATTTCTACCGGTTGTTCTTCGTAGGTTGCTCCGTCTTGGATTTCAATCTCCTCCAAGTTCACGACTGGAGTTGCATCCGAGTGACACCTTCTCAACATGGACACGTGGAACACATCATGTACTCCGGATAGCTGGGCTGGTAGTCGAAGTTGGTATGCCGCCTTGCCTATCGCTTTGATTATCTCAAACGGTCCGGTATATCTTGGCGCTAGCTTCCCCTTCTTGCCGAATCGAAACACGCCCTTCTTGGGTGACACCTTGAGAAATACGTAGTCTCCCACCTTGAATTCTAAGGGTCTTCGTCTGTGGTCTGCATAGCTCTTCTGTCTACTTTGCGCCGTCCGTAGCCTCTCTCGAATAAGTTGAATCTTCTCCATAGTTTCTCGAACAATGTCCGGTCCCAACAAACTACTCTCACCGGCTTCTAACCAACACGTCGGTGATCGGCATGGTCTTCCATACAATGCTTCATACGGTGCCATCCCAATACTTTCCTGATAGCTGTTGTTGTAAGCAAACTCCACCAACGGTAAGTGGTCGCTCCAACTCCCCTTGAAGTCCAACGCGCAAGTGCGTAACATATCCTCCACAATCTGGATCACCCTCTCGGATTGGCCATCCGTTTAGGGATGAAAAGCCGTACTGAAATGTAACTCCGTCCCCATCGCTTATTGTAGACTCTGCCAGAATCTCGCCACAAACCTAGAGTCACGATCCGACACGATCGAGAGCGGAACGCCGTGTAATCTCACTATCTCACGGATATACAGCTAGCTCAAGGTCTCGAATGTATCCGTGGTCTTCATACCCAAAAAGTGAGCGGACTTGGTGAGTCTATCCACAATGACCCACACTGCATTATGCCCACGCAACGTCCGTGGTAAACCCGACACGAAGTCCATGGTGATGTGATCCCACTTCCACTCTGGAATAGGCAAAGACTGTAGGACTCCTCTTGGCCTTTAATGCTCAATCTTCACTTGCTGGAACACCGCACATTTTGCCACATACTTGGCCACATCTCGCTTCATTCCCCTCCACCAGTATTGACACTTCATGTCCCTATACATCTTTGTACTACCGGGGTGGATAGCAAACTTGGAGCGATGGCACTCTCCAAGTATTTCCTCCTTTACGGACGAATCATTGGGAACACATAGCTTATCCCCATATCTCAACTCTCCATTTTTCCAAGACCATCCTTCCATCACTTCTCCATTCTCCAATCGGGCTCTAATCAAATCGAGTTCCGAATCCAGGCATTGCAACTCCACCACTCGTTGCAGAAGCGTCGGTTGAGCTATAAGGTTGAATATATAGGGTTGATACTCCGGTCCATCCACCCATAGATCGTACTCCTCTAATGCATCAATCATTTTCCACCTATTTACCGCAAGAGAATTGATTTCACCCCGAGACTTCCTGCTAAGAGCGTCGGCAACTAAATTGGCCTTCCCCGGATGGTAGTTGAGCGTGAACTCATAATCTTCCAAGTACTCAATCCACCTTCTCTGCCGGAGATTCAAGTCTTTCTGTGTGAAGATATACTTGAGGCTTTTATGGTCCGAGAACACTTGAAATTTCTCCCCGTATAAATAACATCTCCACAACTTAAGAGCAAACACCACCGCAGCTATCTCCAAGTCGTGTGTGGGATAATTCTGCTCATGCACCTTGAGTTGCCTCGAGCCATAAGCCACTACCTTCCCTCCTTGCATTAGAACGCATCCCAAGCCTCTTAGTGAAGCATCGGTGTAGACATCGTAGCCTTCCCCACTACTCGGAATGATGAGGATAGGTGTCGTCGTCAACTTCTCCTTCAAGGTGCGGAAAGCTAGTTCACACGCTTGTGTCCACGAAAATTTATCCCCCTTCTTTGTAAGGCGAGTCATCGGCATCGCAAGCTTGGAGAATCCTTCCACAAACCTACGATAATAGCCGGCTAACCCCAAGAAACTCCGTACTTCTGTCACGTTTTTCGGTGGTTCCCATTTCATCACGGCCTGAATCTTTGCGGGATCAACCGCTACTCCTTGCTCGGACACAACATGGCCAAGGAACTTCACTTCCTTCATCCAAAACTCACACTTGCTCATCTTTGCATATAACTTATGTTCTCTCAATGTTTGTAGCACCATAGAGAGATGACGAGCATGTTCATCCTGAGTCTGTGAGTAAACCAATATGTCATCAATAAACACAATGACAAATTGATCGAGGTAAGGCCGGAAGACTCTGTGCATCAAATCCATGAAGGCTGCGGGGCCATTAGTCAATCCGAACGGCATCACCGTATACTCGAAATGACCATACCGGGTACGGAAAGCAGTCTTAGGAATATCCTCCTCCTTAATCCGCAGCTGATGATACCCCGTGCGAAGATCAATCTTGGAGTAATACTTTGAACCCTTCAACTGATCAAATAAGTCATCAATTCTCGGCAACGGATACTTATTCTTCACGGTAACCCGATTCAACCTCCGGTAATCCGTGCACAACCGTAGAGTCTCATCCGTTTTCTTCACAAAGAGGACCGGGGCTCCCCAGGGTGAAGTGCTTAGACGGATAAACCCAATCGCCAACAAATGATCCAACTGCTTCCTTAGCTCCTTCAACTCCAAAGGTGCCATCTGGTAGGGAGCAATAGATATGGGTTCAGTTCCCGGATAGAGATCGATCTTGAATTCTATTTCCCTATGTGGCGGTAATCCGGGTAATTCCTCGGGAAAAACATCTGAAAACTTCGATACAATTAACACCACATCCGTGTGGAGTTTATCCTTGTTATCTCCCATCAAGCTAGCTAAGAAACTCAATTGACTTCCCGCTTTCGCTTTTAAGAATCTACTACCCGTAGTAGGAAATGGATGGAAAGAATCTCGGTTATTCACAAAACTAAAAATGACTCCTCCCGGTAACTGAAATGTAATCCGCTTGCGGAAACAATCCATTACCGCCCGGAAAGCAGACAACAAGTTCATCCCGAAAATCACATCATACCCCTTTATCTCTAAAGCAATCAAATCCACAATCAATTCGTGCTCCCCAATGCGAAGCACGCAATCCTTGCAGACTCGGCTAGAGTCTAACCGTTCTCCCGTGGGCAAGCTAATGTTCATAACATGCTCTAACTTCGCGAAACTCAATCCCAAATCAAGTGCGTATGTCGTGCGTGCAAATGAGTGTGTTGCACCGGGGTCAAATAATATGCGGGCCCAAGAATTATAAATAAGGACGATACCTTCCACAACGGCGTTGGCAATGTCCTCCTCCGGCTGAGTCAAAGCAAATACTCGCCCTTGGTTGGCGCCGCCGGGGGCGTGAGCTTGTATCGGTCGCTGTGGTGCAGGCCTCGGTGGTGGTGGTTGGGCTGCTAGTACCTGTCTAGCGATCTAGATCGGCCCCTGAGGTGGATAGACTGGGCAATGCATCCGAAGATGTCCCACACCTCCGCATGCAAAGCAGGATCGTGGGATAAAACTGGCTCTAGTCTGAGTGTCTCCCTCTCCTTGGGCTGTCAAAAGTCGCTGTCCCCCTGTCTGATCTAGGCGACGGTATGGTGTCGGTCTCTGTGCCCCACTAGTGCTAGCACCCGTCCGTATCGGACCTCCTCTCGAGAAGCCCTGTCGTCGCTGGTTATCCTCTATGTCTCTCTCTACCAGTGCAGCTCTGTCCACCAAGTCCCCAAATTCACGGATCCTGAGAGCCACCAACTTCTCCCTAATAGCCGGCCTCAGACCCTGCTCGAAGCGCTTGGCCCTGTCGGCCTCAATAGATATAAATCCCGTAGCATAACGGGAGAGCTCGTCGAACCGCCTCTCATAATCAGCCACGGTCATACCACCTTGTCGTAATGCAAGAAAATTCGCCTTCATTCGGTCTTTGACTGATTCAGGGAAATATTTATCTTGGAAAAGTTGATCGAATTCTTCCCAAGTGAGTATGTCGGTGTCCCTTCTCCTCTTTATGGCATCCCACCAATAGTCGGCCTCCCCTTCAAACAGGTAGGTCGCCAAACCCACTCTCAACTCCTCGGCAACTCCCATGCCGTCACAGATCTTCTTCACTCGGCGAATCCATCTATCCGCCTCCAAAGGATTGGAGCTCCCTTGGAAGTTGGGTGGTCTTTGTCGTAAGAATTCCCGAAGAGCTATCATCCTTCGGTCTCCGTTCTCATTGCCCGGTACTTGAGCGAGAGGATGAGCTCCACCATTGTGGTTGTTGTTACCATTTTGGTTTTGTACCAAAGTGGTGAGCTCCCTCAAGTATTGGTAAATGCCTTGCATGGCATCCGGAGGTGGTGGTGGTGGTGGATTCGATTGACCTCCACGGCCACGCCCACGTCCGCGTCCCCGTGTCCCGTCCATCCTGCACATCAATCCATAATTTAGTTCCCTTGATGTGCCAGATATAAACTACAGTGATATGTAGGATGTCTTGATTTAAGCACAAGGCATATACAAAATTTAACGTAACAATTTCCTCCACCCTAAACCTACATCTCTAGTGGTAATCCATAACCTACAGCTCACATGTAAGACCTAAAGCCTAGGCTCTGATACCAACTTTGTAACACCCCAAAACACACCCTGGACGACATTACATTCTAAAATATTCACATCATGAGAGCACTAGAATAATCCATCAATAAATAAGACTTCATAAAGTCATCCATAAAATTTACAGTATTATCCCAAAAGAATAGACCCATTTTGGCCTTTACATTCCAAAAATCACATAATGCAGCGCAGCGGAAATAACAAAAGAAAACTAGACCTTACAAGGTTCAAAATGAATATCCTAGTCTAGTACAAAAAGGAAAGGAGGTCACTCTATGCGTCCACCTCGGGGTCCACGTTCCCTTCTACGGGAGCTTCCCAATGTCCCGGCTCGTCAGTTCCGAGCTCCTCCTCTAGACAAAGACCTGAAATATGTTGTTTGTAGGGGGTGAGCACGAAGCTCTGTAGCAACATTCCTCCCAAACTCTAACAAGGTTTATAAAAGCATATAAAATGGCCGGTCTCATTTCACAAATAGCATATATAATATTTGAAGTAAAACATGGACATTTTAGTAGATCTCAAGTTTAAGGAACAACAGTAATTGAATGAATAAGTGAAACCACTATAGAGTTAGCAAACCATTTCCAAATATAATCCAGTCCACCATACACAGTTTCCAACAATTCTTTCGGTAGGTGGCATACTTTAGGGTAACCTCCACCTCCGTTTAGATCATCTTTGATTCTCAAGCATCCTTACAAGGAACCTCTTGAGAATGGGTGAGCATCCTTACAAGGAACCTCTCACAATTCATTACATGGCTTCCCAAGCATCCTTATAAGGAACCTCTTGGGAAGGGGTGAGCATCCTTATAAGGAACCTCTCACAAATCATTACATGGCTTCCCAAGCATCCTTATAAGGAACCTCTTGGGAAGGGGTGAGCATCCTTACAAGGAACCTCTCACTCTTGTTGTGACGCCCCAAATTTCCGGGGTCCTTTATTAACCGTTGACCATCCGTCAACCTGCGGAAATACTCGTGATAGTCGTATAACCCGACACCACGTCACTCACATGCTTTTAATCGGATTTACCATCCACAAGGTCAATTATACCTTCATTTATGTCCATTTATGTCATAGAAACCAAAGAAAACAAAGCCCAAAAGCATGGCTAAGCATTTTGAAAATTTCAAGTTTTTGGAAAAACCTTCCGGAAGGTCGATATACACCTACCGGAAGGTCGCTGAAGGAACTGTTACATGAAAAGGATCAATTTCAAGAACTTCCGGAAGGTCGACATCAGTAGCAAAAACCTTCCGGAAGGTCCATTCCAGTAGCCAAAACCTTCCGGAAGGTTCATTCCAGAAAACAAAACCTTCCGGAAGAACTCGGCAGTCAAAAAGAAACCCAAGGCAAAACCTTCCGGAAGGTCCATTCCAGTAGACAAGTCCTTCCGGTAGGTTTTTCTCCAGTAGCTAAAATCTTCCGGAAGGTTCATTCCAGTGGGCAAAACCTTCCGGAAGGTATTAGCTGTGAGCAAGGCAAGCTGGGGTTTTTAGCAAAACCTTCCGGAAGGCCGACACACACCTTCCGGTAGGTTTTCAGACTGTGAGCATAAAAATGGATTTCTTTCCCCTCCAAACCATCCTTAAAGCTACCGCATACACTCCAAACTCATTCAATACATGTTTAATGAGATTTTCCATATAATACCCAACTCATACAATCTCTATTACAATTCATTCCATAATATATATACATCAAAATGGAATTTTGTTAAAGGTTTTGACAAAACTTAAACTAAGGCCACAAGCCGGCCCCCTTCATGCTTGATGCTCTCCAAATGAGCCATCCGCCGGAGCAAAACCCACACCTGAAATGTTTTTCCCATAAAGGGTGAGCCACGCTCAATAGGGTATCTCCTAAAGAGGCTACTCCCCAACCTAAATGCATATGAAATGTCACATGCTATCAATCAACAATCCACAACAAGAATATATTCCATGTTGAAACATGTAATGCCATGCTACGAAATGAGGTGAGACTCACTCATGCACATCAACCGAGCCCTTCCCGGCTCCTCTACACATGCAAGTGCCAATGTGTACCAATCCGTCATTTATGTTCCACATCAAATGACATTTCATTCTAGGGTCTTTGTAAGGGGTGGATGTTCATGGACTCACACCAAAGGTCACCCAACCTACACGGAATTCATGGACTTCCACCAACGGTTCCGCGTACACCGACACACTTTATGGGCTCTTATACCAACGGAGTGCGTATCCAATCACCGGGTCTCTCACCCGAGGGATTTTCTAGCCCTTCTTGCTACCCCAACCCTATCAACATATAAACCATTCAACTCGTCTAGGTCATCGACCCATATTACCCGAGCTCACTCGTCATCCACCATGTGTGGTGAAGACAAATAACCATGCACACACACCTCCTAAAATGCGATATTCCCGTGCATATGAAATGTGGTGCTCCATTGCAACACCAATACAATGTTCGATATGATATGAGTGACATATGAACATTCTCAACACATTTCTCATATTCCATGGCAAAATCATATCAAAAGCATATAATTCCCATAATACAAATTCCAAGCATGTTATCAACATACTAAAATTTCATGGCATATATATAAACACATAACACGCCCACAATTTCATATAACACATGAATTTACATTGGGTTCATTTCACATATCCAATTCATAGAAATCACAATTAGTAACTTCTAAATATTCATCCAAGTTAGGATTTCCTTTACCCATTTCAATACCCAATTCACCCAATTTCACAACAATAGGCAAGAGACACATAGGCTATCATCCTACCCATTCCATAAAAACATTATAGGCATGGAATAAACCTTAGTAGGAAGAAACCCTACTTCTTGAAGCGTGAGGAACGACCAAGGGAAGTTCCAAGACCCGATTCAAGCCAAAAACCCTCACTTCTCGAAAATCCCGTACCTTAATCTTCGGTAAAACTTGCGCTTTTTGGTATAGCTGCGTAGCCCTCGATGAGTAGAGCGACTTTAATTCTTGGCTTGCGTGGATTCGAGGTCCGTAGCGCCGTAGATCGTAGAGAGAAGGTGAGTTTTTCTCTCTTTTCTCCCTCTTTCTCTCTATCGGCTGAAACCGGCTGAACAATGGGGAAAAATCTAATTTTTCCCCCTATTTATATTTTAGAATACTTGGCCCACAATTCGCCACACGTCCTATTTAATTCCGGGTCCGTTTTAATCCCGAAACGATTAAATTTCGCTCCGGTTCAAGTTCGAATTATTTTTGTTTTAACTTGTGTTTAATATTTCCCCAAACCTGGAAACTTTATAAAAATTTCGTGTACAGGGTCACCCGGGGCCCGTTCGTCTCGTAAAACGCGAAAAATCCGACTATC
Source organism: Ilex aquifolium (assembly GCA_951799425.1). Lineage (NCBI taxonomy): Eukaryota > Viridiplantae > Streptophyta > Magnoliopsida > Aquifoliales > Aquifoliaceae > Ilex > Ilex aquifolium. The sequence goes on along the minus strand of OX637410.1, from coordinate 6,172,330 downwards.
TCGGAATTCCACGAAATTTGACGTGGTAACTAGATTTCGCGAGACGAATCCAACGGTGAGGTCCGTTTCGTCATCCGAGTTCTAGAAAAATTCAGGTTTACAACCTGTACTGTAGTGGCAATTTACCGTTTTGCCCTTTTTCACAAAGGTTGAAATTTTCTCGGGTTTTACACTTGTGTATCACAAACAACCTCAACCAAGCTTACAATTCCAATACTGATTTCAATTTACAATCATCTATCCAAAATCCCCCAAAATATATCATGTAATAATTCCACAACTAACAAAGAAAATACATGAGATCACAATAACATCATTGCTCTACCCAACACAAAGCACTAAGGGTTCAAAAATCCATAATAAAGAAAGCATTTAAGAAAGAAATACATCACTCTCCAAAAATGAGGATTTTAAAACTAGAGAAGAAATTTCATGGGTATTAAACCCTAGCTTTGTTCAAAACATGTAATATTTGCCAAAAAGCCTAAGAGAGGATGATTTCATAGCATATATATACCATTGATAGCCAAAATATACATATATAAATACCCTAACCTCAATGTAAGAGAGTGAGAGAAAACCCCTGCCTTGATGTTCTTTAAAACTCTAGGGTTTGATCCTTGAATCACCCTTTAACCTTGTGTTTTTCCCCTTTTGATCTTGAGTTTCTGTCTTCCTTTCTTTCTCTCCTAGTGTTCTAAAGTGTTTAGTGTGAGAGTGGAGATGAAGAATGGGGCAAATGAGGCTAAAAAGGGTGTTTTAAAACACCAAAATCCCGATTTTTACTGTTCGGCGGGCGTCAGATAAATCGTACCGGTACGCGGTACCGGTACGGTTAAGCTACTGGAGTATGGTACCGGTACGCGGTACCGGTACGGTATGGTACCGGTACGCGGTACCGGTGCTGTAACACCCCACATGTTCTTTTATATATGTATATAGATATATATTAAATAATTGATGTAAAAATGTAGATAGGTGTAGTGACGGTAGTAATAAAAACAAAAACTAGAAATACAAATTGATTGGGAAGTTTAAGTTTCGAAGGTGTGTAAACTTGAGGAAAGGGATTATGGAAGTTTCTGAATATTTCTAGGTCAAAATAAGGTCTCCATTGAATCCGGAAGGTCGAACAACCTTGGGAGAGGTAATATGAGGTGTATTGGAAGTTAGGAAGTATTCCGGAGTGAAAACACACTTAGAGAAATTTTTGGGTAAAAATGAGTTGAGACACCTTCTAGTATTTTGGCCATAACTTTTTATTCTTACATCCAATTGATCTGAAATTTTGACAGTAGATAGTAGACATCTAGGGCTACAAAAGTGTATCTCTTGGAAATTTTCCAATTCGACCTCTAAAGGGGTCAAAACTGCCCTGGAAGTCGAAGCATCCAAACAGTACCGGTATCCAGTACCGGTACCGAACAGTACCGGTACCCAGTACCGGTACCCCGGAACCAGTAACTAATTGGTACCGGTACCCTTTGACTGGAGCCTTCCCGAACAGTAGAAAGTCGGGATTTTGGGTTTTAAAACACCCATTCCAAGCCCTATTTGCCCCATTCTTCATCTCATCCTCACCACAAACATCTTAGAGCCCTAGGAGGAGATAAAGAAAGGGAAGAAACACCAAGATCAAGATAGATTCACACCTCATAGAAATCAAAACCGAAATTCCTCAAGAACACCATTCTTCTCCTCTCTTCCTATACACTTTCACTACACCCTTACCCACATCTCTTAGAACCCTAAGAGAAGACAAGAAGGAGAAGGAGAAGGGAGGAAAGAGATATTTGGAGCTTGGGTTAGCTTACAACTCTTGGATTCAAGGTAGGGGTTTTCTTCCATTCTCTTACATTGAGGTTAGGGCTACTATATATATGCATTCTCTTGACTCTCAATCATATATACTTGCTATGAATTCATCATTTCTTGTTATTCTTGCAATTATTACCTTGTATTAAACTATGTGATGGTTGGGTAATCACTAAACCTCTTGTATGCCCTAGTTCTTCAAGGGAAGTGGGTTTTCTCTTGATTTATCCTTGGTTATTGATTTCAATCTTGATATTCGTTGTTGTCGATTTCAATACTTAATTGTTCCTTTATTCTTGATTCCAAGCTTGATATTTGTTGTTATGGATTCAAGACTTGATTTACCCTTTATTCTTGATTTCAAGCTTGATATTTGTTGTTAGGGATTCAAGAATTGATTTGTCCTTTGTTCTTGAGTTCCAAAGCTTGATCTTTCATTTGTTCTTGATTTCAAAACTCTAGCGATTTGTATTGAACAATAAAATGATACTTTTGATGATCTCATGTACTTTTTCTTAAATATGTTTTATGGGAAATATCACTTGCGAAAGTTGTGGATTTGGGGGAATTGTTGGATATGTGTAATACGTGTTGGTATTGGAATTATGGAATGTTGTCTGGATGAACATGGGTGAGAAGTTCCTTGAAAGGATGCTCATACCACAGAAAACTAAATTGTGGAACTTGCTTGTTAATTGAGAAAGTAGTTGGTATCGTATCTCTTGTATGGTTGCTCGATATGAACATGGGTTACTATTGACTAGGTATCATGGAGTGGGTAGACGTCTTCTTTGGTAAGAACTTTTCCTACCACTCATAGTGGGGTTAGTGCTTTGGTAAGACTAAACCACTATTGCTCACGGGGTAGCATTGGTATGTACTTGCGTGGGACATGATATTCTCGATGGTGACCATGCGGAGTCGTGCTTCATACCTGAGATACGAGTACAGTCGTATATTGTTCATTCTACCATAGACAGTTTCTACAAGAGTCCTGGGGTAGTATGGGATGCCACGAGAACTTGTGGAAGCGGTGTATGGTGGAAATGGATTATAAATTATATATGGGTTATTGTGGAAACGGTGAATGGTGGAATGGTGTATTAATTGTATATTGTGTGCATTTATTCATTCAATTACTGTTTTTACTTAAACTTGAGATCCGTTAAATGTCCCGGTGTTATCTCAAAATCTATATATGTTATTTGCGAAAAGAGACCGACCGTTTTCTATGTTTTCTAAACCTTGTTCGGATTTGGGAGGATTTTCCTACAGAGCTTAGTGCTCACCCCCTTCAAACAATCCATTTTTCAGGTGATGCTTCAGAAGGAAATCGTATAGGTGACGGGCATGTGGATCCAGATGGGGATATTTAGACTGTCCATCTTTGTATTAGATGGAAGATTTATTTTGAGATCATGTAAAAATATAATCTTTTGTTATTCCGCTGCTAGATTAACTTTGAATCTTTTGGGATGAAATCGCCACATTTTGGCTTGATCTTTTGGGATAATGTTGTAATTATTAGATATGGTGAATGAACTTTTATTTATGAATGAATTATATTAGTTGCTCTCATGGTATAAATGGTTTTAGAATGTAATGCCGTCCAGGGTGGTATTTGGGGCGTTACAAAGTTGGTATTAGAGCTTAGGAATTAGGTCTTACATGGGAGCTGTAGGTTGTGGACTATCACTGGATTATTAGTTTAGGATGAAGAAATTTTAAGTTTTGATTGGTTTGAAGTTAGATGTTTAGAAGATAAGTGTGATTTGTTGTTTAGTTAGGTGAGGGATTAATTATTTGCTCGAATTCATGGATTATCTAGCTTTGAGGAGTTGACGAAAATTTTGGGATGGATATTTTAGTTTCATATCATGTCGTTTTGGACTATTCGAGGAGACAGATGGTAATTTGGCTTTTGGTTGTAAATCATGCTAGGCATGGATCTTTGTGCAAGTCATATTATCTATCTTGGAGATGGGTATGAGATAGGATGTGTGACGAAGACACCCAAACTCGAGTTAGACAAGTTAAAGGAACTAAACAGTCCTACAGATTACCTCGCACCAATTTGTTCATAACTCTTGATTGGAAAGTCCAAATTGTGCACCGTTATTTTTGTTAGAACCCTAACTCGTATATCTTTCCAACCATATAGGTCGCGCATGCTCAAAATATCCGAGTCAAATCAGTTTATTCTTCAAAGTTGGTCAAAAATCTGCACTCTGGTGTTCTTTGGACAGTAAAGTGTTTTACTTTCTTCTTAGATTCCGAAGGACCTATCCTTAAGTGAACTTCCCCATGATTTAGGCTTTGATTGAGAGACACCCCCACCTTGATTGAAGTGATTTTGATGGATAACAATATAAAAGGCAACTATGATTTGGTGGTGTATAGACTTAATTGATCTATTATACTATTGGTGTTGCTTATCTTTTTGGAAGTCGAGGAGATATGATAACCCAATTGGGATGTGTGGAGATAAGGTTTATTTAGATGTTTTTAAGATGGACTAAGTGGGAATAATAAGGTTACGGAAGGTTATGTGTGTTGTCTAAAAGTCATCGATATTGGAAAAGAAATGTGGATCGGATTTTGTTTTCATAACCACAAACTTGAGGTTACCAATATGGGTTTGAAAGTATTATGGAGGGTTGATTAAATTTACTTTGGAAGTATTGATGGTTTAGGAGGGTCATACATAGGATACTCATTGAGGATGTTGTACTTAGGTACTCTTACTTCGTTGTGGACCTAGTTGACTACACATGGACTCTCTAAAGCATTAACAATCAGGAATCTCCTGTTTGAGTATGAGGTTAATAGTTGACTTGTATTGCAAATCCTTATTGAGAATTGAGGTCAATTTAGGAAAGCGAATTTATAGACATAAAAGAGGATGATATCTCAAATTTGAGGTGAACTTCTATTGTTCTAGGAAATCTTTTAATGTCATTGGATTTGTGTTAGGGGAATAGGACGTTCTTATTCTTGTCTCATTTAGTATCTTGTTAAGATCGGAATGATTAGTTATACTTGGGGATTGTTAGTATGAATATAGAAGATTTGAACCTTATGGTTGATGGTGATAATTGTGAAGATGTAAATTTAAAGACTCAATGATGATATCTATGAATATTGACTTTGATATGAATGCAGGAACTCTCTATAGTTTTTGGGGATAAACGACTTAGGTTAGGCTATGAATTAGCAAATTATTAATTACCTTGGGGATTATGAATAATGAGTAACCCTATGATGACTAAAATGGTGAAATTGAGGAACATTGGTTTAACCATTGGGAGCCTTGTTTTAATTTTGATTATATCATGAGAAGTCGGGTGATAGGGAATGGAGAGATATTTTGGGATCCTTAACCATCTTTCTTTATATTTTGGCATATTAATCGATATATATTAAGGTAGATAGTATCATAGGGATTCGGAAGTATAGACATCGCGAAAAGAGTTGTGATGTTAATGAAAGCCACTAAGAATTGATTAAATGGTTATTAGCTCTAGCTCAAGATTGGAGATCAAGAGCAAATATCTTGGAGATATAACTTGATCCTTAGCTTAAGTATTATAGCTGGTTAATTACAAAAAAAAAAAAAAAAATTTCCCTTTTGAATGGATGGGATGGATCGTTAGTGTACACATTTTGGAAGCTATAATTGGAAAACAAGTGTGATCATGTTTCAATTGTATACTTTGGTGGAATCTAAGATACTCTCTCAGAACTTTCAAATCTGTGCGAAGTTCTTATCTTGTAGCATATTTTGACTTGTGAATCGGTGGATTATAAATTATATCAGAGTGCGCAGCGAGCCATTGGATTAATGACTATAATGGTGACAATAAGAAGTATTATGAGAAGGTACAAATTGAGGTGAAATCTAAGAGTTGATCTTAGAACCTTGACTGGTGTGGAGTGTGTAGTTATGAATTGAAATTATGGTAGATTTCAAGATTGGGAATTCCTCTTGGGTTGTGAGATACGAAATCTTGAAGAACGTTGTATCTATTTTCAGGAATGGAGATAAATCTTACCGTGATGCCAGTAACAAAATTTTGTGTTACACCAGGATGTTAGTATAGGAAGGATGACTAACCCTAATGGTGGAATTGCATTTGAGTTATTTGATATGCTTATGAAGAAGATACATGTAAGAAGCAAATATGAGTTTGATTGAATTGATTGGTGAAATTTAAAAGAGAAGTGATATCCGAGGAATAGGAAATAAGTTGAAGGGAGGAATGTAAACCTTAGGATATGAAGTTTTATGTTAATCTTGACTTTGATAATTAAGGATGAATAGAAGTGGAGACATCATGGCGAAATGAGAATTAGATAGACCAACCCTACAACTAAGTTTCGAGGACGAAACTTTCTTTAAGGGGGGTGGATTGTAACACCCCACATGTTCTTTTATATATGTATATAGATATATAGTAAATAATTGATGTAAAAATGTAGATAGGTGTAGTGACGGTAGTAATAAAAACAAAAACTAGAAATACAAATTGATTGGGAAGTTTAAGTTTCGAAGGTGTGTAAACTTGAGGAAAGGGATTATGGAAGTTTCTGAACATTTCTAGGTCAAAATAAGGTCTCCATTGAATCCGGAAGGTCGAACAACCTTGGGAGAGGTAATATGAGGTGTATTGGAAGTTAGGAAGTATTCCGGAGTGAAAACACATTTAGAGAAATTTTTGGGTAAAAATGAGTTGAGACACCTTCTAGTATTTTGGCCATAACTTTTTATTCTTACATCCAATTGATCTGAAATTTTTACAGTAGATAGTAGACATCTAGGGCTACAAAAGTGTATATCTTGGAAATTTTCCAATTCGACCTCTAAAGGGGTCAAAACTGCCCTGGAAGTCGAAGCAGCCAAACAGTACCGGTACCCAGTACCGGTACCCCGGAACCAGTAACTAATTGGTACCGGTACCCGGTACCGGTACCCTTTGACTGGAGCCTTCCCGAACAGTAGAAAGTCGGGATTTTGGGTTTTAAAACACCCATTCCAAGCCCTATTTGCCCCATTCTTCATCTCATCCTCACCACAAACATCTTAGAGCCCTAGGAGGAGATAAAGAAAGGGAAGAAACACCAAGATCAAGATAGATTCACACCTCATAGAAATCAAAACCGAAATTCCTCAAGAACACCATTCTTCTCCTCTCTTCCTATACACTTTCACTACACCCTTACCCACATCTCTTAGAACCCTAAGAGAAGACAAGAAGGAGAAGGAGAAGGGAGGAAAGAGATATTTGGAGCTTGGGTTAGCTTACAACTCTTGGATTCAAGGTAGGGGTTTTCTTCCATTCTCTTACATTGAGGTTAGGGCTACTATATATATGCATTCTCTTGACTCTCAATCATATATACTTGCTATGAATTCATCATTTCTTGTTATTCTTGCAATTATTACCTTGTATTAAACTATGTGATGGTTGGGTAATCACTAAACCTCTTGTATGCCCTAATTCTTCAAGGGAAGTGGGTTTTCTCTTGATTTATCCTTGGTTATTGATTTCAATCTTGATATTCGTTGTTGTCGATTTCAATACTTAATTGTTCCTTTATTCTTGATTCCAAGCTTGATATTTGTTGTTATGGATTCAAGACTTGATTTACCCTTTATTCTTGATTTCAAGCTTGATATTTGTTGTTAGGGATTCAAGAATTGATTTGTCCTTTGTTCTTGAGTTCCAAAGCTTGATCTTTCATTTGTTCTTGATTTCAAAACTCTAGCGATTTGTATTGAACAATAAAATGATACTTTTGATGATCTCATGTACTTTTTCTTAAATATGTTTTATGGGAAATATCACTTGCGAAAGTTGTGGATTTGGGGGAATTGTTGGATATGTGTAATACGTGTTGGTATTGGAATTATGGAATGTTGTCTGGATGAACATGGGTGAGAAGTTCCTTGAAAGGATGCTCATACCACAGAAAACTAAATTGTGGAACTTGCTTGTTAATTGAGAAAGTAGTTGGTATCGTATCTCTTGTATGGTTGCTCGATATGAACATGGGTTACTATTGACTAGGTATCATGGAGTGGGTAGACGTCTTCTTTGGTAAGAACTTTTCCTACCACTCATAGTGGGGTTAGTGCTTTGGTAAGACTAAACCACTATTGCTCACGGGGTAGCATTGGTATGTACTTGCGTGGGACATGATATTCTCGATGGTGACCATGCGGAGTCGTGCTTCATACCTGAGATACGAGTACAGTCGTATATTGTTCATTCTACCATAGACAGTTTCTACAAGAGTCCTGGGGTAGTATGGGATGCCACGAGAACTTGTGGAAGCGGTGTATGGTGGAAATGGATTATAAATTATATATGGGTTATTGTGGAAACGGTGAATGGTGGAATGGTGTATTAATTGTATATTGTGTGCATTTATTCATTCAATTACTGTTTTTACTTAAACTTGAGATCCGTTAAATGTCCCGGTGTTATCTCAAAATCTATATATGTTATTTGCGAAAAGAGACCGACCGTTTTCTATGTTTTCTAAACCTTGTTCGGGTTTGGGAGGATTTTCCTACAGAGCTTAGTGCTCACCTCCTCCAAACAATCCATTTTTCAGGTGATGCTTCAGAAGGAGATCGTATAGGTGACGGGCATGTGGATCCAGATGGGGATATTTAGACTGTCCATCTTTGTATTAGATGGAAGATTTATTTTGAGATCATGTAAAAATATAATCTTTTGTTATTCCGCTGCTAGATTAACTTTGAATCTTTTGGGATGAAATCGCCACATTTTGGCTTGATCTTTTGGGATAATGTTGTAATTATTAGATATGGTGAATGAACTTTTATTTATGAATGAATTATATTAGTTGCTCTCATGGTATAAATGGTTTTAGAATGTAATGTCGTCCAGGGTGGTATTTGGGGCGTTACAGGTGCACCACATCCTCCAAATTTATTTTATGAGGTAGTTGGTAGGTGGATTGGTTGGATAGTCCATGTTGACCAAAAATTTGTGGAGGCGGGTTCTGTGAAAACCCTTGTGGATTGGACCGAGGGTATTGGGAGCTAGATGAAGGACCTTGACCATTGTATTGGTTTTGCTTGGGAGGCATAAGAGGTGAATATGAACTAGACCCGTGAGGAGTTGGATTCTCATTCTTCCAACTGAAGTTCGGGTGATTACTCCAATCTGGATTGTATTTATTAGAGTGTGGGGAGAATGATTGCCTACTTTGATTGAAGGCATTGACTTGCTCATGGTAAACTTCTTTAAGTGCCGGAATGTTGAGGCATTCTGAGATGGAATGCTCAACACTCCCACAAAAAGGGTAAAACTCATCGATCTTGGAAATGTTGGACACCTCCTGTCTCCTATTAACCTCAAGTCTCTCCACTTTTTGAGACAATTTGGTGATTTTGGAAAGCATGTCTTTCCTATCCCTTAAATCGTACATCCCTCCCCCACTTGGTTGATTACTACCCAGAGAAGACATATGTACATCGGTGGGATCTGTGATATCTCAAGATTGTGCATTTTGTGCCAATGTACTGAAGTAATCTAGGGCCTCATCTGGATCCCTGTTTAAAAACTCCCCATTGCACATCATGTCTATGAACTATCGATGGCCCTGTGCAAACCCTTCGTAGAAGAAACTCACCAATTACCATAATTCAAAATCATGATGTGGAATGAATTGTAGCAATTCCTTGTAGCGATCCCAACATTGATAAAATTGCTCATTGGGCTTTTCTGAAAAATTTTGGATTTGCTTTTTAAGAGAGGTGGTCATGGGCACCGGAAATAATTTGTTCAAAAATTCAGAAAGTATTTGTGCCCAAGAAATTATGGATCGAGGTTTCAGGGAATTCAACCAAGTTTTGGCTTTGTCTTTAAGAGAAAAGGGAAACAATTTTAAGAGATCTATGTCTTCCATGGCATGATTAGTGAGGAAGGTTGCAACTATTTCCTCAAACTCCTTAATGTGCAAATAAGGATTCTCTCTTTAAATTCCATGGAATTGAGGAAGTACTTGTAACATTCCTGGTTTAACTAGGAAGGCATGAGCTTGGACCAGTAAAAGAATGCATTAGGGAGTGGTGCTACGAGTGGGTTGGAGATAATACCGCATTGACCTTGCCGGAGGATCAATTGGGATATGGTTTCCCTCATTCCTAGGAGGGGGAAAATGCATTCTAGGGTCTTGCACTCCCCCGCCTCTTGGGACATTAGCACCAACATCCTCAAAATTATCACTGGCATCCTCGGGTGGGTCTTGGTCAAGATTCATGTTGGGTTCTAGGGGTCATCTAACCAATCTATTTTGGTCGTCCCATCCCCACATGCAAAAGCAATAACTACAAACGAAAGGAAATGTACACAAAAGTATATACAAGGAGCAACGTACCTCGACCCATTATGAGAATCACGGGACTTACCTCCATTGTCCGAAAACCACCTTCTAATTCAATGCTTTGCCTTCCCCGACAACGGTGCCAAAAATAATTGATCGCGTTCACCCTAATCTCCAAACACTAACTTAGACTAAGTGTATATGGCTTATGTGTATAGGTGAGTGTCACTCTCCCTCGGGTTTGATGCTAGAAATGGGGAAAACGTGTGTGTAAATGGAAATGTGTGTGTGTGCAAAAGTGCTCCTCAAGTGAAGAGAGACATTCGAGTGTCGTGTTTTAATTGGAATGGGTATTCCAAGGTCGTCTCATCAGGGAAGGAAATGTCAAGTGTTTTCAAAGGGTGATTTGAAAAGAAATAAAAAAAAGTGTAAAATATTGTAGTTGTGTGTTTTGGTGACTGGAGTTTTTGATAAAAAATGCAATGAAAACAAGGCTGGCTAATCCGAAGAGGTCATTCCAATGGGAATGCCAAATCAACTCAAAAAATTCTACCAATGGTGTCTCGGTGCTTGATTGATTCATAGTAAGTGAGGGACTAATGTGGAGGTGTAGGCTCAAGCATACTCCGCGACAAGTCTACGGTATATCAAGAGCTGACAACCACGTACACACTCAACCTAGTCAAATCAAACACTTTACACTACGGGGAAGAACGGAGGAGAGTTGATTTAGCATACCCAAGAGGAAATCTCCCTTGGATTAGCCAACTTAAAATATAGCTACTCATAATAAAAGTAAAGCCCAACACAAAGTAAAGAAACATGGTAGAGAAATGGAGCATGGAACTTGTATTAATGAAAGAAAATAGTTAAACTACAAGTGAAATGACATTCATGACCAAAATACAAATATTGAAAGCAATACCCAAATGTTGAAATTGTAATGCTAAAAACAACTAGCTAAACTTGCATACAAATTAAGTGAAATAGTTTAAAGTGAAAAGGGAAAATATTACAAGTAATTTCAAGCTTACAAAACTGATAATAGTGAAGAAATAATGAAAACCCAACTTTCTCTCTCTAACTTCATCTTCTTCCTAGAGTTTCTATTTTTATACTACTCCTAAGCTTATGTAGCCTCTTTCCTCAAAAGCTTGTGTGAAGCTGAATAAATGGTGTACATCCACTTCATTTTCGTCCATGAGGCTCCTATAGCATGTGTGTGCAGGTGTCCCATCAATGGGGGGCTGAGTTGATGGCTTGGACAGGCTAGGACAAGCCTAGCCTGCAACTTCCCAGGCCTCCACCATCTCTTTCTTCCACATTAATGCATTGGCATCCAAAGTCCAACCTTAAGTGTAGGGAGGCATGTATGTATGTAGAATATGTCAGGGGAAAAGTGAGAGAATCATAGGTGGGACCCCCAAGTGGTAGAGCTTGAGTTGTAGGTGTCTGACAATTCTGGGCAAAACCTTCCGAAAGGTTTTGGCAGAGGCAGAGGAAAAAGTTGTCCAGTGTGTCAATCCTTCTAGATGGTCGAAGCAAACCTTCCGGAAGGTTTTGGAAGGGGCATAGGTAGTCCAATGTGCAAACCTTCTGGAAGGTTTTCTCTTGATTTGCCCTTTTTATTGATTTCTTCCTCTTCCAAGCCTCCTTTTAAGCTTCCCCTCATCTCCATTGACTTTGAGCACTATGATGGGGGCTTAACTCAATCCATTTCCAACTCTTTACCTACAATCACACAACAACATCATTAATTGTTTGCTTAGTTGCATTTCCTCCCATTTTCACCACAAAAGCAAGTATAAAAGGGTATAAAAGCATACATAATGTGCAATATTTTGGGCTAATCAGAGTACGTACAGTTGATGTATGAGGGCCTGACACAATTCAAGAAAAAAATTCAAGTCGAAGCCCACAAGCATTCATACGGGGTGATGAATAATGTTCTGCATTACAACTTGATACCCCGAGGTGCGGAGAAGACCCCAAGGGAAGAAAAGCTTGTCCTCCTCCACACTTTTATGATGGGGAAGAGGATGGGTGTGGCACTGATGATTTGGGAGTTTATGAAGGAGTTCACCCAGGCTAGGAAGTAGAAGGCGAATCTCCCATTCGCCAACTTGGTCACAAAGATGTGCTACCACTCCAACGTCAAAGCCTACTACTCGGATGTGTTGCTACCTCGGGAGTTCGGAGCCATCAGTAAGTCTAGGAGCAGCAAGAGAACGGTGATGACAGGAGGGGAAGGGCAAGGGCACCTAGAGCTGAGCCATCCACGGCTGGACTGTCCACTGCCGGGCCATCCACCACTGCCCCGCCTCGCACAGTTTCTCAGTGCCTAGAAGCTACGAAGAAGAGGATGGATGGCCTTGGTGGGACAATGCATCAGCTCTCCTTGATAATGAAGAGGATTTACGAGCACACTTTCCCGGGAGAGCCGATCTTTGATGTGCCTCCGCCTTCTACTATCGGGCTTTCTACCTCTGCCCCCATGGCTTCTACTGTTGTTGAGGTGGAGGGTTCCAATGATGAGGACTTCGGTGATGAGGAGAGCAAGGACTATGAGAGCAAGGAGGAGGGGATAGGAGACGATGATGAGGAGTAGGGAGATTTCTTTAGGTTTTATTGCTTTTGGTAGTTGCACAGTTAGTGTTTAGGGTTGTCGGCTAAGTAGAAGAGTCTCTAGGAGTTTAGGCCGTTTTGTTTTTGTTTCAAAATCATTGTACTGAACTGTTTGGAAGTTGTTAATGAAAGAACCACATTTGTTTCATTTCAATTTGCCCAAGTCATTCACTGAATTGCATTATGATTTGAGTGTTTTGATTGTTTGGTGAATTGTCTTACATGAATGGATAGTTTTATTTTTATGCATTATTGTTTGGAAATAAAGTTTGCTAGGTACTAGCAAAAATCAAGTTGGGGAGTGTGATGAGCATAGATTATTGCATATCATGTATCTCTTTACACCCATTTATACTTGCTTTTGTGGTGAAAATAGAAAAAATGCACTTAAACTCACTTTTAATGGAGATTCATGTGATTGTAGTTAAAGAACAGGTAAGGGTGTGTATTAAGCCTCCCATCACGTGCTTAAATTCAATGGATAATAAGGGAAGGCTTAACGGATGACTCGGGACATCAAGCGACCAAGAAAATGCCAAGACAAGAGAAAACCTACTGGTAGAAGTTGGTCAAAACCTACCGATAGGTTTAGTACACTGGATGTCTTCTACTGCAGCCTCTGCCAAAACCTACCGGTAGGTTTTTCCTATAGGAAAAAAACATACCGGTAAGTTTTATGATCGTTCTACCGGTAGGTTTGGCCCATAAACGCTAGAAGCCTGCAATCTCAACTCCACCTACTTGGGGGGCCCACCTTTTGTCACCCCACACATGCCCTGACATCTATGACACACTAGGATGCTCTCTTACACCTAAAGCCTGATTTTGGAAGAGAAAGCATGGAGGAGGAAGAGAGAAAAGAGGAGTGGTTGGGGGAAGCATGGAGGAGGCATGTTGCCATGTGGTTGCTTGTGGCAGTGTCCATACTCCCTCCACACATGACACTTTAGGTCTTATAGACCATAGGGGGTATAGAAGAAAATTGGAGGACTGCTACAGAATGATTCAGCTACACACACAAGTTCAAAGAGAGAAGCACAAGGAAGAAGATGAAGTTTTAGAGAGAGAAAGTTAGGTTTTTGCATTTATTGCACCATTTCAATTGTAGTAATCCTTAAATCACTTGTAATCTTTACATCATGCACTTTAATCTCATTTATTTCAAGTGTAATCAAGTCTAGCTTCATGTTCTTGTATTTCCATGTTTACATTTGGTTTTTCTTTCCAAGCTTTATATTTGGGTATGAAATGAATTTGCTTTTGTAGTTTAACTTTTTTGGCATCAATACAAGTTCTAAGCTTTATTTCATCACCATGTCCCTCTATATTGTGTATCTTCTTGCTTTGATTATGGGTAGCTAAGCTTTTAGTTGGCTAATCCAAGGGGAATTTCGTCTTGGGTATGCTAAATCAACTATCATTCATTCTTCCTTGTAGTGTAAAGTGTTTGGTTTGACTAGGTTGAGTGCGGACGTGGTTGTGAGCTCTTGATACACCGTAGACTTTTCACGGGGTATGCTTGAGCCTACACCTCCACATTAGTCCCTCACTTCCTACGAATCAATCAAACACCGATACACCAATGGTAGAATGAATTTAGTTGATTTGCCATTCCCATTGGAATGACCTCTTTGGATTAGCCAACCTTGTTTTCTTGCATTTAGTTGATTTTTATCATTTCATTTTGCAAATCACCCTTCACTACAATTCGACCTTCCTTCCTTGAGGAGACGACCTTGGAATACTCAATTCCACGTAAAACACGACATTGCAAGTCTCTCTTCGCTTGGGGAGCACTTTTGCACACCCACACACATTTTTATTCACACACACGTTTTTTCCCCATTTCCAGCATCGAATCCGAGGGAGAGTGACACTCACCTACTCACATAAGTCATATACACACTACCGGGATCATGTTTGGAGATTAGGGAATGTAATCAAACATTTTTGGCACCGTTGTCGTGGAAGGCTAAGCGTCGAATTCGGAAGGTGATTTCGGAACAACGGAGGTAAGTCCCGTGATTTTCATCAAGGACCAAGGTATGCTGCTCCTTTGTACATATTTGTGTATTGTATCTTCTTTCTTTCATTATAGATAGTGTTTTTGTATGTGGGGACGGGACGACCAAAATAGACTAGTGAGACGAGCCCTAGGACCAAACATGAATCTAGATTAAGACCCACCCAAGGATGCCGAAGACAATTTTGGGGATGTAGGTGCCAATGTTCCAAGGGGCGGGGGAGTGCAAAACCCTCAAGTGCCAAACCCCCGAATGCAATTCCCCCATCCCAGAAATGAAGGAAACAATATCCCAATTGATCCTCCAACGAGGTCAATGAGGGATTATCTCCAACCAACTCGAAGCACCACACCCTCTTGTATACTTTTGCCAGTGCAAGCCCATGGTTTTCTTGTTAAACCGGGAATGTTACAACTACTTCCTCAATTCCATGGAATTGAAAGAGAAAATCCTTATTTACACATTAAGGAATTTGAGGAAATTGTTGGAACATTCATCACCAATCATGCCCTGGAGGACATGGCACGCATGAAATTATTTCCCTTCTCCCTCAAAGGCAAAACCAAAACTTGGTTGAACTCATTGTAACCCCGATCGATAAGTTCTTGGGCACAAATGTTTTCCGAATTTTTTAACAATTTTTTTCCCGTCCCCAAGACCATTGCTCTTAAGAAACAAATTCAAAACTTTTCAAACAAACCAAATCAGCATTTTTATCAATGTTGGGATAGATACAAGGATTTGCTACACTCCATTCCACATTATGGATTCAGACCATGGCAATTGGTGAGTTTCTTCTATGAGGGAATTGCCAGACAAGGAATTTCGCTCTATTTGTGAGAGTGTTGAGCATTCCATCTCGGAGTACCCAAACATTCCGACACTCAAAGAGGTATACCATGATCAAGTGAATGCCTTCAATCAAAGTAGGCAATCATTTTATCCACACTCCAACACATGCAATCCGGGTTGGAGTTATCACCCGAACTTTAGTTGGAAGAATGATAATCCCATTCCTCATGGGTCTAGCTCATTATCACCTCCCATTCCACCCAAGCAAAACCAACCATATCATGGTCAAGGCCCATCGTCTAGCTCCCAATACTCCCGATCCAATCAACAAGGGTTTTCACAAAACCCACCCCAACAAGGGTTTGGTTGCTTGATATTTTCCGTTGTAGTATATCCTAAGCTCCGGACATCACCCTCAATGTATGCATGGCGTATGTGTGAAGGGGAGTGTCACTCTCCCTTGAAATTATGTCAAAAGAAATGGCAACGGAATCGTGGATGAATGAAATGTACTATGTGTGTGAACAAAAGTGCTCCCCAAGCGCAAGGAGTCTTTTGAGAGTTGTGTTTTACTTGGAAAAGTATTCCAAGGTCGTCTCCTCAGGGAAGACGGTGACTCGTGTTGAAGGTGATCTTGGTAAAAAGGGTAAAGTGTAAAAATCTATTGTTGTTTGAAGTTTGGGTTGTGATTGTATCTTGATAAAAATGAAATGGGAAAAGTGTTGGCTAATCCGAAGGGTTCATTCCAATGAGAATGCCAACTCAACTGAAGATCTTCCCCCAATAGTGTCTAGATGTTCGATTGATTCGTGGGAAGCTCGAGACTAAAATGGAGGTGAGGATTCAAGTATACCCCGTGACAATGCCTACGGTGTATCAAGAACTCACAACCATGTCCACACCCCAACCCAGTCAAACTGAACCAACGTACACTGCGAGGGGGAAAAAAAAATGAGTTGAAATGGCATACCCAAGAGGAGGTCTCCCTTGGATTAGCCAACTTAAAAACTTAGCTACTCATACTTAATGCAAAGACAATAATGGAATGGAAAGACATTGTAAGGGAATGAAGATTTGAGCTAAGTTAATGCAAGAAAACACAAAACTACAAAGAAGTGCATTTAATACCCATTTGACAAGCTTTGAGATGAAAACTTGAATGCATTAATGGTAAAAGCTAGAATGAAAGACTAAACTTGAAATGTGCTTGTAATAAATGACATTAAAGACATTAAACAAAGCTTAAACAAGTCTTACAATGGATTACAAAGCAATTTATATGGAAGAAAATGCAAAAATATTAACTTCTCTCTCTAGCACTATTCATCATCTTCCTTGGACTCTCTCTCTCTCTCTATATTCCATGTAAATCTATCTAATCCTTTCAAAATATAGTGAAGGAGCATGCCCAAAAAAACGTCCATGGAGCCATCCCCTAGCTGTGTGATGTGATCCCAATCAATAGGGGCTAAAAAGGATGGCTTGGACTAGCTAGTGCAGGCATAGCCTGCACACCCAACATATTCTCTCTCCTCTCACCTCATTAATGTCCAAAGCTCCAAAAGTCCAAGCATGAGTGTATGAGGGGATGTCTGTGTGTAAGGCATGTCAGGGACAAGTGGGAGAATGCTTGCTGGGACCCCCATGGTTGCAAAGGTTGATATGTAGAATATGGCAATTTTCAGTAAAACCTACCGGTAGGTCGATGGAAACCTACCGGTAGGGTTCACTCCAATGGGCAAAACCTATCGGTAGGTTTGGCGGTAGGTGCAGGTCCAGTAGCTAAAACCTACTGGTATGGCCTACTGGTAGGTTTTCCCTTGTTTTGCTGATTTCTTGGTTTCTTCACCTCCTTAGCTATCGTCAAGCCATCCCTTCATCTTCATTCATCTTAAAAACTATGAGAAGGCTTAACAAGCATCATTTATCACCTTTATCTGCAAACATGCCGAAATTCCATTAATAGCACAACCAATGCATTTCCACACATATTAACCACATAAGCTACCACAAAAGGGATGCAAATACACTTGAAAAATGCAATATTTTGTGCTAATCACACCCCCCAACTTGAGCTTTGCTAGTCCCTAGCAAAATTTATCTTCAAACCAAAACAAACAAGTATGAAATTGCAATAATCCATTTCCACAAGTCATCAATCAAACACTTAAAATACAAAAATCATAATGCAATTATCGAAATGAACTTGGCACACAATGGAACAAAAATTGTGGTATTTCATTAATGTGTTTCAAAATTGGAGTACATGGAGTCAGACTTCAAAAAAGAAAGAAACTGGCCTAAGGCCTAAAGACTCTTCTACAAGGCCAATTACTCCACTCCAAGATATGTACAACCCCTATCCCACAAGAACAAAAACAATAACAAACTACTCGTCTCCCTCCTCCCCATCATCACTATCATCATCATCGTCACCGTCACCAGCCGCATCCTCCTCATCATCACTGCCATTGTCTGTCTCTCCCACCTCAACCACTATGGATGTTGAGGGGGCAAAGCCTGAAGGTGGAGGTCCACCCTAGATAGGCTCGTTGGGGAATATGTGCTGGAACAGACGAGTCATCATTGCAGAGATCCCATTGATTAGCACAAAATTTTGTATATTTTTATGTGCTAATCATCTTATTTTAATTGATTTTGGAGATTAAATTATGGGAGTTGGGTTAATTGAGTTCTTAACGATGATATTTGGTGTTTGCAGTTAAAAGGTGCGAAATGAGGCTTCTTAAGGCCTTCCCAAACCATTTAAGACAAATGAGGATGAACAGGTAGCTTGGGGATAGCTCAGGAGAGGAGGAAATCAGAAAATCAGGAAGTCGGCCAAACCGTACCGGTACACGTACCGGTATGCTAAGGCTACTGGAGTTCAGCGTACCGGTATGTGTACCGGTACGCTAAAACCACTGGAGTTCGACGTACCGGTACGCGTACCGGTACGCTTTGCCTGATCTGCCCAAATGCTCTGTAACTCATGTATGTTGCTTTGAGGGTCCCACCAACAGACCTCCCATGCTCCCTTGACACGCCCACAACACTATTCACCCCTTTCACACCCTTGATTGCAAGTTTGGAGCCTATGTGATTAATGAGGATGGGAGAGAAGGGGGCTGCCTGGGGAGTTGCTGGGTAGGCTGCTCCTAGCCTGTCCAAGCCATGAAATCTCTTCCCATTGATGGGAAGCCTGCACACACAGGCTAGGGGAGCCTCATGGACGAAATTTGAAGTCTCTACACTCTATATATTCAGCATTCACATAAGATTTTGTGTGTGGCTATCTAAGCTTAGGAGTAGTTTTGGTGAAGAAGATGATGAATAGTTAGATTTTTGCATTGTCTTCACCCATTTTCACTTGTAATCTTTTGTAAGGATCTTGTAAGCTTCATTTATTGTCTTTAATGTCATTTATTTCAAGTTCATTTCAAGTTTAGTTCTACATTTTACATTTCACCATTGTTATGTCAAGCTTTCTTCATTTCTTAGTTTTAAAGTGGGTATTGCATTTCTCTCTTTGTAGTTAAGTTTTCTTGCATTAAACTAAGTTCAAATCTTCATTTCTCTACAATGTCTTTCCATTACATCATTTTCTTTCCTTCAAGTATGATTAGCTAGAGTTTTAGTTGGTTAATCCAAGGGAGACCTCCCCGTGAGGATTCCATTTCAACTCTTCTTTTTTCCTCCACTCGGTGTACAGTGGTTCGGTTTGACTGGGTTGAGAGTGGATGCGGTTGTGAGTCTTTGATATCCCGTAGGCCTGGTCACGGGTTATGCTTGGATCCTCACCTCCATTTCGTCTCTAGCTTCCCACAAATCAATCGTTCATCTATGCATCATTGGAGGAAGGCTTTGAGTTGGATTGACATCCTCATTGGAGTGAACTTTTTGGATTAGCCAACACTTGTTTTATTTCATTTTCATTCACAAACTATCACAAACCAAAACACAAACAAAAGATTTTACACTTTTCTCTTTTGTTCACCAAAATCACCTTCACACACTTGAACTTTCCTTCCCTAAGGAGATGACCTTGGAATACTCATTCCAAGTAAAACACGACAAGCAAAAGACTCCTTGCGCTTGGGGAGCACTTTTGTACACACACACACACATTTTTTGTGCATTCACATTTCACATTTCCACCATCTCATTTTCCTTTCTCCTTGCCCTTTCTTTTGACACTATCCCAAGGGAGAGTGACACTCTCCTTTATCCATACACTACACATTCTAAGGGATGGTTTTTAGAGGTTAGAAAACAATAATGTTTTTCAACAAGCACCCATGCACTGTCACCTATAGTGCATCGAGGCGCTTAGATATTGAGCGCTCAGGTACAGAGGTCGATAGGACTGACACAGACGGTCCAGTAGAAGGCCAACAGATGGCTCAGCAGATAAGGAAGGTCCAGCGGCCGCTCACTACGGCTCATAGCCGTCCTCTTCATGCTACTGGCCTTTCCAATAGCCCTGTTCTCGGGGGGAGTGAGCTTGTCAAATACATAGGCCTTCACTTTGAAATTCTTGCACATACGAGTCACCAAGTTCCCAAAGGGTAGATTGGCCTTAGGCTTTTGAGTCTTGGTGAATTCCTTCATGACCTCCCATACAAAAAGTGCAAAGTCAACTGCCTTTCCCGACATAACCGCATCCAAAAGGACCAACTTTTCAATGTTCGGCGTCTTCTCGGCTCCCCTCGAAAGCAGGTTATAATGAAGAAGCTTATTCAGAATCTCGTAAGAATGTTGGAGGCCCCCGACTTGGACCTTTCCCTTGAACTGAGTCAGGTCCTCAAACATCAATGCCACAAACTCAGAGATAGTCTTACTCGAGTGATGTTATGGGGGTATACCGGGGTGGAGGAATTTGGTCTCTCGTAGTGTAGGAGGGTAGCAATAACAGTAGGGGTCACATCAAAAGTCTTACCCCGTACATTTGTCATCAAAATCTCAACCTCATCCACCTCCACCACCTTGAGTTTCTGGTAGAATTCTCGGCACAACGACAAATTAAACCCTTCCACCGGCTCAAACCAAAATGACATCCCATGGGCAACAATGATCTGAACAACCTCGTTCCTTGGACCAAGGGAAATGTGGTCGAGGTACCTCTCACACGTGACGTTCTTCTCTTGGATCAATTGGTACCTCGCCTCATTGCTTCCTTGCTTTCTCTGTTCATTCCAATCCCCGCTTGATCCCTCCCCGCTCCTTTTGCGTGTACTCATTTCCTCGGGCTGTGGAGAGTCAGCCCCGGTTCATTTCGTTCGAGCCATGCAAAGCAACAATGCCCCAAAAGTCAAGAGTGCAAAAAGAGCCAAGATGAGACCCTCAATTGGATCCACAGCATCCCGGGGAATCACCACTTGGCGAGCCATTTCAAAGGTTTTTGGAGAGATTGAAGAAAGTAGAGGAGATTGGGGTTTATGAGATTTTCGGCAACTAGGGTTTCTAAAGGGGAAAACCTTCAAATTTTCACTAAAAATCACCAAATCAATGGCCCAAGGGTTGAGAATTGAGAGATTTGTGAGAAAGGTTAGAGATTTGGAAGCTTGGGAGTGTATTGAGTGAGAGGGAAATGCTTTAGGGTCAGTGATTTAGGGAGACAATGAAGGGTTTCCTCGAAAAAAATTCGATTAAAAGCCCTAATTTTAGCATTCAAGGCGAAACCTACCAGTAGGTCGATGGAAACCTACCGGTAGGTTTCACTCCAGTGAGCAAAAAATACCGATAGGTTTGGCGGTAGGTGCAGAACCAGTGGCCAAAACCTACCGGTAGGTTTTGCCTTATTTGCAAAATACCCCTGCTATCCAACACACTTCCACTCTACTTCATTTCAGGATCTACCCTATACATTCTAACACTCTCTTTATGACCTCTCCTCCTCCCAAAACATGTGCTACCCTTAAAAACCACAATTTGAACCATCATGCCCTAAGTTATTACCGAAATTGCAACATGATTTAAAATTTCGATGCATTCAACAGTCAAGGCATATTTCTACTTTAAAATGCAAAAATGAACACCCACAATGTAAGACACATATGCAAATAACAAGGGCATTCCTAATTCATTCAAATATCAAAAACTTGAGCAATATTCTCCTATTCTACAAGCATGGAATTATTTAACACATTGTTCAAATTGCCAAAATCAGCACACATGAGCATCACTATATCCTCAAATACTAGTCTAAAGTATGCACCTACAAATTCATTTTCAAACTCGTGTGCGTGTGAACTAGACAAGTAATTTAATCATTTACGCAACAAAATTCACACTCGATTGGCTAGCCAAGTTCAGCTTCAATGCAAAACTCACCAAAGGTCTCTCTTAACAATGAATCACACTATAGTTATCCTGGCATGCACTCCATGTGTACATGTGAGATAGAATCGTGTGTAGAAAATAAAGTGTGCTCCCATGTAATCCAAAAATGAAGTTCATGTATGAAAATGAAGCGACTTTGGCATAATCTCATGAAAAGAATGCTAGGGCATTGGGTAGCATGACTAACTCATCATTTTCTTTAAAATTATGCATCTCCCATGCTTCTCTAGATCATTTAGGACTTCAAAGGTTATAATGGGGCCTTGGCGCGATATTGAGGCAAAAGAAACGAAGGACATATGATACAAAGATGGTTGTTCCGAGTGAAAGATTTTTTATTTCAAAAACACCTCCCTTCTAATGGAATTTTTCATTCCAACACCATCACCACACTCTTTGTTTTTTTCTTTCTTTTCCTTAACATTTTCCTTTTTTTCTTTGATCGTTCTTTCTTGTTTCACCCCTTTCTCTCTCCTTTTTCTTGGATTTCATTCTTTTTTCATTCAACTCCTTGAGTTTCAACATCAATTATCCCTTTGTTTGAGTCTCCACACCATACTTCCCTCTCTTTTACAATCACTCATATTCAGCTCTAGGAACAACTAAGGTAAGGTAGATATTTATCATTTCACGGGCTTGGTCAAATGTGTGGCATAGAAATGAATTTCACTTAAGGCTCAATCACGGCACTAGGGATAATATTTTCTCAAGAACAAGGATAAGGCTCAAAATATTAAAAAATATGGCCTAAGATCACCTCTAGATAAACATAGGAGAGCATTGTACAATCCAAGACAAGTCAATCAACTACACACATGCACCTAGCCAAAACAAACATAATGAGATTATTGAACAAATTTGACATTCAAAAATTGTTTTTTGATTAAATGTAAGTTCCCTCTAAAAAAGGATTGGCACTAAAGCTCTCATGGGTTCTTACTCATCTCCACTATTTATCTCAAGCCTAAAATGTGAATTCAGTCTGTAAATTGTTAAAATTACACATTCAAGGAGCACATACGGTTGAGTTCAAAATCAGATACATATGTGATACTCATGCATATGATTAACTTTTATAATATGTTCATGTGCTCTGATTAACCCTAATTTTTGTGTAATAAAAAATTATTAAGTAATCAACTTTGTAAAATAAAACAATTAAACATTTTGAATTAAGGTTTGTGCCTAAATTAAAGTTTTAATACTTTATGTTTAAATTACAGGGTTAAATGCAGAAATACCAGAGAATATGAGGTTAAAATTGCAAAGTTGAAAACAATGGAAGACTAAAGTATAAAAGAGACACGTGGAAGCTCCAGACTGCGACACGTGCCCCTGCTGCAAGACACCACAAACTCCAAGAATGCGACAAGTATACAAGCTACAAGGCTTTACCATCCGGATGGTACCGGATGGTAAGGGACGGCCAAGCAAGGTGGAAGGCTTTCAAACTTCCACCTCATGCTACTTTTGTCTATAAATACCCCCTCCCCCTTCACTTGATGGCCGGTCACTCCAAGAGAAAAAGAGAGAAAGCTAAGGAAAGGAAAAAAAGAGAGAAAAAGAGAGAAAGAAAGG
Source organism: Ilex aquifolium (assembly GCA_951799425.1). Classification (NCBI taxonomy): domain Eukaryota; kingdom Viridiplantae; phylum Streptophyta; class Magnoliopsida; order Aquifoliales; family Aquifoliaceae; genus Ilex; species Ilex aquifolium. The sequence goes on along the minus strand of OX637410.1, from coordinate 6,148,796 downwards.
AAGAGTGAAAGACAGTCATAGCTGGTCCGTTCTATACCGATATTCTATATTTCAACATTTCTGTTTAGTCTTTTTATTCGGATAGTTGAACTACCGCCACTTTGTTGTTTTGAATAATAATAAGAGTGGTTGTGTTTCAATTGTTCTTTGTGAAAGAAGTTTTAGAATTTGTGATTTTATTTCAGTTGTAATGACGAATACCCGCACCCCTTGCTTGTTTATAGCAATGGGGCGTGAGTAGTCGTTTATATCCTTCAGTGAAGGGTAAACATATGTATATTATCGGTTAGGTTATGGAAATGCTGATGTTTTACATATTTATGTATTATACGCTTCATGCATGATACAACGATGTACGTAGTTTCGGTGCTGTGCCTGGAACTACGTCATCGGTGCATCATAGACTTGCCAGTTAAACAACCACGGTGTTCCTACCGGTATGGCTAGTCCTCCACCGGAACGCTGAGGATGTTCTACTGATGCATGGTACAAAACCTAAATGATCCTCATGAATGGCTTATCTTTCTAGGTTATTAGAGTTGTTTAATTACTATATATAACTATATTGCCAGTCAAACAACCACGGTGTTCCTACCGGTATGGCTAGTCCTCCACCGGAACGCTGAGCATGTTTAACTGGTATATATATACCACAGATGACCTATTGGGTAATTCAAGTATTCCTCATGAATGGCTTGACCTTCTGGTTCACTCAAATTAGTCAATTGGCACATCTATAACCAGCTAACCTAAGAAGTTGCTGAGTTATGACTATTACCACCAGTTAACCTAAGAAGTTGCTAAGTTATGGTTTATTTATATACGCACTTACTATCACAAGACATTGAATAATTCAAGTATTCCTCATGAATGGCTTGTCCTTCTGGTTTGCTTGGATTAGTCACTTGTCATGCATATAACCAGCTAACCTAAGACGTTGCTGAGTTATGACTTAATATCACCAGCTAACCTAAGAAGTTGTTGTGTGATAGTTTATATACATCAGACCTACCGATTGACTTGCCAGTAAAATGAAAGTTAATTGTTGTAAGGTAGCATTTCCAGTATTTAACCGATATAAAGCATATGAGATCCTTAAACTGAAGGGTATTTTTTATATTCTTGTCGTTAACACGTTTATCTCTGCACTTCATTTAATTAGACTAGCTATCAATCTAAGCTCACATCTCAAGCTATCAAACCTTATACTGATTTAAACAACAACTTTATTGTTTTTATTTTTATTTTAAAATCTAAATCACTAAAACTCTTCGTGGGATCGATAGTTGGACTTAAAACCGAGAAAACTACAATTTGACCACTTATACTTGGGTGTATAATTAATATAATTCATATCACAAAAAATGTCGAATCATGTTTTTGGCGCCGTTGCCGGGGAGTTACGGTAATTTGAAAAAAAAATAATAAAAAGAAGAAAAAAACATAAATATTTGTTTATTTGTTTTGTACGTTTATAGTTTGTTTGTTTGTTTTTAATAGTCTATGTCTGTTCATTCATCAGTAGGTTCGATAAATCAGTCAACTTCTTCGTTTTCATCATCTTCATCCTCACAATCTACACAAGAATCATTTGACTTAAGTATGGCTCAAAACGTACCTAAGGAGGAAGAAGCTAGAGAACAAGAAGTAGTTCAAAATATTCAACCGTTAAAAGAATATCTACATCCTACAAGAACTAATCTCCCGTTGATGAGCACAAAATATTGTATATTTCAAGGCCTCATTACATGCATTTTAACTCAACTTTTGCATGTAAGTACTTAGAGTTAGCCGATTTTATGAATAATGTTGAATTCTCGAGGTTGCATGTTTTTATAGCTTAAATCATGTATTTTAGGACCTTGCAACTATGATGGATGTGTGGTGAGGGCATGTACACATTACATTAAGATTTGGAGGCTTAAAAGTGAAGAAATCAAGGAGGTATTGGTGTTTGGGAACAAAAGGGCCAGCAGCCACAACACTGGGTTGAAGAGCCTCGGTTTTCCTCCATTTTTACCATGATCCACTTCAAATTTGAAAAAGTTCAAAACATGAAAGCTGTAGATCTGGATGTCTTATGGATTGTGTCAAAATTTCAGCTCAATCTGACAGTTGGATCAAAAGTTATGTCAATTCTACGAAAACTGGTCCGGAGCAGAAAAACCATACCGGTACGCCGTACCGGTACTCAGTACCGGTACGCCGAAGCTACTGGTGTACGAACAGCCCAAAAACGTCTGCAACTCATCTCCACTTGCTTGGGGTCCCACCTACACTTCTCCCACTTGCCCCCCAACATTTCCTTACACATTTCCATGCCTCCCTTACACAATTAAAAGACTTTGGAGGCCATTGCATTAATGAGGATGGGAGAGAAGGGGTAGCCTGGGGGAGGCTTGTCCTAGCCTGCAACACCCATCCATTCAGCCCCCTATTGATGGAGGCCTTTCACACAGCTAGGGGGGACCACCATGCACGAAATTTGAAGGCTCACACTCCATATACTCAGCATTATTCAGCATTGCAAAGGGTGTGGCTACCTAAGCTTAGTTTTAGTTCCATGTAGAAGATGATGAATAGTGTAATGTAAGTTTATGTTTTTGCATTTTCCTTTCCATTTCAATTGTTGTAAGCTTTGAACCTCTTGTAATCTTCATTCCTTGCACTTTAATCTTAGTTGTTTCAAGTTTATTCCAAGTTTACTTGCATGTTCTTCATTTCACCATTGTTGCTTCAAGTTTTCTTCATTTCATCTTTTAAAATGGGTATTGCATATTTTCCTTCATAGCTTTAGATTTATTGCTTCAAGTTAAGTTTCATGCTTTAAATCTTCATTTCTCTACAATGTCCATTTACATTATGCATGTCTTTCATTTTATCATGAGTAGCTAGATTTTAAGTTGGTTAATCCAAGGGAGAATTCCACTTAGGTGTGCCACTTCAACTCATTTTCATTCCTCCTCTCAGAGTACGATGGCTCGGTTTGACTGGGTTGGGGTGAGGACATGGTTGTGAGTTCTTGATACACCGTAGGCATCGTCACGGGGTATGCTTGAATCCTCACCTCCATTTTAGTCCCGAGCTTCCCACGAATCAATCGTACATCTAGGCTCTATTGGAGGAAGGCTTGAGTTGATTTGGTATTCCTATTGGAATGACCACTTTGGATTAGCCAACATTTGTTTTCATTGCATTTTCATTCAAAAACTTCACTCACAAAACACAAACACAAGATTTTACATTTTCCCTTTTGTTCACCAAAATCACTTTCACACACTCGAACTTTCCTTCCATGAGGAGACGACCTTGGAATATTTTTCCAAGTAAAACACCGACACACAAAAGACTCTTTGCGATTGGGGAGCACTTTTGTTCACACACCCGCATTTCATTTCACATTTTGTTCATTCTATTTTCTACCAATCCGTTGTTGCCTAATCTCTTGCATCACCCCGAGGGAGAGTGACACTCCCTTTCACACATACACCATATACACATGTCAAATGGTGATGTTTAGGGGTTAAGAACAACAACGGTTTTTCATCAATCATTTTGGTGCCGTTGCCGGGGAAGGTTAAGCGTCGAGTTCGGAGGTGATTTTGGACGCCATGGTAAGTCTCGTGATTTTCATCACCGGCCAAGGTATGTCGTCTCTTTTGTATATATTTTATTTTAGTTTGTGTTTTATATAATGTCTTATAATTATTATGAAAATGTATCAAATGCCCCATATTATGAAAATGTGTGTGAGATTTGTGATGACTATGGGCTCATCTCTTGTATGTGCCCAATAAATTATCCGGTTCAAGACTTTGCATGCGAAGGTTCAAATTCATTTTTGGCCTCCGAAAAATTTTACCCCAACCATTATGATACACCGAGTTATTCGAGTTATGGTTGAGAGAATGAACCTTGTAATTTTTCATCCAATCTCACACCACCAAATGAATTTTCCCAATATCCAACATACGGGAACTCAACCGAAGAAGAATTGAAAAATATTTGGAGCGAGTTTATGCAATACCAAATGGAATTCAATGCCCAAATAACCCAACAACTTGATACATTGACTAATGCTATTATTGCTATGGATGAAGCACAACATTTGGAGCTTAGTCAATGTATTGAGGTTGATCATCCCAATGAAATGCCTATTGATGTTGAATCTCCCACCACTCTTGTTTGTGAAAAATTTAATGAAGTTATTATCGCACAAGAGGCTAATGAGCCCAAGGTCATTTTTCCATATATGAGTGATGTTGAGATTCACATTTCTCAACTTGGGAAGGGCATTGAAAATGAGGTAAGTGTAGAAAATTTTAAGGAGAAATTGTTTACTCCATTGTTGGGATTGCATAAACTTGCCTACACTTCTATTTGGTTGAGATTTTTGACTTCTTATGCTTTGTATTGTTGGATAGATGGATTAGTAAGGGCATTTATACAACAAAAAAATGTTAAAACCAAAAAAATCAATGGGCGCAAGCTCATATCCGAATTGAAGCCGGATTGACATGAGCCCTTTTTGTTTTGTTTCCATGTACATAGTAGTTAGATTTCTTTTATTGTTATATTTTTAATTTCTTAATGTTGTAGTGTAGAAGTTGTTTACCTCTCCCTAATTTGGACTCATTTCATTTTGAGCATCATAGTAAAAAATCTCATTTAATATCATGTGCGAGTTTAAGTTGGGGGGTGTTATTCCAAAAAAAAAAAAGGGGGGGGGTATTTCATTTCCCAAGTTACTTTCATTTTTCTCATTGCATGATTCCTTGTGCATTGAGGATAATGCATGGTTTAAGTTGGGGGGTGAGGTGCACCATTCACATGTTCCACCACTTTTTGTATAGAATAATGGAAAATGTGAAAATTTTGAAAAATTTTGGTTCCAATATTGAACTATATTCCCCTATCCTAATGGTTATGGGATTTGTGATTACTTGATCTTCATTTTGAACTTTGAATACATGAGCACATTATAGAAGTTTATCCTATTGCTAAGAGTATCACATACTTGTTTGCTTTTGAACTCAACCATAAGTGCACCATGAACTTGTAATTTTGGCAATTTACGGATTGAGTTCACATTTAGTGCTTGACATGAATAGTGGAGATGAGTAAGGACCCATGTGAGCTTTAGTGCCAATCCTTGTTGGAGGGAACATACATTTAGTCAAGGAACAATTTTTCAAATTCCAAATTTGTTCAATAATCTCATTATGCTTGTTTTGGTTAGGTGCATTTGGGTAGTTGATTGACTTTGTCTTGAAATGCATAATGCTCCCCCATGCTTATTTAGAAATGATCTTAGGCCATATTTGTTTCGCTTTGAGCCTTAACCTTTTTCTTGTAAAAATTTTATCTAGTGTCATGATTGAGCCTTAATTGTAAATTCGTTTCCATGCCACACAAGTGACCAAGCCAGTGCAAAAAGATAAAAATATACCTCACCTTGGTTGTTCCTAGTTCTAAGTATGAGTGATCATAAAATAGAAGGAAGTATGGCGGAAACTCAACAAAAGGGATGAATGATGTTGAATTCAAAGAGTTGAATGCAAAAAGATTGAAAATCCAAGAAAAGGAGACAAAAAGGGTGAGAAGAAGAAAAGAATGACAAAAGAAAAGGAAAATGTTAAGGAAAAGAAAGAAAAGAAACAAAGAGTGTGGTGATGGTGTTAGCCTAGAAATCCTATAAAAAGGGAGATCTTTTTGAAATAAAGGTCATTCACTTGGAACAACCCTCTTTGTTATCCTATATCCTTCATTTCCCTTACCTCAATATCACCCCAAGGCCTAGTTATAACCCGTGAAAGTCCTAAATAATCTAGAGAAACATGGGGGATGCATACTTTGAAAAGAACAAGAGAAGTTGGTTTTGCTATCAAATGCCCTAGCATTCCCTTCATGAGATTATGTCAAGGTTGTTTCATTTTTATGCATACTTCATTTTTGGATTATATGTGAGTATACTTCGTTTTGTGCACAAGATTCTATCTCACATATACACATGGAGTGCATGCTCGGATAATCATTGAGTTATTCTTTGTTGAGAGAAACCCTTGGTGAGTTTTTGCTTGGAAGCTTAATTTGGATAGCCAAAGTGAATGTGAATTCTATTGTGCAAATGTTTAAATTACATGTTCATTTCACACATACACGAGTTTGAAAATGAATGTGTATGTGGATACTCTAGAATAGCATTTAAGGCTATGATGTGTTTCATGTGTTTTTTAGTTCGGGTGTTTCGGAGCAAGTTGTTTTTGACATCCCATTGCTAGTTAAGATAAGGGAATACATTTTAAATATTGGATAAAAGGAAAATAAGTTTGTAGGTACCTTCACTGAAAACCTTCACGAGAAAAAATTCGTCCACTAGGGATCACCTAAGGGTTCAAAGGCTTGTTGCATGTGCTAAATGCAATTGCGGAATTAGTATATGTTTTATTTTGTTTACATGCTTTTTACATTTTGTTTGCTAGGGACTAGCAAAACTTAAGTTGGGGGGTGTGATGAACACAAAATATTGTATATTTCAAGGCCTCATTACATGCATTTTAACTCAACTTTTGCATGTAAGTACTTAGAGTTAGCCGATTTTATGAATAATGTTGAATTCTCGAGGTTGCATGTTTTTATAGCTTAAATCATGTATTTTAGGACTTTGCAACTATGATGGATGTGTGGTGAGGGCATGTACACATTACATGAAGATTTGGAGGCTTAAAAGTGAAGAAATCAAGGAGGTATTGGTGTTTGGGAACAAAAGGGCCAGCAGCCACAACACTAGGTTGAAGAGCCTCGGTTTTCCTCCATTTTTACCATGATCCACTTCAAATTTGAAAAAGTTCAAAACATGAAAGCTGTAGATCTGGATGTCTTATGGATTGTGTCAACATTTCAGCTCAATCTGACGGTTGGATCAAAAGTTATGTCAATTCTACGAAAACTGGTCCGAAACAGAAAAACCATACCGGTACGCCGTACCGGTACTCTACCGTACCGGTACTCAGTACCGGTACGCCGAAGCTACTGGTGTACGAACAGCCCAAAAACGTCTGCAACTCATCTCCACTTGCTTGGGATCCCACCTACACTTCTCCCACTTGCCCCCCAACATTTCCTTACACATTTTCATGCCTCCCTTACACAATTAAAAGACTTTGGAAGCCATTGCATTAATGAGGATGGGAGAGAAGGGGTAGCCTGGGGGAGGCTTGTCCTAGCCTGCAACACCCATCCATTCAGCCCCCTATTGATGGAGGCCTTTCACACAGCTAGGGGGGACCACCATGCACGAAATTTGAAGGCTCACACTCCATATACTCAGCATTATTCAGCATTGCAAAGGGTGTGGCTACCTAAGCTTAGTTTTAGTTCCATGTAGAAGATGATGAATAGTGTAATGTAAGTTTATGTTTTTGCATTTTCCTTTCCATTTCAATTGTTGTAAGCTTTGAACCTCTTGTAATCTTCATTCCTTGCACTTTAATCTTAGTTGTTTCAAGTTTATTCCAAGTTTACTTGCATGTTCTTCATTTCACCATTGTTGCTTCAAGTTTTCTTCATTTCATCTTTTAAAATGGGTATTGCATATTTTCCTTCATAGCTTTAGATTTATTGCTTCAAGTTAAGTTTCATGCTTTAAATCTTCATTTCTCTACAATGTCCATTTACATTATGCATGTCTTTCATTTTATCATGAGTAGCTAGATTTTAAGTTGGTTAATCCAAGGGAGAATTCCACTTAGGTGTGCCACTTCAACTCATTTTCATTCCTCCTCTCAGAGTACGATGGCTCGGTTTGACTGGGTTGGGGTGAGGACATGGTTGTGAGTTCTTGATACACCGTAGGCATCGTCACGGGGTATGCTTGAATCCTCACCTCCATTTTAGTCCCGAGCTTCTCACGAATCAATCGTACATCTAGACTCTATTGGAGGAAGGCTTGAGTTGATTTGGTATTCCTATTGGAATGACCACTTTGGATTAGCCAACATTTGTTTTCATTGCATTTTCATTCAAAAACTTCACTCACAAAACACAAACACAAGATTTTACATTTTCCCTTTTGTTCACCAAAATCACTTTCACACACTCGAACTTTCCTTCCATGAGGAGACGACCTTGGAATACTTTTCCAAGTAAAACACCGACACACAAAAGACTCTTTGCGATTGGGGAGCACTTTTGTTCACACACCCGCATTTCATTTCACATTTTGTTCATTCTATTTTCTACCAATCCGTTGTTGCCTAATCTCTTGCATCACCCCGAGGGAGAGTGACACTCCCTTTCACACATACACCATATACACATGTCAAATGGTGATGTTTAGGGGTTAAGAACAACAACGGTTTTTCATCAATCATTTTGGTGCCGTTGCCGGGGAAGGTTAAGCGTCGAGTTCGGAGGTGATTTTGGACGCCATGGTAAGTCTCGTGATTTTCATCACCGGCCAAGGTATGTCGTCTCTTTTGTATATATTTTATTTTAGTTTGTGTTTTATATAATGTCTTATAATTATTATGAAAATGTATCAAATGCCCCATATTATGAAAATGTGTGTGAGATTTGTGATGACTATGGGCTCATCTCTTGTATGTGCCCAATAAATTATCCGGTTCAAGACTTTGCATGCGAAGGTTCAAATTCATTTTTGGCCTCCGAAAAATTTTACCCCAACCATTATGATACACCGAGTTATTCGAGTTATGGTTGAGAGAATGAACCTTGTAATTTTTCATCCAATCTCACACCACCAAATGAATTTTCCCAATATCCAACATACGGGAACTCAACCGAAGAAGAATTGAAAAATATTTGGAGCGAGTTTATGCAATACCAAATGGAATTCAATGCCCAAATAACCCAACAACTTGATACATTGACTAATGCTATTATTGCTATGGATGAAGCACAACATTTGGAGCTTAGTCAATGTATTGAGGTTGATCATCCCAATGAAATGCCTATTGATGTTGAATCTCCCACCACTCTTGTTTGTGAAAAATTTAATGAAGTTATTATCGCACAAGAGGCTAATGAGCCCAAGGTCATTTTTCCATATATGAGTGATGTTGAGATTCACATTTCTCAACTTGGGAAGGGCATTGAAAATGAGGTAAGTGTAGAAAATTTTAAGGAGAAATTGTTTACTCCATTGTTGGGATTGCATAAACTTGCCTACACTTCTATTTGGTTGAGATTTTTGACTTCTTATGCTTTGTATTGTTGGATAGATGGATTAGTAAGGGCATTTATACAACAAAAAAATGTTAAAACCAAAAAAATCAATGGGCGCAAGCTCATATCCGAATTGAAGCCGGATTGACATGAGCCCTTTTTGTTTTGTTTCCATGTACATAGTAGTTAGATTTCTTTTATTGTTATATTTTTAATTTCTTAATGTTGTAGTGTAGAAGTTGTTTACCTCTCCCTAATTTGGACTCATTTCATTTTGAGCATCATAGTAAAAAATCTCATTTAATATCATGTGCGAGTTTAAGTTGGGGGGTGTTATTCCAAAAAAAAAAAAGGGGGGGGGTATTTCATTTCCCAAGTTACTTTCATTTTTCTCATTGCATGATTCCTTGTGCATTGAGGATAATGCATGGTTTAAGTTGGGGGGTGAGGTGCACCATTCACATGTTCCACCACTTTTTGTATAGAATAATGGAAAATGTGAAAATTTTGAAAAATTTTGGTTCCAATATTGAACTATATTCCCCTATCCTAATGGTTATGGGATTTGTGATTACTTGATCTTCATTTTGAACTTTGAATACATGAGCACATTATAGAAGTTTATCCTATTGCTAAGAGTATCACATACTTGTTTGCTTTTGAACTCAACCATAAGTGCACCATGAACTTGTAATTTTGGCAATTTACGGATTGAGTTCACATTTAGTGCTTGACATGAATAGTGGAGATGAGTAAGGACCCATGTGAGCTTTAGTGCCAATCCTTGTTGGAGGGAACATACATTTAGTCAAGGAACAATTTTTCAAATTCCAAATTTGTTCAATAATCTCATTATGCTTGTTTTGGTTAGGTGCATTTGGGTAGTTGATTGACTTTGTCTTGAAATGCATAATGCTCCCCCATGCTTATTTAGAAATGATCTTAGGCCATATTTGTTTCGCTTTGAGCCTTAACCTTTTTCTTGTAAAAATTTTATCTAGTGTCATGATTGAGCCTTAATTGTAAATTCGTTTCCATGCCACACAAGTGACCAAGCCAGTGCAAAAAGATAAAAATATACCTCACCTTGGTTGTTCCTAGTTCTAAGTATGAGTGATCATAAAATAGAAGGAAGTATGGCGGAAACTCAACAAAAGGGATGAATGATGTTGAATTCAAAGAGTTGAATGCAAAAAGATTGAAAATCCAAGAAAAGGAGACAAAAAGGGTGAGAAGAAGAAAAGAATGACAAAAGAAAAGGAAAATGTTAAGGAAAAGAAAGAAAAGAAACAAAGAGTGTGGTGATGGTGTTAGCCTAGAAATCCTATAAAAAGGGAGATCTTTTTGAAATAAAGGTCATTCACTTGGAACAACCCTCTTTGTTATCCTATATCCTTCATTTCCCTTACCTCAATATCACCCCAAGGCCTAGTTATAACCCGTGAAAGTCCTAAATAATCTAGAGAAACATGGGGGATGCATACTTTGAAAAGAACAAGAGAAGTTGGTTTTGCTATCAAATGCCCTAGCATTCCCTTCATGAGATTATGTCAAGGTTGTTTCATTTTTATGCATACTTCATTTTTGGATTATATGTGAGTATACTTCGTTTTGTGCACAAGATTCTATCTCACATATACACATGGAGTGCATGCTCGGATAATCATTGAGTTATTCTTTGTTGAGAGAAACCCTTGGTGAGTTTTTGCTTGGAAGCTTAATTTGGATAGCCAAAGTGAATGTGAATTCTATTGTGCAAATGTTTAAATTACATGTTCATTTCACACATACACGAGTTTGAAAATGAATGTGTATGTGGATACTCTAGAATAGCATTTAAGGCTATGATGTGTTTCATGTGTTTTTTAGTTCGGGTGTTTCGGAGCAAGTTGTTTTTGACATCCCATTGCTAGTTAAGATAAGGGAATACATTTTAAATATTGGATAAAAGGAAAATAAGTTTGTAGGTACCTTCACTGAAAACCTTCACGAGAAAAAATTCGTCCACTAGGGATCACCTAAGGGTTCAAAGGCTTGTTGCATGTGCTAAATGCAATTGCGGAATTAGTATATGTTTTATTTTGTTTACATGCTTTTTACATTTTGTTTGCTAGGGACTAGCAAAACTTAAGTTGGGGGGTGTGATGAACACAAAATATTGTATATTTCAAGGCCTCATTACATGCATTTTAACTCAACTTTTGCATGTAAGTACTTAGAGTTAGCCGATTTTATGAATAATGTTGAATTCTCGAGGTTGCATGTTTTTATAGCTTAAATCATGTATTTTAGGACTTTGCAACTATGATGGATGTGTGGTGAGGGCATGTACACATTACATGAAGATTTGGAGGCTTAAAAGTGAAGAAATCAAGGAGGTATTGGTGTTTGGGAACAAAAGGGCCAGCAGCCACAACACTAGGTTGAAGAGCCTCGGTTTTCCTCCATTTTTACCATGATCCACTTCAAATTTGAAAAAGTTCAAAACATGAAAGCTGTAGATCTGGATGTCTTATGGATTGTGTCAACATTTCAGCTCAATCTGACGGTTGGATCAAAAGTTATGTCAATTCTACGAAAACTGGTCCGAAACAGAAAAACCATACAGGTACGCCGTACCGGTACTCTACCGTACCGGTACTCAGTACCGGTACGCCGAAGCTACTGGTGTACGAACAGCCCAAAAACGTCTGCAACTCATCTCCACTTGCTTGGGATCCCACCTACACTTCTCCCACTTGCCCCCCAACATTTCCTTACACATTTTCATGCCTCCCTTACACAATTAAAAGACTTTGGAAGCCATTGCATTAATGAGGATGGGAGAGAAGGGGTAGCCTGGGGGAGGCTTGTCCTAGCCTGCAACACCCATCCATTCAGCCCCCTATTGATGGAGGCCTTTCACACAGCTAGGGGGGACCACCATGCACGAAATTTGAAGGCTCACACTCCATATACTCAGCATTATTCAGCATTGCAAAGGGTGTGGCTACCTAAGCTTAGTTTTAGTTCCATGTAGAAGATGATGAATAGTGTAATGTAAGTTTATGTTTTTGCATTTTCCTTTCCATTTCAATTGTTGTAAGCTTTGAACCTCTTGTAATCTTCATTCCTTGCACTTTAATCTTAGTTGTTTCAAGTTTATTCCAAGTTTACTTGCATGTTCTTCATTTCACCATTGTTGCTTCAAGTTTTCTTCATTTCATCTTTTAAAATGGGTATTGCATATTTTCCTTCATAGCTTTAGATTTATTGCTTCAAGTTAAGTTTCATGCTTTAAATCTTCATTTCTCTACAATGTCCATTTACATTATGCATGTCTTTCATTTTATCATGAGTAGCTAGATTTTAAGTTGGTTAATCCAAGGGAGAATTCCACTTAGGTGTGCCACTTCAACTCATTTTCATTCCTCCTCTCAGAGTACGATGGCTCGGTTTGACTGGGTTGGGGTGAGGACATGGTTGTGAGTTCTTGATACACCGTAGGCATCGTCACGGGGTATGCTTGAATCCTCACCTCCATTTTAGTCCCGAGCTTCTCACGAATCAATCGTACATCTAGACTCTATTGGAGGAAGGCTTGAGTTGATTTGGTATTCCTATTGGAATGACCACTTTGGATTAGCCAACATTTGTTTTCATTGCATTTTCATTCAAAAACTTCACTCACAAAACACAAACACAAGATTTTACATTTTCCCTTTTGTTCACCAAAATCACTTTCACACACTCGAACTTTCCTTCCCTGAGGAGACGACCTTGGAATACTTTTCCAAGTAAAACACCGACACACAAAAGACTCTTTGCGATTGGGGAGCACTTTTGTTCACACACCCGCATTTCATTTCACATTTTGTTCATTCCATTTTCCACCAATCCGTTGTTGCCTAATCTCTTGCATCACCCCGAGGGAGAGTGACACTCCCTTTCACACATACACCATATACACATGTCAAATGGTGATGTTTAGGGGTTAAGAACAACAACGGTTTTTCATCAATCACCCGTCATGTTTTGCTTTTCCAACAGACGCTCCAAATATTAATATTAAACCAGGAACAATACAGTTACTACCACAGTTCCATGGTTTAGAAACTAAAAATCCTTATGTTCTTATAAAAGAATTTGAAGAAGTCTGTGGAACTTTGCAAGATAATTCTGAAATTGTCAGATTAAAACTTTTTCCTTTCTCGTTGAAAGATAAAGCTAAATTATGGCTTAACTCTTTAAGAGCAAATTCTATCACAAATTGGCAAGTTTTACAAATTGAGTTCTTTAAAAAGTTTTTTCCTGTACATCGTACCAATGCATTAAGACGTCAAATAATGAATTTTGCTGTAAAAGAAAAATAAACATTTTATCAGTGCTGTGAAAGATTTAAGGATCTTCTCCAAGCTTGTCCACATCATGCATTTGAAAACTGGACTTTAGTCGAATTTTTCTATGATGTTCTTCCATCTGCAATGCGACAATTTGTGGAAATGATGGCTTAAGGAGAATTTATGAATAAAAACCCTGAAGAAGCATTTCAATTTTTTGATACTATTTCAGAGAGTTCCCAGATGTGGGACTCGACTTCTTCAAATATTGTGGAAAATATGTCATCTACATCTGAAAGAGAAAAATATATTTTGAAAGACGATGATGATTTAAGAGCTAAAATGGCTAATCTATCTCGAAAATTAGAAACCCTGGAAATGAAAAAAGTTAAGCAAGTAGCTGTTGTTTCTTCTACTGATCGAGTATGTGAAATTTATGCATTGTCAGGACATCTTGCTGGGGAATGTCCAACTATACCTGCATTTAAAAAAGTATTAATTGAACAATCAAATGTTGTTCCAACTTATACTAAACCATATTCAAATCCATATTCTGAGACTTACAATCCAGGATGGAGAAATCATCCAAATTTTAGTTGGAGAAATACACAACCTACAAATCAAACACAATGTCCACCACAGCTACAAAATCAACAACAATATCAACCGTATCAACCTTCTCAGAAAAGAACTCTGGAAGATAATATGAATCAATTCATTCAAAGTCAAATGAATTTTAATACTCAAACAACTCAAGCTTTTAATGATTTTAAAGCTCAAACTTCACAAAGTATTGAAGACGTTAAGAGTCATCTAGCTAAGTTGACTCAATCTTTAAGTACGTCAGAGAAAGGAAAGTTTTCATCTCAACCTAAACCTCCACAAATTTAGAGTCAAGCTAATTTTGTATCATTTGAAGCCTCGCCAAGTCAAGTACAAGCAATAACAACACTAAGAAGTGGTAAGGTAATTGATAAAACTATTAAACCTAAGATTCCAAAGAACATACGTAAGTCAATTCCTGTAAACGAACCACTTGAACTTGAACCTTTAGTCAAAAAGCAAGAAGAAGTACAAAGTGAAAATGTAACGCCCCAAAAACCACCCTGGAAGGCATTACCTTTTAAAACCATTCATACCATGGGAACAACTAATAAAATTCATAAATAACCGGGGGTCCTTAATTTAATAAAATTCGGGCAGAGTCTCCTTTGTTCGGGGAGCTCTACCCAAAACACAACCTGTGCAATTATACTACATTGACCACACCGGGTCCATTTATCCATAAAATATTTACAACATTATCCAAAAGAATAAGCCCAAGTCATGGCTATTACATCTCAAAAATTAATTAAAGTAGCACAGCGGAATAAACAAAAGAAGCTAGACTACACAATGTTCCAAAAGAATGTCCTAGTCTAGTACAAAAGGAAGGGAGGTCGCTCTATGCATCCACCTCAGGATCCACACTCCCATCAAGTGGAGTCTCCCAAGTAGCAGGATCCTCGACCCTTACGTCCTCCTCAAGCAGGTAATATAAAAAATGTTAGCAGTAGGGGGTGAGCACGAAGCTCTGTATAGAAATTCTCCCAAACCTATACAAGGTTTAGAAAAAAAAACATTTAAAACGGTCGGTCTCATTTTTAACATAACATAGATACATAATTTGAATTAAAGCAGTGACATTTAAAAAATGATCTCAAGTTTATGTAAAAACATTACTTAAATGAATAAACGAGCACCACATACAAATAATAACCATTAATGACCATAAACAATTCCCAACAATTCTTTCGGTAGGTGGCATACTTTGTGGTAACCTCCACCCCCTTTTAGGTCACCTTTGATTCTCAAGCATCCTTACCTGGAACCTCTTGAGAATGGATGAGCATCCTTACATGGAACCTCTCACCAATCACTACATTGTTTCCCAAACATCCTTACCGGGAACCTCTTGGGAAGGGGTGAACATCCTTACAAGGAACCTCTCACTCATGTGCATCACAAACAACCCAACCAAGCATACCATTCCAACATTTATCTCAATTTACAAGCATCTATCCAAAATCCCCAAAATATATCATGTAATCATTCCACAACCAACTAAGAAAAATACATGAGATCACAATAACATCATTTTTCTACCCAACACAAAGCACTAAGGTTTCGAAATTCATAATAAAGCAAGCATTTAAGAAGGAAATACATCACTCTCCCAAAAATTAGGGTTTTAAAACTAGAAAGAGATTTCATGGGTATTAAACCCTAACTTTATTCAAAACATGTAATCTTTGCAAAAAGCCTAAGAGAGGTTGATTCCATAGCATATATATACCATTGATAGCCAAAACATATATATATATATATATATACCCTAACCTCAATGTAAGTGAATGAGAGAAAACCCCTACCTTGAATCCTTAGCTTTGGTGTGAAGAACAAGAATATTTGATCTTGAATCACCCTTGAATCTCTTGTTTTTTCCCTTCCTTTATTCCTCTCTAATGCTCTCTAGGGTTCCAAGAGGTGTGGGGGTGTGAGGGGAGTGAAAGAAATGAGGGAAAATGAGATGAAAATGAGTTTAAACATAGCAGCCCCGAAAAACACTGTTCATATGCTGTTTTGGGTTTCTCCAAATTTACGGTTTTGCCACTAAGAATCTCCAATTTGATCCATATGACTACCCTAAGGTTTTTCGACGTTCCGGATTCATTTTTAATGTTATTTTAACCTAAAAACATTTATTTTTATGATTTATCTCAAAACCAAAGTCAACGTACACCTGAAACACTAAAGTTTCTATTTTTACCCATCTGAACCGGCTATTAATGAAGTTTTGCGATGTTTGTAAATAAAAGGTGATGAAGGGTGCTTCTTAAATCCTTTTATACTTATTTGAAGCCTAAAAGTACTCATTGTTCTTATATTTTGATTTATGATGCAAATAGAGACATTAAATGCAAAACGAAGCTAATTTGACTCTTTCGACATCGTTTCGTTATTTGAGCATAACTCTCTCATCCGAGCTCCGATTGAGATGATTCAAGATGATATGGAATTACAAGAAAGATATCTACAAATTTCATGTTTTGAGTTTTGAGAGATATTGACTTCATCAAGGTCTAAATCGAGCTTGAAGTTGCAGCCAGTGCACTGTTCACGTGCACTGTTCAAGCTAAATGGACTGTTTTGACATCGCTTCGTTATCTGGGCATAACTATCTCATCCGAGCTCCGATGGAGATGATTCAAGATGCTATGGAATACTAAGAAAGAGCTCTACAACTTTAATGATTTGAGTTTTGAGAGATATTGACTGCATCAAGGTCGAAATCGAGCTTGAAGTTGCAGCCAGTGCACTGTTCACGTGCACTGTTCACAGTTGTTTCATCCCCTTTTCCATTTCCAATCCATTCCTCTAAGCCAACCAAATCCATACCAAATCTCTCCAACACATATTTCTACACCAAACCTATTTAATACAAGTTCTAGGACCTAAAATTTCATATTTTCACTTATTAAAACTAAATTTCAACTATTATTTCGACTAACATTTTAAATCTTTACTTTTCCAATCTACCAAATTCAAACACACATCACTACACATATCCACATTTTTACAACAAATATTTACTATATATCTATATACATATATAAAAGAAAATGCGGGGTGTTACATTTCACCCCCCTTAAAGAAAGTTTCATCCTCGAAACTTACCTCAAGTAGCGAACAAATATGGATACTTCTCCCGCATTTCTTGCTCTGGTTCCCATGTAGCTTCCTCCATTCCATGGTGTTTCCACAAAACCTTCACCAATCTGATAACTTTGTTGCGAATCACTTTTTCCTTGGCGTCGAGAATTTCTACCAGTTGCTCTTCGTAGGTTGCTCCGTCTTGAATTTCAATCTCCTCCAAGTTCACGACTGGAGTTGCATCCGAGTGATACCTTCTCAACATTGACACGTGGAACACGTCATGTACTCCGGATAGCTAGGCTGGTAGTTGATGGCTTGATCCGAAATGTGTACACCCAAGTGCAGGCGGTCAAGCTGTAGTAATAATCCGGTTTGAGTCCGGAGTCGAATCCACAGGGAACTTTTGTTGATATTTCTGAGGTGAGCAGTGGTAGAGACCTATTGATTGTAACCTTTGAGATTTGCTGTGAGATATGAGTTTTTCTGGACAGAATATAAGATTCTTTCCAGGAAGATTTTCTTAACAAAATAGGTGCTAATAAAAAAAGGTCACTCTTTAGTGCAAGGATCTGGACATGTAGCTAGTTATCCGGTTTGTTATAATTGTGCTTGATAACTCAATTAACTCCCGTGTCAACAGCAAGTTAATCGGAAGATAAAGATGGATTGTGAGAATTAAGAACATGATTCCGACGTCTTTCTAGAAGTTTACAAGAATTGCCTGTGCCGAGACTTAACCCGTCTACAAACAAGCAAGTGTTTCTACAAGACATCCAATCATGATATTAATATTCCATTCTTTAAATGAAGTACAATAAGGGGGAAGATTGAGGGGTAGTCATGAGGATCTAGCCGGGGTACTTGCCTTGAACTGATGAGCCTTTCTATGCAAGAGTCATCCGTGTCATAGAAAGAACCCACAATTATACAAAGTACCCTAGCTTTGCTAGATGCAATCAATCGTCCAATAACAAGAGGAAATAAGCGTTAAGCATAGAAACATTGCACAAATATGATTCCCGGATAACTTATACATGTCATTCTCCTCTTATTAAAGAGTGAATGAGAAACTACTCACTCTTCATGGCTTGGGTAAAGCTAGAAAAGTGAGTGATGCTCATCCCTCCAAGTAGAGAACTTATAAGATAAAGTAACAACAAATGCGTAGCCAATCTTTAACAAAGAATGGGTGAATCACATTCCACCCTTCACAGCTTTGGTAAAGCTCTAGAAAAGTGGAAGAGTTTCACTCTTCTAAGAAAGAAAGAAGCGCAAGCAATGGAAGTGAAATGTATGAACAATAAAAGTAGAAGAAAGCTAGTCACATTTGGAGGGTGGCTTCCTCAACCAAGAATTGGAGGGTTGCTTCCTCAACCAAAAGATGAGCTATCTCTCTTCTATGCATGAAAAATGAAAGCATAAACATAAGCATAAACATAAAACTACTGTTATAACAAGCAAGAGATGTTGGACTAAAGCCAAACTAATCTCTAAAATAAAGACTTCATACAAGGGAAATGAGCTAAATCTACAATGAGAGTGGGAGTCTAAGCCTCCATCAACTTTCCTATTTCCTACTTGGCTCCTCTAGCTCTCCAACAAGGGGAGTATTTATAGGCAAGAGGAGGAGACAGGGGGGGTGAAAGAATAGTGTTTGCCGCCCAAGTCCAAGTGAACAGTCAACAACTCTGCTGCCAGTCTGTGGATAACGTTCGAACGTGAGTTGGCATTCGAACGTTCTTTCTGTTTTTGCACTAAGGGCGTTCGAACGTTGACTGTCGTTCGAACGTTTCTTCTGTTTTTGCACTGAGGGCGTTCGAACGCCAGATTTGCTCTGACCCCTTTCACTCGAGTGATCTGTTTGTCTTCTGTGAAGTTCAGTTCCAACTCTCTGCAGTGGTCTGGTCTTCCATCAACTCAAGTGCATGTTCGAACGTGAGTTGGCGTTCAAACGTGACACTCAAGTACTTCAGAGCTCCAGTCTTCTTTCCTAACTGCAACACGCTTTCTCTTCAGCAGTTTAGTCTGCTACAGTGCAATGTGGACGTTCGAACGTGATTTGGCGTTCGAACGTTCTGGCTGTGCTCCAAGCTTTTCCAATTTTGGCCCTAATGTGCTGGTGCTGCATCCAAGTGTGGTACTTGTTGTTCTTGGGTCCTTGTTCCGTTTAGGGCCTGAAATGACATCACTTAAACACCATTAAAGTACAATTAGTCTTAAAATGTCATAATAATATGTCAACTTTAAGTACTAATCACACTCCTCAACCTAAATATTGCTAGTCTCTAGTAATACGAAAAAGAAAATTCTACTCCAAATGCCATTTTCTTAGGTCATCCGGTTGCATTTAGCTTATGCAACAAGCCGTTGAACCACTAGGTTTACCCTAGCGGACGAGTGTTGTCTCGTGAGGGTTTCCAGAGAAGCTACCCACAAACTTCAGTTGAACAGATGTGCATAGGAGAGTGCTGACTAAAGTAAATTAGTATCATGGTCGTTGGGACACCAAATTCTCAACTTTGACTTATGTCTCACACGTCCTTATTTCACAGGTATTCATTCTATGCAAAAATTATCATTTGTTACATTGGTATTTGAAATTCTCAATGCAGTAGGAATGATCATTCAAGCAACAGGAATTGTTATGTAACAAATACTCCATTTTATCACCTTCCATGGATAGTTTCGATTTCACAAGCCTCACGTAGTATACCCTCAGCAAAAGTTCACTCTGATTATAGTGACTTGTTTCTCACAAATCATGTGATCAGAAGATGGCCAATCGAAAAATCACATGCACAATTTAGGAAATGAGTGAAATTTTTAAGAAGCAACTACTTATGTTTGGCATAACCTCATGAAAGAATATTAACGCAATTAAAAGGAATGCTATTTACCATATCCCAATTGTGATTATCAACACATGCATGTAACAGACTTGAGATCAAATAGGGCTTTTCATAGGTTGTAGCGTGGCCAGAGGTCAGTGGCTAACAAAACGACGTCAGAGATTTTCAAAAGCTATCTTTTGTTTACGTATTGTAGCACACATTTTTCTAACTTCTTGATATTCTGCCGAGAGATGACATTTCTTTCTTTCATTTTTCTCATTTTTTCACTTTCTTGGCAAGTTCTTGCCTTTTTGCTTCTTGTTTTGTTTCAATTGTTCCAATCAACTCTTCTTGGATGATAATCTCGAATGCTTCTTTTTCTTTTTCTTTTTCTGTATCATCTTAAAAAGAGGATGTAAGAAAATTAGATAGCCAAGGTATGTGATTAACCATCAAAAGTGCTATTTTATTATATTTAATAATTGGTTAATTGCATATTATTTGTGATTAAATGTGTTAAATTCCTTGATTTTCTAATTTGATACTTTTTCTAGTTGTTTGGTTTATTTTGCAGGTAAATTGGTTGATTTAAAGTAATAATGGATAATGCAAGTGAAGCAATCACTAGAGGAAGAATCACAATTGATAAGGATTGAAGAGTCAAGATTGGGATAGGAAGACTTGAAGATAAATCAGAATTTTAATCCTTATAAGAGTTTAAGTGAGAAGAAAACTCATTTAAAGTTGGATTAGGAAAGTTTCCTAAAAGATAAGGATTTGACACGTCTTCAGTATTTCATTCATAACTTTTGACTCCGATATCTGATTGACCTGATTTGTGTGGGGTTGGAAAGAAAACTTCAAGGGCTACAGAAGTTTATTTCACGAAAGTTTCGTGATTCAGTCTCTAAATATGCGAAATTCAAGCTCGAAGTCTGGACAGATTTTGTACCCGCGGGGCCCAAGATTTATGCACGGGATTTAACCTTACAAGACATCTTTTTGGGAAAGGAATTCCTTTCAACCTGTATTTAGGATTTATTTTATTATAAATAGAGGCTCTCATCTATTGAGAGAGGAGGATTTTAGATTAGGATTTATTTTATTTATTCTTTTTTCCATCTTTTTATTTTTAGTTCATCATGTCTGGCTAGAAGGCTAAGCTAGGGCTAGGGGAAAACCTCTTGACGGAGTACGGTATTTTTATTGACTCTTGTACTTAAGGATTTATGTTATTGTGTTAATTTAATCCCTAATCTTTTAGCAAAGTGTTTATGCTGTATAAACTCCTGAGTTGTTGTGCCACGTACATCGATTGCTTGATTTTCCCTGCGTGTAAATCACTGGTTATTCCACGCTGGAAGGATTAACATTATTTCAGAAAATAATATGATTGAATGATTATTCAGGTTCCTGGTAGTCTTTTGATTATAACATTTGGATTTATCACTTGATTTGTTAATCGGATTAACTGACATTTAATTCCTGTTTCAAGTCAAGCTTTGAGTCTTTAACTATTATTGTATGAAGTTGAGAGAGAGTACCTGATGCTCTAGTATTTATTTTATTACTGTTTTAATTACAAAAATCACTTTTCTCCAATCAACAACTTTCCAAGCAAATCTTTTTTCCTTTCAAATTACTTTTATTGTTCGTGTGATTGTTTCTTGTTTTCATAATTCCCTGTGGTTCGACCTCGGATTCCCGAGAAATTTATTACTTCGCACAACCTGCACTTGGGTGATCAATTCTAAAGTTGTAGCAAGTTTTTGGCGCCGTTGCCGGGGAATTGAAAGACAAGGAGCCATTACATCATTGAGGTTTGCTTGATTTGAGATTCGTCACAGATCCGGTAATCTCGTTCCTTTTGTTTTTTATTTATTGTTAATTATTTGTTTCATTTTTCCTCAGGTTAGATATTTCATAATTTTTATTTTTATATTTTATATTTCTTTTAATGTGGTGTGAAGATTTCCCCGATGGAGGAACTGTGTGTGTTTTGTGATGTGTATGGGCATCCCATTGAGGTTTGCCCTTTAATTCCAACTGCTCGAAAAATTTTGAGGAATGGGACAATTGTCTTACCTAATTCTTCTCAACCTTACCCCGACCATTGTTTTGAAACTTTTTATCCCAATTTTGGTTGGGGGAATGAACATTATCAGTTACCTATATATGTCACATCACCACAAGACCCTCCCCAATATCCACCCTACCATGACCCACGAGAAGAGAATTTGGAGAATATTCTTAACGAATTTATGCAAAGCCAACTAGCTTTCAATGCCCAAACAAGTCAAGATATTAAAGAGATAAAAGATATACTCAATATATTGATACAAAAACAAGAGGTTAAAAATAGTCAATATAGTGAGAGTGATTCTTTTCCTGAACTACAAACTGAGGATGAATCCATTAATACTCTTGATAGTGAAGAATTAAGTGACATTATTATTCCACAAGAGGCTAATGAGCCCAAAGACCTTTCATTATCAACAAGTAGTAATGAGATTCACATATCTAATCTTAGTGAGGGTATGAAAGTTGAGTTGTGTGTTATAATTGATAAAGATCTATTTTCTATCTCATTATTAGATTTGCATAAAAATGTAAATATCTCCCTTTTCTTGCATGTTCAAAAGATATATTCGATGTATGAGTGGATAATTCGATTAAAGGAGTTGCTTCGACACCACATTTTTAAGCCAATAAAATTGAATGGTCGCATATTCAAATATGACTTTAAGCCGGATTGAACGTGAGCTTTTATTTTTATTTGTACATAGTAGTTAGATTTTATTTTATTTTTTTTGTTTAATTTCAGTTTCATTTTTATTTGTTTCAATTTATAGTTTTTTTTTGTTTGTTGAGTATTTTATTTTTAGATTTTAGCGTTGTTGCGGCACCAGGTATTCTTATCCTTTTTATCTTTATTCATTATTTTTATTGAGCAATAAGATATTTATTTTTACATTGAGGACAATGTTGGATTTAGGTTGGGGGGTATGAGTATGCTTTGTGTTGTGAAAATTCCTAGTTTATTTTTTTTTAGTTTATTTACTTTGCTAAAAAAATAAAAAATTGTTAGTTATTAAATATTTAAATAACATTTTTATGCATAGTTTGACACCACAATATGAGAATAATTTGTTTAACTTTAAATTTGCAATTGTTTAAGCACCACATAGAACTTTATTCTATATTTTTGTATCTCATATCATGTTCTTATAAAAACTCAAAATTTGTGCACTTTAGACTTTACCAAGTTGAAAATTTGTTAGGTATTTTACCTTGAGAACTTGAAACATATAGTGGAGATGCATAAAAACCCTAGTGAGTTTTGTTCCAATCTTTCTTGGAGGGTTATTTACATTTACTCAATAAAAAATATTTTTATTCAGCTAATCTCCTTCAATAATCTCATTATTTTTGTTTTGGTTAATACCAATATTGTGAATGATTGCTTGACTTTGAATTATTTGCATGGGAAATGTGTTATCAAAAGCTCTTGAGATATGATTTTAGGCCATCTTTGATATTATTTGAGCCTAAGCCTTATTCTTTGATTATTATTATCCCTAGAAGCCATGATTGAGCCTTTAAATAAAAAATTTATTTCTTATGCCCAACATATAATAACCAAGCCAATAAAAAAATATATATATATATCTTTTACCCTTGGTTATCCCGAGATTGAACTTTTATTGTTTATGTAATTTGAGAGATGTTGGTTGAGAAAAGATGAAAAAAAAAAAAAGAGTTTTACATACTTGTGAATATTTGCATTAGATGTCTTGCTGAAAAAAAAAAGAAAAAAAAAAAAAAAAAGCTAAAAAAAAGAAGAAAGACAATATGTCTAGCTATGAAAAAAACATATTGAAAAAAAAAGAGAAAAAAATAGCAAGCATGTGTTTGAAAAGAAAAAAAAATGAGCAAGTGATGTAAATTGTGCTTCTAAAGGATGGAGAGTGAAAGACTATGGAAAGAAGTTTGGTTGTGTAATGTACATGTTCTCTCGGGATAGTCTTTTGAATTCCTGAATATCCTTCGTTTCAAAACCCTAATCCCAAGGCCCCATTACAACCTTAAATAAAGACATATTTGATCTCAAGAGTGTATTGATGGATGCATGACTTGTGTGAATAAGGAAGAGAATGGTGATTATTTATTTATTGTGTGTTGATTTTATTTCATGAGATTATGTCAAATCATTTTTTTTTTGGATTACAATTATTTTAATGGAATATGTGAGCATTATTTTGTTTTGATTTAAATATCCTCCACTCACATGTGATACTTGAGTGTATAGTCACTATAATCTGAGAGAATTGTTCATGAGTGAATTATCTAGTAAGATTTGGCATTGAGACGAATGGTTGATGGTTGTAGAGGTGATTATCAAATAAAATTATTTACTTGGTATAGTTAATTCACACTACACACGAGTTTATATGAGAATATGATAAGTGCATACATTTATATAGCGTAGAATTCTATATTCTTGCTTTGCATGAGCTTATAAAAAAGTTTGCATCTTAGAATTTTTATATTATGGTAGCAATTTGTGTTATAAAATTATTATTCAGATATTTGATCAGATGTTGATGTTTGTGGGTATCATCTCTGGAAACCCTCACGAGACTATACTCGTCCACTAGGGGGAACCTAGGGGTTTAAAGGCTTGTTGCATATGCTAAATGCAATTGTGAGTCCTACGAAAGTGGATTTGTATTTTATTTTATTAGGTTATTTTGTTTTTAGTTTTTAGATTTTGGGATCCATGTATTACTAGGGACTAGTAATATTCAGGTTGGGGGGTGTGATTAACCATCAAAAGTGCTATTTTATTATATTTAATAATTGGTTAATTGCATATTATTTGTGATTAAATGTGTTAAATTCCTTGATTTTCTAATTTGATACTTTTTCTAGTTGTTTGGTTTATTTTGCAGGTAAATTAGTTGATTTAAAGTAATAATGGATAATGCAAGTGAAGCAATCACTAGAGGAAGAATCACAATTGATAAGGATTGAAGAGTCAAGATTGGGATAGGAAGACTTGAAGATAAATCAGAATTTTAATCCTTATAAGAGTTTAAGTGAGAAGAAAACTCATTTAAAGTTGGATTAGGAAAGTTTCCTAAAAGATAAGGATTTGACACGTCTTCAGTATTTCATTCATAACTTTTGACTCCGATATCTGATGGACCTGATTTTTGTGGGGTTGGAAAGAAGACTTCAAGGGCTACAGAAGTTTATTTTACGAAAATTTCTTGATTCAGTCTCTAAATATGCGAAATTCAAGCTCGAAGTCTGGACAGATTTTGTACCCGCGGGGCCCAAGATTTATGCACGGGATTTAACCTTACAAGACATCTTTTTGGGAAAGGAATTCATTTCAACCTGTATTTAGGATTTATTTTATTATAAATAGAGGCTCTCATCTATTGAGAGAGGAGGATTTTAGATTAGGATTTATTTTATTTATTCTTTTTTCCATCTTTTTATTTTTAGTTCATCATGTCTGGCTAGAAGGCTAAGCTAGGGCTAGGGGAAAACCTCTCGACGGAGTACGGTATTTTTATTGACTCTTGTACTTAAGGATTTATGTTATTGTGTTAATTTAATCCCTAATCTTTTAGCAAAGTGTTTATGTTGTATAAACTCCTGAGTTGTTGTGCCACGTACATCGATTGCTTGATTTTCCCTGCGTGTAAATCATTGGTTATTCCACGCTGGATTAACATTATTTCATAAAATAATATGATTGAATGATTATTCAGGTTCCTGGTAGTCTTTTGATTATAACATTTGGATTTATCACTTAATTTGTTAATCGGATTAACTGACATTTAATTCCTGTTTCAAGTCAAGCTTTGAGTCTTTAACTATTATTGTATGAAGTTGAGAGAGAGTACCTGATGCTCTAGTATTTATTTTATTACTGTTTTAATTACAAAAATCACTTTTCTCCAATCAACAACTTTCCAAGCAAATCTTTTTTCCTTTCAAATTACTTTTATTGTTCGTGTGATTGTTTCTTGTTTTCATAATTCCCTGTGGTTCGACCTCGGATTCCCGAGAAATTTATTACTTCGCACAACCTGCACTTGGGTGATCAATTCTAAAGTTGTAGCAGTATGTCAAGTATGTTTTCCTGTGGATTGGTAATCATATAGGTTCATCATAGAAAAATTTATAAATTGATGGCTCAAACATGGCTAACGAGGGATAAATTTTGTCAAAGAAAGGTCTAAGGCTCAATATTATATCGAAGATGGCCTAAGATCATTTCTCAAGCATGTGCACATGTATGTGTCGTATGCGATGGTTCCTTGTGGGATATGTCAATAGATCACTTTTAAGTGCGTCAATCAAAGCAAGGTTAATGAGATCATTCAAAAATTGAGAGTGAACAAAATTTACTTGAGTAAACATTGATTGTCTCTCAAAAGCATCGTTAGGTTCGAAACTCACCCTGGTGTTCTTTGTTATCTCCACTGTGTATGTCGGGTTTTCCAGGGGGTATTGGTTATATACCAATTCCATTTTCGAGTCAGATCCTCCTGTACCTTTAAAATAACAATTATCGATGTACATATGACAATTTAAGTATAGAGAGAATACCAATTTTTTTTCAAGAAATGTGGTTATAAGTCTCGGTTGATAAATGGAGGTGTCAAACCGATCATGTGCATATTTACTCTAGCAAGCATTCTTACATCCACATTTGTTCCATCACCTTTTAATTTTTATGCTAAATCTATAAATGCATTAAAACAAATAAAAGTGATAAATGGAACCATTCATTTCAAAATATCATCTTTTAACATCAACGGTTCAATTCATTCAAAACAAACATAAAAACAAGAACAAAAACAGAAATCCCTCTCTCTCACTCTTCTCCTTGTCCACTAGCTCCACCATGTCCACCCCTCAAAAGCCTAAGGATCTCATCCTGCTTAGCTTCAATGCTAAGCATGATGTCCTGTAAGGAGCGTCGGGTGCTGGTGCTGGTGCTAGGTCCCGCCTCTACTGGCTGATCTCCCTCTCTCTCCATCTCTCTCTCCATCTCATCTAGCTCCTCTTGTACCTCATCCACTCCGTGGGCCAGGGGCTCTTCTTGCCTTGCCGCTGGGCCACCACTATGACTTTGGCTTCTCCGGAAGGAAGCCTTGTTTAGTGGCCCCATTGGCTTTTGGATTTCCATCTCGGGCCTCACCCTTACCCTATGCTCCGTGCACATTTCAGTCACCAAAGTAGCAAAAGGGAGTGCACTCCTCTTTACATCACACCCCTTCTTCATTTCACTCAGGATGAGAGAGGGGAGGTCAATGCTATGTCCTTTGCCAATGGCATACAGAAGTCGGGCCATGTCGGGTAAAATCTCATTCTTTCTGCCTACGGGAGCGAAGTTGGACACCGCAATCAAATTCATCATTTTATACTTGTCGGTGAGCTCCCCTTGCTTCAAAAATCTCCTCCCTGCCCATGAAAAGTCAGCCATCCCCGTCAATTCCTTTCCTACCACATTCATTGCTATATCCTTCTTTGGTGGGTAGGTAGGGTTTTGCACTCGAGGTATTTCCTCCCTTATTTCTACAATGTATGCTTCATCCACGTCAATGTTGGTACCCCTAACATATATCCGGATTGCGCCGTTGATGATCTCAGCGTTGGAGTAAAACTCCCGCACCAAGTCAACAACGGCGTCTCCACCATTCCTCAAATACCAGATGATGAGCACATAATATTGCATATTTGAAGGGCTCATTACATGCATTATAACTCAACTTTTGCATTTAAATACTTAGTGTTAGCCAAAATTGTCAATAATGTTGATATTTTGATGTTGCATGTTTTTATACCTTAAATCATGTATTTTATAACCTTGCAACTATGATGGATGTGTGGTGAAGGCATAGACACAATACATGAAGAATTGGAGGCTTAAAAGTGAAGAAATCAATAAGGCATTGGTGCTTGGGAACAAGGGCATCAACATCCACATCATTTGGAAGCACTGCCTTGGTTTTCCTCCATTTTGGCCATGATCTACACAGAATCAGGAAAAGTTCAAAACATGAAAGTTGTAGATCTGGATGTCTTCTATATTGTGTCCAAATTTCAGCTCAATCGGATGGTTGGATCAAAAGGTATGCCAATTCTACGACAACTGGTCCAGAGCAGACAACTACCGGAAAGACCTACCGGTAGTTAGCACTCCAGTAGCAAATGACTACCGGTAGTTATCACTCCAGTAGCCAATAACTACCGGTAGTCACTACCGGTAGGTCGTCCATAAGTGCCCAGAACGACTTCTTTCTTGCTCCACTTGCTTGGGGGTCCCACCTACACTTCTCCCACGCCTAGCCCAACATTTCCTTACACATTTACAGGCATCTCTTACACATTTTGAAGACTTTGGAGGCTTGGCATTGAATGAAAGAGAGAGGGAAGTGGGCTGCCAGGGCTATGATCTCCTAGCCTGTCAAGTCATCCATTCAGCCCTCTCTTGATGGGAGCTCGTACACACAGCTAGGGGGGAGCCTCTTGGACGTTTTGGCAAGTCTCCACACAACATATATTGAACATTACAAGCTTGTATAGAAGTTGGCTACCTAAGCTTAGTTTAGTTC
Organism: Ilex aquifolium; assembly: GCA_951799425.1. NCBI lineage: Eukaryota > Viridiplantae > Streptophyta > Magnoliopsida > Aquifoliales > Aquifoliaceae > Ilex > Ilex aquifolium. The sequence goes on along the minus strand of OX637410.1, from coordinate 6,120,125 downwards.
CAATCAAGAAGACAATGAATAGTGCCGAAAGTTTTCATTTTTGCATTCTCTTCATTCCATTGTCATGTAATCTCTTGTAAGGATCTTCTAAGTTTAATCTATTGTCTTTAATCTCATTCCTTTCAAGTCTATTGCAAGTTTACTTACATGTTCTTCATTTCACCATTGTTATGCTTTCATGTTCTTCATTTTTAGCTTAAAATGGGTTTTGAATATTTCTCTTCATAGCTTTAGATTTCTTGTTGTAAGTTAATTTTCATGCTTCATGTCTTCATTATATGTCTTTACATTATGCTTGTCTTTCATTTTTATGTATGATTAGCTAGGATTTAAGTTGGTTAATCCAAGGGAAAATTCCTCTTGGGGATTCCATTTCAACTCTTCTTCTTTCCTCCCTTTTGAGTCAAATGGTTCGGTTTGACGGGGTTGAGAGTGGATGAGTTGGTGAGCCTTTGATATTCCGTAGGCCTAGTCACGGTTTATGCTTAGATTACTCACCAATCTCGTCCCTAACTTCCCCCGAATCAATCGTTCATTCATGCTCAATCGGAGGAAGGCTTTGAGTTGGCTTGACATTCCCATTGGAGTGAACCTTTGTGGTTAATCAACACTTGCTTTATTTGCATTTTCATTTACAAACCAAACACAAAACTCAAACAAAAGATTTTACATTTTCTTTTCACTTTTGCAAAATCACTTTCACAAAACTCTATTTCCTTCCCTGAGGAGACGACCTTGGAATACTCTTCCAAGTAAAACACCGACAACGAAAGACTCCTTGCGATTGGGGAGCACTTTTGTTCACCACACACGCATTTCATTTCATAACATTTTGTTCATTCCATTCATTTCCATCACCATTCCATTGTTGCCAAATCTTTTGCATCATTCCGAGTGAGAGTGACACTCACCCATTCCTATAAGCCATACACACATTTAGGGATGATGTTTAGAGGTTAGGATACAACAACGTTTTTCCAATCAATCACCAGACCCACTCCCTTCTCTCCATTTCTTGCCTTATTCCAATCCCAGCAAAATCATCAATTACAACATCTCTCTCACAGACAATTGCATGCTTATGGTAAAAATTCTCATACCTTTCAGCCTTTAAGGCATTGGGAAATCTGGTTTTTTCATATCCCTTTGTCCTTTGCCTACCTTCCCTTTCTTCTATCACCTCTTCTAGAATGTTTGGGTCTTGGTTCACTGGTGGAGCACGCCTGACAGGGAGTTTCATCCTTGACATGACGTTCGAACGTGGGTTTTGATTTGGGAGGGTCCTGAAAAGTGCTGGAACTTAGGGTTCTAGGTCTGGGATTGATGATTTTGATGTGGGGAGGAGTTAGGGAAGGTCGAATTTGGGTATTCTTGGGGAATGAGGGCAAGTTGAGGTCTGTGGGGTGAAAATGAGTTCTAGGGTTTTGAAAGAATTTGGGGATTTTGGCTGAAAACGACGAACCAAGCTTTTATAGCCTGAGTTGTAACGTTCGAATGTTGATGACGTTCGAACGTTGGTAGAAGGATTTTAAATAGACCGTTCGAACGTGGTGAGCTCCCAGTACTTTTGTGTTCTGTCAGAGGCCAAAGTACTGAATGTTCTCTTCGTTCGAACGTTCTATTGACGTTTGAACGTTAATCTCGTTTGAACGGTCTATTGGCGTTCGAACGGACTGAGCTCCTAGTACTTTTAAGTTCCAGCAGAAGTTTCATCAGAGGCTGAGTACTGTAAGCAGTCAATGTTCGAACATTACCTGGCGTTCGAACGTTGAACCAAAATTAAAATTTTTCTCTACTACACTATATACAATCAAAGAAAACAAAACACACAAATTTAAATCAAAAACTAAGGCGTCTCAGGATGAACCCCTACCCACGCTTCAGGTTGGTATTTTGGGGCATTCCTTACTCGGCCCATATTTTCATTTCAGTCAAAAGAATTTATACAAAAAGATTTTTACACTTTTTACAACAAATTCGGACCTTTGGCATTCACTCCCCCAACAAAAGTACACATTTCCTGCAAAAAATTATCTAATCCGAGTCTCCCTCTGTGTCTGTGTAAAATGGACAACCAGTAACTCTCCCAACTTCCTCTCTCACAAATCGGTTAAGCACAGTACCGGAATAGCATGGCATATCAGGGTAATCCTTACTCAGCCCATTCACTATCCAGTCGAATCGATCAAGTGCGCGATCGGAAATTGGTTCAGAACACTGGTTGTACCTTTTTCGTGAAAGAATCTGCCACACTGTTTACAGGCACCAAGCTTTTTTGCACGACGGCGTTTAGCAAAGCTGCTTCTGCCACAGAGGGGTTTCGCTTGTTTTTCTTTGATTTCAGCCTTCCTTACTAATCTTGCTTTTCTCATGATCATAATATGTACATCAGATGGAAAAGTACGTAGAACTCCTAGGCTAAACCAAAAAAGATTTACATCCATGATTGCTAAATTTTAAGACTCACTATCTAGTTCTTTAACGTCTGCCAGTCACAAAGACGATTGAAGCTGATTCATAAGCATAATCATCAATTTATACAATCAATGTTCAAACATGATTAACAGCGACAATAAAAATTTAAAAATTTACGAAAATTATGAACGAAAAAGAACTGATGAACTGATTATACCCCCCAACCTAAACTGAACATTGTCCCCAATGTTTCGAATTTACCGGTTCATGGAGTGTGGAGACGAGGTTGAATGGTAGAGATATGTTCACCGCTGAGACCTACAAACAAAAACACAAAAATTACTCATCTGTGCGCAGATCTGGGTTTCGGGTAGGCTGAAAATCTTTATGTGTGAGTGCGAACAAGAAAAGAACACCCGTGAGCAAATATAAGATTAAAATGCAAAACATGAAGCAAAAAATCGTATTTGTGGAGTGTGTGGTCATGGGTGATTTCTCGGGTAACAGAGACTCGAAGACTAACAGAAGGAAGAAGAAGAAAAGAAAAAGAAGAAGAAGAAAAAGAAGAAGAAGAAGAAGAAGAAAAAGTGGGGGGGGGGGGGCCAACTGCGGCGGCTGGGGAAAAAGTGGGTGCCTTATAAAGGCACCCCAGTAGGTCGGGTTGGAGTAGATATTTCCTGACCCGATCCACTGGAGTGTCGGCAGGCGTGAATTTCGGAGGAGTACTCTGGTTCCATTAAAAGAATGGTTTCCACATTTCTAAAAAAATCCTCCAAAAATGATTTTAACCTCTGACCATTAACAGTAAAATTATTACCGTTCGCTGGGTTTTCCACTTCAACTGCTCCGTGTTCAAACACCTTTTTGACAATGTAAGGCCCAGTCCATCTTGATTTCAACTTACCAGGAAAGAGGTGGAGTCTTGAATTAAATAGCAAGACTTTTTGAGACGGCTCAAAAGATTTTCGCACAATGTGTTTGTCATGAAAAATTTTCATCCTGGTTTTAGCAATCTTAGCATTTTCATATGCCTCATTTCTCAATTCCTCCAATTCATTTATCTGAAGTTTCCTTGTTAGCCCAGCCATGTCCAAGTCAACATTCGTTGCTTTAATAGCCCAGTATGCCCTATGTTCCAATTCCACAGGCAAGTGACATGGCTTTCCATAGACTAATCGATAAGGAGACATGCCTAAAATTGTTTTAAAAGCAGTACGGTATGCCCATAGCGCATCAGTTAGTCTTAATGACCAATCTTTGCGATCTGGATTCACCGTTTTTTCCAAAATTAATTTGATCTCCCGATTAGCTAACTCAGCTTGTCCACTGGTCTGTGGGTGATAAGGGGTTGCAATTTTGTGAAAAATCAAGTATTTTTTCATTAAATTCCAGAAAGGACGATTGCAAAAATGAGCACCCCCATCGCTTATGATTGATTTCGGAATTCCCAAACCAGGACAAAATATTTTCTTTCAAAAATTTGATCACTGTTTTGTGATCATTGTTTCGGCATGGAATTGCTTCAACCCATTTGGATACATAGTCTATAGCCACTAAAATGTATAGATAGCCAAAGGAAGTGGGAAATGGTCCCATAAAATCGATGCCCCAACAGTCAAAAATTTCAATTACCAGAATGGGGTTTAAGGGCATCATATTTCTTTTAGAAATGTTTCCCAACCTTTGACACCTATCACAAGTTAAAAAAAAGGCATGGACATCTTTGAAAAGTGTGGGCCAGTAAAATCCACACTGCAATATTTTTGCAGCTGTTTTTCTTGATGAAAAGTGGCCACCGCATGCTTCAGAATGACAAAATGTTATTACTTGGCTACTTTCATGAGCAGGGATGCAACGTCTTATGATTTGATCTTTACAGTACTTGAATACGTAAGGATCCTCCCAAAAGAAGTTACGAACCTCCCTCAGAAATTTCCTTTTGTCCAACATGGTAAAAGATGGAGGGAGTGTACCAGTAGCAAGAAAGTTAGCAATGTCTACATACCATGGTGTCCTATCAATCATGAACAGTTGTTCATCGGGGAATTTCTCATTGATTGGCAGTCCATCCTCATGGAATTCATAGGTCAGTCTGGACAGATGATCTGCCACCACATTCTCGACACCTTTCTTGTCCTTGATGACAAGATCAAACTCTTGGAGCAAAAGTATCCATCTCAAGAGTCTTGGTTTGGCATCCTTCTTTGTGAGCAAAAATTTTAGGGCTGCATGGTCAGTGAATACAGTAACAGAAGAACCAACAAGATAAGAACGAAATTTTTCCAGTGCAAAAACTACAGCAAACAATTCTTTCTCAGTTGTCGAATAATTCATTTGGGCATCATTCAAAGTTTTGCTTGCATAGTAAATCACATGGGGTTTCTTATCTTTTCTTTGTACCAATACAGCACCTACAGCAAAATCACTTGCATCACACATTAGTTCAAAGGGAAGATTCCAGTCAGGGGGTTGCATTATTGGTGCAGAAATTAACATGTCTTTTAGCTTGTCAAAGGCTTTTTGGCATGCTTCATTCCAATCAAATATTACATCCTGACTTAGGAGGTGACACATTGGTTTTGCTATGGTACTGAAATCTTTTATGAATCTCCTGTAGAACCCTGCATGTCCTAGGAATGATCGAACATCCTTTACAGTCTTAGGGGCAGGCAAATTTCCAATCAAATCAATTTTTGCCTTGTCAACTTTCATACCTTCAGACGACACAATGTGACCAAGAACAATGCCCTGTGTTACCATAAAATGACATTTTTCCCAATTGAGCACTAGGTTGGTCTCCTTACATCTGATCAGTACTTTCTCTAGATTGGTTAAACACAAATCGAAGGAATCACCATAGACAGAGAAGTCATCCATAAATACTTCCAAAATTTTTTCAACCATATCACTGAACAGGCTTAGCATACATCTTTGGAATGTTGCAGGAGCGTTACAAAGTCCAAATGGCATCGTTTTGAATGCAAAGGTGCCAAAGGGGCATGTGAAGGTTGTTTTCTCCTGATCATCTAAGGCTATCTCAATTTGGTTATACCCTGAATACCCATCTAAGAAACAGTAAAATGCATGGCCTGCAATTCTCTCCAGAACTTGGTCAAGAAATGGGAGGGGAAAATGATCTTTTCTAGTGACCAAATTGAGTTTTCGATAATCAATGCACATTCGCCATCCTGTGACGACTCGAGTTGGTACTAGTTCATTTACATCATTTTTTACCACTGTGACCCCATATTTTTTTTGCACAACTTGGGTTGGACTGACCCATTTACTATCGGAGATAGGGAAGATTATCCCTGCATCTAAGAGTTTGAGTACCTCGATTCTCACAACTTCCTTCATGTGAGGGTTCAGTCGTCACTGCATTTGACGAGAGGGTTTTGAATCCTCTTCAAGGTATATGGCATGATTGCAGATTAACGGGCTTATACCTTTCAAGTCAGCGATGGTCCATCCAATGGTACTTTTATGACTTCGAAGAACTTCAAGCAATTTAGACTCTTGCAAGTCTGTGAGTTTAGATGAAATTACCACTGGGTATGACTCATTCTCTCCTAAAAATGCATATTTGAGGTCAGATGGGAGAGGTTTCAATTCAGGCCTTGGTGGGGTAACACTTGATGAGACTGGCTTTGTGCCACTTGGTGAAATTTCTTCGAATTTGGGTGCCCATGTCTCAACAGTATGAGTAGGGCCACTTGGTGGATTTGGGTCATCATCTGTTATTTCTGATGAGATGAGTTCTAACAGAGATGATTCATTAGGATCCTCACAGAATGTATCATCCAGATGTTCCTGTATCAAAGATTCTATGGAATTTACTTCCCTTTCTTGCTTTTCTTCTTCTGGATGTTTGGCAATATTGAAAATGTTCAGTTCGAGAGTCATATTTCCAAAAGTTAATTTCATGACTCCATTCCTACAATTGATTAAAGCATTGGAAGTTGCTAGGAATGGCCGACCAAGAATGACGGGAATTTGGTTCTCCGAATTTATTGCTGGTTGAGTATCCAGAACAATGAAATCAACAGGGAAGACAAAACTATCTACTTGGACAAGCACATCTTCAACAATTCCTATGAGGGTTTTGACAGATCTGTCAGCCAACTGGAGTGTGAAACAAGTGGGTTTAAGTTCACCCAGACCCAACTGTTGATAGACAGAGTAGGGTAGCAGATTAACGCTGGCTCCAAGGTCTAACAAGGCTTGTTCAATCCTGAATTTCCCAATGATACATGACACAGTCGGACATCCTGGGTCTTTGTATTTTGGAAGGGTTTTATGTTGGAGAAGAGCACTAGCTTGTTCCGTTAGGAAAGCTCTCTTTTGGACATTCTGGCTTCTCTTGATTGTGCACAAGTCTTTTAGAAACTTGGCATAAGACGGAACTTGTTTGATTGCATCCAGAAGTGGGATGTTGATATTTACTTGCTTAAAAAGCTCGTAAATTTCAGGCTGATTTTTCTCCTTCTATTTGGTTTTGAGTCGATGAGGAAACGGAGCTGGAATGGGATACGAAGGTTCCCTTTTTTCAGAAGGTTCTGGCTCTTGTTCAATCATAGGCTCAGGGTCTTTCTCAAGTTCAATCTCAATTAGTTCAGGTTCAGATGATGGATTGGCTGGGCTTGACTCAGGCCTTGGCTTGGGAATGAGTATGTCTCTGATTGTTTTGTCAATCACTTTGCCACTTCTTAATTTCGTGACAGCTTGGGCTTGGTCTTGGGTGTTTCCTGTTGTTGAAGGGTTTCCTACATGGAATTGGCCTTGTGGTTGCTTTGGTTGAGCAGGAAACTTTCCCTTTTCGTGTGTGACCATGGATTGAGTCAACTTTTGGATGTGGCTTTTAAGATCCTCAAAAGATTGAGTGGTCTGGGTTTTGAAATCAGTGAAAGCCTGTGTGAAATTATTGTTATAATTCATTTGGCTTTGCATGAACTGATTCAGTGTGTCCTCAAGGTTCCTCTTTTGTGGTGGTTGGTATGGTTGATATGCAAGAGGTCCTTGAGGTGGTGGGTATGGTCCTTGTTGTTCGTTCATGGGTATTGGTTGTGTGTTCTTCCAACTGAAGTTAGGGTGGTTTCGCCATCCTGGATTGTATGTTTCAGAATATGGGTTGGAGTAGGGCTTGTTGAAGTTGGAAACTGCATGTGTTTGTTCCAATAAGACTTCTTTGAATGCTGGGATGGTGGGACACTCCCCATTAGGGTGTCTTGTTAGCGCACAAATTCCACACATTTGCTCGGTGGAAGGGCTAACATCAACTTGATGGACTTTCTTCATCTCTAAAGCTTCAAGCTTTCGAGATAGTGTGGACATTTTTGCTCTCAAGTCATCATCCTCTCTCAAGACATATTTTCCTCCTTGGGAATTAGATGGTCTGGCTTCTACAGTGGTAGGGGAGGCTGAGTCCCACATCTGAGAACTGTCAGATATGGTGTCGAAAAAATTGAATGCCTCCTCCGGACTTTTTCCCATGAATTCTCCTTGAGCCATCATTTCGACAAACTGACGTAGTCTAGAGGGTAAGGAGTCATAGAAAAATCCTACCAAAGTCCAATTTTCAAAAGCATGATGTGGGCAAGATTGGAGCAGATCTTTGAATCTCTCCCAACTTTGATAAAAAGTTTCTCCCTCTTTGACCGCAAAATTCATGATTTGTCTTTTTAGTGCATTTGTGCGGTGTAAAGGGAAAAAATTTCTAAAAAATTCATTTTGCAATGCTTGCCAATTGGGTATTGAAAAAGCCTTTAAAGAATTTAACCATTGTTTGGCTCTATCCCTCAAAGAGAAAGAAAACAATTTCATTTTGGCCAATTCAGAATTGTCTTGAAATGTTCCACACACTTCTTCGAAATCTTTTATATGTAGATATGGATTTTCTGCATCCAATCCATGAAACACGGGCAATAACTGCACTGTCCCCGGCTTTACAGTAAAGAGGGGAGCATTTTCAGGAAAAATAAAACAAGAGGGGACACTATTTCTTGTGGGATTCAAGTAATCCCGCAAAGTTCGAATGTTAGGGACCTCCTCCTCTCTCATAGGGACTTCTCCATTTCTTTCATTATTTGCCATACTACCCTCACAAGAGTCTGCTACTGATCTAGGTGAATTAGGTTCAGGCTGATTCACGGACTCACACGATTCTGCCGGCAAATTTTGGAAGTGAGGAGTGCCCTCAGTCATAAAGAAAATAAAACAAAGTTATTTACAGTAAACCAAAATATATACAATGTTGAAGGTCTTTTTACCTTTCACCTTAAAATACCTTTAAAAGGTTCCCCGGCAACGGCGCCAAAAACTTGATGGCTTGATTCGAAATGTGTACACCCAAGTGCAGGCGGTCAAGCTGTAGTAATAATCCGGTTTGAGTCTGGAGTCGAATCCACAGGGAACTTTTGTTGATATTTCTGAGGTGAGCAGTGGTAGAGACCTATTGATTGTAACCTTTGAGATTTGCTGTGAGATATGAGTTTTTCTGGACAGAATATAAGATTCTTTCCAGGAAGATTTTCTTAACAAAATAGGTGCTAATAAAAAAAGGTCACTCTTTAGTGCAAGGATCTGGACATGTAGCTAGTTATCCGGTTTGTCATAATTGTGCTTGATAACTCAATTAACTCCCGTGTCAACAGCAAGTTAATCGGAAGATAAAGATGGATTGTGAGAATTAAGAACATGATTCCGACGTCTTTCTAGAAGTTTACAAGAATTGCCTGTGCCGAGACTTAACCCGTCTACAAACAAGCAAGTGTTTCTACAAGACATCCAATCATGATATTAATATTCCATTCTTTAAATGAAGTACAATAAGGGGGAAGATTGAGGGGTAGTCATGAGGATCTAGCCGGGGTACTTGCCTTGAACTGATGAGTCTTTCTATACAAGAGTCATCCGTGTCATAGAAAGAACCTACAATTATACAAAGTACCCTAGCTTTGCTAGATGCAATCAATCGTCCAATAACAAGAGGAAATAAGCGTTAAGCATAGAAACATTGCACAACTATGATTCCCGGATAACTTATACATGCCCTTCTCCTCTTACAAAAGAGTGAATGAGAAACTACTCACTCTTCATGGCTTGGGTAAAGCTAGAAAAGTGAGTGATGCTCATCCCTCCAAGTAGAGAACTTATAAGATAAAGTAACAACAAATGCGTAGCCAATCTTTAACAAAGAATGGGTGAATCACATTCCACCCTTCACGGCTTTGGTAAAGCTCTAGAAAAGTGGAAGAGTTTCACTCTTCTAAGAAAGAAAGAAGCGCAAGCAATGGAAGTGAAATGTATGAACAATAAAAGTAGAAGAAAGCTAGTCACATTTGGAGGGTGGCTTCCTCAACCAAGAATTGGAGGGTTGATTCCTCAACCAAAAGGTGAGCTATCTCTCTTCTATGCATGAAAAATGAAAGCATAAACATAAGCATAAACATAAAACTACTGTTATAACAAGCAAGAGATGTTGGACTAAAGCCAAACTAATCTCTAAAATAAAGACTTCATACAAGGGAAATGAGCTAAATCTACAATGAGAGTGGGAGTCTAAGCCTCCATCAACTTTCCTACTTCCTACTTGGCTCCTCTAGCTCTCCAACAAGGGGAGTATTTATAGGCAAGAGGAGGAGACAGGGGGGGGGGGGGGTGAAAGAATAGTGTTTGCCGCCCAAGTCCAAGTGAACAGTCAACAACTCTGCTGCCAGTCTGTGGATAACGTTCGAACGTGAGTTGGCGTTTGAACGTTCTTTCTGTTTTTGCACTAAGGGCATTCGAACATTGACTGTCGTTCGAACGTTTCTTCTGTTTTTGCACTGAGGGCGTTCGAACGCCAGATTTGCTCTGACCCCTTTCACTCGAGTGATCTGTTGGTCTTCTGTGAAGTTCAGTTCCAACTCTCTGCAGTGGTATGGTCTTCCATCAACTCAATTGCACGTTCGAACGTGAGTTGGCGTTCGAACGTGACACTCAAGTACTTCAGAGCTCCAGTCTTCTTTCCTAACTGCAACACACCTTCTCTTCAGCAGTTGAGTCTGCTACAGTGCAATGTGGACGTTCGAACGTGATTTGGCGTTCGAACGTTCTGGCTGTGCTCCAAGCTTTTCCAATTTTGGCCCTAATGTGTTGGTGCTGCATCCAAGTGTGGTACTTGTTGTTCTTGGGTCCTTGTTCTGTTTAGGGCCTGAAATGACATCACTTAAACTCCATTAAAGTACAATTAGTCTTAAAATGTCATAATAATATGTCAACTTTAAGTACTAATCAGTGTGCCTTCCCCATTCTTTCTCTAGATCATGTAGGACTTTCAAGGGTTATAATGGGGCCTTTGGGTGATATTGAGGCAAATGAAAAGAAGGAAAGAGGACAACAAAGAGGGTGATTCTGAGGCATGACCTTTATTGTCAACGATTTCCCCTTTTTGTGAAATTTTCAGCTTATCACCTTCACCTCACTCTTTGTTTCATTTTCCTGCTTTTCCTTATCATTTTTCTTTCCTTTTTCTCTTTCTTTTTCCTTCACCCTTTTTCTTTCCTTTTTCTTGGATTTTTCATTCTTTTTCATACAACATTTTGAAATCAACATCATTCATCCCTTTGTTGGGTTTGCACATCACCATTCCTTTTCTTATATGATCAATCATTGTAAGTTTTTGAAACAACCAAGGTGTGGTAAATTTTTATCTTTTTGCACTGGCTTGGTCAATTGTGTGGCATGGAAATGAATTTTTTCATTTAAGGCTCAATCATGGCGCTAGGGATAAATTTTCCAAGAAAATGGCTAAGGCTCAAAGTATTTCAAAGATGGCCTAAGATAATTTCTAAATAAGCATGGGGGAGCATTTTGTATTTCATGACAAGTCAATCAACTACCCAAATGCACTCTAACCAAAACAAGCATAATGAGATTATTGAACAAATTTCAAATTTGAAGAATTGTTCCTTGAGTAAATGTAAGTTCCCTCCAACAAGGATTGACACTAAAACTCACACGGGTACTTATTTCATCTCCACTATGCATGTCAAGCTCTAAAATGTGGATCCAATTAGTAAATTATCGAAATTACACATTCAAGGTGCACTATGGTTGAGTTCGAAAGAAACACATATGTGATACTCAGGCATAGGATAAACTTCTATAGTGTACTCATGTGTTCAAAGTTCAAAATGAAGATCAAGCAATCACAAATCCCATAACAATTAGGATAGGGAAATATAGTTCAATAGTACATCTTTCCCACAAAAATTGTCCAAAAATTTCAAAAATTTCACATTTTCAACTATTATATACAAAAACTGGTGGAACATGTAAATGGTGTGTTTCACCTCCCAACTTGAACCTTGCATTGTACTCAATGCATAAGGAATCATGCAATGAGAAAAATGAAAATAACATGAGAAATAAGATACCCCCTTTTTTTGGTTTTCTTTTTTTTAGTAGACATATTAAATGGAAAATAAAACACAAAAAAAACTTGTTTACACCCCCCAACGTAAATTCGCACATGAAATTGAATAAGATTTGTTACGATGATGCTCAAAATGAATTGAGCTCAAATTAGAGGGAGGTAAACAACTTCATGCTAAAATCTATACTACAACATTATGAAAATGAATGTATAACAATAAAATAAGTCTAACTACTATGTACATGAAAACAAAACAAAAATGGCTCATGTCAATCCGGCTTCAATTAGGATATGAGCTTGCCCCCATTGATTTTTTTTTATTTTAAATTTTTTTGTTGTATAAATACCCTTCCTAACCAATCTATCCAACAATACAAAGGATATTGATTCAAAAATCTCAACCAAACAGAGGTGTATGCAAGTTTATGCAATTCCAACAATGGAGTATATAATTTCTCTTTAAGAATTTCTACACTTAACTCCCTTTCAATGCCTTCCCCAAGTTGAAAATTGTGAACCTCAACACCACTCTTAGATGGCAAAAATGACCTTGGGCTCATTAGCCTCATGTGAGATAATATCTTCATTAAATTTTTTCACCATCTAGAGTGGTTGGAGATTCAACATCAATATGCATTCCATTGAGATGATCATCCTCAATACATTGACTGTGCTCAGGATGTTGTTCTTCACGCATAGTAATTATAGCATTAGTCAATGCAATAAGGTCATCTCTAATTTCATAAAATTGTTGGGCTACTTGGGCATTGACTTCCATTTGGTGCAGCATAAACTCGTAAAAAGTATTTTCCAATTCTTGTTCGGTTGAGTCCTCATATGTTGGATAATGGCAAAAATCATTTGGTGGTGTGAGATCGGATGAAAAATTATAAGGTTTGTTCTCCCAATCATAACTCGGATAACTCGGTGTAACATAGTGGTCGAGGTAAAAGTTTTTGGAGGCCAATATTGAATTAGAACCTTCGCATGCAAAGCCTTGAACCATATAATTTAATGGGCACTCACTAGTGATGTGTCCCTACTCATCACAAATCTCACACACATTTTCAAAATTTTGGGCATTTGATACATTTTCATAAAAATTATGAAACATTACATAAAACACAAACTACAACAAAATTTTTACAAATGAGATGACATACCTTGGCCCATGATGAAAATCACGAGACTTACCAAAGACGTCCAAAATTACCTTCAAACTCGACGCTTAACCTTCCCCGGCAATGGCGCCAAAAATGCTTAATTAATTCCGTCGTTCCTAATTTTCGAACATGAACCCTCAATGTGTATATGGCTTATGTGTGTGGGTGAGTGTCACTCTCACTCGGGTTCGATGCAAGAAATGGAAAAATGGGTGTGAATGAACAAAATGTGTGTATGTGTGTACAAAAGTGCTCCCCAAGCACAGAGAGACTTTCGAGTGTCGTATTTGCGCGTTTCTGACAATGGGGGCACTATTGCTGTGCATGGTCTGCACCAAAACAACGGGACCTGAATCCCTCAAAATGTGTAATGTATGAATAAGGGGAGTATCACTCTCCCTTGGGATAGTGTCAAAAGACGGGGCAAGAGGAAAGGAAAATGGGAATGGTGGAAATGTGAAATATGGATGCACAAAATTATGTGTGTGTGTACAAAAGTGGTCCCCAAGCACCAGGAGACTTTCGCGGGTCGTGTTTTACTTGGTGGTATTCCAAGGTCATTTCCACTGGGAAGGAAGTAAACCAAAGGGAAAGTGATTTTAAGTAAAAGAAAGTGTAAAATCTTTGTGGTTGAAGATTTGTTTGGTGAGTGTGTGTTAATGAAAATGCAGTGAGAAACAAATGTTGGTAAAGCTAAGAGGTTACTCCAATAGGAATGTCATCTCAACTCGAATCCCTCCTACGATAGAGCATGAATGAACGATTGATTCATGGGAAGTTGGGGATACTAAGGGTGAGTATCTAAGCATAAACCGTGACTAGGCCTACGGAACATCAAAGACTCACCAATTTATCCACCCACAACTCAGTCAAACTGAACCATTGATCTCCGGAAAGGGAGGAGAATGAGTTGACATGGCATACTCAAGAGGAGGTTCCCCTTGGTTTTACCAACTAAAGGATTTAGCTACTCATGCTTGTAATGAAGTTGACCATGTAAGAAAAATGCATTGCAAGAGAGGAAGTTTTTGAATAGTTAAAATGCAAGTAGACAGAAATTAGAGAAGGATGCATTTAAGACCCATTTACAGCTCAGAAAATGATGAACCTTGTTGCATTAATGGTGAGAAGTTAAGAGAGCATTAAACTAACAATGAACTTGAAGGAAAACAACATTCATGGTATTAAAATGAAGCTTGAAATGTTCTTACAACAGATTACAAGACAATGCAGTGAAGAAAATGAAAAAATTTGAAATTTATCTCTCTAGAATACTATTCATCATCTTCTCCAGACGTTCTCTCTCTACATCTATATATATCTGCCTACTACTTCCAATGCTGAATCCCCCTGGTCTTACTGGACTAGGCTCTCCAAAACCGTGCATGGGGAGGTCCCCTAGTCTCCAGAAAATGACCTTCATCAGTAGGGGTGCAGTAGTACTGGTCTGGACAGAAGGGTTGCAGAGTTTGTCTGCACACCCAACTCTTCTTCTCTTCTCTCTCCTCATTTATCACCAAGACTCCAACTTGTAATCATAGGTGTTATGGGGACAAAATTTCAGGTGCGGGACAAGCGCCGGTGGAAGGCTCTCACTTGGACCCTCATTGATGAAGAAAGCCGAGTTGTGGCTTTAGATTACATTTTGTAAAACAATCGTGTAATTAGTGTTGCATATGTAACGATGTGTACAAGATTGTAAAACGGACTCATATGAACTTTATTTTGTGTAAAATTTGATGTTATATGAGTGTGGGTGAATGTTGTACGAGATTGGGTGAGTTGAAATTAAAAACGGATTGAATTGGGGGCAAACTGGGCACATCTAACCGTAGAACATTGATTATCTATTGGTAGAAAAATTCCAGTGGGCTTTTCTACTTGTAGAACCTTGATTATCTACAGGTAGAAAAATTCCAGAGAGCTCTTCGACCATTAGAACATTGATTATCTATCGGTAGGCCCTCTTAAATTTTTAAAAATTTAAAATAATTTTGGCAAGCCTCCAGGCCTTGAGTCCTTTTGTTCAAAGGAAGTAAATGGAGTAATAGTAAGGGAAAATTGATGTATATTGGACATTGGAATGGTCAAGTGATTCAAAGTGCCCGGTACAAGGGAAACTCTGCCCAAACGCTGTGTTTATGATCCTGGTGAAGGGGATGTTATGTCGTATTGTCGAGTTATGCAGTATTCACATGTACTTCCATAGGTTAATGGATGATCAACGGGTTGACAAAGGACCCCCGGTTTTAAAAGCGTCACAGCTTGGTATCAGAGCCTAGGTTTTCAATTTACCTAGGGCTTGCGGGGCATGGGTCTAGGCCATTGCATCCATTATGCATTACTTGTTTTGTATTCTACACGCTACATGTTATGTGTTATATGAACAATATGCATGATTAAATGTATTTGGAAAAGAGACACTAGGGTTAGAGAACATAACCTTGGGGGTCGAAAAGAGAAAGAACATGACTGTTCATGGTATAGATGTCTACTTTTGGGTGGCACACGTTCTACTAGTGAGACAAGGAGAGAAATCTCAATGTTTTGACTTTGATACCTACCATGGGATACTAAATTAGTGCTCTATTGCTATTTGACATGTGTGTAGATGGAAAATAGAGGGAAAGAACATCGGAATGATCGAGGAGGTGGGCGGAACAACAACCAACCACCACCAACCTTTGACCAACAATCCTTCATGGAGGCTATTGTCACAATGGCGGCTACTTTTGCACAATCTAGCGCCAATGTGGGCCAAGGAGGCTCAAGTAACCTCCAAAAGTTTACCATTGGTGACCATTGGTTCCAACAAGTTGACAAGATCTTAGAGGCTATGGAGATAAAGTCTGATGCCATTAAGATAAGGCTAGATGCATTCCATCTTGAAGGAGAGGCCCATCTATGGTGGGATTGTGCAAAGGCCTCGAAGAACCTAGAGACAATGACATGGAGAGAGTTCTGGGAGCTCTTCGTGGGCAAGTACTTCCCATCGGCTATTCGACAATAAAAAGCCCATAAATTCTTGGATTTGAAGCAATGGACTATGACATTGATGGAATACGTGGCTAAGTTCACCTAGTTAGCCCGTTTTTCCAATGATTTTGTGGCCACAGACTTGGCCAAATTGAGGAGGATTGAGGATGGTTTGAAATTGTCCATCCGAGGAAAGATTTTGGACCACTGCCTACAAGATTTGGACTCGATGGTCGAGACAGCTATGGTCAATTGAGAGAGAGGTGGAAGATGCAAGGGGCATCCGAGAGGTGGGTGCTAAAGACAAGAAGAATGAGGGTCAATCCTCTTATTATAGTTCGAGAAAGAAGTAAAAACACTTCTACCCCACAAGGGTATCAAGGAAAGGGTCGCGGCTATCAAGGCCAAGGCCAAGGTCAATCCTCCCAAGGCAGGAGAAACTTTAGGATTTCCTATCAGGCAGGTCAGATGACTTGTTTCATATGCCACCAGCCGGGTCACATGAAGCGGGATTATCCTCAGAGGCAAAGATCCCAGAGCTATGGGACATCTCCCTCTCAGTCATCAATAGGGCATCCACAGACTTATTTCATTCCTCCCTACCCCACCATGGGCTAGCGAAACCAGTTTCAATTCCAGGTTACAGCACAGGCCCCTACTACTTCACGAGCGGGGACTCCGCAATCAGGCCAGTTGGGCCAAGGCATGGGTTGAGGCCGAGGATAGGGCATACATGCCCCGACTTCGGGGACCCGAGGATGAGTCTACGCCATCACTACTCAGACTGAACCAATGGATCAGTCGGTTATTTAGGATACATTTATACTCTCTCGCTTATGGGCAAGGGTATTATTTGACTCTAGTACATCGCATTCATTTATTTATACATCATGTGTAGGAGAATTGGGCTTAGAGGTTAAGACCTTGGAAGAGCCATTGCATGTGAGTTCTCCCCTAAGAGCTAGGGTATGCATTAATCAGATATGTCGGCGTTGTGAGCTAGAGATCTTGGAGATTCTACTCACCATAGACCTTAGGGCCATGGACATGTCGGAGTACGATGTCATCTTCAGGATGGATTGGTTGGCAGCACACCGAGTCGTCATTGATTGTGATCGGAAAAGGGTCATTGCTTGTACACTGGAGAGTGTTTGTTTCAAGTTTCAGGCGGAGAAACACGATGTTTTATCCCAAGTAGTGTATGATTCCCATTGTCATGGAAAGTTAATGGGCTGGCTTGTAAGCTTTACCCTGGAGGACGAGGTGAGACAAGAGTTGGGTCTACCTCGGGTGGTTTGTGAGTTTGCGGATGTTTTTTCGGACGAGTTACCGGGATTGCCTCAACATCGAGATGTAGACTTCACCATCGAGTTGCACCCCTAGTACATCTCCCATTTCTATGACTCCGTATATAATGACACCTGTAGAGTTGAAAGAACTCAAAGTCCAGTTACAAGAATTGTTGGACAAGGGCTTCATTAGATCGAGTACCTCACCTTGGGGGTGCTCTGATGTTATTTGCCAAGAAGAAGGACAAGACCCTTTGGCTATGTATAGATTACCAATAGTTGAATCAGGTTACTATCAAGAATAGGTACCCTTTGCCACAAATTAATAACTTGTTTGATCAACTGAGAGGGGCACAAATCTACTCCAAGATAGATCTGTGCACGATTTACCATCAATTGAGGATTAGGGAGGCAAATATCTCTAAGACGGCGTTTAGGACGTGGTATGGGCATTTCGAGTTCACAGTTATGCCTTTTGAATTGACGAATGCCCCAACGACATTCATGGGTCTCATGCATAGGGTGTTCCAACCCTACCTAGATCAGTTTGTCGTAGTCTTTGTTGTTGGCATCTTGATCTACTATAAATCCGAGGAGGATCATGAGGGTGACTTGAGGATTATTCTCTAGAATTTGAGAGACCATCAATTATATGCCAAGTTCAACAAATGTGAATTTTGGCTGACGGAGGTAAAATTTGTGGGACATGTGGTGGCAGCTTCGGGTCTATCTGTGGATCCGGAGAAGGTTGAGGTAGTCATGAGTTGGGAGAGGCTGAAGTCAATCTTCGAGATACGTAGTTTCTTGGGATTGGCATGATACTAAAGGAGTTTCATTAAGGACTTTGCCCAACTAGCTGCACCTATGACTAGATTGACTCGGAAGGAGATCAAATTTCAGTGGGATGTCTCGTGTGAGAATGCATTCTTGGAGTTGAAGAGGAGGCTTACTTCAGCTCCTATTCTGATAGTTCTGAAGAGAGGACAGAGGTGCACAGTATATTGTGATACCTCCAACGATGGAATTGGGTGTGTTTTGATACAGTCCGGGAGGGTGGTAGCTTATGGATCTCGGCAGTTGAAGAGGCACGAGCAGAACTATCCCACACATGACATGGAGTTGGTGGCCGTCATCTTCGCCTTGAAGGCATGGCGCCACTATTTGTATGGAGAGTAGTTTGAGGTGTTTTCGGACCACAAGAGTCTGAAGTACATCTTCACTCAGTGGAACCTAAATATTAGGCAACACATGTGGATGGAATATTTGGAGGACTATGACTTAATTTTGCATTACCATCCTGGTAAGGCAAATGTGGTGGCTGATGCACTCAGTCGGAAGTCACGGGGAGTCTAGGCTAGTTTGGCTTCCTGGGAGTGGCAGATGCTCGAGACTGTGGGACAGTTCGGGCTGTACTACAGGGGTTAGGCTAAGGGCACTTTGAAAAGTTTGGTGGCTACAAAGATATTATTCATTAGGGACCGGGTTCAGTCGGGTACAAGTGACGAGGGTCGGTCCATTCACACAGATGGTAGTCTTCGGTTCAGGGGAAGGGTTGTGGTTCCCTAGTCTTAAGATCTAAGGCAGAAGATCCTTAGGGAATTCCACTGCTCCCGTTTCGCTGTGCATCCAATTGGCATGAAGATGTACCATGATCTTCGTCGCCAATACTATTGTAGTGGGATGAAGAGTCGTGTTGGAGATTTTGTTAGTAGATGTCTCACGTGTCAGCAGGTCAAGGTTGAGCACTAGAGACCAGTAGGGTAGCTCCAGCCTTTGGAGGTGGCTGAGTGGAAGTGAGAGCACATCATGATGAATTTTGTGACCCACTTGCCACGAACATCGCGGGGGCATGACACGACGTGAGTGATAGTGGACCGGCTTACAAAGTCGGCACACTTTTTGGCAGGGCAGATGACCTTCACACTGGAGGAATTCTGCAGGCTGTACATACGGGAGATAGTCTGGTTACATGGGATACTTGTATCTATAGTATCAGATCGGGATCCCATGTTCACGGCCCATTTTTGGGAGAGTTTCTAGCAGGTCATGGGAACACAGTTGATGATGAACACAACTTTTCATCCCTAGGGGAACGGTCAGTCAGAGGGGACCATCCAGACTCTAGAGGACATGCTATGGGCATGCGTCCATGATCACAAGGGTAACTGGGAAGAGCACTTACCCTTAGTGGAGTTCACCTACAACAACAGTTATTTGGCGAGCGTACAGATGACACCCTATGAGACACTTTATGGGATGCCATGTCGTTCTGTAGTTTGTTGGATGGTAGTTGCAAAGAGACCCTATACGGGTCCAAATTTGATTAGAGACACCTCGAAGAAGGTGGACTTGATACAAAAGTGTCTTCTCACAGCTCAGAGCTGACAGAAGAGCTATGCCGATAGACGGCGACAACCTCTCGAGTTTGAGGTCGGATATCACGTCTTCCTGAAGGTCATGCCCAAGAGAGGAGTGGTCAAGTTCGGGAATTGGGGAAATCTTTCGCCGAGGTATATCGGGCCCTTCGAGGTACTCGAGAGGCTTGGTACAGTCGCTTACCGGTTGGCATTAACGCCAAATTTCTCCGGTGTTCACGCTATGTTCCATGTCTCCATACTCCGTAAGTACACTCTAGATCTGACACATGTGGTGGATTGGGGGTGAGTTGGTTGTTGATGTGGATGTGACCTTCGAGGAGGGACCGGTGCATATCCTGGATAGTCGAGAGCAGGTTTTGGGGGGTAAGACCATGAGGCCGGTGAAGGTGTTGTGGCAGCACCGTGGTGTGGAGGAGGCGACATAGGAGCGTGAGGACACCATAAGTACCACCTATCCATTCTTGTTCGAGAATGGAGGTACCTTTGTGTAGTCATAAAGTACTATCTCACTGTTGCATATGCATGTGGTTGAAGGTGCATGTGTGCGTAAATTTTGAGGACGAAATTCCTTTTAAGGGGGGAGAATGTAAAACCCGGGAAAATTTATTTTTTTATGAAAAAGGGCAAAACAATAATTAGCCGTTATGGTATGGGTTGAAAACCCAAATTTCTCTAGAACTCGGATGACTAAATGAACCTCACTGTTGAATTCGTCTCGCGAAATCTAACAACCTAGCAATTTTCGTTGAATTCCGAGACAGTCAGATTTTTCACATTTTACACTACGATCGGGTGTCGCGTGACTAAAATAAATGCGATCGGGTTTTAATTGAGAAATTAAGGCAAATAATTTAAAATTAGTTCAAATAAAATATATTGAACTTAAAACGGGATGAGATTTAATTGATTCAGAATACAATCGGATCAGGAAAAGACAGGACGTGTGGCGTGTTGTGGGCCAAGCATCCAAGGGGTATAAAAAGGGGGGGAAATCAGATATTTCCCCAAGTTTGGCTGCTGAATTTCGATAGAGAGAGAAAGGGAAGAAGAGAGATAAAATAAAGGGTTTCTTCATCTTCTTCTTATGATCTAGGGCCAACCTTTTGGTCGGATTGCTTCGGGCCAAGAACTAAATTTCATCTACTCGACGAGAGTTAGGTCTACGTATGAAAAATCGGGGATTTTGACGAAGTATCAAGAACGGGATTTTTGGAAATCAAATTCTAAAGCTTGAGTTGGGTTTTCTTGGAGTTCCTACCATTCGTATTATGCTTCAAGAGGTAGAGTTCTTCTTCTAGCTAAGTTTATTGTCAACCTATGGTTTCATATGAAATGGGTGGTATGACTTGAGATGAAATCTCTTGTCTAAATGCATTTCTAGTGTAACTAGAGTATGAAAAATGGTATAAGAATGTATAAAACCAATTTTTGCATGAATTGGGTTTTCTCGCGAAATTGCTTGTTTTGGTAATTTCACGAGAAATGTGTTGATTGGGCAAGCTATGTGTTTACATTTATGCCTTGAAGGTGTTTAATAAAATATCTAGGTTGATTTAGCATGTTGGTTTCATGGAAAATGTTATAACATGCTTGGTGAAAATTTTGGAATGTAATTATATGCTGATGATATAATTGACATTGAGAAAATGGTGTATGTCATGCTACTCTCACGATATGATGAACATGACAATGGAATTGCAATTGTACATCACATTGCATAAGCACTGGAAGCATCACATTCGTGGGCATGTGACATGGGTGTGGGTGTGTGCATGGTTTTGATTCAACACCATTATTGGTGGATGATGTGTGGGCTCAGGAATTGTTGGACCAAGGTTCGACTGAGTCGCACGGGTTGCATTGAAAATATGATCGAGGCTAGCAAGAAAGGCTAGACTGTCCCTCGGGTGCAACACCCAGTGATTTGGATACGCACTCCGTTGGTATTGAGTCCATAAAGTGTGTCGGCGTATGCGGAGCCGTTGGTGGAAGTCCATAAATCTTGTGTCAGTTGGGTGCCCGTTGGTGGAAGTCCATATATACTCACCCTAAGAAAGACCCGGTATTTATAAATGGTAATTGGATGTTTCACATCAATGGCGGGGACTTGGAATGTCTTGATTCATACGCATGGTATTGCATCTGTTGTGGGAGCTGGTGAAGGCTCGGGTTGCATTGCATGTGTGAGTTTCACCTCATAACATGACATGGCATTATGACATTCATTCTTGAAGTTATATGTTCTTGGATGAATACTTATTTGATTGTTGAATTGCATGTGAGCATTTCATATGCATCTAGGTTGGGGAGTAGTCTCTTTAGGAGTTACCCTATTGAGCGTGGTTCACCCTTTATGGGGACAACATTTTAGTTACGGGACGAGTGCCAGTGGAAGGCTCTCACTTGGACCCTCGTTGATGAAGAAAGCCGAGTTCTGGCTTTAGATTACATTTTGTAAAACGATCGTGTAATTGGTTTGGGATATGTAACGTTGTATAAAGGATTGTAAAACAGACTCATATGAACTATATTTTGTGTACAATTTAATGTTATATGAGTGTGGGTGAATGTTGTACGATATTTGGTGAGTTGAAATTGAAAAAGAATTTAATTAGGGGCAAACTGGACTCGTCTTTCGATAGAACATTGATTATCTACCGGTAGAATAATTCTAGTGGGCTCTTCAACCAGTAGAACGTTGATTATCTACCGGTAGAAAAATTCCAGAGAGCTCTTCTACCAGTACAACGTTGATTATCTACCTGTAGGTCCTCTTAAATTTTCAGAAATTTAAAATAATTTTGTCAAGCCTTCGAGCCTTGAGTCCTTTTGTTCAAAGGATGTAAATGGAGTAATATTAAGGACAAATTGATGTATATTGGACCTTGGAATGGTCAAGTGATTGAAATGTACACAGTTTATGCGTTTAGGAATGCCCGATACAAGGGAGACTCTGCCTAAACTCTTTGTTGTTTATGATCCCAGTGAAGGGGATGTTATGCCATGGTGTCGGGTTATGCGGCATTCACGGGTACTTCTGCGGGTTGATGGGCGATCAACAGGTTGACAAAGGACCCCCGGTTTTAAGGGCGTCACACCTACAAACAAGACGGACTATGCCAAAATATTATACTACAATCATACTGATGGCGTGTCCAATTCCATCTAAAATTGTGAACCTATATTTATATTATACAAGGATCTGATAATATGGTCTTCTGTACATAAGCCGAACTCTACACACCAGATTATCTATAATGTAAAATATAAAACACACATGCTTACCATATATCAAATATAATGCGAACATTTTTCTCACATAAATTCTCAATAAAATGGAAAAATCAAACTTCTATTAATTAATAAAACGAGTTTCACTACAAAAAGTAATATTTTAAAATATAACCCTATCAGACACAATTCTCACATAAAATTTATGGCTAAAAGTAATACGAGAAATATATTCTTAGGAAATCCATTTGTGTGAAGATAATTTACTTAAATTGAAATTCTCACAAAACAAGGGTTAATAAGTGTGTGGGTAGATTATTAGGTAAGTTTGGTTTTTGCGAGTAGAAATTGTAGTGTTTGTGACGCCCCAAAATCCGGGGGTCCCATTGATAACCCATCAACCCGCGTAAACATCCGTGGATATCGCTCAACCCGACACCACATCAAGAATATCTTTAAGCCGGGATTATAACTCATAATGAAAATCCGGTTTAACATTCATTTAATTCAATTAAAGTCCCATACACCGTGGTTTGTACCCCATTAGGGTCCACTTTGATCATTTAAAGGAAGGAAATTCAAAGCCCAAAGATTTGGCAAAACATTTAAAAATTTCAGATTTTTGGAATGACTACCGGTAGGTGTTTATCGACTACCGGTAGCCGAAACATTCTGGAAATCAACTACCTGTTGTCTACCGGTAGCTGTTTCCTTCTGGAAAACAACTACCTGTTGGCTACCGGTAGCTATTTCCTACTGGAAAACAACTACCTGTTGTCTACCGGTAGCCGAAACATTCTGGAGCTACGACTACCTGTTGGCTACCGGTAGCTGTTTCCTTCTGGAAAACAACTACATGTTAGCTACCGATAGCTAAAGGCAGATTTTGCCCATTTCATTAGTTTTTCATTTCCAACTCATTTCAAACCTTCCCAAGGTCACCCAAAACATGTATAACAAAGTTTCTTACCTTATACATGATCTCTACAAGGTTCTATTATAAGTATTCAAATATGATTACAATATTTACATGTCATAAACCATTTTAAAACAAAAGGTTTACAAAATCTCGAGGTAAGGCCACACATAGGCCCCCTTCACCCTTGACGCTCTCCATGGGAGTCATCCACCGGTGCCAACCCCACACCTGAAATTGTTCCTGTATAGGGTGAGCCAACGCCCAGTAGAAAACTTCCTACAAAGGCTACTCCCTCCCTAGATGCTCATGCTCATGCAACATTTATGTATAGCACATAACCAATCATTTCACATAAGGATATGCATTCAAAATTAGAATGCAACAATGTCATGCCATGAAATGAGATGGAAACTCACTCATGCAACTTCAACCCGAGCTCTCCCCAGCTCCCCAACGCATGCAAGTGTCAATGTAGTCGAAACCGCCATTCTTGTTACACATCAATGACGTTAATCACTCTAGGGTCTTGTATAGGGGTGGATGTTCATGGGCTTACACCAAGGGTCTCCAACCCACACGGAATTCACGGACTTCCACCGAGGGTTCCGGATACACCCACACACTTTATGGGCCGAGCCAAGGGAGTACGTACCCCAATCACCAGGCTTTGCACCCGAGAGGTCGTCATGCCTCTTCTTGCTACCCCAACCCAATTCTATTTCATGCATAAATACGACCCAAAGGAATCTTCAATCCCTTTCTTCCGAGTCCCTTTATCAATTACCAAGGGTGGCATTTGACTAACCATGCACACCCACACTCACACCCATGACATGTGTCCATGAATGTGATGTCATGACCATGCTAAAATGCAATGACTACCATATGAGCAACATTTCCCACACTCATGCATATAGCTCATGAATGTGATGCCATGATCATGCCCAATATGTAATGTATACTACATGAGCAATAATCAACACATATCTTCACATTCTATGGAATTTAAATCATAAGCATATAAATTCCATAAACCATCATAAACAACATATCAATGAGCATATGTCAACACATCCATAACACATTCCAACATGTGATTCCAATGGCATCAAACAACCATTTAAACAATCAAGGCATTTTATCAAACACCTTATAGGCACAAATTATAAACACATAGCATGCTTATCCAACACTTTCAAGGCACATTTCATAACACATAGCATGCCCCCAATAGCCATAAGTCACATAATGAATTACATGTAACATCCTTAAATCAAAATCAAGCTAGGATCTAGCCTAAGCCATTTCCATGCTCCCTTTTTCACTTTTATTCCCATAGACACATATATATAAGACAATACATATGCGTATACAACTTAATCCTTAGTCTAACAACAACTAAGGTAAGAATAGTCCAAGGTAGGAAAACCCCTACCTCAATAGAGATGTAGGCAACCTCTATACACCAAAACCAACCAAAAAGCTTTGATCTCCCAAATTTCTTCCCTTGAATATTCGGTGAAATCACTCCCCTTTTTGTACGTAGACGTAGCCCTCGACGAGTAGACGAACTTTAACTCTTGGACTATAGCCTTCCAACCAAAGGAA
This sequence comes from Ilex aquifolium, assembly GCA_951799425.1. NCBI lineage: Eukaryota > Viridiplantae > Streptophyta > Magnoliopsida > Aquifoliales > Aquifoliaceae > Ilex > Ilex aquifolium. Next base: position 6,094,731 of record OX637410.1, on the reverse strand, counting down.
CTTGGTGGATCTTGAAGAAGAAAGGTAGAAAATTAGGTTTCTCTTTTCTCTCTCCTTTTTCTCTCCAACGTGTGAGCTCAGCCGGCCAAGAGAAGAAGAAAATCTGATTTTTCAGATATTTTGGCCCCTATTTATAATTTTAAATGTGTGGTCTACATCGCACCACTTGTTTATTACCTTCGGGTCCGTTTTTCGTCCCGAAACGACTCATTAAGTCCCGGATTAAGTCCAAATAAATTTTATTGGCACATTAATCCAATTATAAGGAATTTTAATATTTCTCGTTTTTGGGGACCTTTAAAAGGTCAATCGCCACGCAGTCGTCTCGATCTACGTGCAAAATCCGACTCTCTCGGAATTCGACGAATTTTCTGGTGGTTACTACATTTCGCGTTGCGAATCCAATGGCGCACTCCTTTCCCTCCTCCGAGGTCTAGAACATATATATTTTAAATACGTGCAGTAGTGGCAAATTACCATTTTGCCCTTTTTCAGAAAAAGTTCAAATTTTCCCGGGTTTCACAGTGTTTGATTCTTGTAGTTGTTCCATGAGACTCTGAAGGAGGGCCTTTGGCGAAGAGATTGACAATTCAAGACTTTGAGGATGCAAGAGGAAGAAATATTTAGTGATTTTGATCCTAAATTGTGTGATATTGTTAATTCTTCATTTGCTTTACATACCAAGATTGACAATTGATGAGTACATAATATTGCCTATTTTATGTTTCATATCATTCATTTTAGCTTTACTTGTTAGCTATATGTTTTGTTTTAGTTTAGTTTGAGTTTTAAAAGGAAGTTTTGTGTTTACAGGTGATTTAAAGTAAAAGCAACATTTTAGGTTCGTTTTTATGCTTTGGAAGACTTTGGGAATGAACTAGGTGAGCTAGATTTGAATCCTGGAGCATTGCAGTTCAAATTTAGAAAAAGTGAAATTCTACAAGTAGGTTTTCTATTGGTTTTTCAGGTGTAAGACAACAGACCTACCAGTAGCTGTGAAGTCTTACCAGTTCATGCAAAACAGAAACTTTGCTACTGGTTCATGCATGTTTAACCTACTAGTTCATCTAAAACAAAAGGTTTGCTGCTAGTTCATTGAAGTTGAGCTACTGGTAGATCAGAGCAGAAACTTTCCTACTGGAAGGTTGGGGGTGCTATCTACCAGTTTATCATAGTTAAATTTTGGCAAGGACTCCTTTGGCAAGTCTATCAGTTAGGGATCTTTAGAATATCTTCAGAGGCTCTGATTGGTGGGAAAAGAAAAGAAAAACAAAGAAGGGAAGTCAACCAATCTATGCATGTAAGAGGAGAAGAGATCAATTCCTTTGTTAATTTTTACATGTTTTTTCTCTTTCTCTTTCAACACTTAGCAGCCATGGTTTTAGAGTTCTTTACTTCACCACTTCTAGTTTTCCTTGTTTTTAAATTACATAGCGTTGCATTTCTTTTAGTTATTTATTTATTGCAAGCCAAGTACATTAATTCTTATTTCTTGTACTCGTTACGATTATTCATCTTCAATACAAGGTTGGTTTAATTTCTGGTTTCAATTCAAGTTTTGGTTTCTCTTTCAGTTATCATGTCTTTGATATTTGTTTTTGATTCTACGTTTACTATGAGTGAGTAGTTAAATTTTGGTGCAATCTGATGAGGGATTCTCATCCGTGAATAGGTGGTTTTGACCTAACTAAAGTTTTCTATGTTCAAAGTTATTTTATTGATTAGCAATTAATCATGAAAACATAGTTGATATGTATATCTCTTTGTTTATCTATAAACAATTAGGTTTGACACAGGTAATTCTTGGAATCACTATAATCAACATGGTTGTAATTCTTTCATAAATTAATTCAAGGGTTAATTGCACTGGAAGTCCCCAAAGTATGAGGTTTGCCCCATTTTAGTCTCCCAATGTTTCAAGTGCATCATTTTGATCCCTGAAGTATTGAATAAATTTCTATATGGTTCTTCAAATAGATAACGTCAAGATTGCTAATGATTTTTTATCATAAACTTATCACTTAATAGCTAAATATGGAAAAAAAAAATTTGATAGCCCTTAAACAAATTTTGTGTAGCTCTTGCCAAAAAAATGTGTAGTATGGGTAGCTTTTGACCAAAATTTGGATAACTCATGATCAAAACTGTATAATTTAGATAGCTATTTAACCAAATTTTGAATAAAAAATTTGTCAAGAGTTATCCATATTATTTTTTTCTCCATATTTAATTCTAATGTGACAAGTTTATGATAAAAAATCGTTAGCAATCAGGACGTTGTCTGCTTAAGAGATCATATAGAAACATATTCAATACTTTAGGGACCAAATAATGCAATTAAAACATTGAGGTTGAGGATCAAAATGAGACAAACTCCGTACTTTAGAGACCTTCCATGCAATTAACCCTTAATTCAATCAATTGAATGTATTTTTCAAAACTTTGGTTTTTAGTTGAATATTTTTCGTCCAAGTGCATTTGATTACAATCTTGGATGAGTCATAGAATTAGGTCAAAATTCCTATTTACGGTGAGATGAACTTTGATGATTACTTCATTTCTTTTTAATATTGTTTCTTAGTTGTTTTCAATAGTCACAACACTTTTTCAAAATTCAAGATTTGTATTTTTCTTTCAATCTATCACCATCCGAGTTGTTTTCGTTTTCCCGGAGGAGACGACCTCAGTAATCGACGAAGTTACTATTCGATAATTTCCTACACTTGGGAGTTAGTTTATATTTTTACCACTTTGGACAACAAGCATTTTTGGCACCATTGCCGGGGAAGGCAAGCCAATTCAAAAGGTGATTCGGATTAACGACATGTAATTCTTGTGATTCTCATCACAAGCTCAGGTATGTTTCAACGATGTAATTTACTTTTAATTTTTTGTTCTTTTCGTTTATAGTTTTTAGATTTGCATGTGAGCACAAAATACTACAAATAATAGACTTGTTAAACTTGACCCCACACAGGACTTAGACATGGAGAGAGTGAATAATGATAATCTACGAGACTATAGGAATAGAGGAAATAACTTTCCACTAGTTCCTCCCATTAATCCGGGAGATGGTGGAAATAATCTCCCAGTTGTTTCGCCTGTGCCAACAATGAGAGAATATCTCAAACCCACACGAACCTCTATATCATCTGATGATGCGCAAATTGGTTTGCACACCACAGTCAAGTAAATAGTATAAAATGCAGTAAAATAAGTAGAGAAAGAGAAGACAAGGTTTATAGTGGTTCGGTCAACATGACCTACGTCCACTTTGAATGGCAAAGGTCGCCGGTATTTTATTAACTCCGGTGTGTTGGGAGCAGAAGGTTACAAGCTTTGAAAGAGGAGGAGAGAATTATCTCGAATGAGTCTGATGCCTGAATGAGTGTGTTGCCGCCCAAGTGTTTGTGGGGCTTACATTTTATAGTAGTCGCCTCGTAATGAATATTAATTAAATAGCTGATCCAGCGGTCGTAACGGATTCCAGGGCGACTTTAATAGTAGTTTAAATGGCTTGGTGACCTTTCCTCTCCTCAACGGGTAAGGGAGTTATGGTGCACTCCAAAGGACTTGGTCAAAGGATGAGGGAAGGTAACTCTCTCCGGGCGACGAGGATGAGGCTCTTGGGATGGCCCTTACTCCAAGGTGGCGAGGAGGAGACTCTTGGATGACCCTTACTCCAAGGTGGCTAGGAAGAGGCTCTTGGATGACCCTTCCACGCTACCCTACTCATGTAGCTCCTTGAGCCTGATGAGCTTGACCGGGTTGACCATATTAGGCTGGACTTGCTGGATCTCTTGGAGTTGGGCTATAAACTCGGACCGGACTTTATAACATGAGTTGGGCTCTTGGGCTTGGCCCATCATCATCTTGTATGCATCTGCTGGTGCAAACACATGCTTTTATAGTAAAACATAGAATGCTCTAGCTACTTCTCCAATTTCATGGTGTAGATAAGGAAAATCCCTATCTCCATATCAAGGAATTCGAGGAAGGGTTAGTACATTCCTTGAACAAAATGTGCAAGAAAAGGTTGTGCCGATGAAACTGTTCCCATTCTCCTTAAAAGATAAAGCAAATTATTTGCTAAACTCTTTGAAGCCCTTAACTATAGCTAGATGGACTGATTTGCCAAAAAAACAAAAAAGTTTTTTCTAGTTCATAGAACTATGACCTTAAAGAAGTAAATTCAAATTTTTCTAAAAAATCAAAGGAACAGTTATTATGAACAGTTGTATGACTGCTGGGAAAGGTTTGAGGATCTCTTAAACTCTGTTCCACACAATGGCAACTCGTTAGTTTCTTAGATGAAGGAATTAACCAACAAGTGTCTAGTCCTCGTCAGTCTAATAATGCTCAGCCTCGATTATGCACCATAAGGGTTTGTTCAAACCCCACCACAACACGGGTTTGTTCAACAGGGACAATCCAATGTACCTCCTTAACAGCCCCCACATAAAAGAAGTTTAGAGTACATCATGCATCAATTTTCCAAAGTTAAACTACCATTAACAATTAACAATGACCATGCTTTCAATGACATTAGAATCCAAATGACCAAGTTGACCAATTCAGTGGGTGTGCTTTATCAAGAGAAAGGAAAATTCTCAACACAGCCCCAAGGAAAATCCAAAGGGTCAATTTGGTATTGGGTCAATTTGGTAGCCTAACAAGCCTTCAACTCAGCCTCCCATTGATGGGAGGCCTGCACACAGGCTATAGGGAGCCTCATGGATGAAATTTGAAGTCTCTCGACACCATATATTCAGCATTCACACAAGCTTTGAAGGAGGAGGCTACCTAAGCTTAGGAATAGTTTTAGAGAGATAAGTTCCAAGGAAGAAGATGAAGTTCTAGAGAGATAAATTTATGTTTTTGCATTTTCTTCACCCATTTCGTTGCAGTAAGTTGTACTTCTCTTGTAATCTTTATTTCTTTCATTGTAATCTCTTTTAATTCTAGTGTAATCAAGTTTAATTCAAATGTTCTTGCACTTTTATTTTTCTTCTGGGTTTTCCTTTTAAGCTTTAGTCATGTTTTATGAAATGAATTCTTCTTTGTAGTCTACTTCCTTTTAGCATCAATACAAGTTTCGAGCTTCATTTCTCCTCTATTTCATTGCTATTTCATCTGCATGTTCCTTTATATTATGAATGCTTTTACTTTAAACATGAGTAGCTATGATGAACTTTGGTGATTATATTCATATGATATAGATTGTCATGATACATGTTGATGTGTGGAAGTTTCTCATTTAGTATGCATTGCAATTTGGGCATAAGATTGACATCACATTCATGGGCATGGGTCATGAGTGTGGGTGTGTGTGCATGGTTGATCAAACACCATACTTGGTGATTTGGTATGTGGTCTCGGAAAGGTTGGATCGAAGATCCCCTTGAGTCGCATGGTTGCATGGAAAACTTGTGTCAGGTATAGCAAGAAGGGCTAGATACTCCCTCGGGTGCAAGACTCGGCCACATGGTGCAAGAAATTCCAGAAAAGTGTAACGGTGTACGGAACCGGCGGTGAGACTCCGAGAATCTGATACCCAACAAAGACACTTGATTTTGTTTTATAAAATACTCATTCAATGAGTGTCATCCAACAATGATTTGATTTGTTAACAAATGAGTTTTACTTAAAACAATCGTTGGATGGATTTTCGTCAAAAGACGGTTTTACTTCACAAGTGCATTGCATTGTGTTGTGAGAGTCGGTGAGGACTCGGGTTGAAGTTGTATGAGTGAGTTCATCTCATTTCATAGCATGGCATGGAGATTCCTCTAATGAGATTGCATATTCTTGTTTGGAATGTATGTTGGTTGTGAAATTGTATGTGCATCTAGGTTGAGGAGTAGCCTCCGTAGGAGATACTCTATTGAGCGTAGCTCACCCTATATGGGAAAACATTTCAGGTGCAAGATACACACCGGTGGATGACACTAACTCGGGGCCCCAAGGATGAAGAGAGGTCGATAGGGGCTTTACTTTGGATTTTTTGTAAACTAATTATGAAAACTTAGTTTTTGACATGTAAATATATGTAAATGATCGTAATAGAACTTATATCAATCATGTTTTGATGTATAAATGCATGTTGTATAAGTTTGGGGTGGATTGGGTAAGGTTTGGAATGGATTGGAAATAGAAAACAGGCCAAACAGGCAAATCTGGGCAAACCGTACTGGTACGCCGTACCGGTACGTCTCTGTCAAACCGTATCGGTACGCTGTACCAGTACGCTTTCCAAAAATCATAAATTTTAAAATTGTTTTGCCAAGTCTTTGGGCTCTGTATTCCTTACTTCCAATGTTATAAATGGATCATAATGGGATACCAATGGTGGTATATTGGACCTTGGATGGGTCAATCAATCAAAAGCATATAGACTTTGTCTTTATTTTAAAATCCCGGTAAAGGGGATGTGATGCCGCGGTGTCGGGTTAACCAGCATCCACGGGTATTTCCGCGGGTTGATGGGTGATCAACGGACTTATAAAGGGCCCCCGAATTTGGGGTGTCACATCTCCTCTGCTCCCCTCAGATCTCTACTACAGTAGTAAACTGGTTGCTGAGCTCTGTCTCGCTCTATTACCAGTGCTGCGCTGGTTGAGAAATCTGAAACAGCGAGGTAGAGGGTAAGCATTTCCCCTTCCAAAGGACTTACCAGAACTGAGGGTGAACTCAGATAATTTTTAAGGGCTCTGAATGCTTCTTCACATCGGGTATCCCATGGGAATGACTTTTTTAGGATTTGGAAGAAAGGTTGACATTTGTCGCTTGATTTGGACACAAAGCAACTCAAAGTTGCAATTCTTCCTGTAAGGCGTTGGACCTCTCTGGTGTTGGAGGGAGGTTGAATGTCTATTATTGCTTTCACTTTCTCTGGGTTTGCCTCGATTCCTCTGTTGTTGACTGTGAAGCCAAGGAATTTCCAGGCTGAGACCCCAAAGGCTCACTCAGCTGGATTAAGCTTCATCTGGTATTTCATGAGGATTTAGAAGGATTCCTCGAGGTGCTCGATATGAAGCTTGGTTTTTAGTGATTTTACAAGCATGTCATCAATGTACACTTTCATTGAAGACCCAATCTATTTTTGGAACATTCAGTTTACTAGACATTGATATGTAGCTCCAGCGTTCTTCAATCCTAATGGCATGACTTGGTAATAGTATGTTCGCTGCTCAATTACAAATGGTGTCTTCTCCTGGTCATTTGTAACATCCCAAAACACACCCTGGACGGCATTACACTATGAAACCATTCATGTCATGAGAGCAACTAAATATATATCCATCGAATAAGAAACATTCTTAATTTTTAACAAAATTTGGGCAGAGTCTCCTTCGTACGGGAAGCTCTCCCAAAACTCACAACCTGTACATGTATAATACATTGACCACACCGGGTCTATCTAACCATCAAATCCAAAATATTTCATTCACCATATATATTATCCACAACAATCATCCCAAAAGAATATGTCAAACTAAGGCCATTACAACCCAAAAGAATTACATGAATATGTTGCAGCGGAATTTCAAAAGAAACTAGACTTTACAAGGTTTGTACATATTGGTCCCTAGTCTAGTACAAAAATAAAAGGGCATCTCTAAATGTCCCACTCGGGGTCCAGGTACCCCTCTAATGAGGCTTCCCCAAGGCCCGGCTCATTAGCGCCAAGCTCCTCCTCTATAGCATAATCTGAAAAATGTTAATTGTAGGGGATGAGCACGAAGCTCTGTAGCAAAATCTTTCCAAACTCAAACAAGGTTTAGGAAAGCATATAAAACGGTTGGTCTCATTTTCACAAATAGCATATATAACATTTTGAAGGAAAAACAGGACATTTTAAATAGATCTCAAGTTTAAGTAGCAATAGTAATCGAAATGGATAAATAAACACCATATACCCTTGGTAATTCATTCTACCATGAACCGTTTTCAACAAGTTCTCGCAGAATCCCATATTTCCCGAAACTCTTGTCAAAACAATTTATGGTACAATGCCCGATGACCCACACTGTGTGCCCGATACAACCCACGTTACTAACCCGTGATCATTAGCAATATGAAAATTTTATACCCACACGGCGTACAAAGGCGTCTACCCACTCCATGTGGTAGGAAAAGTTCATACCCGCGTGGCATATAAAGACGTATACCCACTACATGATACCCGGTCCATAGTAATCCATGTTCATATCGTATAACCACGCAAGCGATAAAATTCCCACAAATATCTCACATTCTAACCATACCATAAACCCCCACCGGGATAAACTAACCTCTAACCCTCTACGGCAATGTTCGAAAGCAATTCAAGTCCATCACAACAATTCATATAAGAGATATCATTACAAACATTTTCTCAATTTACTAGAAATCACAAAAATCCCCAAATTTCACAATTTGAACCATAGCATATTTGAAGAAAAAGAGCAAGAGATCACCATAAACGTCATTTTGTTATACAATATCAAGCACTAAGGTTTTGATGGTGAGAACAAAGAAAATGTAAAGAGGAAAGATTCATTTTTCTTAAAACTAGGGTTTGAGAGTGCAAAAGGTAGCTTTAATAGTTACCCAACTACCAAAATGTTTAAAACAAAGAAATGAATGCAAGAAGACAAGAAATCAAGTATTTAATAGCAAGTACATAGGATTTTAAACCAAAAGAATACATATAATTTAGCCCTAGCCTCAATGTAAGAACATAGAAAGAAATCCCCTACTTTGAATCCAAGAGTTGTAAGCTAACCCAAGCTCCAAAGATCTCCTTCCTCCCTTCTCCTTCTCCTTCTTGTCTTCTCTTAGGGTTCTAAGAGATGTGGGTAAGGGTGTAGTGAAAGTGTTTAGGAATAGAGGAGAAGAATGGTGTTCTTGAGGAATTTCGGTTTTTATTTCTATGAGGTGTGAATCTATCTTGATCTTGGTGTTTTTCCCTTTCTTTATCTCCTCCTAGGGCTCTAAGATGTTGGTGGTGAGGATGAGATGAAGAATGGGGCAAA